>OY288245.1:23810883-24410883 GCA_958450325.1 Agrostemma githago
TGGATCACGAATCAAATTATGATCATAATATGGGTTAGAAATTTATTATCCTAACTGTTTAAAATTATTTTCTAGCTCCATGCTACTGCCTCCGTGTCGTCGTACTATAATGTTTTGTTGACAATATAACCGTTCTTTTTAAACTTATTATTAATACTTTCGGTTTAATTTTGCGTTTGAAACTGTTTTTTTATTACTACTTTATTGTATTGTTCACCTTCCATTTTATTTTGTTTTATTCTATCTTTTGGATGATGACTTGACGACGTCAAATACATGTTAGCTGACCTCGAATCTTTGTTAGTGTTGTAATATACTCCGTAACTTTTTTTTTATCCTTTTTCTTGTACTCCCTCCTATTCCAAGTATTCCTCTCACTTTTCTTTTTGAGCTTAGTTTAATTTTCTTCCCACTTTTCTTTTTTGGATATAATTATAATCATTCTTTATTCTTCCTTCAATTCTTTATTCTTTTCCTCCACACCTAAACTCAACACCTTTTCACTTTATACCCACCTTTTACACTTCATACTCCACTTTCTATTCATCTCTTCTACTTTAACTCCACCATTTATTATTGTGGACATGACGTAGGTCCACCCCGACGCGGCCACGCGCGGGTTTGGGTAGGCGAATGAATCTCCATATGAGAATGGATCGAATTGAAATTTAGGTCGAAGTGGTGTCGCCACCGAATTTTGTGGTTATTCGGAACCATTCGAGCCCACTCTATGTCGTAGTGGGCCGTATACAAAATACGACCCATTTCCGATGTCAGAGTTTATTGGGTTCGTCCCTTTGCATTTGATACCGATACCGACATTATCGGATATCGTGTATTGAATGACTCTCGTGTGCCAACGGTTTCGGGCATCCGGAAACCGAGGTTCTGAGTAAGGGGTTAGGGTACGTGTTGAGAAGCCCACAAAGGACACCCAACCCCGCCCGCACATTAGCGGCCTCTACTAAGAATTCAAATGACTTTCCAATACGCGCGTTAGTTAAACGGGAAAATGATATGCAAATATTATTTTCCCTAAACATGTGAATGGAATTGAAAAGGGTTTCTAAGTCAATTTAACGCAATTAATTCTACGTCAAAGTGGAATTTTAGCATGTGAGTTCGTTTTAGTAAAATAAAACAGACGATAAAAAAAATTGACAAAGGAAACGACAAACGGTTAGTAACGATATAACAAATAATAACGGTTTGTGCAAATATTGAATTGAATTGAACGATAAACAAGATGATGCATGGTTTGAAAAGATAGTAAATACACATGATTAATTAAGCACGTGTTGACATAAGTCGTAAAATACTATCGAATTTAGAAAATAGAAGAATGTACGACTCATTGTTTTAGTGCCACTCGATCGAGTGGTCGATAGACTCGATCGAGTGGACCTTCAAAAAAGGATTCTACTTTGCGTTTCAGACCTTACTCGGCCGAGTTATTGGCCAACTCGGTTGAGTACGTTGCTACTCGATCGAGTCACTATGAGACTCGACCGCGCGAGTAGAGGTCGAAAGAGACATTCTGACTCGATTTTGTGATGTCACTCGATCGAGTGACTAAGGCACTCGGTCGAGTGGCACCTGTACGAAACGAGTTCGCTTGCAATTTTATTATTGACTTTGAAATTGTTTTTGATTTTTGATAATTCGACGATTCTACCAAATTGGACATAAATATTGCACAATTTATGCTCGACTCGGATTTTATAAATTGTCGATTTTGTTGAATCGAATATAAATATTGCGGGATTTATATTCGATTCTAAATTTGAATACTCGTAGTATCCCATATTCGATTATCGAATCGATATGGAATACTAGAGTGAAAATAAAAGAAAATAAATTAATTTTAGTCGTCTTAAATTAATTAGCGCGATATGGATAAATCGCGTTAATTTATTTATGTGACTAGATTGCTAGATTCGACATCCAATTATGAAATTGGTATCGAATCTAGGGAATCGACTCTTTGCTTGAATTAAAGGACTTGATTCCCTCGACTTTTCCGACATCGAAATAAATCCCTAGGGATTGTGATGTCGGATTCGTGTCAACGGGTTTCGACCCTTATTAAAATACAATGTTTGTTTTGAAAATTGACGTAAATATGTGACTCGAATAATGATGAAAACGAAATAAAAAGGATTATTGTTTAAGTTAACTTATTTCAATAATCAAACGATCGGGGTGATGGGATAAGCGACCGACGACGCGTGTGCAGTACACTTGTATATGCGGTTTTCCTTATCCCATCGTCACTCACATTCGACACAAATCAATAAGTATTTTAATGCTTTGATAATAGTAGTATTATCGATATTATGATGCGATGAACAAATTAAAAAAACGAAAAAGAGGACGCGAAAAAAAAGGGGAAGACGACGAGAAGAGAAGGAGAAGAGAAAGGGTTTTGACACCCTCAACCTACATGTTCTTTTCTCGGACCGGACTCGTAATCGTGGCTTTAACACAAGAGTTTCGAGGTGTATGAAGGTTGAGTTATGGTGGCTCGGGTTCGATTCCTAAAACTAGGTTTAGGGTTTGCTAGTGTAGAATTGCTTAGGGTTTGCTTAGGGTTGTGTGTGTAAGATTAGGGTTCTTGAGGTTGTAAAAAAAAAAAGTCTTGAAGATGTGTGCATGGGGGTTGCTTATATAGGAAAAGTTAGGGCACCCGGTTTAGGGTTACTCGACCGATTAGGTGGCTAACTCGGTCGAGTGGCCCGTTATACCTGCTGTCGGGCTCGAAACAGGCCCACTCGATCGAGTGGGTGGGTCACTCGATCGAGTGGCCCAGCTGGGTCGCGCAGGTCAGTCTTTTGGACCTTGACTTTGGATGTTGGATGAGTTTTGTGTTTGACTTGGACTTTTGATGATGTGAGGGGCTATTTTGTGTGTCTCGGAAACGACTTTGACTGGGGTTGACCAAATCGCTAAAAGTCGGTTTTTATTCCGGTGTCGTTTTTGGCCCAAATTAGTCTTGTTTGACTCGGAATGATCCACTGGGCGTGGATTTGAGGTTGATTTTGTGAGTTTTGTAACAACTAATGAATTTGAGCCCGTATCCGAGCGCATAGAAACATGTTAGCGTCCGATCATCATCGGGTGTTTTTTGGAAACTGCCATAGACACCTGGCAGTCAAAATGCGGGTGTCTACAGAGCCCCCACTCTGACTGAGGCTTGGACAAGGCGAAAGTCAGAGTAGCTACCAAGCCTGTTAAGATCTGGTAGACTTCCGGTCGGGTCGTTTATAGTCCATTAGACTCGCGTGAAGTGCTCGCCAACCACAAGACAGAAATCATACCTGAGCTTGATGATTGTACTCCGTGGGGAATTTGGGCTTGTCGCGTAAGCCCTGGGTGTGCCTGTGTGTTGGTCCATCCCGTGCTATCCCGGAAAATGCTGCTGGGGAGATTTGACGACTTGCATGTCCTTGCTTGAGTCGTACCTGTATAAGTCACATACAAATGCATGCAACACGTAGGTAGTAAAATGACTCGTGCTGGGGAAAAATGAATTTTGAATTTTTGAATCTTTGAAATTTTTGAAGTTTTTGAGTTTTTGATTTTTTTGAAATTGAAATCCTGAAAGCAGCTCACGGGCTAGGTTTTCAAAATGGAAAGGGGTAGAAAAGAAATTTGCAGTTTAAATAGACTGAAATCTGACCTTGTTGAAAAGGATCTTTTTTCAAATGGCTAAATTTTGCAAATTTCAAAGTGGAGTTTGAAGAGAGAGGCCTACTGACAGACTCGACTCTGGACGTGACCGGACGAGTTGACAGACACGACTGGACTCTCGAGGGGTTGGACCGTGACTCGGTAGGGAGTGGGTCACCTAACAAGGCTCTTGAGTTGCGCTATTCCGCAGCCTAGGCAAGTGGCAACATGGGAACGATCTGTCATAGGGGGACTGCAGTAGTCTGTAATGAGACTATTTTAGTCTGGTGCTCTTCTGGATTTCTGATTTTCGGGTACAGTCCAAAATGGATATTGCTTCGAGTCCTGACGGATTCTCGTCTTCGACTGAGCCGAGTACTAGGACACACTGTAGAAAGGAGGCTAGATTTTGAAAGTATTTGGATTATGTGAGTGGACGGAGGTCTTCTGTCTAAGAAAAGCCCCCAGGACGACAAAGCTAGCTGCTGAGAACATGACAGTGTCGTGACCGAAATGATAGTGCTTTTTGAATGTGTGTCAATGTGGGTGGTTGTGCCTCTGTTGAATGGCTGCCTACGTATTCACGTGTAGTGAAATCAAACCATGCCGTAGTTTAGTGGATTGAAAGATATATCATGGTGCCTAAGCTAATAGGATTTTGTGTGTAACTAGCCATAATGACGGTGTAGGCTAGGTGCATTCCCAGTGATGTCTTGATCAAAGGGCTTGAATGGTTAGGATATTAATCCTGTGACTGTTAGCGTTCTCCGGGGTAGCCCCCAGAGGTGGTGTGAACTATTTGGGCATGTTTTATGCCGACCGCAAGTTGAGTACCCGTGTTTGGGGTTGGTAACTGGTTTGGATGGGATTTTAACGAGTTTTGTTCTCGGGATTTTTAACGAGTTCTGCTCTCGGGGAATTTTAACGAGTTTTGTTCTCGGGATTTTTAACGAGTTCTGCTCTCGGGGATTTGATGTTTTTGGAAATGTGGTGCTAGGAAGTAAATGACTTTGATGATTCGAAATCTGGAGCTCGATGATGGTTCGAACTTCGATTGGGCTGGTTTGATAATGCGGGATCTGGTTTCCATGTTTGGCCCTAATGGTTAGGGGTATCCTATGGAGCTTGAATCCTCAAAATTCCGGGCTGTCTCTGGCCTGGGTCTCGGGAAGGTCTCGAGGGTTGTAATGTGGGAAGGCTGAGTGTGGTGTTAGCTGACCAACTTGATTGTTACTCCCCTATTGGATGGTATAATTTTGAATTTGACCGTACCACGGTCAAAGGATTTTCACTTGAGTTGACCGTTGACCACGGTCATGGGTATTTGATTTTTTTGATTGACCTCTTAGCCCCGGTCATGGGTTTTTTGAATTTTGGTTGACCTCTCAGCCCCGGTCATGGGTTTTTTTTGAATGTTGGTTGACCTCTCAGCCCCGGTCATGGGTTTTTTTTGAATGTTGGTTGACCTCTCAGTCCTGATCATGGGTTTTTTGAATTTTTTGATTTTTTTTTTGCCGGTCAGACTAACACCTAAGGTAGGGATTGGTCAGTCTTATTGGAGGGGTGTTTTATTGTGGGAAATGGGCTTGCCTCCCGTCTTGAACCCAAACTAGGAGATTACCTAGGTTTGTCATAGGATTCGATACCGCTCCTGCTACGGGTAGTTATGTGGCTTTTCTATACCAGACACAGAATAGGTAAAAAGAAAACACGGGCTCGGTTTCCTACAGTCATTATAGATGTGCCTATAATAGTCACGTGCGTGTGCTCACAGTGTATGATGGTGTTCATCATATTCTCGGAAACACGTAACGAAAGTATATATGAGAAAGAATATTGAAAGCTGATTTTATTGAATTTTGAAAAAGAGGACATAATACAACTGACTCTGACCCTGACTTTGACTTTGACTTCGAAAGAAATAGTACATCCTAGACTCGGACTCAGACTCGGACTCAAATCAAATCCGGGCTCTCGGATGATGTTGTCATTAGTCGTCGGCTTCTAAGGAATCGAGTTGATGTCCAGTAGAAGCTTCGCCCAGATCTTCATTATATTGAAGATCGTCTTTAATTCTAATGCCCATTTCGGTAAGCACGGCAAAGTTTGAAGTGCCGGCATACCTAAGATGGACGCGGTAGGAAGGTAGGAGGTTGTTGATGAACGCCTCCACTAGTGTCTTCTCGTTGGGCTTGTTTACCAACTTTACACTCTCGGCCCTCCATCTTTGAAGATATTTAGTGAAACCTTCTTTGGGCTCTTGGGCCATGACTTCCAGAGTACGCACTGTAGTCTGGATCTCGATATTATCAGCGTAGTTCCGAGCGAACTCCGTTGCCACGTCATCCCAAGTCGGGTATTTCTTGGAATCGAGCCTGTAGTACCAGGCTTTGGGGTGCTTCTCGAGGGAGGAAGGGAATAAGTGCTTAAACATGGTGGACTTTACCCCTTTGACCGCCATGAAATCTTTGAAAGCCCGGATGTGATGGACCGGGTCTTCAGTACCCTTAAACATTGGAATTCCCGTAAGGTTGAGGTTAGCAGGTAGCTCGTCATTCAAAGGTGAGTAGGAACGAGCATTTTCAGTGTGGATCGAATTGTTCATCGACAGATGAACCTGTTCTTCGAGCCTGCGAACAACGCTGATTAGTTCAGCTATGAGCCCAGTGGGCTCAGATCCTTCGACAGGGGTCGTCTTCTCTACGACACTCAGGCGGGTGGCTAAGGTTGCTTGGTTAGCCTGGATGGTAGTTAGTTGAGTCTCGATCTTGGTCAGAGCATTTTTCAACTCGTCCATCTTGCGTTGATGTCTTGTCACGGGTGGCCTGTCTGTAAGAACACCGCGTAATCAGAAACTAAACCCAAAACCCGGAATAGAAAGTACATCCCGAACAAGACTCAAAAATGGAAATGACTCGGAAAAGACACCTAGACGGGCGACTTGTGAAATGTGATCCTTCCTTAGGATTCGGCGAGTGGGCCTAGTCCTGTTCGAAGGAAGGTTCACGTGAGACATCCCCAGACTTATGGACTCGATTGTGTTGATGGGCCCTCCATTGTAGGGGTTTGTCCTACGTAGGTGGGCCTTGCCTTAGTCTAATAAGGCGGACTGGGATAGGGAAGAAACTCTTGATGTAAGATCGACAGAGTTTCGACGCTAAAGACCTTGACAACTTAAGACGCGACCCGACGCTGCTAAATACGGGAAGTCCTAAGGAGAGGAAGGTTTTGAAAATTGATTGTTTTTGATAAAGGTCCGAGAAAACTCGGTTGAGGGCCCAATTTTCGGAAAAAACGAAAATGGTATTGGGCCGCGGGTTTTGAAAGTTCGAAAATGCTTTTGAGTTTTGAATTGGGCAGCATACCGTCTAGAAAATAGGCTATTTTGAGTAAAATCATAAGTCCTAAATTCGGTATGTGTCCCGGGTTTTGAAATTGAATAGTTTGAAAAAGATGCAATCTTTGAAAAAAAAGACGGTTTTTGAAAACGACTCGGAAACCAAGTAGCACGTAGTCACACAAGCATTATAACGACGCCATGTATGCTCTATACTAAGTCTCGGTCGGTCTATAGAGGGTCTATACCAGTGTACATAGTCTAGACGTTGATCGGGACGGACTTCCTAAGTCGAGTTGATCTTAGAACATGCCGCGAAACCCACTCGAATCGACTATGGACACCTTTTGACATATCCATATTGGAGTACATCAACGGTATAGTGGGACGTCGGTCGCGAGTACCGGCCCGGGAAAATATGGGTTATACATGAACCGTAGAACTAAAACGCGTATTGTATTTGTCAAACGATTTCTATTCGAGTCTCACCCTGAGGATGCCGATGGTAAGTCACGCATCAGTTAATCCCCAGCGGAGTCGCCAAATTGTGGACATGACGTAGGCCCACCCCGACGCGACCACGCGCGGGTTTGGGTAGGCGAATGAATCTCCATATGAGAATGGATCGAATTGAAATTTAGGTCGAAGTGGTGTCGCCACCGAATTTTGTGGTTATTCGGAACCATTCGAGCCCACTCTATGTCGTAGTGGACCGTATACAAAATACGATCCATTTCCGATGTCAGAGTTTATTGGGCTCGTCCCTTTGCATTTGATACCAATACCAACATTATCGGATATCGTGTATTGAATGACTCTCGTGTGCCAACGGTTTCGGGCATCCGGAAACCGAGGTTCTGAGTAAGGGGTGAGGGTACGTGTTGGGAAGCCCACAAAGGACACCCAACCCCGCCCGCACATTAGCGGCCTCTACTAAGAATTCGAATGACTTTCCAATACGCGCGTTAGTTAAACGGGAAAATGATATGCAAAGATTATTTTCCCTAAACATGTGAATGGAATTGAAAAGGGTTTCTAAGTCAATTTAACGCAATTAATTCTACGTCAAAGTGAAATTTTAGCATCTGAGTTCGTTTTAGTAAAATAAAACAGACGATAAAAAAAATTGACAAAGGAAACGGCAAACGGTTATAATTAGTAACGATATAACAAATAATAACGGTTTGTGCAAATATTGAATTGAATTGAACGATAAACAAGATGATGCATGGTTTGAAAAGATAGTAAATACACATGATTAATTAAGCACGTGTTGACATAAGTCGTAAAATACTATCGAATTTAGAAAATAGAAGAATGTACGACTCATTGTTTTAGTGCCACTCGATCGAGTGGTCGATAGACTCGATCGAGTGGACCTTCAAAAAAGGATTCTACTTTGCGTTTCAGACCTTACTCGGCCGAGTTATTGGCCAACTCGGTTGAGTACGTTGCTACTTGATCGAGTCACTATGAGACTCGACCGCGCGAGTAGAGATCGAAAGAGACATTCTGACTCGATTTTGTGATGTCACTCGATCGAGTGACTAAGGCACTCGGTCGAGTGGCACCTGTACGAAACGAGTTCGCTTGCAATTTTATTATTGACTTTGAAATTGTTTTTGATTTTTGATAATTCGACGATTCTACCAAATTGGACATAAATATTGCACAATTTATGCTCGACTCGGATTTTATAAATTGTCGATTTTGTTGAATCGAATATAAATATTGCGGGATTTATATTCGATTCTAAATTTGAATACTCGTAGTATCCCATATTCGATTATCGAATCGATATGGAATACTAGAGTGAAAATAAAAGAAAATAAATTAATTTTAGTCGTCTTAAATTAATTAGCGCGATATGGATAAATCGCGTTAATTTATTTATGTGACTAGATTGCTAGATTCGACATCCAATTATGAAATTGGTATCGAATCTAGGGAATCAACTCTTTGCTTGAATTAAAGGACTTGATTCCCTCGACTTTTCCGACGTCGAAATAAATCCCTAGGGATTGTGATGTCGGATTCGTGTCAACGGGTTTCGACCCTTATTAAAATACAATGTTTGTTTTGAAAATTGACGTAAATATGTGACTCGAATAATGATGAAAACGAAATAAAAAGGATTATTGTTTAAGTTAACTTATTTCAATAATCAAACGATCGGGGTGATGGGATAAGCGACCGACGACGCGTGTGCAGTACACTTGTATATGCGGTTTTCCTTATCCCACCGTCACTCACATTCGACACAAATCAATAAGTATTTTAATGCTTTGATAATAGTAGTATTATCGATATTATGATGCGATGAACAAATTAAAAAAACGAAAAAGAGGACGCGAAAAAAAAGGGGAAGACGACGAGAAGAGAAGGAGAAGAGAAAGGGTTTTGACACCCTCAACCTACATGTTCTTGTCTCGGACCGGACTCGTAATCGTGGCTTTAACACAAGAGTTTCGAGGTGTATGAAGGTTGAGTTATGGTGGCTCGGGTTCGATTCCTAAAACTAGGTTTAGGGTTTGCTAGTGTAGAATTGCTTAGGGTTTGCTTAGGGTTGTGTGTGTAAGATTAGGGTTCTTGAGGTTGTAAAAAAAAAAGTCTTGAAGATGTGTGCATGGGGGTTGCTTATATAGGAAAAGTTAGGGCACCCGGTTTAAGGTTACTCGACCGAGTAGGTGGCTAACTCGGTCGAGTTGCCCGTTATGCCTGCCGTCGGGCTCGAAACAGGCCCACTCGATCGAGTGGGTGGGTCACTCGATCGAGTGGCCCAGCTGGGTCGCGCAGGTCAGTCTTTTGGACCTTGACTTTGGATGTTGGATGGGTTTTGTGTTTGACTTGGACTTTTGATGATGTGAGGGGCTGTTTTGTGTGTCTCGGAAACGACTTTGACCGGGGTTGACCCAATCGCTAAAAGTCGGTTTTTATTCCGGTGTCGGTTTTGGCCCAAATTAGTCTTGTTTGACTCGGAATGATCCACTGGGCCTGGATTTGAGGTTGATTTTGTGAGTTTTGTAAGTGCGTTAGCCAGCAACTAATGGATCTGAGCCCGTATCCGAGCGCATAGAAACATGTTAGCGTCCGATCATCATCGGGTGTTTTTTGGAAACTGCCATAGACACCTGGCAGTCAAAATGCGGGTGTCTACAATTATTATTTAATCCCTCCTTGGTTTCCCCCCAAAAAAAATTGGGGAGGAATACTTGGAATAGGAGGGAGTATTATTCTGTAAGTTCTTGCATTTTGAACACTAATGTTTTTTTATCTTGGTTCTAATCTACTGTATGATTGTAATCTAATAATAATCATCTGGGTTTCCTGCATTTTTTGGTTTATTTTGTTAGTTTTTTGCTGGAAAGTTGTGATTTTTTCATGTTCTGAGATTTTTCTTATGTTCACTTGTGTATGAACTTTCTATGAGTCAGTGACAATTACTTATAGAGTATAGACGGATCCAAATTCTTGCGTGGTCTTCATTTTAGTATAAGATTCACGAGTACATTTTACATGTAAGAAAGTTTCGGTAATTTCCAATGTAAAATGGAATTGCAGAACATGGAGAGATTATTCATTAAAAGTTTTGTTCTTCTATAGTTGAGTTTGGTGTGGTTTATGCTGAGGTACACATGTCCTGGTGTAATGACTATATGTTCACTTTTGTTGCCTTAATTTGACAAGAAAAGTCGCCTCTTAAGTATTCACGACTAAGGCCAGACGAGAGATACCTTGAAAATGGGGAGTTTCAATGAGTCTTCTATTTTGTATGTCCTCCCTCGATCAATTATTTCATACTCATCTCCTTTTTCAAACCCTAATTTCAGTTAACCATCTTAAAGCTAATACCCATAATTCCCATTTTCTAGGGCTTTCAATTTACAATTTTACACCTTTGATAAAGAATTTCAATGATTTTTCTCACTATAAACAAGGTTGTATTTACATGTTTCTTAAACTAATTAATTCCATTTGTATGTTGTTAGGAGTTGAAAGCGAATGGACTCCAGTAGCTATACGTTGTGAGGTGTGAAATTTCTTTTGATTCTCTTATTGGCGGTAATGTGGCTTGTTATGGTCTCCACTCAGTACTTTATTATGTACTCTACTGCTATTTGTTGTCAACATCCTCACGGAATTGTTACTTGTCTGTTTCAGGCTCTAGGTTGCATAGGTAATACAATTGCTCAACACCCTAAGAACATTGATGAATTGGCAAGCAAAGTTCTTGGAGAAGAGCCACAAGTGGAACCAGCTTCAAATTCTATTCCTGTGTTATTATACGAACTTCTTGCATTCCAGAGTTTATTGCTGCTGATAATGTCTTCAAGAGCTTCTGTGAGGTGATTGTTATGCTTTTTCATAATTAAAACTCACATATACCGCAAATTATTATAGTCGAAGGGAGAGCTCGAGATCGGAGGAGGGGCTGAAAATGATAGGGGTAGCTAGAAGGAGATGGTCGGGGGAATGACACTCTTATAAAAATAGATGCAAAGAAGTCATATCTAAAGTGATGAAGAAGAGGAGAAGGAGAGAAGGGGGAGGAAGGGAATATGGTAGAGTCGTAGAGATTGTGAAGGAGAGAAAATCATCTTAGTAAACAGGGAAAGAGGAACATCAAGAGCCAGAATGTTAGAGGGAGAAGAAGAAGAAGGGGATTAAAAAATGGGAGGAATAGGAGTTAAGGGGACACGCACCACCCTCACTGAACTAGATGGCAAAATCAAGTCTCGAACGTTGCAATTGTATCACTGCATGGTAAATGTAGTCTCTGTGCAGTCTTTCAAGCATACATGATTGAAGATTTACACTTATAAAAATACATGGCAAAATCAAGTCTTTTATAAAAATCAATTCTACCATACATGGCAAAATCAAGTCTCTTATAAAAATAGATGCAAAGAAGTCATATCTAAAGTGATGAAGAAGAGGAGAAGGAGAGAAGGGGGAGGAAGGGAATATGGTAGAGATTGTGAAGGAGAGAAAATCATCTTAGTAAACAGGGAAAGAGGAACATTAAGAGCCAGAATGTTAGAGGGAGAAGAAGAAGGGGATTAAAAAATGGGAGGAATAGGAGTTAAGGGGACACGCACCACCCTCACTGAACTAGATGGCAAAATCAAGTCTCGAACGTTGCAATTGTATCACAGCATGGTAAATGTAGTCTCTGTGCAGTCTTTCAAGCATACATGATTGAAGATTTACACTATTGATTGCATGAATCACGTCTTTCAAACTTAGGTCGTACTAAGGAGATGAATGAGAATGAGAAAGATAAGATAAAGTGGAGGAGGAGAAGTGATATTAATAGACAAGGAAGGACGAACATGAAAAGAAACACCATTAGGAGAGAGCTAGATGGGAGAACAAGGGGGAGTAAATGAGGAGAGGTAAAAGGTTTTTAAAAGGAAGACATTGTTAATGAACTAGATGACAAAATGAAAGTCATAATTAAGGACGGGTCTTTGATAAGGAAGAGGAGAGGAAGGAGAAAGGGATGTGGAGGAGGTGATGTGTACTAAGGTGTGTCGGGAATGACACTAAAATCAAGTGACAAATAAAATGTATACTAGAAAAATTAACAAACATTAATAAAACTATAAAAGCAATGATGACAATAAATAGCTATAACTAAAATATTTACATAAATTCTAGAGAAATCAACGAACATTAATAAAATTATGAAAGCTATAATGAGATGAATACACTACTTGTTAATTAAGAAGATTGTACAATGGTAATACAAAATAACAAAGTTAATAAGTATGGAGTAAAACCTATGGAACATGAACATCATGTAGTAGAAGGAAAAATAATTATATGTACGAAGTAAAGCATACAAAGTGAAAAAAAATAAGCGACTCTATAATGTGATATGAGATAAAATCATTTGAATATTTGGAAAATTATATTAACTGATACACCTGAGGACATAACAATTTTACAAGCGGATTTTTGATTTCGAGTTCGGTAAAATAGGAGGCGAGTATAAAAGAATAACATTATGTAAGGAATATAAGATTTTTAATTTATGCATTAACATCACGAAAACTATTTTCTTGGACCTACAAATTTACCTACGGAACTTTCCGTAACCTAAAAGGTTTCCTACCACAAATACGTAGGAATTTCGTAGGGCTAATTTAAAGGAGCGACGGATTGGTTTTCCGTAGGAATTATCTGTAGGAACTATTACTTTCCGACGCTTTTCAAGATCCGTAGGAATTTTTCCGTAGGAATAACCACTAATTCTAGTAGTGAGGAGGTGCGAGGGGACCTGCCCTCCACCTCCCCGAAAACGATATCTCGGGCGCATGACTCGCTTATTACTATCAATAAAAAGAAATGAACTTTTCTTCCTTTATAATACGCATCGACAATCGCTTGATTTAATAATGCACTTTCTTGCTTACAACTCGATACTATGCCATTTATCGATAACAATCAAACATACCTCAGAACAACGAGGAATTACAAGAACCGAGATCCCGCGTTCCTTCTTTTTACCTATTCCATGTATGGTATTGAAAGCCACATAACTATCCCTTAGAACGAGCATTGCTGAATCCTATGACGAATCTAGATAGTCACCTAGCTTGTGATCAAAGACGGAAGGCAAACCATTTCCCACAATAAACACCCCCAAAAAAAAGACTGACCAATTCCTACCACATGTGCTAGTCCGTGATGGGAGGGATTTGTCACGTCCCTAGCCAACAATAAAACACCGACTAACCTAGTGAGTAGCTAGGGTAAGTCGGGATCGTATCCACGAGGACGGTATATCAAGGTTTAGACTAGGTTGGCCTACAACGAGACTGGATTACCGAACAAACACAAAAAAGCAATAAATGGAAAACTATGATGGAGGAGAAGTAGGAACTAAACTAACACTAGAGACTAACTAAACGATAAAACTAACGGAAATGATGGCTAACTAAGAGGATTAACACAAATATGGAAAGAAGTGGGGTAGGTCGGGTTCATAGGATTAGAAGGATAATTGGGGTGATCAAGGGTATAGGTGTCTCCTAATCGCTAGAGTCGGTCCGGGCTCTCGCAACTTAGACCGATGCCAAGGTGGGTCCGGACTCTCGCAACTTAGACCCTAGTCCGTGCTCTCGCGACTAAACTATTCTCGACATTTCCACAAAATAAACAATCAATGAGAAGATGAACACAAGTATGGGAAGCATGGCCACTACAACTCACACAAGCATATCAACAAACACATAGAGTGCCTACAATGTGACTAAGAACAAAGATGAAACCTTTTCCCCTTAATCAATCCTAATCATCCATAATCTACCCCTAATCCCCCTACTAACCCCACAGGAAGACTACTCACTCATTATCATGAATAAAACAACCATAACAAGAGAAAATATTATCACTAAACAAACATCCATAATGATTAACAAGAACAATGTCAATGTCAATATAACAAGATGCAAACAAGATTAAATAAACAAGATTAAGAGTAAGAAAGATTATACCAACACTAGGAAGATGAAAAGATGCAATCTTGTATAAATAAGAACCCAAATAAAACCCAAGGTTGTCAATCTTGGAGAATTCTTCAAGTATCCTCTTAATACAAGAACTAATTACAAGTATTAACTAAAGATTAACTAAGATTAAGGGAAGATTAAAACTAATGAGTGAGAGTAAATCTAGGGTTTTGGAGGCTTAAGAGAGTCTAAACTGACATAAGATGTCTTAATATTACAAGAAGGGAGTATATATATGGGTACAAGAATGAAGGAGAAGAAAAGAAAAGGGTCGCGCTGCCCCTGTAGCTTCCCGACCGGGACGGATCATCCCGATCGGGACGGCCCTGTCATCCCGACCGGGACGGGATGGTCCCGACCGGAATGGGCTCACAGCAGCCTCTTTAATGTTGCACCCCATCCCGAACGGGATGAGGCCATTCCGAACGGGATGGGCCTTGTATGCTTCCTTTAAGAGCTCTTTGGTCCCTCCTTGCCTCTCATGGGCTTCTCGTCGATTCTCGGGACTCGGAGGCTCGGGATTGGGTTCCGAGGTCTCGGGATCGATTCCAAAGCATCGAGTCATCGTTCCTTTACTCCGTTGGCTCCAAAATGTGTATGTATAGAGTCGGAATCGCTCCAACTCTTCCAAATCGATCTCGGGAACCTGAAACGAACTAAAGGAAGCATAAGAAGCCCATAAATCGCTCCCAAGGAGCGATTCCACAAGGAAAATGGGACCAAAACACATGCAAATAAGCACTACAAACTACACTTATCAACTCCCCCACACTTAACCCTTACTCGCCCTCGAGTAAGCACATACTAATACTAAGCTAACCGAGTGGGTATTAGCGCACCCTACGCCCTTTCAACTCACGCGAGTGCACTTAGAGGACAAGTGCACCCCGCAAGGTAAGTTGGGTCTTGCGACAAAACTGTGGATGCCACCGGACACAAAACACATAAATAAACAAACACACAAACAAACACATAGACGGTTGCACCCAAAACAAAAGAAATACCGCTTCCCTCTGAAAGCGGTGAATGAAACACCGGTTTAGGACTCGAGGTAAGCGACAACGTTCCCAAGCTAGCAATACAAACCTAGGTGGACTAAACCCTAATAGTATGACGATAAAGCAACAAAAACGTTGGTAACTTACCTAGGTCCTCCTAACTTTCTAAAAACGTACTACGGGACGATCGGCGGAGTGGAAAAGTGAAGAACCACGGTGTTAGTCGACACTGTAGGTAAGTGAGACCCCGCCCCCTTTTGCGTGAGCCAAGAGGGTCGTCCCGTGTCTAAAACCGCCCAACTAGTCCAAGTAAAAAGGTGGAGAACATGCAAAATGAGGGAAGACCGACTAATGCCGCTATCATCCTTCCTCGGGACTCGGTCCTTTGGTAGGCTCTTCACGGCAAAAGTCGGAAAAAAGGCTTATTTTTGTGGGGATTTCTTTTTGTGAGACGGGTTTTCTTTTGGCATTTTCTTTCTTTTCGACATTTTGCTTTGTTTTGCCATGCCATTCTTTTTCTTCTTTTCTATTTTCTTTTTGGCTTTTGTGCCTTTTCTTTTTCTTCATTTTTTTTTTGCTTTGCCCTTTTGGCAAGATTTGGCATTTTTGGCATTTTTTTGACAATTAAGAAAGAGAGAATCAACAAATTGCATTTTATTTGTGTGGGTATGTGTAGGAGGTAGGGTAATGGGTGAGTCGGGACGGGCCAAGACCCTTCAAACCCACAAAAAGTGGAGAACTTGGACTAATCAAACGATCCTAAATACGGTCACCTAGGGGACGAGACTCGGTAACCAAGGCCTTTTCACACCGTGGGTGCTCATAATGGTCAAAAGTGCAAATCCCGTAGTAAATTCCTAGTAAGTAAGGTGGACTCAAGGTAAAGGACCAACGAAATCATTGATTTAGGGTCATTCTACTAGGCTAAGGTCCAAGACTCGATTTATACTACTAGGAAGGGAAAGTAAACACTTGCACACTAGCCTTTAAACCTGGTTTTCGAAAACGGTTTACACACATGACACAAATACACACACAAAACAAAGACTCAACGAAAACGAACGAAAGGAAAAGAAACAAAAAGGCAACAAAATAAAACAAAACAAAACAAACATAAAGCAAACACCACCCCGATAATCCATACAAGTCACCAAATCCACCACTAAAATGTACAAGCTCCACCCGAGCACACCTCCACACAACCTTCTCCAAACATCACAAGGAATAAAGAGGGAAAGAGGGTTAGAAGATGTTACTGGATGTCTTTAGAGCTTTCCAAAGTCATTGGCGATTAAAGCAACCTATAAGGACGAAGGGAGGCAAACACACACAATACAAAACAAATGTACGACACAAAGACACAAAATGAAAACACAAAAGAGAAAATCTTTTTGATTTTTGTGAATTTTTTTCAAATTTTTAGGATTTTTAAAGGTTTTTTAGAAAAAAGGGAAAATAAAACTAACTACGATAGAATATCGCTCCCCCACACTTAAATCGAGCAATGTCCTCATATGCTCAATCATAGTGTGCGGAGAGACAAAAGAAAAAGAAAAGAAACTAGGAAAATAAAGCTAAAATTCAAAAAGAAAAGATGGAGAAAAGGGTAGAAAGCGTCCGGCCGGGGTGTAATCAAATCACCATGGGCCGAGACAAGAAAAGATATGGATGGGGGAAAGAAAATAAAAAGAAGGAAATAAAAGGAAATGGGAGGGGAGGGCTAGGTGTAATCAAGTCACCTAGCCCAGATTCCGCCTAAATCCGACCAAATCCTCAAAAAAGAAAGTGAAAATCTTGTAAAATTTGGATTTTTCGATTGACTCTCGACGTAATCACATCGTCGGGAGTCGGGAGCAACCACTACCGAGGCCTCGAAGGCCACCATGACATCAAGACACGAAAGTGTACAAGGGGAGGGGAATAAACAAAGGAAAACAAGCAACAACAAAAACGGAAAAGAAAGGATAGTTGCCGTACCATAGGTTAGCAACTCACTCTCTCCATCGTCTCATAGATCAATATAGGCACTTGCTTATCTTCATCTTTGCTATCCCTCTTCAAGCTTGATAGAACCGCATGGTAGAGGTAGTAATGGTGCGAGGGGGTGGGATTTGATGCGAATCACGGTGTAAAGTGAAGAGGAAATGAGGTGAAGGTATGACAATGAAGTACATGGGGCATATGGTAAGGCTAGGGTATCAAGGGAGGTTGGGAGGGGGCATAAAACGGTTGGGTGGACTCGATTTGCGAAGAAGAATCACAAGGGGGAGCAGAGGACCATCCCGGTCGGGAAGATTGATCCCGATCGGGTTACCTCACCCGTCCCGGTCGGGACGCCCTCATCTCGGTCGGGACGAACCCACAGTAAGTTCGAAATGTGGTGCGCCCATCCCGATCGGGATGGCACCCTTCCCGGTCGGGAAGCCTTACCCTTCCCGGTCGGGATGGGTCTTCTTCGACCTCCACGATCCCAAAAACTTGTTCCAAGTTTCAAAAACCCAATCCTCTTGCTCACAACCCAAGGTATACCATAGCCAATCCTCTCTAGGAGCGTTCTCACTTCACCTATCAAACGATACTCAAACACACATCAAACTCTCTCCCTCACAACGCTCATCAATCAATCCAAATAACAAGAATTCACAAAAATCCAACTAACTACAAGAAAGAGATATATACAATGAGACGGTTCTTGTGGAACTCCGTCAAACCAAGGTGGTGCTTTATTCAATCTTTTTCAACAACCAAAACTAGTTCCATCTCCATCAAGGGCACGTAAGAAAAAGTCGAAGGCCCTAGAGAAGTCTTCAATCAAGCTCGAGATATAACCGTCCACAAACCAAGGCTCTTCATGTCCTTGCATCGACGTTCCCGGGGTATCCCGATCTACTAAGTTCAATGGCTTGAACTTGTACTTGCGATCCTTCGGGATATACCCAAACGTCCAACGATCCTCACGTGTCCCCAAGGGAGGCTCATCTTCTTCCTTGTCATTGCACTTGTCATCAAGCCCATGATTTGGGCACTCATCTTCCTCCAAATCGGAGTCATCATCCTCAAGTACATAAGAGTACTTCTTCAAGCTTTGCTCCGGTTCATCCCCTAGATCGATGTCTTTCTTGGCTTGGATCATATTGCATGATTCATCCTTAGTAGACGAAGTGTTGCCTTGGAGGTCGAACACTATCTTTTCCTCGCCTTATTCAAATGTGATCCTACTGTTCTTCACATCGATCATGGCACCCGCGGTGTGTAGAAATGGGCGCCCAAGAATAATGGGAGTGTTGGCATCCTCCGGCATGTCAAGCACAATGAAGTCGACCGAAATGAAGTATTTCTCCACTCGTACCGGTACGTCCTCTAACATTCCTAATGGTCGATTGAATGATTTATCGGCCATTTGGAGGGTGAGGGACGTACATTTTAACTCCTTCATTCCGAGTCGGCAACAAATAGAATAGGGAATGATGCTCACACTCGCGCCCAAGTCGCATAACGCATTCTTGATCAAGAAGTTGCCTATGGTGCAAGGGATCGAAAAACTACCCGGATCCTTCAACTTCGGAAGCGTGGAACCTTGGATAAGCTCGCTCACCACCCTCGTGAACGCTACGGTCTCTTCCTTGTCGACGGATCTCTTCGTAGCTAAGATTTCTCTCATAAATCTTCCATATGCCGGGATTTGGGTAAGTAATTCGGTGAACGGGACACTAACATCCAATTTCTTCACAATACTAAGGAACTTGTCTTCATTTGCCTCGATGGGTAAGACAACTTGATTTGGTACTTGTTTTGATCATTAAGGGTGGACTCTTCAAAGGACACTTTCCTTTTTCCCTTGTCTTTCTCTTGAAGAGGGGGAGGGTTGTCTTCTTGGGGTTTCTCGACCTCCCATAAGACTTGCTCCTCAATTGGAATGTCAAAGCTTGTCTCTTCTTGATTCGGAGATGTCATTTCCATTGTCGGTTCTTGCATCGGCTCTTGCTCATTAGGATGTGGAGGGGAGTCATAAGAGGTACCTCTCCTTGTGGTGATGGCATTTACATGCTCAAATGTCGGTGTTTCACCTTGAGAAGGTAGTTGCCCCTTTTGCCTTGAGGAGCTCCCCGAAGCGAGTTGAGATATTTGAGTCTCAAGTATCTTCATATGGGTATCTCTCATTGCGTTTTCCCCTTGAATATAAGTGAAGAGCTCATGATGGTTCCTTGACATGTCCACTTGACTTTGTTGCAAATCTTGATTACTCCTTTGTATTTCCATCAAAGTCTTTTGAATGTCAAAATCCCGAGGTGGGGAAGATGGATTATGTGGAGTGTCGGTGATGGCGAGAGGAATGCCATAATCATGAGTAGGAGACCGGCTCCTAGGCTTGCTTTGTTGTTGTTGATTTTGAGTTGCTTGTTGACGGTTCCCTTGGAACCCATGAGAATTACCTTGTTGATAGCCTTGATTGTGGTTTTGTTGTCCTTGAAAGTTTCGGTTTCCTTGGAAATTTTGGTTTCCTTGGTAACCACCATGATTGAAGTTCCCTTGTTGGAACCCTTGCTTGTTGTTGAAGTTGCCTTGGTTATTTTGCTTGAAATTGTTGAATGGTCTTTGGTTACCCACATAACCTTGGTAACTTTCATTGTTGTCCCGTAAGGGAGGTGGAACATAGGGACGATGTTGTTGTTGATGTTGAAGTGTTTGTTGTTGAGGGACTTGATTGGAAGCTTGGTATTGATTAGAGAAGGAGGCACCTTGCTTGAACGCTTGAAAGGCGTTCACTTGCTCAATACTCCCTCTACAATTCATAGGGTCATGACCAACGATTCCACAAGTGTCGCACATCCCAAAGTAAGGTGTAGGAGGTGCGAACCCCAAAGCATTCACTTCTTGAATCGGTTGATGGTGGGAGGAACTAGAGCCTTGGACTTGGTTGAGGTGGCTTTGGAGCTTCTTGTCAATAGTCTCCATGTGTGTTTTAAGTTGAGCTCCAAGGTCAATGCTTAACTTAGTGATAGCATCGACCTCATGCATGCCTCCTCGGTGTGCCTTCCTAGGCCTAGAGTATTGCGAATTATGCACCGCCATCTCTTCGATTCTCGCCCATGTTTGGTCGTCATCGACCTCGGTGAACCTACCGTTGGAGCCCATGTTAAGAATAGCTCTCGAGTCCTCATAAAGTCCATTCCAAAATTGTTGCACCAAGAACCATTGTGAGAGTCCATGATGAGGGCACGATCTTACCAAAGACTTAAACCTCTCCCAAGCTTCATATAGGCTCTCTTCATCCCTTTGTTGGAACCCGGTGATGGAGGCCCTAAGCAAATTCGTCTTTTCCGGAGGGTAAAACTTTTGGTAAAATGCCAAGGCAAGCTTTTTCCAAGTGTCGATACCCATGGTTGCCCTATTGAGACTCTTGATCCATTGCTTCGCTTTTCCAATAAGAGAAAACGGGAAGAGTACCCAACGAATTTGGTCTTGAGTAACCCCGGTTTGAGATATAGCGTCACAATAATCGGAGAAAGTCTCCATGTGTTGGTGCGGGTCTTCGGTGGGCAAACCAATAAATGGGCTCCTCTCCACAAGTTGGATAAATTGGGTCTTTGCCACAAAATTTCCGGTGTAGGCTTCCGGTAATGCATTCGGTCCCGGCAAGACATCTTTCGTGAAGGTGGAGTGAGAGGAAAACTTAGGCATTTTTGGATGTAAGGGAGAAGATGGTGGTGTAGAGAGTGTTGATGTAGATGAAGAGGGGAAACTAGGAGAAGAATCACCGAAGGGATTGATGAAGGTCCCTCCGGCCGTCTCTCGAGGTGAAATGTTCAAGTCGGCTCCTTGGGCTTGCCCTTGATGAGTATTGCTTGCACTCGGTTGAGAGATCCTAACCCGATTAATCGTCCGTTGGCGAAAGGCTCTAAAGAGTCTCTCCGGCTCTGGATTAAAGAGATAGAAGTCGCCTCCCCTCCTAGGCATACACTACACACTAGAACAAACGTAAGAACGCCTAGTGCTTTATGGGCACTAGGTAACGACAATAAACAAACACAACTAGAGACAAAGAGAAAAAGAAGAAATAAAACTAAGGAAAGAAGAAAAATCTAGAGAATATTCACAAAAGAAGATGGGAGAACACAAAGAAGGGTAACTATGTCTAGAAATAAGCAAACTAAGTCTAAACAATGCACCGTCCCCGGCAACGGCGCCAAATTGATGGGAGGGATTTGTCACGTCCCTAGCCAACAATAAAACACCGACTAACCTAGTGAGTAGCTAGGGTAAGTCGGGATCGTATCCACGAGGACGGTATATCAAGGTTTAGACTAGGTTGGCCTACAACGAGACTAGATTACCGAACAAACACAAAGAAGCGATAAATGGAAAACTATGATGGAGGAGAAGTAGGAACTAAACTAACACTAGAGACTAAATAAACGATAAAACTAACGGAAATGATGGCTAACTAAGAGGATTAACACAAATATGGAAAGAAGTGGGGTAGGTCGGATTCATAGGAGTAGAAGGATAATTGGGGTGATCAAGGGTATAGGTGTCTCCTAATCGCTAGAATCGGTTTGGGCTCTCGCAACTTAGACCGATGTCAAGGTGGGTCCGGGCTCTCGCAACTTAGACCCTAGTCCGCGCTCTCACGACTAAACTATTCTCGACATTTCCACAAAATAAACAATCAATGAGAAGATGAACACAAGTATGGGAAGCATGGCCACTACAACTCACACAAGCATATCAACAAACACATAGAGTGCCTACAATGTGACTAACAACAAAGATGAAACCTTTTCCCCTTAATCAACCCTAATCATCCATAATCTACCCCTAATCCCCCTACTAACCCCACAAGAAGACTACTCACTCATTATCATGAATAAAACAACCATAACTAGAGAAAATATTATCACTAAACAAACATCCATAATGATTAACAAGAACAATGTCAATGACAATATAACAAGATGCAAACAAGATTAAATAAACAAGATTAAGAGTAAGAAAGATTATACCAACACTAGGAAGATGAAAAGATGCAATCTTGTATAAATAAGAACCCAAATAAAACCCAAGGTTGTCAATCTTGGAGAATTCTTCAAGTATCCTCTTAATACAAGAACTAATTACAAGTATTAACTAAAGATTAACTAAGATTAAGGGAAGATTAAAACTATTGAGTGAGAGTAAATCTAGGGTTTTGGAGGCTTAAGAGAGTCTAAACTGACATAAGATGTCTTAATATTACAAGAAGGGAGTATATATATGGGTACAAGAATGAAGGAGAAGAAAAGAGAAGAGTCGCGCTGTCCCTGTAGCTTCCCGACCGGGACGGATCATCCCGATCGAGACTGCCCTGTCATCCCGACCGGGACGGGATGGTCCCGACCGGGATGGGCTCACAGCAGCCTCCTTAATGTTGCACCCCATCCCGAACGGGATGAGGCCATCCCGAACGGGATGGGCCTTGTATGCTTCCTTTAAGAGCTCTTTGGTCCCTCCTTGTCTCTCATGGGCTTCTCGTCGATTCTCGGGACTCGGGATCGGGTCTCGGAGGCTCGGGATTGGGTTCCGAGGTCTCGGGATCGATTCCAAAGCATCGAGTCATCGTTCCTTTACTCCGTTGGCTCCAAAATGTGTATGTATAGAGTCGGAATCGCTCCAACTCTTCCAAATCGGTCTCGGGAACCTGAAACGAACTAAAGGAAGCATAAGAAGCCCATAAATCGCTCCCAAGGAGCGATTCCACAAGGAAAATGGGACCAAAACACATGCAAATAAGCACTACAAACTACACTTATCAGTCCGACAAATAAAAAGAGTCTGAAATGGCCACAAGGAGTCAAGGGAAAACTAAACCAAAACCAACCAAAACGGTCATATCCACTAATGCAGAAACGACCGAGGCTAAGTTTAGAGATTGGAGTCAAGACTCAATCACCCAATAAATGTCCGAACAAAAAAAAAATGAAAAAAAAATGAACAGACCAGTCAACTAGCACCAAATACTAGCCTCCCTACATTACAACCCTTAAGACCTTCCTGAGACACTCGTTAGGACACAGTCCGTAATTTTGAGGATTCAAGCTCAATAGAATAATCCCAACCGTTAGGGCCAGATATGGAAATCAGATCCCATGTAATTTACATCCCACCCGATTGAAGTCTGAGTCATTTTTACTCAGCTTCCCCTTTCCTACCACATTACGAAACCGTAACCCCATAGCCTTAACTGCACAAAAATCAAACTCTAGATTTTGATCCATCAAAACCACTTATTACCTAGCTCCACATTCCAAAACCACCCAAACCAATCACCCTGACCTAAACATGGTATCTCGATAATTGTCACTTTCAAGGGGTCACACCCGATCACTTCATCTGAGTTCTTAAAATAGGGTGAAGACCCATGCAATACAACCTAAGCATCTCATGTCGATAATTGGCATAACGAGTCTAAAGCAAAATCACTCACGTTTGAAAGAACTACGAACATGGTTTGATTCCGTCTAAACACGGATACGTAGGCAACCCTTCTTCGGGTACAACCAATAAAATAACAAAATTGATTACTCGATTCACATGCAAACCGGAACCCTTTTCTTAGTGTTCCGGTTAATGAGTGATTCTAATGATGAAGCACAGACGACGAGCCGAGGACGGGGTGAAAACCCGAAAGGGCGCCCCGGGCAAAATGAAGAAACGAGTTACGAGCAATCGTAAAAAAAACAAAAAAAAATGGTGAGCCGAGGACGGAGTGAAAACCCGAAAGGGCGCTCCGGGCAAAACGAAGAATCGAGTTGCGACCCATCACAAAAAAATAAATATAATAAACAAAAAATGTGCTTCTCATTAATAATAAAAATCAGTTAAATTGAGCCTTTGTTGATGCCTTTACATCAAGCATCTGAAATCCGACTATTCCGGAAAACGACAACGTGTTCAAAACACCACAAAAACTAGTACTAATACGCCACATAATACAAATTAATAGAACATAGTACAAAATAGCTGGGCTCTACCGGTCCAATTTCCTTCTCCCATCGCCATTTGGGCAGGCTTGTTCGGGTCTTTCACCATCGACCCCTCTTAATACAAGCTTCCACTGCCCTAGCCAAAGGCGAGATCAGCCAGCCATATTTCTTCTCATCACTAGCACCTTCAATATGGGTCTCGTCAGTCTTGGCCTGTACAGATGAACTAACGGCACTAGGATCGGTAACGCTGTCTTTGGTTAGGCGTTTAGCGACGTTTTCTTGAATTGCCTCTTTATCCTCTGGCACCATGGTCTTCCTAATTTTCGATTTGCTCTGGTCTGACGGGTATTCATAAACCCCCTGCCGGGAGGATGTAATGTTGGTCGGTCGAACACTCTCTATAACGATGGGGTGTGAGAATTTCTGTTCCCAAGACGCCCTAAACGACTCCCCAGTCCACGAGTCAAACATGAAAACACCCTTAGTGAAATCCGAAGCGATCGGCCTCACCCCAATTGGTTTGACAACACGCCGGGATAAATGTAAACTGGGTCCCGTAGGGATAATATTAGCATAACCTGAGTCGAGGACGAAAAGGGAAATTCGGCCTGTCCATTAATATGCCACCCCGGAGCGGCCCACCTGATAGTCACCTGCCCACTGTCCAAGTAGGAGAGCCATTTTTCTTCAGGATGACCAGTGCTCCATGCCTGCACCACCTTACGACCCGTAAAACCCCTATAGTTATAATCTTTGATACCCCGGGGAGGGTCGACCAAACTAAGCCTCTCCTGTAGCCAAACCTGCACAAAACACGACAAAACGTCACGCTTTCGAATTGAAGCAACTTCAAAAAAAGACACAACAACAAAACCAGCTAAAAATTATTAGCACCCTAAGCACGTGCAAAATAATCCTAGAGCCACGAAAAGGAGCCCGATGAAGCCGGGCACAAGCGTCGTGACCTAGGATAAGCTCACCCAAAATAAGTAAAGAGGGTGATCGCTCGTGTTCCATCCCCATTACGACGTCCAAAACCCGAGGATTACTCCAGCCGTCATGTACTAACGCATCCTAAAAAGATGGTAGCAAGCCATTGCGATGTTAAAAGCCCGTCTACAAGCTAGAGTTGAAATATCGTAAGAACCCGTCTGCGAGAACACCCTAAATAACAACCCCAGGTCAATACCATCCCTCCCAAAGAAAAGGTTTACGAACGCATCCTAACAATTTCGCAAACGAATTTACGAACCAAAGAATTCAAAAAAGACGAACCCAGAACCCAACTACCAGTGATGGCGAATCTAAAACTAGAACCAAACAATTTCAAAAATTTACGTGGAACAAACTGATGGGGTTGATGAAAAGACGTTGGGTTGACGGGCTGACGAACGAACGGTGCGTGGTAATGGCCCCTGATGGGGGCGATGGGGTTGCGTGTGATGGTGGGTTTGGGACTTTGCAGGGTAACCGACTGACCGCATATTTTAGCTTCTAATAGAGGACGGTTTTATCTGTTTGTCTTAAGACGAGTTTAATTTATATCCGTCCTCTTTTATTAAATACTTCCTCTGTTTTTTATTTATCGTCCCGTATTCCTTATTTGGTAAGTTTTTATTTTTTGCCCTACTTTTTCACTTTTCATATTTGTCCAGTATATTTTACCTAATTATCTTTATGCATTTGTCCTTTTTACTTTTTAAGCCATCAAATTAATCATACTAACAACTAATTATGTCATTTATATTCAAGTTTGTGCTTAGTCACCAAATTTTCATCATCATTTCTCACTTTATCTATATTTTACCAATTTTTTAATTTCTGTGCAAAAGGAAATGAGGCGAAAATTAAAAAGCGGAGGGAGTAGAAGGGCTTCATTGACCAACCGACCTTATTATAACAGTAACAGAATGGTCCCCTCACAAGAGTCGCAACTAACTGAACTACAGTGTTTCCTTGCAATAGACTGCACATTAATTAAATTTGTCTTACTAGTAAATTATGTAGGAGTAATTAATACTCCAATTCCCACTATATGTAATTAAGCGGCGGGGAGAAATAGGAGTAAATGACAAAACGAATTGAGTTGGGTTTGAATCGATCCCGTGCCGGCCTGTTTTGAGACTGTTTGACTTTGTCGCTAGTATCAATATGCACAACACATTTGACATTTCTATGCCTCACTTCTACGGCTAGAATTACATAAACTTATTCCAAAAGTTACACGGGCCATGCCCTGTACGTTTTGGCCTACCCGTGTCTATTTTTAATCACTAACTAATTTTTTTAAGAATCCGCACAGATATAATTTTCTCATTTTCTTATAATGGCGATTATTTTTAAAACCACAAAAAGAATCCCTTGTGTTGATACAAAAATAAAACTGCCACTATTGTGTCACTTTTTACTCGGTTGAAATAGAACCGCCACAAAAACCTATGATGTCGGTTCTAAAAAAACCGCGACCATAAGAAGCACTTTATTGTGTCACTTTTACGTCGGTTGTAAATATAACTGCCACAAAAACATCTAGTGTCGGTATTAACATAAAACCGCCACCAAAAGAAGCACTTTATTGTGTCACTTTTATTTTACGTCGGTTGTATATATAGAACCGCCACAAAAATATATAGTGAATAGAACTTTATTGTGCCACTTTTTATGTTGGTTGTATATATAGAACCACCAAAAGGGACTTTATTGTGCCACTTTTTGTGTTGGTTGTAAATAGAACCGCCACAAAAACATAGAGTGTTGGTTATAAGATAAAACCGCCACGAAAAGTATCACTTTATTGTGTCACTTAATACGTCGGATGTGAATATAACCGCCACAAAAACATATAGTGTTGGTTTTAAGATAAAACCGCCACCACATGTAGCAGTCTATGGTGTCATTTTTTCAAAAAACCGCCACTAAAGACCTTTTCCACCTATAATTTATACTTAATATGTCGTTTTCGTTAGAACCGCCACGATAGCATAGACACGATAAGGTTTTTTCTACTCGTACGGACCTTCGGGGGTTCGACTTTGTGGGTATGATCGAGGAAAGCTTTCTTTTCAGGCCTTATTTCACCACCAGCATTGATATAATGCTACAAAATTTGAGGTACTTCCCGGGGCCACCTCTAGGCCATATCTTCTAGCCGGGAAGATTATCGAGGTCCTAAAGGACGAATATTCTCACTTCGGCCTAGGGTACGCCATGATACACCGGGCAATGTTGTCCGATCAGGCACCAAAGAGGCCTGCAATCTCAATAAGGGTATCCACTTGAGCCCTTATAGCCCATGGCTGACTGACTACTTCGTCATGCCTGTATTTGGGGCCATCCAGGCCGGTCTGTTCCGACCAACTATTGCGCACCCCGGGGCCCAACTGACCCGAGACTGTAACTACATTCCGGATGACGTGTTCACTCTCATCCAGTCAAAACCAAAGGAGGATGTCGAGGGCTACTATTCGGTTAAGACAAGATAGCCCCGACTCCAAAGGAAGACTTGGTCAACCTCATCCTCCACAGCAACATGTTTGACCCAACCAAGCTGATCTCCGAAATTGGCTCCAAGACGGGAAGCAGTGCTTGGAGGAAGACTGTCAAGTGGACTGACGGGCAAAGAAGGATCTACAACCTGGTCACTGGTGAAGGAGAAATGCCTGCTACTGATTCCGAGTTTGAGTTTGAGTTTGAGTTAGAGTCTGAGGTCGAGTCTAGGGGGTCCGGTGCTAGAGTCCAACCTGTAACCCCCTCCCTTTAGTCACTCCTGCTGGTGCCTCGGGGTCTATCTCGAGTGCCCTTCCTATCCCGCCACTGACCAATGATCAGATTGCTGTCTGTTTGAGCTGTTTTCTAAATTTTCATTTAATAATAACAACCGTTCTACTTACGACTTGTCTCTTACTGTAATTTTGGTTTTGAAAATATTTTATGCAATGACATTGAGAAACCCGACAAACAGGTACCCCTACCTTCTCATCTGATCGAGCAATTAGAGCAAAGGGAATCCCGGGATCCGGTAATCGAAGAAACCGAATGTATCAATGTGGGAACCACCTTAGAGCGCCAGATGCTTAAGATAGGGTTATTACTAGACCCGGAGGAGAGACTTAGTTCACGAGCCTCCTCCAAGAGTTTAAAGACGTCTTCGCATGGTCCTACAAGGACATGCCGGGGATATACCGAGAAATAGTCGAGCACCACATACCAATTAAAGACGGGTGTAAATCGGTTAAGCGAAAACTCCGCAGAATGAGACCCGAGTGGTCTCTCAAAGTCATAGAAGAAGTCGACAAAAAGTTCAAAGCAAGCTTCATACAAGTGTCCGAATATCCGGACTGGGTTGCGAACATCGTGCCGGTTCCTAAAAAGGACGGTAAGGTGCGCGTATGCGTGGATTTTTGGGATCTTAACAAGGCGAGCCCGAAAGACAATTTTCCATTACCGCACATTGATATACTGATAGACAACACTGCTGATCACGCCCTTCTATCCTTTATAGATGGATATCCCGGGTACAATCAAATCAAACTGGCAGAAGACCACCTTCACTACTCCTTAGGGTACTTCCTGCTACACCGTCATGCCATTTAGCCTCATTAATGCCGGGGCCACTTATCAACGGACCGCTTGTAGACACTCGCATTTTGACTGCTTGTGTTTATAATAGTCTCCAATAAAACACCCGATGATGATTGAACGCTAACATGCATTAATACGCTCGAATACAGCACTTAGCGGATTGTGAATCACCCAAAGTCGACCTCAAATTCAGGCTCAGTGGGTCATTTCCAATAAAATAAAGCTATTTTGAGCTAAAACCGTCACTGGGGGCAAAACCGTCTTTTGCGACCGAGCCAAAACCGGTCAAAGTCGAAACTAGAGAACAAACTATCCACAAACGCATCCCTTTACGCAATTTAAATCAAGTCAAACAAAATCAATTAAAACAAATCATACCTTACTTAACCCGAATTTCTCTCCAATCCGACTGAGGGCACTCGATCGAGTGCTTGGGCCACTCGATCGAGTGACCCCCCAAAAAACAACCATGACACCTTTAAGAAGGGCACTCGATCGAGTCCACTAAGGGGCACTCAATCGAGTGACCCTAGACGGGGGTAAAATCTATAAATACCCCCGCACTTCCACCGTTTCAAGGGTTAACAAATTCACACATCTCCCATACTCTTTGGTGCTTCATTCTAGTACAAAAACCGAGCCAACATACTCTCCCTAGTCATACCCTAACTCATATTACATATCTCAAATCGTTCCCGTGCCTACGACGACACTACACGAGCCTATTCACAAGACTATTAACATGTAGGTTGAGGGTGTCAAAACCTCATTTTCTAATCTCTAACTTTTCTTATATGCACTTGTATATACTAACATTACTAACTCTTTAATTTATCGTTCTACTAACGTTTACATTTTGCATCTAAATTTTACTTTTTCGTTCCTAACATTTTATTAATGTATACTAACTCCTAACACTTATTTATCGTTTTTACATTTTGTTCATAATTAATATCGTGTATATTATAACAAAAAATATTTTAAAAACCGATTCGAGCAACGTCCAATGATGCTAAATCGATCGTCGTAGGCTTTAAAAGCCAAATTACTACGTCGAAATGCAAAGGACCTAAGTTTTGTGATGACGAATCGAACTCTTCAATCGAATACAATCGAATACATTCGATGATTGAATGCCGCCTAAAGTCCGTTAGAATCCTTAACAAGTCGTACTGGAGGTGGCGCCCTTCGAGATACGCCGCCCTAGACACTTAAAGGTTAGGGCGCCCTATGGTGTATGCATAACCGTCAGATTATAACGCGATCGCGGCAATTCGTTATCGAGCATATTCGACATCATTTTTAAAATATCACTCTAAATGTTTAACGTCGACTTCATGGTCGAATATCGCTCATTATGAGTTGCCAAAGATGTCACTCTAAATGATTAATGTCGACTCTATAGTCGAACATCATTCATCATGAGTTATCAAATCCGAAATCAATACGAAACCTAATGGTGTCAATCCGGTCGTCATACGGTCCTCGAGATCCGATAAGTGACATCGCGAAACAAAGGGATTGATATTCGTATTGACATGACACGATCAAGGAACATTCCTTCGCATACTCACTTTTTTTTATCATTAACATCGCTATAAAATGTCCGATATCGACTCTGTAGTCGAGTATCGTTCATAACGAGTCATCGAAGATTGAATTAGTATGAAACCCAATGACGTCAACACGATCATCGTATGGTCCATGTGACCGAAAAGCGATGTCGTAATACGAAGGGAGCGATATTCATAACTAATTCGAATACACTCGATTAAGATCGTAAAACAGGTTCGTTTTAGGACAAGCATGTCACCCGGCCTAAGGGCACTCGATCGAGTGTCGGACTCACTCAATCGAGTGACCCCCTAAAACGGGCGGGGAGCTATCGTCAAGGGCACTCGGCCAAGTGCACCTGAAACACTCGGTCGAGTGGTCCACTATAGACTTCCAAAGAAGTCTAATCGACGATAATAAGTTGCCATCAAGTTATATTATGACATTAGTCGATGCGTGCCTAATTAATCATGTATTCTTTTCCTAGAGCCCACATTTCATACTATTTCTAATTTACTACTATCATATTCCCTCTACGACTTCGAGTGAGTGCCTCCCGTGACTAATCTTATGTCGACGACTTTTAAGCTGGGCTCGATGTATGATAAGATGAGGCAATCCTATCTCATTAGGATAAGTCGGAACGAGACCTTGAGGCCTCGGGATCAAGCTAGCACCATGCTTCGGTCCCATACGCCCTCGCGTATCTAAGCCTTCATCCTCCGATCAATACACAACATAATGTGTAGGCGATCAGAGTCTGTCCAATCGTTCGATTTATGGTTTCAATACACGTTATCTATTTACGAGTCCGTTCATAGTCCACGTTTACCGTTGCTAATCGGATAATTATATCATTGTTCGTTGTATTGTGAATTCCGGGTTGTATTTCCTCTCGTATCTAAGCTTTTTATTTATGATGTTTGCCATTTATCGCTTTTAAATGAATATCGCATGCTAAATTCCAGTTTGACATATACCAAGATGCATTAAACAAAGTAGCAACACATATTATACATGTACATCATAAGACAATGTTTGCATAACATTTCATCGTATTACTAGCACGCGAATTGGGTGCAAAAAAACTCTCCTATGCTGGTAGAGTCGTACTTATTAATGCGGTTTTGAACACACTGTATACTTACTGGGCTTCAATTGTCATCATCCCAAAAGGAGTATTAAGAGGGTGGAAACAATATGTAGAAATTTCCTTTGGGACGGACAAACCGATTACAAACGAGTCCCGCTTGTGGCCTGGGATAAGGTCACCAGAACAAACGAGGAAGGAGGTCTCGGAATCAGAAAAGCGAGTATTTGGAACATAGCTGCCGTTGGTAAGCTAGTTCATTGGATTTTTGATAAAAAAGAATGCCTTTGGCTCAAGTGGATAAACGTAAATTATCTTAAGGGAGCTGAATGGCGTGATTATAATCCCCCCGATATATTTTGGACATGAAGAGCAATTTGCAAAGCCAAGGATAAACTTAAAAACGGGTATACACACAACGAGTGGACTGCAAACTCCAATGGTTATACAATTTCTAATGGCTATAACTGGCTCATGGGAACTTCTCCTAAACCCGAGTGGTATACTATGGTTTGGAGCAAGTGGAACGTCCCCAAACATTCTTTAATTACTTGGATTCTCCTGCACGGTGGCCTTAATGTTAGGGGAAAGCTCTACGATTTGGGCTGTTGTAATGATAACATATGCTACTTTTGTGGGACGGAACCTGAAACTACTGAACATATAGCTGTAAAATCAGGTCTAGCATTGAAGACTGGATCGGTTGCAAACTCCCACTTCTTCACGAGTTTAAGGACCACAACGAAGGGGAAAAACTTATTGCCATGGTCACCACTGCTTTTATTCATGGGATATGGTTGGTCAGAAATAAGGTAAGAATTGATGAGGCTATTATGAGGCCGGAGACAGTGGCAAAAACTATCCAAGATGGTATCAAGACAACGGCAAAGGAAATTATGAATACGACTGCTAACAACAGGGATGGAATTTACTTGAATATTTTGATGTAACCTTAGTCTTGTGCGCGAGTTGGTTTCGTTTTTTACGGGATTGCGAGGACCCTCCTCTGCCTCCTATTCTCTCCTTGTAAATGATTTGTGAATGACATAATAATACTCACATTTTCACCAAAAAAAAAATACTAGCACGCGAATTAAAAAACCAATCGATATCATAGTAGAGGCCGTTATGTGTGGGTGGGGTTGGGTGTCCTTCGTGGGCTTCCCAACACGTACCCTCACCCCTTACTCAGAAACTTTGGTTTCCGGATGCCCGAAACCGTTGACGAACGAGAGTCATTCGATATAGGATACTCGATAACTCGACATTGATATCGTTATGCAAAGGGACGAACCCCACAAGCTCTAGTACTAAAGCGGACCGTGCTTTGTACATGTTACGCCTAAGTATAGAGTGAGTTCGAACAGGTCCGAACTCCCATAAAGTTCGGTGGCGACTCCAACTTTGATTTAAATTTTGACTCGAGAATCATCTAATCACGAGAATATACCGCCGCCCAAACCCGCGCGTGGCCACGTAGGGGTGGACCTATGTCATGTCCACACCGCTACAACCTTATTATTACACGACATGATGCATAAGGAAGTAGAGGTTTATGTGGAAGATATGATCGTCAAATCCAAAAGCCGGGACGGGCACATCATCGCTCTAAGAAAGTTCTTTACTCGACTGCTCAAATACAACATGAGGCTAAACCCTCAAAAATGCAGTTTCGGGGTAACATCTTGCAAATTACTGGGTCACATTGTTAGCCAACGTGGTATCGAGGTCGATCTAGCAAAAATCAAAGCCATCACTGGGATGAAACCTCCCAAGACATAAAAAGAAATAAGAGGATTCCTTGGAAAAGTCTAGCACATCAGCCGTTTTATCTCCAAATTACCCATGATATGTGAACCAATTTTCAAAAAGCTGAAAGTGGGGGAACGGAAACTGTGGGATGATAAAATGCCAAGAGACCTTCGACAAAATAAAGGAAATACTGTCTGCTCCGCTGGTCTTAATGCCACCTCAACCCGGTTTGCCTCTGTCGTTATATCTAACAATAACCGAGACAACCATGGGGGCTATGCTGGCGTAAACAGTCGACTTGGAAGAACGAGCCATCTATTATATCAGCAAGAAGTTCCTAGAGTATGAATGCAAATATACCATGCTCGAGAAAACATGTCAGCACTAGTCTGGGTGACCAAAAAGCTTCGACATTATATTCTCAGCTACGAAGTTCAGGTATTATCCAAGATAGATCCTATCAAATACCAATTCGAAAAGCCAATTCTCAATGGCATGATATATAGGTGAACTCTAATGTTGGCAGAGTTGGACCTAAAGTTCGTGCCACTAAAAGCCATCAAGGTCCGGGTAGTAGCCGAGTTTCTTGCCGATAGTCCCGTAACTGAAGAAGGACACACCGACACTTGGTCCTTCCCAGACGAAGATATATTCCATACCGATACAAAAACATGAGATTTGTATTTCGACGGGGCATCCAACTTCCGAGGGTTGGGAGTCGAGATTCTTTTAATTTCACCGAAAGGGGAGCATACTCCCGTATCCATCAAACTGGACTTCGACGTGACTAATAATGCCACCGAGTACGAAGCATGCGTCCATGGGTTACAAGCCGCCGCCGATTTAGGGGTCACAAATATCTGGGTACACGGCGACTCATCCTTGGTCATCAATCAGTCTCTCCAGTAATGGAAACTCGGAACGCCAACCTTGTGGCCTACCAGGCGCGAGTAAGAGTTCTTGAGAAATAATTCCAAAAGGTAGAGTATATATACTTGCCTCGGGAAGAAAACCAGTTCGCAAATGCACTCTCCAAATTGGCATCTCTACTGAATATCCCCGATCACCTGACCAGTATGCCGATTTGCGTCGAAAGACAATCCGAACCGGCATACATCTATGCTATCGAAGATATTGAATAGCTGATCCCGTACTTTGGTATCAATTTATTCTGACATACATGTCGATAGGAGAATACCTTCCCGAAACCGATGGTCGGGCCAAGAAAGCTCTAGGAAGATTAGCTACCCAATTTACCCGTACCGATGACGGGCAATTATATAAAAAGATAGCGCAGGGGGTCTTCTCCTATGCATCGACAAAATAAAGGCCGAAAAGGTTATGGCTGGAGTACATGACGGTGAGTGCGGTCCGCATATGAATGCCCAGATGCTAGTCCAAAAATTATGAGGCTCGGATACTACTGGAATAATATGGAAACCGACTATAGACAGTATGTCAAACATTGCCATAGCTGTCAAATTTTTGCCAATGTGCAACACATGCCATCATCTTTATTATAAACCATGACGTCACCATGGCCGTTCTCCACATGGGGAATCGACATAATCGGAAAGGCAAACCCCTCCGGTTCAGGTGGACATTGCTTCATCTTGGTGGCTATCGACTACTTCACCAAATGGGTCGAGGACGAATCTTACCTTGTTTTGAACGCCAAACACGTTGCCAAGTTCATCCAAAACCAAATCATATGCCGATACTGGATCTCACATGAATTCATCAGTGATCACGGGACACATTTCCAAGCGGATACGACGGCTTTACTAACCAAGTACAAAATTCAGAGGCATACATCCTCGCCCTACCGTCCCCAAACAAATGGAGCGGTAGAGGTAGCCAACAAGACAGTTATCACCATACTAAAAAAATGACTGATAATTACCGAGAATGGCCCAACAAGATGCCCTTTGCTTTATGGGGATATCGGACATCAATCTACACCGCCCGGTGCAACAGCCTATTATCTGACATACGAGATGAAGGCAGTTCAACCAGTCGAGTTGGAAATATTGTCCTTCAGAATACTGTTAGAGAGCCAAGTACCTGAAGCAGATTGGGTCCAGGCGTGATATGACTCGCTGGTTCTATTGGACGAACGACGATCCCGTGCCTTCAATAATATTCAGGTATATCTGAAAAGAATACAACGGGCCTTTAACAAGAGAGTTAGGCCCAGGTATATCAAGGAAGAGGATTTAGTCCTCAAATCCATTCGGGCTCTATTACCAGTTGACCAGCGGGGAAAGTTCAAACCTAATTGGGGCGGGCAATACATGGCGAAAAAGGTTCTATCAAGCGATGCTGTGAAGCTGACAGACTTGGACGAGAATGACTTTACAATTCCTACCAAGTTAGACCAGCTGAAACATTACTACCCCTAATCCCTTCTCAATGTCATTTACAAAAGTTTATCAAAATTGTCTTTTTAAATATAAACTTTCGAAAAGCAAGTCAATAAGCTAGGATTATTTATTCTACTGTCATATACATCTCGAACCATTAGTCTTGGTGTATTTCGAGATTGCAAAATTATACAAAGCTTGAACTATGTCTGGTTTGATTCCAGTAACTGTGGATACGTAGAAAGCCCCTCACAAGGGCACAACCACCACAATCGGAAAAAAAAAGATAGGAACGATTTAATTAATAAAACTTCCTTTATTATTACTAAAAATCCCGATAAACTCGGGAAATCAAAAATACAAAAACAGCACACGACACTACAAAAATAGTAATACTATTTAAATAATAAATAAATCTAAGGAATTAGGACATCTTGCTCTTAGCCATATCTTTGGCATCCTTAGCCGTCCACTGACGACGAGGCGGAGGCGGACGTTCCTAAATCCCTACAGGAACTTCCTTGGCCCGGATCCATTTCTTCGAGTGCGGGTCTTCAACCACATTAGTCGGCCCGACTCGGGCCCTTACATGCTTTGACAGCCTATCAAGCGGGCCTAGCCGATCTTTGGCCGCCAGTCTCAGCCCAAGCCTCTTCTCCAAGTCGGTCTAGGGGCTCAGTCGGCCCCACAATCCTCTAGCATCAGCGTCTCTAGATCGAGTCTTAGTTTTTGACTTAGGACCCGATTCCAATCGCATCAAGGTAGCAGGTGTATTTCTGTCACCAAAGAAACCCCTATTATCATTAGCCGTCTCTCGGCGAACCAGATCGAAGGCCTCATCTACCTTCAGGGCCTTGCGATATGATGCGGAAACCCAAGTAGAGTGGCAAGGGTTGGGTATAGTCCAAATGATACCGGTATGCCACCGCTGCAACCAGGTATCACACATCGCGTCCGTCAATTGGAGCGGGACGCTGATTATAGCCTCGGTCTCGGGAATCCTTTGCGTCCACCCGAACTGCCTCAGAATACAGTCCGGATATATGTGAATGGACCAATCGAGCGGCGGGACCACTAAATACCGGGCCTGGTCCTTCTTGGCTAGACCCGTCAGTCTAGAAAGGAACCACAAAGAAACGCTCCACCTAATCAAGGGACCTCTATGGAATGCGAGCTCCTCTTCCCAGTAAGTCCTGTTTATGTTATGACTCGGACTTATGCGTCTCTTCCTTGAGCTAACTTGGCTGCTACGGTACTTGTGCATGTCTAGGGGAGGCTCCATAATTGACAACCATTCGTAGAGGCTAAACCTGACAGGGCAAGGTTTATAAATCTCCGCAGGCGAAAGGGAGGTCCGTCAGAGGGCACTCGATCGAGTGCTAAGTTGACTCGATCGAGTGACCCCCCTAAAAATAGGCAGGGTGTTCTTCACCAGAGGCAGTCGATCGAGTGTCAGGATCACTCGATCGAGTGACCCTTCTATACTAGGTCTCAGCGAAAATAAAATAAAAATAAACTTATACTTGCAGGAGATGAACGTTACCCGCCAATTGTCGATCCAGATCGACCTTCCTAGCATCTTGACCCATGATAATCTTCCTCATTATCAGCCAAGCTGGGCTATGACCCATCTCCATCTGGTCCACTACGCCGAGCAGTCGTATCTCGCCCATTCACGAGTTAGCCTCCATTCGCCCCTCAAAGGCATAGCAATGCAGCATACAGAAGGCAAAAGCCCCGCACCTGTGAGAAGCAATAATTCTCACATTCTTCACGTCCTTCATGAACTTGTCAGCCAGGTCGAACAGGGACACCGAGTTCCCTTGCACCATCCGGTCTACCTCAGCATGGGACAGACCTAGAAATTCCCTCAGTTTCCTCCTTGGGTCGGTATAAAACGAAAGGATAGCAGGACGGGCAACAGGACACCAACCGCCCACAACAGCTATTTCCCTCAGAAGAGGACATACCTCCCTCCAAAAGAACACGAAAACATGATGGGTCGTGTCCCAGAAAGATAAGCAAGCGTCTAAAAAGTGTGAATCTACCTTATGACGCTGTAACGGGAACAAAGAAGAAATTCCCATCTGATTGAGATGAATTTTCTCCTCGTCCCTAAAGGTTCGGGACCATGCCTGAAGCAGCGCTGTTAAATTCTCAATGCCCATAGCAAATATTTGAATCTTTTTCTCAAGAATTTAAGGAATTTTGAAGAAAAGAATATGGAGATGAGTGTGGAGATGCAAAAATGAAGCAGGAAGGGTCACATATATTTACACAAAAACCCTGGGCAACTCAACCTAATCACCCCTATAACGGACCGCTTCAGTTCACGCACCTGTGCGCGCGGGCCCAATTCAAAATTTATATAGGAATCGTGTCATCCCGGGCATTCCTCCTTGATAAAATTTTCAAAATCTCAAATTTTTACTCCCTAGCGGAAACCGAGTCGGTGTCTCTCCTAAATGCTACATTCAAAATATTATGTGTCTGCATAGAGGTACATCTAGGACTTCGAAGGCAAGTCTAACTCCCTGCGGAGCTATCCCAAATAACAGAACTCATGTATGATTCTATCTTATGGTTGGCGAGCCCCTCACGCGAGTCTAACGGACTATAAGCGACCCGACCGGAAGGCTGTCAGGTTATAATCCTCGATTGACCTGGTGGCTACTATGACTTTCACCTTGCCCAAGTCTCTGTCAGAGTAGGGGCTCTGTAGACACCCGCATTTTGACTGCTTGTGTCTATAGCAGTCTCCGACAAACCACCCGATGATGATCGGACGCTAACATGCATTAATACGCTCGAATACGTGACTCGAAATCAATAGTATCTGACATAGGCACTTAGCGGAGTAAAAATTTCTAAAAACCGACCTCAAATTCAAACTCAGTAGACCGTTTCTAATAAAATAAAGCTAATTTGAGTCAAAACCGCCACCGGGGACAAAACCGTCTTTTGCGACCGAGTCAAAACCCATTCAAAGTCGAAACCCGAAAACGAAACAAGCCATAATGGCATCCAGATACAAAATGAATCAAGTCAAAAACGAACCAAATCTTTCCCCTTTTGAACCCGCATTTTGCTCCGGGTAGCTTAACGACACTCGATCGAGTGACCCCTAAAAAAACCACCAGGCCCCTTTTTCTAGGGCACTCGATCGAGTCCAGCAAGGGGCACTTGATGGAGAGGGGGTTCATAATAACAGACGAACGATGCGCCATTGTTCCAGAAGTTCGTGGAGTGTCCATCCGTAGAGATTTGAAAATACAAACCTGTCCATAGGAGAAGAGGAAGACAACATGTTGGAGAGAGAAAGTGTGGGAGAATTCCACCTTGCAATTCATTTCAGCATGCACACTTTTTTGTTTTTAATTTATTATATTTTGATTAGAGATAGAAATTAAATTTTGGTAGTGAGTGGATTGGGGTGGGACCCATTTATGAACTTGGATGAACTTTTATTATCATTGATACAAGTTCATGAATGTTAAGTTTGTATTTAAATGATGTGGCGATGACGTGACATAGGACTTGAAGAGGAAGACCTCCTTGATCATACCCACAAAGTTGAACCCCCAAAGTTCCGTACCGAGACGGCTCATGGCATTGCAACTGGCTACCGTCATGGGTGTTGCCTCTAGGGTGATAATGTCATCCTGCAGAGGCAATTTGATTTTACGGTGAAGGGTAGAGGATACTTGTAATCCCCTAATAAATTTAACGCAATACAGTAGTGGAAATACTGTAGATGTGGGATTAAAACACCTTGTACTATGTCATAAAAGAAATAAATGGTAAAGTCAGTGCATAAGCCATAAATAAAATTGGCTAAATATAAAAACAATCCATAATTAGGTAAACAATCCATAGTACAAAGAAAATTATTAAGCATAGCAGGATTCACTACTGCTCGCTAGCCCACCCCGAGAGTCACGTATACCTGTCATGTTAAAAACATAACAGCCACAATCAGTGAGGAGAAACGTCAACGTTTTCCCAGCCATATTACAAGATTTTAAAAATGTAATTACTATTATATGAAAAATAGTAAAAACGGAAAACGGCGAAACATTATAATAAAATAAGCTTTCGGAGAAAACTTACAAGAATATTTGCCAACCTGCAAACCAAAATTTATCGATAATAATAGTAATATTCAAAATGGCGTTGTGGATAGAACTAGTGTCAAAGGCTAGACTTTCACTAGAAGAATATTAAAAACTAGCTTCGAGAACTTAGTTCAAACAGATCGAACTTCGATCTCTAACTAAGCTACTCAACCATAATAGGACAACGACTTATAAATGCGCGACCCTAGTTTAAGACTATGCACACCTCTCCTGGGATTATCTGTCACCCTTATGACGGCAACTTACTGCGAGGCCTAAGCTTAAGGTCAAAATGTACACAACTTCCGGGATACCTGTCCTCCGGTTCAACAACTAATGTACCGATTTCTGATACATTAGCCTTATAGTTGATGGCAAAAATGTAAACCCAGAATTTATTACTCTAAACGCCACACCTGTCATTATTTCATAATTCCAAAGCAAAGCCATTATCCATATTCAAAAGTTATAATCATTGTAAATAACATGAGGATAAAAGAAGTAAGCATGATATTCTAAAAGATGAAAATTTCTATTTTAGGAAACTTTCTAAAAATAGAACTATATCAAAGTATCAAAAATATTAGTTCATACTAACACAACATTTTTAATAAACAATATAGATTTATAAAACTAATATTTTCGGCCCTAACGATATTAATTGTTACATAAGAATAATTCGGTTTATGAAATTATTGGAATATCATACAAATGTTCATAAAATGATTAAAAACTATCTTAAACATTTTAATACTACTAATTATGGTATTTTCAAAATTTATAAAACTAAAATTACCTAATTATTAATAGTTTCGACAAAACAAGCAAAGTAGGATTTTACAGCGAATGCCGAAACAAATCATTTAACGTTTTTTATTGATTAAACACTGAAACAAATTTAGAACATCCTAAACGGTGATTTAAATTATAAACTTATAGATTTCAAAATTCTAAAAAGAGCTGGAAAAATAATTTATTTAGCTGAAACGGGATATTTTATCGTTAATTCGTAATTTTGCTCAAAAATCGATACTACCATTTAAAGACTTAAATAAATAGTGTAAAAATTATGTAAATTAGTTAAAAGACATATTTGGAATTTCTGTCCAGCTAAATAAATTTTACAAAATCTGTAAACTATGTTTTTAAAAGGGTTTTTACGTTAATCGTCTAATCTCGACGATAACAATTAATAAAAATAGTAACTACAAATGATTTAGGTATAAATAAAAAAAAATAAAATCATACTTAAATTTAGTATTTTCCAGAAACTTAATATTTTTACAGAACTTAAAAATTCCAGATTTCATAAAATTCGAATAAACCGTCTTTTAAACCCATTTTCATAATTAACGGCTCCCTTAATAAAATTTTGTCGTTTTATTAAGACACTACAATCATTAAAATGCATTTCTATCAAGAAAATATCAGGACTTTTTTTTACAGAATTAAAACAGAAGCCAAAAGTCAAAATTCAAAATAACAAACACGGTTTTAACGATAAACGATGTTTTAAAACAATTATTTAATTCACCAACTTAAAAATTTTGAAAAATTACGAAAAAATGCAGGAAATTATTTTTCATCACAAAAGTCATCCATGTTGAATTTCAGATTAAAATAAAATGTTTACATGCTAGAACTAAAAATCGGTTTTAATCATTTTTGTTCGAAATCGGTAATAATTCAATAAGCGGTATTTAAAATATCAGCAAAATATGAAATATCACAAATCATCCAAAACATTAGTTTTACAGAATATATATGTATTTTAGGTGTTTAGGCCGAATAATGTAATTTACGAATAATACAACAATTTAATCGTTAATCTCAAAGAACGATAGAAATATTGAAACATGCAAATTTTACAACTTTTAAAATTTTAAAACAGTTTTATCATACATAATATACTGTCAAAACAAAAGTTATAAATATATACATGCAACTACATAAATTAAAACCATGCAATACCGAGTAACATCGACGTTACCTTCACTCGTCTATCTCTAAATCGATGTGATATTGGTCCGCCTCGGGGTTATCTTGGAAGCCTACTGACAGGCTAAAGTCGTATGCCTCAAATTAGAATTTATAAACACTTAAATCCAGATACTAAAACGTAGTATAGTAGAAATAAGGGTCGAACCCAAGAGAATCAGAATAACGAAATTATGCTAACTAAGTGTAGACGAAAACAATCAATCTCTAATCAAATTAAAGATCGTAGTAACCAGGGGGGTTTTTATGATTGAAATTCTAATAAACTAAAGTAAAAAGCTAATAAATTGAGATATCAAATGATTTAAGAGAACTTAGACACAAGCACGAATCCACACTCAATAGCGATTGATCATCGTAAGACGGTTTCAATTAATAACCTTGACTACTCTATCGTGAACATGAAATTCCAATTCTCTTAAGAATAGTTAACTAAAACGAATCTCGTTCTTAATTAACCCTAACCGTAAAACAACCTAAACAATCCAGTTCTAGGTTCAATTAGACGGAAGCAATATAGATATGAGAATTCGATAGAGAATAAATAGCACGTACAATACTGTCGTACTAATATCAACGTATCCCGTTCAATATTAATTCCTAGTTGTTTCTAATGTAAAGTTAATCAGTAAATCCTACTCAAATAACGATACTAACGATAGAACGATGCAATTAAATACTAGTTGTACACCCAGCAATCAATAACAACATTCATGAAACTAATAACAAAGCAATTCATAATAATCAAGGTTAATAATCAAAACATTCAAACTCACAAACGTTTCTTGAGCGTTTCAAAGGCTTGAATCTAAGTAGAGAAGATTAGTTAAACATACTTGCAATGGAAAATTAGGGTTCTTCAAAGGTCTCCCTTTTCTTCTCTAATCTTCCGTTAACCCCTTGATTGATGATATGAATCATCTAAACTAAGCTTAACCTAATAATAGTTTACTAATAATAATAAAATAATAAAATATCCTAGTGATACTAAATACTAATAAAAATAAAGACTAGTAATAAAGTTTCCTAAATAAATCCAAAGTCTTAAAACATAGCAAAATATCACAAAATAAGACGGAATGCGTAGGACTTTCCAGGCATCCGCGCGACCCGCATGAGTTAGGCGCGACTCGCGTGAGCGCGCGACTCGCGTGGTTGTGAGGCGACTCACGTGGGTAGCTGTTGCTGTTTCGCGCGATTCTTCGATTCTGTCGTTCCGGGTCTTCAAGTGACTTTCTTCTTCTTCACGTTTCATTCGTTCTTGGCCCAAATCGACGGTCCATTGGTTAGCATCCTCAAAATAGCCTATATTACATTCATACCAAACTGACACAAATGCAATACAAGACCACCGATTTAGCTCACAAAATACACCAAAACCGTCGTAATAAACACGACTCTATACGGCCCATCAAATATCCACACGCTTGAACCTTTACTCGTCCTCGAGTAAAACTCGAAGAACACCATAAACACAACCATCACTGATTCAAAATACGTGAGAATAACATTACACACCGACCCTCACTCGTCTTCAACCAATCTCCCTCGTTATGATATAATGCACATGCTAATCCAACCTTCTAATGAACTCAACTCAAATGCTCAATTGCATTAACACACCCAATATCAAACTATTATCATCGGCCCAATTCATCAAAACAAGGCACATTAGCAAATAAATATAAGCTAAAATCCACATCTAACACTCCTTATTTCTCCAATCCTAGAACGGATCACATGTGCTACAAATGTCACCGGTGGTACAAAACATATACCACAATATTCCACAACCCACACATGCGATCAATCCTAAACGCCTTTAATAGTTCAACATACTAAACAAACCATCACCAATCGCATAGAATATAGTGCTACGACTACACCAAACCGCGATTCTTCTCACCTTAGCCAACTAATCCTACATTTCCGACCTTCTATGTCGCCCTTCTTATGACGGCAACACCAAAAACGGAGAAAGTAGTAGTAATATTTTTCCTAATTCCCTCATTTTGCCTAGAGTGTCCGCCCTTGCGGATTTTCACTCTAGCTTTCATTTTTTTTTCACTCACACTACTCTCGTGGCACGCAACTCGATATTTCTTTTTACCCGGAGCGCCCTTTCGGGTTTTCACTCCGTCCTCGGCCACATTCCCCATTCTTGCCTAGGCACCCTTTCCGGGTTTTCACCTAGCCGGGATTATTTATTTCTTTTTTTTTTCTTTTTCAATTTTTTTCTTTTTTCTTCTTCTTTTTTTTCGTTTTTTTTTGAAATTAAAAGACGTAATACAAGCTAACTACTATATACAACAAGATAATTTCCCTCCCCACGCTTGAATAACACATCGTCCTCGAATGTGTGAACTAAGGACAATAAAAGAAATGGGAAGAGAAATACCTCAGGCTCAAGAGTGAGAAGAGGAGCCGGCGTCACGTGACTTAGCCTCACGTGCCGCCCTCCTAGATGATCTCGCTTGCTCACGGGCTGCAAGCTCTCCACAAAACTCGGGAGATGGTTCCGAGTAGTCATTCGGGTGCAACTTCAACTGCAACCGATTCATACCCCGACCGAACTCAGTGGCCAACCTACTGTTATCAACAGATTCTTCGACTCGATCTTCTATTGATTCGCGCCAATCTCTCCAACAATCAAAATCAGACTTACCCTCGGGCTCCTCCACAACCGGGGCACTAGACTCGGTAGTCGGCTTAGGAAATTCCTCATCATGAGGAAGGTAAAACGCAGCCGTAGTAGGCCCCAATGGTAACGGTTTCCCATCCGGACGAGGCAAAATCATGAAATGACGGTGGGACGTGCCAAGCGTCCAGATTAGGTGGTGTTTAGCAATCGGTCGCGAAATCATAGAACAACTCTCCATGAACTTTATACTAATAGTAGTATCACCTACGACAGGAGAATCCGTCATCTTGGGTAGGCCAAGATACTGAGCTAGAAGAGTAACCATACCATCCATCGGAATATTCCTCGAGACTGATTTCTGATGCTTCTCACAACAAGTCAAGAATATATCGACCCAATCCGGGTTCCCAAACATCCATGCATCATGGCCCACAAATACATCAAATCCGCCCTAGGTAGATGTGTCAGTTCACCCTTGCAAAGAAATATGGAGTTCAAAAGTTGGTGAACATAACGAAGGGAAGGATGACGAATATCAGCATTCTTAGCCCCCTCATAAGCACTCCCAACTATTTTCAACCAAAACTCATCCATCATACGAGTTGTAGGAGTCAGAAACGCCGCCCCCCCTCTCGGTGCTATACCCAACGCCTCCCTCAATTATGTGAAATCTACATCTCGTTCTGAATCTCCGAGATGAAAAGTAATATGAGGGGGGTCGTCATCACGATGGACTTCTAAGGTGGACAAGAATTCAAGTGTGTAGCGCTTATACGTGTTCGCGTGCATATCGTAAAAGCTTGCCAACCCAATATTATTAATGTGAACACCTTATCACTAATTCCGAGCAACTCCAATGCCAAATTATCGACAAACTTAGTCGACATAATAACTCGATCAAATAGTTGGCGCCATGTCGATTTCTGTTTCACACTCAAATTCTTACACCCCATATAATCAACTGCGGTTGTCTTTTGTTTCTTTGGGGCCATGACTCAAGTAACAATGAAAACCGAAACTTACTCAAGACACACTAACGACTTGAAATCGACTACTAGACGGACGAATCACCGAGAGCTAGCCAAACACCCGACTCGTAGTGCTATGTGACTGGAATGTGATTCAACTAGAAAGAACATGCATCTCAAGTGTAGCACACATCATATTGAGTAACCAACACCCAGACGACACATAAATTATCATTAACTCCGGATATTAAACTAAACATAAAACAGTGCACACACTCAATGACTTACAAACAACAGTGCACCAACAACGGAATCACACGGAGCAGGAGAAGAGAGGGAGAAGAGGGTTAGAAACTTACAAAACTTGGACAGAAGACAGCACCGGACGAACCCTACGACAGACCCGCGCGCGAGTCTCCTAATACCCACGCGACTCGCCTGACCACTCACCGGACCATGAACAGCGACGACAACTGACGGCGACCGACAACGACCACGACTGACGCACATCGACGACTGACGCGGACACACGACCAACGCACAAATTGGGATTTGAGATTAGGGTTAGGAATTATTTTGGGGGAAAGTGAAGGAGTATGAATTTAGGAATTGGTATTTGATTTATTTGATTAGGAGAAGGAGAGATTAGGGTTTTAGAAATTGGGGGAATTGATTTATTTGATGAGGGAGAAGAAATATAGGGTTTTGAATTTGGGGGAATTAGATTAGGAATAGGGAATAGTGAAGTGAAAAGAGGGAGTCGGGTAGCTTGATTGAATTTTTTGATTTTTAGAATTTTTTTTAATAATAAAAACTGACCTGTGTGAGTAGGGGACGCGCGAGTCGCATAGGGTCCGCGCGACTCGCGCGGATGCCTGTAAATCCGTCCTTTTTTCTTCGATTTTTGCTCAGATTTTGAGGGATCTCCATGCTAGTCGCCCAGGACCCATGCTAGTCGCCCCTTCTCCTGGGAAATCGACACTCTTCTCCTATTAAAGCATCACAAGTTAGTAATAAAAACTAAGTTTAAGAAAAACAACGATTAAGAAAAACAAGGAAATTAATACTACGACCTATGACCCGTAAAATAAAATTTTACAAAAATCCACAAAGCGGGTTGCCTCCCGGAAGCGCTTTTGTTTAAAGTCATTCGCTCGACTGAGACGGATGTCAATTTTCATGGATAGGGTCGTAGAGAGCCATCGATTCCACTACGTTAGCTTCAAATCCTTCATAATACGGCTTAAGACGTTGTCCGTTGACCTTCAAAATCTTGTTTGTCTCGGGATTTCGTACTTCAACTGCATCATGAGGGTAAACATGAGTTATAATGAATGGACCAAGCCAACGGGATTTTAACTTACCGGGAAAAAGACAAAGACGGGATTGAAATAAAAGGACTTTTTGCCCAACTTGAAAGTCTCGCCTCAAGACCATCTTATCATGCCAAGCCTTCGTTTTCTCCTTATAAGTCGCCGCGTTCTCATATGACTCGAGATGTAGCTCCTCCAACTCTTGTAATTGTAGCTTTCGATGCATTCCCGATTCATCTAAATTCATATTGAAGCTTTTTATCGCCCAATATCCCTTATGCTCTAGCTCCACGGGAAGATGACACGCCTTCCCAAACACCAATCGATATGGAGACATGCCGATCGGGGTTTTGTAGGCCGTTCGATAGGCCCACAATGTATCGTCTAACCGTCCACTTTAATCCTTTCGATTTGGATTGACCGTCTTTTCTAGGATTGATTTAACTTCTCGATTGGACATTTCAGCTTGTCCATTCGTCTGCGGATGGTAGGCCGTGGATACTTTATGAGTGACAAAATACTTTTTGAGCAAAGCACTTATCGTTTTATTCACGAAATGAGTACCACGATCACTAATCAAGGCCTTGGGAATTCGAAATCGAACAAATATGTTAGCCTTGATAAAATCCGCCACCACCTTAGAATCATCGGTCTTAGTGGGGATCGCTTCCACCCACTTGGACACATAATCGACCGCAAGTAAAATGTAGAGATTACCGTTCGATTTTGGAAACGGTCCCATGAAATCGATCCCCCATACATCAAATATCTCACAATTAAGCATATAACTTTGAGGCATCTCATTTTTCCGGGAAATATTCCCCACCCGTTGACAATTGTCACAAGCTTGACAAAAGACTTGGGCATCTCGAAACAATGTGGTCCAATAGAAACCGCAATCTAACACCTTCCTTGCCGTCCCCCGTGCACCAAAGTGACCTCCACACGCTTGAGAGTGACAAAATGCGAGAATTGAAGTCATCTCATTCTCCGGAACACATCTTCTAATAACACCATCGGAGCAATGTTTCTATAGATACGGCTTATCCCACACATAGTACTTCGCATCACTACGAAGCTTGTCTTTTTGAGATTTTGAGAAAACCGAAGGAAATTTAGATGAGCAAAGAAAGTTTATCAAATTCGCATACCAAGGTTGAACCGAGTTAAGCGCAAATAAACTTTCATCGGGAAACACACCCTTGACCGACTCTTTCTCATGTGACCTAGAATCAACATCAATCAACCGACTCAAATGATCGGCAACCACATTCTCGGCTCCCTTTTTGTCTTTCACCTCAAGATCCAACTCACTAAGTAAGAGGATCCACCGAATCAATCTCGGCTTAGCTTCTTTCTTAGACATCAAATAGCGCAATGCCGCATGGTCAGAAAACACAATCACCTTCGTTCCTAACAAGTAGGATCGAAATTTCTCCAACGCATACACGACCGCTAGGAGCTCCTTTTCTGTGGTGGTGTAGTTCCTTTGAACTTCATTTAGGGTCATGGAAGCATAATGAATGACATGAGCTATCTTTCCAACTCTTTGACCCAACATTGCTCCTAATGCATAATCGCTCGCATCGCACATGATCTCGAAGGGGAGAGACCAATCCGGTGCTTGAATAATTGGAGCCGACGTAAGCCTACGTTTCAACTCATCAAAAGCCTCCTTGCAAGCTTTATCAAATACAAAATCTATCTCCTTTTGAAGCAATTTGCACAACGGTGTGGCTATCTTGGAAAAGTCTTTAATAAATCTTCTATAAAAACCTGTATGACCAAGAAAAGACCGCACTTCCCGAACATTAGTAGGGTAAGGTAGAGAAGAAATGGTATCAATTTTTTCTTTGTCTACCTCTGTACCCTTTGATGAGACCACATGTCCAAGAACTATACCTTGCTCCACCATAAAGTGACACTTTTCTGAATTCAAGACAAGGTTAGTTCCAATGCAACGCTTAAGCACAAGAGATAGATGATGTAAACAAGAATCAAAAGAGTCACCATGCACCGTAAAGTCATCCATGAACACTTCAATGAAACGTTCAACATACTCCGAGAATATACTTATCATACATCGTTGAAATGTCGCGGGTGCATTACAAAGACCAAAAGGCATGCGTCTATATGCAAACGTGCCAAAAGGACAAGTGAATGTGGTTTTCGCTTTATCCTCGGGGGCAATAGCTATTTGGAAATAGCCCGAATACCCATCTAAAAACCAATAGTAGGCTTTCCCCGCTAGTCTTTCTAGCATTTGGTCAATGAAGGGGAGGGGGAAGTGGTCTTTCCTAGTTACCGCATTCAATCTACGGTAATCAATACACACCCTCCACCCGTTTTGAATCCTAGTGGGGACAAGCTCACCATCTTTGTTCTCTACTACGGTCACTCCCAATTTTTTAGGGACTACTTGCGTAGGACTCACCCATTTACTATCAGAAATAGGAAAAGTCATACCGACTTGTAGTAGCTTGAGAACCTCTTTCTTCACTACCTCCATCATAGGAGGATTTAATCGACGTTGTGGTTGCCTCACCGGTTTAGTATCATCTTCGAGTAAAATTCGGTGCATACAAGTACATGGACTAATACCTTTGATGTCGGCAATTGTCCATCCAATAGCTTGCTTGTTCTTCACAAGAACGTCCTTCAACTTCCTCTCTTGTTCCTTGGTGAGCTTACTAGAGATGATAACCGGTAGTGTTTCTCCCTCACCAAGGAACACATACTTCAACTGCTCCGGTAGAGCTTTAAGCTCCACCACAAGTGCCTGCACAATAGAAGGCAACAATTTCTCCCTAGGAATAGTTAGTGGTAATGGGTTCTGAAAACTAGATAGTGGTCTCCTCGAATCATGCAATTCCGCCACAACTTCCAGCAGATTAGCAGAAAAAGCACATTCTACCTCCTCATTACTCAAACTGTTCTCCATAGCTACCTGCAACTCATCAAAACCATTCAGGTCAAAGAATTCCTGTGCTAATGGATCAACGATATCAATAAAATTGACAGAATGGTGATCTACGGGGTATTTCATGGCATCATAGATGTTGAAAGTTACTAATTGGCCATTGGACTCCATAGTCATAGATCCATTAGATACATCAATCTTCGTGCTTGCCGTTTTCAAGAACGGCCTTCCTAGCAAAATGGGAGCCACATGGTGATCATGTTTCATGTCTAGCATATAAAAATCAGCAGGAAAGATTAGATTGTCAACTAAAACAAGAACATCCTCGATAATACCTTTCGGGTAGACATTCGATCTATCCGCCAACTGAGTTACAACACTAGTATTACTCAAAGGACCAAGTTGCATAGATTTATACACAGGATAAGGCATCACATTTATAGAACCTCCTAAATCTAGCATGGCCTTATCAAACTTAGTGTTACCAATGGTGCAAGGAATTGTGAACATACCCGGATCACTACATTTAGGTGGTAGTTTTCGTTGAAAAACGGCAGACACATGTTCACTTACCTTAACTTTCTTTACCCCTTTAAGCTTGTTATTCCTTAGAATAGTGCACAATTCTTTTAAATTTTTTGCATATTAGGAATACTTTTCAAAAAATTAAGAAGGGGAATATTTACCTCGCACTTTTCAAATACCTCATAAATGTCTTTATCGTGCTCAAAGTGGCGAGTTCTCTTGAGTGCATCGGGGAAGGGTACCTCCGGTTCCACCACCGGTGTAGTAGTAATGAGCTCCTTTGCTTTGATAATAGGGGTTTGCTCCTCCTTCTCGATCACCATCTCTTCTTCTTCCTCTCGAACAACTGGATGCTTTGCTACCTTTTTCACTTTCTCGACCTCCTCTAATTGTCTTTCGTTCCTCAATGAAACGACACTCACATTCTTGGAAGGCACCACCGTTTGGGACGGGAGTCCCGTAGAATCTCGAGCATCCAAACGACTCGCCATTTGTCCCAATTGAGTTTCCATGTTTTGGATACTAGCTTTGTTCTCCGTTTGATGTTGAAGAACCGTAGCTTGAAGATTGGACATTTGGGTGGTTACCGTAGCTTGACTAGCAACCAAAGCGCGTATCATGTCCTCGGTGCACATTTGACCACTAGGTGGGGGTGGAGTAGGAACTGTAATCCCCTAGAAAATCTAACGCGATACAGTGGCGGAAACACTGTAGAGTCGGGATTAAAACACACTGTAACTATGTCTTAGTAAAATTAAAATAGTAAAGTCAAACAATAGGCCTTAAATAAAATGGCCAAAATTTAAAACAATCCACAAAAGGGGTTTGAACAATCCATAAGACATAATTATCAAAATAAACAAGCAGGATCCACACTGCTCGCTAGCCCACACCCGGAACACGTATACCTGCCATGTTAAAACATAACAACCACAATCAGTGGGGAGCAACGCCAACGTTCTCCCAGCCGTATAACACGATTTTAAAACTGTAATTACTATTATAGAAAAATAGTAACAAAACAGAAAACAGTAAAATAGCATATTAAAAATAAGCTTTCAGCGCCAAAACCAAAATATTAAAATGGGTTTCCGAATAAACATAAAAATATTTGCCAACCTGCAAACCAATTTATATCGATAATAAATAAAATAATCAAAATGGCGTTATGGATAGGATTAGGGTAGAATCTAGACTTTCATCAGGACAATACTAAACTAGCTTCGAGAATTTAGTCAAAACAAATCAGACTTCGGTCTCTAACTAGGCAACTCAACTATAACAGGACTGCGTGCAGCGAGGTCTTGGCTTAAGTAATGTACACCCCTCCAGGACACCAACCGCAATCCAGTTCAACCCGACGGCGACTTACACGATGCGATATCTAAGTTTAAGGTCAAAATATACACACTCCTGAACACAAACCATGTTCAGTTCAACGACCAATGTGTCTGAACATAGACACACCAGCTTTATAGTTGATGGCAAAACGTACATCCCAGACTATATTACTCTAAACCCACACTTATCCTTATCCCATAACTCCAAAACAAAGCCAATATCGATATTCAAAAGATATAATCATCATAATAATAAGAGAACAAAAGGAGTGATCACAATATTCTAAAAGAGGAAACTTTCTATTTTAGGAAACTTCTATTTTTAGAAACTTACTAAAAATAGCATCGTATGAAAATAGCAAAATATTAGTTTAAACTAATACAACATTTTTAGTAAACGATATAGATTTATAAAACTAGTACTTTCGGCCTTAACGATATTACTTATGAAAGTGAGAGTATTTAGATTTATGAAATTATTGTAAAACCATACAAGTGTTTACAAAATAATTAAAAATGTCTTAAACACTTTAGTACTACTAATTAGAGTGTTTCAAAAATTTATAAAACTAAAATTCCTTAATTATTATTAGTTACGACAATACGAACATAAATAGGAATTTACTACAAATGTCAAATTAAATCCTTTAACGTCTTTTATTTAATTAAACCAATGAATATATTTAGAGTATGTTAAGGGATGATTTAACTGTTAAAGTATCAGATTTAATATTTTCAAAGATTGCTGGAAAAATAATTCTTTTAGGTAAGACGAAGCATTTTAACGATAAATCGTAATTTTGTCCAAAAATCATTACTAATAATTAAAGACTTTAATAAATAGTAAAAAAATTAAGTAAAATAGCTAAAATATATTTTTAGACATTCTGTCCAGAAAATAAAATTTTCTAGAATCCTTAAACTCGGTTTTTAAAGGGTTTTCTCGTTAATCGTCTAATCTCGACAATAACGATTAATAAAAATAGTAATTACAAAACGATTTACGTATTAATATCCAAAAATTATTATTAAACTTAAAAATAATGATTTTCCAGAATATACAAATTTTCCAGATTTCCAAAAAATTCCAGATTTAATAAATCCCGTCAAAACCGTCTTTAAAACCCGTTTTCACAATTAACGATTCCATTAATAAAACTTATCGTTCCTAACATTTTATTAAAGCACTAAAAATCATAATCATAAAATTACATTTTATTATGAAATCATCAGAATCATATATTTTTTTTCCAGATTTAAAGCAAAGACCAGAAATCGAGAATTTAAACGACAAGCACGGTTTTAACGATAAACGACGATTTAAAGTGATTAATTAATTCATCCACTTAAAAATCCCGAAAAATTATGAATAAATTCATAAAATTCTATTTCATCAGAAAGTTTCACCACATCAAAAATCAGATTAAAATAAAATGTTTAGGTACTAGAACTAAAAATCGGCTTTTAATCGTTTTTGTCCGTAAACGGTAATAATTCAATAACCGATATCTAAAATATCAGAAAAATACCAAATTATTAAAAATCATCAAAAACCTCATTTTTACAGTATATAAACATATATCAAGTTTAGGCCGAATATTACGATTTTACAAATTAATATGACGATTTAATCGTTATTCTCGTAAAAGCGATAAAAATATCGAAACATGCAAATTTTCAACTTTTAAAAATTTTCCAGATTATATGACATACATATATTGTCAAAATAAAATTATAAATATATACATGCAATTACACAAATAAAATCATGCAATACCGAGTAACATCGACGTTACCTTCAATCCAAATCCGAGTCTACGATATATTCGTCTTCTGTGGGACCGCTTCGGAACCTTAAAAAAAACATGAATTCCATTGTATGAAAATACCATAATATCGCTGAAAAATTAAGGTGACAACGATTGGAAAAGAAATCGATTAATACCTTAACAAAGGAGACGGAAAGACGATTAATTTGGAGAATATAATGAGACGATCAAGACTCGATTTTGAGACAAATATTGGCTGGAATTACTGCTGAAAACCATGTCCAAAGGAGAGGAAATGAAGAGTATTTGCCTTGAATAAATTGGTGAATGAATGAATAAAAGAGTATGAAAGCTTTATGCATAAATGAGAATTTAAAATTGATGAAAACAAGGCTACACTAACTTGATAAAACCAGCCAAATGAAGTGTGTATGGAGTATGAAAAGTTTGTTCTTAATTAACCCAAAATAAATGAGAAGAAAGAAATATCTAAAAGCTTAATCCATGTTATAATATAAAATGTAGTAAAAATGTAATGTAGTGTGTGACATGGGAGTCACGGTCCACAAAATAAAAATATGAGTCCAAATTAGTTGTAGATTGATAAAAATAAGGATCGTAAAATTATTAAAAGCATTTCAAAGCAATTCGAGTAAACCTCGCGTTGAAAAATAATTATTTACGAAACTTCGTAATAAAATCGTTAAAGGCTAAATTTTCGTAAATAAAAATAAATCTTAGTTGAAAATATTATATAAATGTGTTTAGATATTTTTAGGAAAAAGAAATAACTTAAATCCGAGCTTAAAATGTTAATCATAGAGAAATAGAATTTCTCGCGAATAAATAAATAGTTTACGATAAAAATCAAATAAATAGTTTAAAATAATTAAAATATTTTAATATAAAAATAAATATTATGTGACTCAAAAATAAAAAAAAAAGCTTGGAAAAATGATGAAACAGAAGGCCGAAACGTGACAGAGTTATGACGAAGTCATAACGGAAAGGATAAAACGCTAGGAAAATAGCGGGTGTTACAGGAACCGTGTTAGGAACTTGTTGTTTAGCAAAGAATTGTTGCTTCGCTTGACCAACTTGATTCCCTTGATTAAATTGTTGATCCCCTTGACGAGTTCTCCACCTCATGTTGGGATGATCTCTCCATCCGGGATTAAAGGTATTAGAGAAGGGATCCCATTTCTTCTTTTCCCCGGTTTCCCATATTCCATTCACCTCCTCTTGATCCTCTTCATACATGTGAGGACAATGCTCACTCGGACATCCTTCGGTAGAACAAATACCGCACATCATAACTTGATTTATTTTTCCCGACATCATATTTTGGACAAGAGCCGTTAAGCTATCGACTTTATGTTCAAGGCTCGAGGATGATGAATTACCTACGGCATGCACTCCCGGTTTATATTTTCGAGAAAAATCTCGAGAGCTTTCAGCTAGCTCTTGGATAACCTCTATACCAGCATCTGGACTCTTGTTCACGATCGACCCCTCACATGCCGCATTCACAGTGCGAGCATCTTCCACACAAAGACCTCCACAAAAGTACATCACAAGGTCTTGAGGGTTGTAGCCATGATAGGGGCATGTAGCACACAACTTCTTGAAACGTTCCCAATACTCGTACGTCGTCTCACCATCTCGTTGCTCCGCATTACTAATCTGCTTCTTCAATTGGGAAGCTCGAGACGCCGGAAAGTACTTCTCAAGGAACGCCTTCTTCATCTTCACCCATGTATCAATACGTGCCGGTGGCAAGTAATATAACCAATCTCTCGCAGAGTCCTTCAACGAAAAGGGGAAGGCCCTTAGCTTAAGCTGCTCATCAGTGACGGACGCCGGTTTCATACTCAAGCATACAATATGAAAATCCGACAAGTGCTTGTTAGGGTCCTCATCGCTTAAGCCATGGAATGTGGGTAGTTGATGGATCAAACCCGACTTCAATTCGAAAGTGGCATTCGCACCCAATGGTGGGTACGTAATGCACAAAGGTTGTTTTGCAAGGTCAGGTGTTGTCAGCTGCTTAATTGTGTTGGCCATGATACTCGAATCGTCTTCGGATTCGGAAGAAACTTCAGAATTCACGGGAATAATAGGAATATCGTCGTTAAACTCTAGATCCTCGAATTCCTGTGTTCCGATAACTATTGCTCCCTCTCCGATTCTCCGTGACCTGTGCAAGGTGCGTTCAATATCTGAGTCGAATGCCTCGAGGTTCAAGTTAGAAGAACGAGTATTATACATAAACTACACAAAATAAAATAAAATTAGCTATAATAAAAAGAAAACTAAAAACTACACTAGAAAACAAAAATATAATTAATACCAATTCCCCGGCAACGGCGCCAAAATTTGGCAGGCTAAAGTCGTATGCCTCAAATTAGAATTTATAAACACTTAAATCCAGATACTAAAACGTAGTATAGTAGAAATAAGGGTCGAACCCAAGGGAATCAGAATAACGAAATTATGCTAACTAAGTGTAGACGAAAACAATCAATCTCTAATCAAATTAAAGATCGTAGTAACCAGGGGGGGTTTTTATGATTGAAATTCTAATAAACTAAAGTAAAAAGCTAATAAATTGAGATATCAAATGATTTAAGAGAACTTAGACACAAGCACGAATCCACACTCAATAGCGATTGATCATCGTAAGACGGTTTCAATTAATAACCTTGACTACACTATCGTGAACATGAAATTCCAATTCTCTTAAGAATAGTTAACTATCGAATCCCGTTCTTAATTAACCCTAACCGTAAAATAACCTAAACAATCCAGTTCTAGGTTCAATTAGACGGAAGCAATATAGATCTGAGAATTCGATAGAGAATAAATAGCACGTACAATCCTGTCGTGCCTTAGATATTTATATGAATCGCTTCTAAGTACTAATATCAACGTATCCCGTTCAATATTAATTCCTAGTTGTTACTAATGTAAAGTTAATCAGTAAATCCTACTCAATTAACGATACTAACGATAGAACGATGCAATTAAATACTAGTTGTACACCTAGCAATCAACAACAACATTCATGAAACTAATAACAAAGCAATTCATAAAAATCAAGGTTAATAATCAAAACATTCAAACTCACAAACGTTTCTTGAGCGTTTCAAAGGCTTGAATCTAAGTAGAGAAGATTAGTTACACATACTTACAATGGAAAATTAGGGTTCTTCAAAGGTCTCCCTTTTCTTCTCTAATCTTCCGTTAACCCCTTGATTGATGATATGAATCATCTAAACTAAGCTTAACCTAATAATAGTTTACTAATAATAATAAAATAATAAAATATCCTAGTGATACTAAATACTAATAAAAATAAAGACTAGTAATAAAGTTTCTTAAATAAATCCAAAGTCTTAAAACGCAGCAAAATATCACAAAATAAGACGGAACGCGTAGGAATTTCCAGGCATCCGCGCGACCCGCATGAGTTTGGCGCGACTGCGTGAGCGCGCGACTCGCGTGGTTGTGAGGCGACTCGCGTGGGCAGTGATTCTGTCATTCCGAGTCTTCAAGTGGCTTTCTTCTTCTTCATGTTTCATTCGTTCTTGGCCCAAATCGTCGGTCCATTGGTTAGCATCCTCAAAATAGCCTATATTACATTCATACCAAACTGACACAAATGCAATACAAGACAACTGATTTAGCTCACAAAATACACCAAAACCGTCGTAATAAACACGACTACATACGGCCCATCACCTACAATATACATAATTCATGGTACAAAAAGACCATAAGATGGCACAAAAAAGTGTGAGGAAAGAAGTAGAAACGCGTTTGATCAATACCTTTACGAAGGAGAGGATAAAGGAATGAAGCAAGCGAGAATTGGAGATTGAAGGGAAGGTGATGCACACGGTTTGTACAGAATAATGGCTGCATTTTAATGCTGGTTTTTACGTGGGAAAAGAGAGGAAAACAATGAGGTTTTTCCCTTGATTACAAAGATGAAAGGGTGATAAATGATAGGTGAATAATGGGAGGATGAATGAAGACTTTAATTGGTGTAAAATGTATCTACACTCATCAACATAAACCAGCCAAATGAGGGTGTGAATGCTCAAGAACTAAAGAAGGTATGAGTGATTGGAGGGACTAAACAAGGTAAGAGAGAAGGTGAGTGTACTCAAGTAATTCGGCCAAAAATAAGGCTAAGGGGGGACGAAACCTTGGTTCAAAAACATAGGTCGAATGTAGGATTGAAATCCCGGTTTGAACGTGGACTAAAAATGAGGCTCAAAGCTTAAAAAAAGTAGTTGTATTAACAATATTGTGTGTCCCGACACACAAGACTCCAAATAGATCCCAAAAATAATTGTAGGTTGATAAAATAAGGGTCGTAAAAATGTTAGGGTCATTTTAAAGTAATCGAGTAAACCTCGCGTTAGAAAATAATTATTTACGAAACTTCGGAGTAAAATCCTTAAATGGTTATCTTTCATAATAAAAATACTTTTCTAGATAGAAATATTATATAAACGTGTTTGAGTGTCTTTAAAAATTTAAGCGACACAATTTTTAGCTTAAAACAATTGTTCTTTCGAAAAAAAATGAAATTCCCGCAAATAAATAAATAGCTTGTGACGAAATTTATATAAATAGTTTCGTGATAGAGAAATAGAATAATTACACCTTCGAAAATGTTAGATTTTTGACTCGATAAAATAATAGGGACTCAGAAATGGAGTGGAAAGATAATAAAATTATTAGCAGAGTTATAACGGAGTCGCGACAGAATTAAAAGCATAGTTTGGAAATTCGCGGGTGTTACAATACTGCTTTGACAGTGTGGATCCACGGACGTCCCAAAAGTAATTTGAAGGAGGAGGTGACGTCGATCACATAGAATTCCAGCTCTTTCTATACCGGGCCTGTTATTATAGTCAACTTGATGGCTCCGGCTACCGACTTTGGGCTCCTATCGAAAGCCTGGATGGGTTGAGAAGTTGACAGTAGTGGTTGTCGTCTATCCTACCGGTCAAATAATAACCAACGAACCTAAGCTGGGTAGCTAGGGTAAGTCGAGTCGATCCACAGGGACGGGGTGTCGGACTAAGGTGTGCTACGGTCTAGGACTAGGTTCGAGACAAGATAATCTAGGGGATAGACTAATGACTAAGCTAAGGTCTAAAACACGAACTAACAAGGTTAAACAAGTAACTAATGACAAAAGGAAACTAATAAATGAATAAGAAGAAACTAGTGCTAGGTCGGGTTCATGGATGTCAAGGAGATAAAAAGGAGCAAACGGGGTTACAACATGCTTTCGTAGCCTAGGTTCCGATCGGGCTCTCGCTACTTAAACGGCCTAGGGGTCATCCTCACCACGCTCTCGCTACTAGTGAGGGAACCAAACCAACCAACCAAACACACACATACAAGAGAAGAGGCAAGAAAAACAAGGATTGATCGTCTCTAGTCTCACAAGCATTTCATCAAACATGTGGAGTGCAAAGTAAATGGGAAATAACAAAAACAACATCTAATACCACCCATCTCACCCTAATCATCCCTAATCACACCCAATCCCTCTAATAACCCTAGCAAGAGTCTACTCAAACATATCTAATGGAAAACTAACAAGAAAAAGAGAAACTAACACAAGAACAATCACATACATAATGGGAACTAACAAGGATGAACAATGAACAAAAACAATGAACAATGAACAAAGATTGAAACTTGAATGATAAAACAAAGATTAAGAGAAAGGAAAAGAGGTTATACCATACTAGAAGATGAATGGAAGAATGAAAACTTGCATAAAAGAGAAAACCCAAATACATCTACCATGGTTGTCAATCTTGGTAGAGATCTTCAAGAATTCAATTAATATAAGAGTAAACTAAGATTAAGGATTAATTAAGGACTAATCTACACTAATCTAAGTTAATCTAACCTAAAGTAGTCTAGGGTTTTGTGGGTAATGTAAAGCATAATATAAGATTACAAGAGGGGGGGGGGGGACTCATCCCGAGATGGTCTCGCCCGAGATGGGACTCATCTCGGCAGAGATGAGATGGTCTCGCCCGAGATCACACTCCAGTGGCTCGATTTTGCTTGTACTCTTCATCTCGGTCGAGATGGCCCTTATCTCGGCCGAGATTGGTCTTGTATGCCTCAAATACGATTTCAAGGGTCCCTACTTGCTTATCATGGGCTTCTCATCGATTCTCGGTGCTCGGGATCGAGCCTAAGGGGCTCGGGAATGGGTCCCAAGGTCTCGGGATCGAGTCTAAGCCACCGAGTGATCGTCGCTTCTCCTAGTTGGCTCCGAATGTGTAGGAAACGAGTCGGAATCGTTCAAAATCTCCATGATTGATCTTAGGAACCTAAAAAAAACTAGAAGAAGCCTAAGTAGCCTCGAAACCGCTCCAAGGAGCGATTCCACAAGAGAAACCGGGACCAAAACACAAGGAATAAGCACTACAAAACACACTTATCAACTCCCCCACACTTAACCCTTACTCGCCCTCGAGTAAGCAGAAACTAACTACTAAACTAAAAGGAACTAGACTACTAACCGAGCGGGTATTAGAGCACCCTACGCCCTTTCAACTCACACGAGAACACTTAGAGGAAAAATGCTCTCCGCAAGGCAAGTGAGGTCTTGCGACAAAACTGTGGGTACAACCGGACACGAAAACACACTAACACACAAACATGCAAACAAACAAACAATCGGTTGCACCCAAAAAGAAAAAAATACCGCTTCCCTCAACAAAGCGGTGAAGAAAGAGCGGTTAAGGACTCAAGGCAAGTGACAACGTTCCCAAACTAATAATACAGACTGAAATGGATAAAACCCTAATAGTATAACGACAAAGCAATAAAAACGTTGGTAACTTACCTAAGTTCCTCCTAACCTTCTAAGAACGTACTACGGAACGATAGGCGGGATGGAAAAAGGATGAACAACGGAGTTAGTCGACACTGTAGGTAAGTGAAACCTCGCCCCCTTTAGCGATGAGCCAAGAGGGTCGTCCCATGTCCAAAATCGCCCAACTAGTCCAAGTAAAAAGGTGGACAAGGTTGCAAAATGAGGGAAGACCGACTATTTGCCGCTATCATCCTTCCTAGGGACTCGGTCCTTTGGTAGGCTCTTCACGGTAATAGTCGACAAAAGGTTTATTTTGAGGTGTGAGAATTCTTTTTGTGAGATGATTTTCTTTGGCATTTTTCTTTTGCATTTGGCTTTTGAGTTTCTATGCCATTTCTTTTTCTTCTTTTGTATTTTGTTTTTCATTTGTTGTGCTTTTTTCTTTTTCTTCTTTCTTTTCTTTCTTTCTTTCTTTTCTTTCTTTTTCTTGGTTTGCCCTTTTGGCCAAATTTTTGTTTTGTAGGTGTTCATCGCAACCAAGTAAGAAGTTTGACAATTTGCAACTTATTTGTGGAAATGTGTAGGAGTTAGGGAAATGGGTGAGTCGGAACGACGTCTTCCCTTCAAACCCACAAAAAGGGGGAAACTCGGACTAGTCAAAGAAATTTCGAACACGGTCACCTAAGGGACGAGACTCGGCAACCAAGGCCTTTTCACTCCGTGGGTGGTCAAAATGCAAATCCCGTAGTAAATCCCTAGTAGACTAGGTGGACTCATGGTAAGAAACCAACGAAATCATTGATTTAAAGTCATTCTACTAGACTAAAGTCCAAGACTCGATTCATACCACTAGAAAGGGAAAGTACATACTTGCGCACTAGCCTCAGAACCGGGTTTTCGAAAACCTTTTATTACACACTAGACACAACTAAACAAGACAAAACAAAGACACAAAAACGAGAGAAAAAGAGACAAACACAACAGAACAAAACAAGACAAACAAACAAGCAACCTGTAGACACCCGCATTTTGCTTGCTAGTGTCTATAGCAGTTCCCGACAAAATACCCGATGATGATCGGACGCAAACGTGAGTTAGTATACTCGAATATGGGCTCGGAATCAATAATATCCGACGTGGACATTTAGCAGAGTACAAATCTCTCAAAACCGACTTCAAATTCAGGCCCAGTGGGTCGTTCCGAGTAAAATAAGACTAATTTGGGCCAAAATCGACACCAAAAATAAAAACCGTCTTTTGGCGACCGGGTCAAAACCCGGTCAAAGACGAATCTGTCCTCAAAATCAGCCTAGAGAGCTTCTAGAAACTGGCGCCCAAACACAATATTCAAAAAATAAAAAGAGTCAACCATTTCCTAAAATGGCTCGTCAACCTTATCCACTCGATCGAGTGGATTGACCTCACTCGATCGAGTGGAGCCTCAAAACCCGGAACAGACCCGTTTTCTAGGGCACACGATCGAGTGCATGATAAGTGTGGTTTGTAGTGCCTATTTTGTTGTATTTTGGTCCTATTTTCCTTGTGGAATCGCTCCTTGGGAGCGGTTTATGGGCTACTTATGCTTCCTCTAGTTCGTTTCAGGTTCCCGAGACCATTCACGAAGATTTGGAACGGATCCGACTCGTTTCATACACTTTTTGGAGCCAATGAAGTGAAGAAACGATCACTCGATGCCTTGGATTCGATCCCGAGACCTTGGGACCCAATCCCGAGCCTCCTAGACTCGATCCCGAGACCCGAGAATCGGTGAGAAGCCCATGAGAACCAAGGAGGGACCAAAAAGTTCATATTGGAGGCCTACAAGACTCATCCCCGACGGGAATGGCCTCATCCCGTCCGGGATGAGGGTGCAATTGCAAGAGCTGCTGCCACGGGTCCATCCCGACCGGGATGACCTCTTCCCGGCCGGGACCGACCACTTCCCGACCGGGACCACCACCTTCTCGGCCGGGAAGGCCTAGCTGTAGCCCGCCTCACTTCTTTTCTTCTCCTTACTCATTGTAACCCTATATATACCCTTCCTCTTGTATTCTTATCTTATGTTCTTCATTAGACACTAAACCCTAGACTACTTTAGCATAGATTAGCATAGATTAGAGTAGATCAGTCGGTAATTAGTTGTTAATCTTAGTTTAGCTCTTGTATTAAGGAATTCTTGAAGATCTCCACCAAGATTGACAACCTTGGAAGATTGTTTTGGGTTTTCTCTTTTATACATGTTTTCTTTCTTCCTTTCATCTTCTAGTATGGTATAATCTCTTTTCCTTTCTCTTAATCTTTGTTTTATTAATCAAGTTTCAATCTTTAGCTCTTGTTTATTGTTTTGTTCTTCATCCTTGTTAGTTTTAGATATATAGTTTTGATTCCTATGTTGGTTTCTCTTGTTAGTGTTAGTTTTAGCATAGATATGTTAGAGTAGATTCTTGCTAGGGTTATTAGGGTGATTGGTTGTGATTTTAGTTGATTAGGGTGAGATGGGTGGTACTAGATGTTGTTTTTGTTGTTTCCCGTTTACCTTGCACTCAACATGTTCGATGAAATGCTTGTTAGACTAGTGACGATCAATCCTTGTTTTTCTTGCATCTTCTCTTGTATGTGTGTGTTTGGTGGGTTGGTTTGGTTCCCTCATTACGTAGCGAGAGCCCGATGAGGACGACCCCTAGGCCGATTACGTAGCGAGAGCCCGATCGGTAGAATCTAGGCTACGAAAGCATGCTAGTGACCCCGTCTTTCCCCTTTTTGCCTCCTTTGCATCCATGAACCCGACCTAACCCTAGTTTTCATTCTTAGTGTTAACCTAGCTTCCATTAGTCGTTAGTTACTTGTTTATCTTCCTTTTCCTTGTTCTAGACCTAGTTTAGTCCTTAGCCTCCCCCCCTAGTTTAGCTCGACTCGAACCTAGTCCGAAACCGTAGCACCCACTAGAACGCATTTCCGTCCCTGTGGATTCGACCCGACTTGCCCTAGCTACCCTATTTAGGTTACTCGGTTATTATTTGACGGCGGGATCCGCGACAAATCCTACCATCAGTGCACTAGGGCCACTCGATCGAGTGACCCTAGGTCGTGGGGTATTCTCTATAAATACCCCATCAAACCCTTCCCATTTTCAGTTTTGCCAAAGCTTCTAAACGCTACATTTTCAACCTACACTACACAAGACACACTACTCTGCAACCCTAAGCAACCTTAGTCCAAAAACCGAGTCAATATCTCTCGTAAAACCAATAAACACACACACACACACCATAACTTTACATACATCCTCGATACTCCCGTGTTCCCATCACTATTACGAGTCCATTGCCGAGGCCCTTACTAAGCTTGTATGTTGAGGGTGTCATAAACCCCGTCTCAATCTCTACTATCTCAAATTTTATATATGTCTTCATATTTTACGCTATAATCGTATTAGTATATTAACACTAACACTAACATTAACATTTAATTTTATTATTTACTAACTTTTATCCTTTCGTTACTAAGCATTTATATACTGTGTATATATACATACTAGTACTAAAATTCGGATCCTAACTCGTTTGACTATGACGACCATCCAAAGTCCGTTTAGTCCCTTTACGAGCAACGACGGAGGTGGCGCCCTTTCGAGGAGCGCCGCCCCAATGTACTCAAGGGCGTAACGAGATCGTGGTCCCTCATAGTTGAACGCGTAGGACTCCATTTCTAAGATTAGTGCGAGATCCGTTGATGCGAAAACCGACATCACATAATCCTTTAGGATTAGTATCGATGTCGTGACGCGGAGGGCTACAATTTCGTTACTAATCAAACTTTTCAATCCCATAATGACACTTTCCACAAAATTCCGATGACGGTGTTATAATCGTATAATACACGATAATAGCACCGAAAACCGAGTTGTATTTAAATCGTGCAATATTTTTATTCAACTCGATCAACCATCGATTTTAAATAAATCAAAAACGAAACGAGCCATGCCTCTTACAGGGGGCACTCGACCGAGTGCCATAGGCCACTCGACCGAGTGCCATAGGCCACTCGACCGAGTGCCATAGGCCACTCGATCGAGTAGCACCCCAAAAACCGGGCAGTAGCCACCTTAAAGGCACACTCGACCGAGTCCATGCCATGACTCGATCGAGTGGGTCTTGTAGGCCACGAAAACCGAGAGCTTTAATGCATCAATCGAGCCTCGTCTTTTTTTATGACTTTAGTCGTCACGTGTAAAGTCAATCACGTAATTCTATTTTTCAAAACCCATGCATATCACTACACTTTAACGACTTTGATCGTAGTCTTTCACGATTAGTTTTATATCGACGACCCTTTAGTCGTGTCCGATATATGGCTAACCAAGACGCCATTTTTCGATGTGATAAGTCGGGACAAGGCATCGGGATTCGGGAGCGGGCTAGCATCACGCCTAGGTTCCATATCCCCGTCCTCCGTTTAATACACAATATAATGTGTATTTAATCGAAGTTCGTCCATCTATCTAACTTACGGTCTAGTTTGCATCTATTGTATACGGGTCTGTTTCTAGCTATTATTTATCGTTTTGTACATTCTATTTATTCCATTTCATTATTGTTTATAATTTTTGTTTTGGCCGAGTTGTATTTCCGCCCGTGTATTTTGTACGTATTTACGAGTTTTGTTTATTTCGATGCTTATTGGTTTATAAATGAACCTCGCATGCTAAACAACTTCGATAATTGTTAGATGCATTAAGTGACGTAGTTAACACGAAATTCGCATGTTTAGCCGAAAACACTGTTTGCATATCATTTAGTCATTTTACTAGCGCGCGTACACGAACACGAACGATGTCTTAGTAGAGGCCGCTATGTGCGGGCGGGGTTGGGTGTCCTTAGTGGGCTTCCCAACATGTACCCTCACCCCTTACTCAGAACCTCGGTTTCCGGATGTCCGAAACCGTTGGCGCACGAGAGTCATTCTTTACACGATAACCGGTGTAGATGGTATCGGTATCGCAATGCAAAGGGCCGAGCCCCTTAAGCTCTGAAATCGAAATGGGCCATACTTTGTGTACGGTCCATGACGACATAGAGTGGGCTCGAATGGGTCCGAATTCCCATAAATTCGGTGGCAACTCCAACTTTGACTTAAATTTCGAACCCGAGAACAATCTTACCACGAGATTCATTCGCCTATCCAAACCCGCGCGTGGCCACGTCGAGGTGGACCTCCGTCATGTCCACAATTTGGCGACTCCGCTGGGGATACCTGATGTACCACTAGTCATCGGGGTTCCTAGGGTGAGACTCGAAGAGAAATTGTTCGTATATTTGTGCGCGCGCATTAGTTTAATGATTCATGCATAACCCAAATTTGCCCGGGCCGGTTACTTGTGACCGACGTCCCACTATACCGCGGTGCATTCCTTAATGGGTGCGCTAAAGACTTCTATGGCCGAACACGTATGGATTTTGCGGCATGTCCTAAGACCAACTCGGCTTAGGGAGTCCGTCCTGATTTACGAGAGAGCCATCGATGTTGGTATAGACCCTATTTGACCGACCGAGACTTAGCGTAAAGCATACATAAGCGTCGTTATAATGCTTGTTTGACTACGTGCTACTTGGTTTCCGTGTCATTTTTCAAAAAACAGTCATTTCAAAATTGCATCTTTCCAAAAATACCAAACTTTAAAAACCCGAAATGCTGTCCGTTTCGGGACCCATCTTTCCAAAATGCCATATTTTGAAAAACCCGAAATGCTGTCCGTTTTGGGACCCGTCTTTTCAAAATACCCAATTTTTTCAAAATTCGGAATGCCGCCGAAATTTAGGATTAACGATTTGACTCAAAATATCATTTTCTTTAGTCGGCATGCTGCCCGTTTTGACTCTCGAATTTTCGACACCACCTCGATTTTCTGAATTTTCAAAATTCAAATCTCATTTTTTTTCGAAATTCCGTATTCGATCTTCAAGCTTTCGGAAATCGCTCATTCTTATATTCAAATTTCAAAAATTCAAACATCCGACTTTCCAAATAAAATCTTCCTTATTATTGGACCTACCGTCTATCCGTGTGTCGGGTCTTTGCATAGTATTTCGAAGGTTTTATAGCGTCGAAACTCTGTCGATCTTACATCACGAGTTTCCTCCCTTTCCCGAGTCCGCTTTATTTGTCAAGGCACGACCAACCCGCGTTGGGCATACCCTTACAAAGGAAACTCCATCTACACACTCGAGTCAAAACTCTGGGGAAAAGTCTCACGTGGACCTTCCTTCGAACGGGACTAGGCCCACAAAGCCAAGTCCTAAGGAAGTCATACCACCTATGAGTCATCCGTCTAGATGTCTTTCCCGAGTCTTTTTCGCTTAGTCTTTTGCTTTTGTCGCTCGGGATGTACTTTTTATGATTCCGAGATATGGGTTCGGTTTCTGATTACGCGGTGTTCTTACAGACAAGCCACCGTCCATCAGACACAGCCGCAAAATGGAAGCAGCTTTGAACAATCTGAAGACCTCCGTGGACGCCATGGTCGTCAAACAGACCAACATTGAAGCCCAACTTACAGAAATGAGGGCTGGTCAAGTGGCTATCGTTGCTCGTATGGCTGCAGTGGAGCAAAGGACTCCTAATACCGAGACTACTGTGTCTCTAGCTGAACTACTTAGTGCGGTGCACCGACTGGAGGAACAAGTGCACCTAGCTGGGAGTAACAACATCCATCGGGAAAATAGCCGCGAGTATGCCCCGGTGAACGACAAGCTGCCCCAAACCTGAACCTCACTAGTCTACCGATGTTTGAGGGAACCGAAGACCCGTTACTACATGTACGGGCCATCAAAGAATTCATGGCCATCAAGGGAGTAAATTCTACAATGTTCAAGAATCTTTTTGCCGCGTCCCTTGAAAAGCACCCACGGGCCTGGTACTACAGGCTAGACCCGAAAAAATACCCTACTTGGGATGATGTGGCCACCGAGTTTGCTCGGAACTATGCTGACAACACCGAGATCCAAACCACAATGCGATCTTTGGAGGTTATGGCCCAAGAGCCAAAGGAAGGTTTTACTAAGTACCTTCAACGGTGGAGGGCCGAGAGCGTGAAACTGGTCGATAAGCCCAGTGAGAAGTCTTTGGTGGAGGCTTTCGTCAAGAATCTCCTCCCCTCCTACCGGGTTCATCTCCGGTACGCTGTAATACCCAATTTCACCACCCTTACTGAAATGGGTATGAGAATCGAAGACGACCTAAGACTAGAGGGCCTCACTAAGGCCTCTAGCAAAGGATACCAAGGGGCTTCCTCTTCTACTACTAAGCCCCAAGCTGCAACCCGCAGCATTTTTGACGCGGTTAATCTACTGGATGCCCCATCCAAGAAGAACACCCCACCTCGGGTTTTCACTGATATAGGTACCACCTATACCTATGCCTTACAAAGGCTATCCTCGAAGGGCCTAATCCAATCGATAGGCCCAACTCCTGAAGTTCCGGTCGAACGACGCTCCAAGAACTATAATGCCCAAGCCTATTGCCAATACCACCGAGGCAATGGGCATGATACCGAAAAGTGCTGGAATCTTAAGCACTTGATCCAGGACCTGATTGAGAGCGGTAAAATCCCGCTACCCGGAGATAAGCCAAGTAACAAGGAGAACCCGTTTAGCTCTCATGCCATTTTTGCCGGGGAGGTGATTGATTGCTCTCATCTTATCTCCCCTTTCATCTCGCAAGTGAACGGGATCTGGTTTGACGATGAGGACGATGTCTACCTCAGTAAAGGGGAAATTGTCCCCATCAGCTCCGAGGAGATCCGCAAGACCAAATCCCGAGTCTTAGCCAGTAACCACCTTGGTCGTCCCTATCAAGCCACTAGCTCTAGGGACACCCCAATCCCGAGAACCGTCACTAAACCCCTCGGGACGGAAGTCACCCCTGAGGAGCCGACTGCTGAAATGGCTCTCGTGAAGCAACTAAAGAAGACCCGAGTTGACCTCACCATATGGCAACTCTTAGTTAGCTCACAGGAACATCGAGAAGCACTCACTAAGGCTCTCGATCAAATTAAGATCGACTCTTTGGTTACCCCTGCTGAAATGGTAGCCACGGTCCTGCCCCACTTGAAGGGAAAAACCAAGGAAGGAGGCCCGATGATCACTTTCTCAGAAGCCGACCTACCGCCGTTCGGGGCCTCCCATAATCTGGCCCTCTACATTACGGTGATCTGCCGAGGGAAATACCTCCCGATGACCCTAGTTGATGACGGGTCTGCTGTGAATGTCCTTCCTTTGAGGACCGCCAAAGCCCTCGGCATTACCGAGGCCGATTATATCCCGACAGCTCAGACCATCCAAGCCTTTGATGGGAGCCCAAAGTCGGTAGCTGGGGCCATAAAGCTGACTATTATAACGGGCCCAATAGAAAAGTAGCTTGAATTTCAGGTGATCGCTGTCACCTTGTCTTTCAACTTGCTCCTAGGGAGGCCATGGATTCACGCGGTCAAAGCGGTGTCCTCCACCCTCCACCGAAAGATCAAGATGCCTTTGCTCGACAATGTCATTACTTTGGAGGCAACTCCAATGACCGTGTCTAGTTGTAACGCCACGGGCCGCACAGACCTCAGGGGGTTCGATTTTGTGGGGATGATCGAGTACCTTTTTAGGCCCTACTTCATTATGAGTATCGACACGATGCTCCAAAACCTAGGGTACTTTCCGGGGGCTACCTCTCGACCCAATCTTCCAGCTGGGAAGATTATCGAGGTCCTAAGGACGAAGACTCCCACTTCGGCCTTGGTTATGCCACCACTCCGGGCAACGTTATCCGAGCAGGAATCGAAAAGGCCTGCAACATCATTAAGGGTATCCACTTGAGCCCTTACAGCCCACGGTTGACTCACTACTTCGTCACATCGGTGTTTGGGGCTATTCAGGATGGTCTATACCAACCCAATGTTGTGCACCTCGGGACCCAATCGGCCCAGAACTGCAACTATATTCCGGATGATGTGTTCACCCTCATCCAGTTTGATGGAGCTGAAAACACTGAGCCCGCGCTGGGGCTACTCTTCAGGGAAGACACCATAGCCCCGACTCCAAAGGAAGACCTGGTCAACCTGATTCTCCGCAGCAACAGGTTTGACCCGACCAAGCTGATCTCGGATGTTGGCTCCGAGACGGGAAACAGGGCCTGGAGGAAGATTGTCAAGTGGACTGACAGTCAAGGAAGGATCTACAAGCTGGTCACCGGAGAGGGAGACATGCCTGAGTCTGAGTCGGAGTCTGAGTCGGAGTCTGAGTCAGAGTCTGAGGTCGAGTCTAGGGAAGTCGGTGCTAGAGTCACTCCTGTAACCCCTCTCCCTTTTGTCATTCCTACTGCTGGCACTTCGGGGTCTGTCCCGAGTGCCTTACCAATCCCGTCACTGACCAATGATCAGATGGCTGCTCTTTTCGAGCTGTTTTTAATGTTTTCAATCAATAATAACAACCATTCTGCTTACGACTTGTCTCTTTTAAATTCTGCTTTCAAAAATGTTTTACGCAATAACATTGAAAAACCCGATGAACAGGTACCCTTACCTCCGCATCTGATCGAGCATTTAAAGCAAAGGGAATCCCGGAATCCGGTAATTGAAGAGACCGAGACCATCAATGTAGGAACAACCTTAGAGCCCCAGATGCTTAAGATAGGGTTATCTTTAGATCCCGAGGAGAAACAACAATTCACGAACCTCCTCCAATAATTCAAAGATGTCTTCGCATGGTCCTACAAGGACATGCCGAGGATAGACCGGGAAATAGCCGAGCACCGCATACCGATTAAAGACAGGTGTAAACCGGTTAAGCAAAAGCTCCGCCGAATGAGGCTCGAGTGGTCTCTCAAGGTAAAAGAAGAAGTCGACAAACAGTTCAAAGCTGGCTTCATACAAGTGTCCGAATATCCGGACTGGGTTGCAAACATCGTGCCGGTTCCTAAAAAGGACGGTAAGGTGCGGGTATGCGTGGATTTTCGGGATCTTAACAAGGCAAGCCCGAAAGATGATTTTTCGTTACCACACATCGACATACTGGTGGATAACACGGCCGATCATGCCCTTCTATCATTTATGGATGGGTATGCTGGGTATAATCAGATCAAGATGGCGGAAGAAGATATGAGTAAGACTACCTTCACTACACCTTGGGGTACTTACTGCTACACCGTCATGCCATTCGATCTCATTAATGTCGGGGCCACATACCAACGGACTGCTACGACCTTATTGCACGACATGATGCATAAAGAAGTAGAAGTTTATGTAGATGACATGATCGTCAAATCCAAAGAACGGGACGGTCAAATCACCGCCCTAAGAAAATTCTTCACCCGATTGCGCAAGTACAACATGAGGCTAAACCCTCAAAAGTGCAGTTTCGGGGTAACATCAGGCAAATTACTGGGTTATATCGTTAGCCAACGAGGTATCTAGGTCGTCCCAGGTAAAATTAAAGCCATTACCGAGATGCAACCTCCTAAGACCGAAAAAGAAATAAGGGGATTTCTCGGGAAAGTCCAGTATATCAGTCGGTTCATTTCCAAACTAACCATGGTGTGTGAACCAATTTTCAAGAAACTGAAAGTAGGGGAACGAGTACTATGGGATCACAAGTGCCAAGCTGCTTTCGACAAGATCAAGGAAATCATGTCTACTCCGCCAGTCATAATGCCACCTCAACCCGGTTTGCCTCTGTCATTATACCTAACGACGACCGAGACAGCCATGGGGGCTATGCTGGCTCAGACAGTTGACTCCGAAGAACAGGCTATTTATTACATCAGCAAAAAGTTTTTAGAGTATGAGTGCAAATATACCATGCTCGAAAAGACGTGTTTGGCTTTGGTCTGGGCCACTAAGAAGCTCCGACACTATATGCTCAGCTACGAGGTCCATATGCTATCCAAGATGGACCCAATCAAATAACTCTTCGAAAAGCCCGTTCTCAATGGCCGAATTTCTAGATGGACTCTAATGCTGGCGGAGTTCGACCTAAAGTTTGTGCCATTAAAGGCTATTAAAGGACGAGTAGTAGCTGAATTTCTCGCCGATAGCCCGAAAACCGAAGAAGGACACACCGACACTTGGTCCTTCCCAGATGAAGATATCTTCCATACCGATATCGAAACATGGGATTTATACTTCGATGGAGCATCCAATTTTCGAGGATTCGGAGTCGGGATCCTCCTAATCTCACCAAAAGGAGAGCATACTCCCGTGTCCATCAAACTAGACTTTGACGTTACCAATAATGCAGCCGAGTACGAAGCATGCGTTTACGGGCTACAAGCCGCCACCAATCTAGGGATCACAAATCTCCGGGTACACGTTAACTCATCCTTGGTCATTAACCAAGCACTTCAGAAGTGGAAAACTCGAAACGCTAATCTCGTGGCCTACCAGGCACGTGTAAGGGATCTCGAGAAACAATTCCAAAGGGTAGAGTACATATACTTGCCTCGGGAAGAAAATCAGTTTGCAGATGAACTCTCAAAATTGGCATCTTTGCTGAATATCCCTGACCACGTGACCAGTATGCCAATCTGTGTCGAAAGACGATCCGAGCCGGCGTACATTCACGACATTGAAGACATTGAGATAACTGATTCCGAACCATGGTATCAAGATGTATTAACGTACCTGACAAACGGAGAATATCCTCCCGGGACTAAAGGCCGAGCCAAGAAAGCCCTACGAAGGCTAGTCACCCAATTCATCTGTACCGATGACGGACAACTGTACAAAAAGACGGCGCAGGGGGCTCTCCTCCTTTGTGTTGACAAGTATAAGGCCGAAAAGGTTATGGCCGAAGTACATGATGGTGAAAACGGCCCACATATGAATGCTCACATGCTGGTCCGGAAAATCATGAGGCTCGGGTATTACTGGAATACTATGGAAGCCGACTGCCAGTTTTATGTCAAACATTGTCGTAACTGCCAAATCTTCGCCAATGTGCAACATTTGCCGTCATCCTTGCTTTATACCATGACGTCGCCTTGGCCATTCTCAACATGGGGTATCGACATAATTGGGAAAATAAATCCCTCTGGTACCGGCGGACACTGTTTCATTTTAGTAGCTATCAGCTATTTCACCAAGTGGGTCGAAGCTGAATCATATCGCATTCTCAATGCTAAACATGTCGCCAAGTTTGTCCAGAACAAGATAATATGTCGGTATGGCATCCCGCATGAATTTATCAGTGATCACGGGACCCATTTTCAAGCCGAGACTGCGGCCCTGCTGACCAAGTATAAAATTCAAAGGCATACGTCCTCGCCCTATCGTCCCCAAACGAATGGAGCAGTAGAGGCGGCCAATAAAACAATTGTCACCATACTAAAAAAGATGGCTGATAATTACCGGGACTGGCCCGACAAAATACCTTTTGCCCTATGAGGATACCGGACGTCTATTCGCACCGCAACCGGGGCAACGCTGTATTACCTAACTTATGGGATGGAGGCAGTCCAGCCAGTTGAATTGGAGGTACCGTCCCTCAGAATTCTGTTAGAAAGTCAAGTACCCGAAGCAAACTGGATTCGAGCGCGGTATGACTCGTTGGTTCTACTAAACGAACGACGATCTCGTGCCCTAAACAACATCCAAATCTACCAGAAGAGGATCCAACGGTCCTTCAACAAAAGAGTAAGGCCCATGAACATTAAGGAAGGGGATCTAGTCCTTAAGTCAGTTTGAGCTTTATTACCAGTTGACCCAAGGGGAAAATTCAAACCTAATTGGGCTGGGCCATACTTGGTAAAGAAGATCCTGTCAGGAGGAGCAGTGATGCTGACGGACCTGGACGGGAATGAGTTCGTCAACCCGACCAACCTGGACCAGCTGAAGCATTACTATCCTTAGCCTTTTCTCAATGTCATTAGCAAAATTTATCAAAATCATTTTTTACAAAAAGCAAGTCAATAAGTTAGAATTATTTATTCTACTGGCGCAAGCATCTTGAACCAATAGTCTTGGTGTAATTCAGGATTGCAAATCCACTGAGCTTGAACTACGTTTGGTTTGATTCCACTAATTGTGGATACGTAGGCAGCCCCTCAAAAGGGCACAACCAGTGCAATCGAGAAAAGACAGGAACGGTTTAATAATAAACTTCTTTATTAATTACTAAAACCCCGATAAACTCGGGAAATTACAAAATGCAGGAATTCAAAAAAAAATGCAATAAAAAAAAGCACGCAACAAAAATAATAATAATATTCAAATAATAAAAAACTAAGGACTCGGTATTCGGGGCATCTTGCCCTTCCCCTTGTCCTTGGTCTCCTTGGCCGTCCACTGACGACGACGCGGAGGGGAGCCTTCCCGAATCACCACAAGAACCTCTTTAGCTCGGACTCGCTTCTTTGAGCTCGAGTTCTCATTCACTTCGACGGGCCCAAGTCGGGCCCTCACGAGCTCAGGAAGCCGGTCACGTAGGCCTAGTCGGTCTCTAACCGCCAGTCTTGGCCCAAGCCGTCTCTCCAAGTCAGTCAGGGGCTTGACTGCCCCCGCGTGCTGCTAGCACCAGCCTCCCTGGATCGAGTCTTAGTATGTGACTTAAGACCCGATTCTAGTCGGACCAAAGTAGCAGGAGTGTCTCCCTTGTCGAAGAAACCCCTGTTGTCCTTCGCCGTCTCCCGGCGAACCAGTTCGAAGGCCTCATCAACCTTCAAAGCTTTACGAGTTTCCTCGGACTCCTCAGACGTCCATTTCTGGTAAGCACGTGAAACCCAAGCGGATTGGTAAGGGCTGGGTATGGTCCACATGGGACGGGTGAACCACCTCTGCAACCATGTGTCACACATAGCGCCCGTCAATTGGAGCGAGACGCTAATGATAGCCTAAGTCGCAGGAATGCGCTGAGACGAACCGAACGGCCTCAGGAGGCGGTCTGGGTAAATGTGAACTGTCCAGTCAAGAGACAGAATCACCAGGTAGCGGGCTTGGTCTCTCTTAGCCAATCCCGTCAGTTTGGAAAGGAACCACCAGGCGACGGTCCACCTAATTAAGGGACCACCGTGAAACACCAGTTCCTCATCCCAGTAAGCTCGGTTTATATGGTGACTCGAGCTTATCCGTCGCCTCCTCGAGCTAATCTGTCTGCTCCGGTAATTGAGTACACTCGGAGGGGACTCAATGATCGACAGACGCTCAGACAACCAAATCTGAAAAAGCATACACAAAATTTGTGAGCAATGGTGAGGTTCGCCAGAGCCCACTCGATCGAGTACACCAGCTGACTCGATCGAGTAAGCCCTTCAAAAACAGGCAGTAGCTCGTCAAAGACGTCACTCGATCGAGTAGCAGGCCCACTCGATCGAGTAGCAGGCCCACTCGATCGAGTGACCTACGTGCATCAGGAAAAAAAAACAAAATTAAAAAATTTGCGAGATGTATACCTGCAGAAGGCGAGCGCTCCCAGTCAGCTGTCGATCCAGGTCAAGTCGCCTAGCATCTAGACCCATGATAATCTCCCCGGTGGCTAGCCAAGCAGGGCTATGACCAGTCTCCATCTGGTCAACCACACCAATCAGCCAGATCTGAAACAAGCACGAGTCAACATCCATCATCCCCTCAAAGACATAACGATGCAGCATACAAAAGGTGAAAGCCCTACGCCTATAAGCAGCAGTAATCCTCACGTCTTGGAGGTTCATAAACTTGTCAGCCAGGTTGAAAAGGGAAATAATATTTCCCCGCACCATTCGATCTGTCTCAGCATGAGACAGACCCAAGAAATCCCTCAGCCTCCTTCTTGGATCCGGGTAGAACGGAGGAATAGCAGGACGAGCGATAGGGCTCCAACCACCAATAGCTGCGATCTCCTCAGGTAGAGGGCATATTTCTCCTCGCGGGAACGCGAAGACGTGGTGGGTAGTATCCCAAAACGTCAGGCAGGCGTCCAAAAAGTGTGAGTCGATTATCAGACGTTGAAGTGGGAACAGACTGACAATTCCCATCTGGGTCAATTGAACTTTCTCTTCGTCCCGAAAATATTAGGACCAAGCAAAAAACATGGCGGTCAGATGATCGATACCCATGACAGAAGTTTGAGTCTTCTTGAAAGTGTAAAAGATTTTGAGGAGAGGGACGAGTTTATGATTTGGGATGCAGTAAGTTGAAGCATGTATTCCTATATTTATAATAGGAAAACCTAACTGAACCCTAACTACCATGCCTCATCAGCGAACATGAGCCCTATGCGCGCGCAGGCCTGATTGCAGTTCAGAACCTAGAATAGGAATCAAGTCGTCCCGATCTTTCCTAAATTTTTTTTTTCTAAAAAATTGTAATAAAAAAAATCTCTCAAAATTTTTGCTTTTCAAAAATCAATATTTTTATTTCCCCAGCATGAGTTGGTGTTTCGCCTATGTGTTACATGCAAATTGTTATGTGTCAGCATACAGGTACACCCCAGACTTCAGAGGCAAGTCTCCGCGCAGCTCATTTACTCCCCACGGAGCTATCATCATCAAGACAAGACAGGAATGACCCTCTGCTTATGGCTGGCTAGCCCTTCACGCAAGTCTACTGGACTATAAACGAACCAACCGAAAGGCTGCCATATCATAATCTGCGATTGGCCTGGTAGCTACTCTGACTTTCGCCTTGTCCAAGCCTCAGTCAGAGTGGGGGCTCTGTAGACACCCGCATTTTGCCTGCTAGTGTCTATAGCAGTTCCCGACAAAACACCCGATGATGATCGGACGCAAACGTGACTTAGTATACTCGAATATGGGCTTGGAATCAATAATATCCGACGTGGACATTTAGCGGAGTACAAATCTCTCAAAACCGACTTTAAATTCAGGCCCAGTGGGTCGTTCCGAGTAAAATAAGACGACGAATCTGTCCTCAAAATCAGCCTAGAGAGCTTCTAGAAACTGGCGCCCAAACACAGTATTCAAAAAATAAAAAAGTCAACCATTTCCTAAAATGGCTCGTCAACCTTATCCACTCGATCGAGTGGATTGACCTCACTCGATCGAGTGGAGCCTCAAAACCCGGAACAGACCCGTTTTCTAGGGCACTCGATCGAGTGCACTAGGGCCACTCGATCGAGTGACCCTAGGTCGTGGGGTATTCTCTATAAATACCCCATCAAACCCTTCCCATTTTCAGTTTTGCCAAAGCTTCTAAACCCTACATTTTCAACCTACACTACACAAGACACACTACTCTACAACCCTAAGCAACCTTAGTCCAAAAACCGAGTCAATATCTCTCGTAAAACCAATACACACACACACACCATAACTTTACATACATCCTCGATACTCTCGCGTTCCCGTCGTTATTACGAGTCCATTGCCGAGGCCCTTACTAAGCATTTATGTTGAGGGTGTCATAAACCCCGTCTCAATCTCTACTATCTCGAATTTTATATATGTCTTCGTATTTTACGCTATAATCGTATTAGTATACTAACACTAACACTAACATTAACATTTAATTTTATCATTTACTAACTTTTATCCTATCGTTACTAAGCATTTATATACCGTGTATATATACATACTAGTACTAAAATTCGGATCCTAACTCGTTTGACTATGACGACCATCCAAAGTCCGTTTAATCCCTTTACGAGCAACGACGGAGGTGGCGCCCTTTCGAGGAGCGCCGCCCCAATGTACTCAAGGGCGTAACGAGATAGTGGTCCCTCATAGTTGAACGTGTAGGACTCCATTTCTAAGATTAGTGCGAGATCTGTTGATGCGAAAACCGACATCACATAATCCTTTAGGATTAGTATCGATGTCGTGACGCGGAGGGCTACAATTTCGTCACTTATCAAACTTTTCAATTCCATAATGACACTTTTCAAAAAATTCCGATGACGGTGTTATAATCGTATAATACACGATAATAGCACCGAAAACCGAGTTGTATTTAAATCGTGCAATATTTTTATTCAACTCGGCCAACCATCGATTTTAAATAAATCAAAAACGAAACGAGCCATGCCTCGTAAAGGGGGCACTCGACCGAGTGCCATAGGCCACTCGATCGAGTAGCACCCCAAACACCGGGCAGTAGCCACCTTAAAGGCACACTCGACCGAGTCCATGCCATGACTCGATCGAGTGGGTCCTGTAGCCCATGAAAACTGAGAGCTTTAATGCATCATTCGAGCCTCGTCTTTTTTTACGACTTTAGTCGTCACGTGTAAAGTCAATCACGTAATTCTATTTTTCAAAACCCATGCATATCACTACACTTTAACGACTTTGATCGTAGTCTTTCACGATTATTTTTATATCGACGACCCTTTAGTCGTGTCCGATATATGGCTAACCAAGACACCATTTTTCAATGTGATAAGTCGGGACAAGGCATCGGGATTCGGGATCGGGCTAGCATCACGCCTAGGTTCCATATCCCCATCCTCCGTTTAATACACAATATAATGTGTATTTAATCGAAGTTCGTCCATCTATCTAACTTACGGTCTAGTTTGCATCTATTGTATACGGGTCCGTTTCTAGCTATTATTTATCGTTTTGTACTTTCTATTTATTCCATTTCATTATTGTTTGTAATTTTTGTTTTGGCCGGGTTGTAATTCCGCCCGTGTATTTTGTACGTATTTACGAGTTTTGTTTATTTCGATGCTTATTGCTTTATAAATGAACCTCGCATGCTAAACAACTTCGACAATAGTTAGACGCATTAAGTGACGTAGTTAACACGAAATTCGCATGTTTAGCCGAAAACGCTGTTTGCATATCCTTTAGTCATTTTACTAGGGCGCGTACACGAACACGAACGATGTCTTAGTAGAGGCCGCTATGTGCGGGCGGAGTTGGGTGTCCTTAGTAGGCTTCCCAACACGTACCCCAACCCCTTACTCAGAACCTTAGTTTCCGGATGTCCGAAACCCTTGGCGTACGAGAGTCATTCTTTACACGATAACCGGTGTAGATGGTATTGGTATCGCAATGCAAAGGGACGAGCCCCATAAGCTCTGAAATCGAAATGGGCCATACTTTGTGTACGGTCCATGACGACATAGAGTAGGCTCGAATGGGTCTGAATTCCCATAAATTCTGTTGCGACTCCAACTTTGACTTCAATTTCGAACCCGAGAACAATCTTACCACGAGATTCATTTGCCTACCCAAACCCGCGCGTGGCCGCGTCGGGGTGGACCTATGTCATGTCCACACAACCACATCAACCGCAAACTTCAAAAAGCTCCACCCGAGCATACACCATCATAACACATCCTCCAAACTCCACAAAAAGGAAAAAGGAGAAAGAAATGAAGGGATATTACCGGATGTCTTGCTTTTCGAAACTTGACGACATCGCGAAACCTACAAGGAAATGGGGAGGCAAAACACACAACACAAAAAATATACGGCACAAGGACACAAAAGAAAATCTTTTTGGTTTTATGAATTTTTTCAAATTTTTAAGGATTTTTAAGATTTTTTTCGAAAGAAAAAAAAACTACGAAAATAAAACTAAACTAGCCTAAGATATCGCTCCCCCACACTTAAACCGAGCAATGTCCTCATGCTCGATCGGTAGTGTGTGTGGAGATACTAAAAAGAAAAGAAAAAGGGAAAATAAAGCTAAAAATGAAAAAAAAAGTGAAGAAAGGGTCGAATGTGTCCGGCGGGGTGTAATCAAGTCACCAAGGGCCGAGACGGGAAAAGATATGGATGGGGAAAGAAATAAAAGAAAGGAAATAAAAGGAAATGGGAGGGGAGGATTAGGTGTAATCAAGTCACCTTGCCTGGATTCCGCCTAAATCCGACTAAATCCTACCAAAAAGTGAAAAATAAAGAAAAAGTGAAAAATTTGCAAATTTGGATTTTTGAAATGACTCTCGATGTAATCACGTCATCGAGAGTCTGGAGCAATGACCACCAAGGCCCCGAGGGCCACCATGACACAAAAAAGTGGAAGGGAACAAACAAAGGGAGACAAGCAATAAAAGACGGAAAAGAAAGGATAGTTGTCGTACCAATCGGTTAGCAACTCACTCACTCCATCGTCTCAATGTTCGATATCGGCACATAGCTAGTCTTCAACATTGTTATTCCTCTTCATTCTCAATATGGTTTCATGGTTGAATTACTAGGCTTGCAATGGTATAAGGAGGTGGGATTTGATGTGAAACTCGGTATGTAGTGAAGAGAAGATGAGATGAATGTATGTATATGAAGTGTAGGGGTCATATGATAGGTGCAAGGATAGGTAGGGAGGTTGGGAGGGGGTATAAAGTGGTTGGGTGGGCTTAAATGACGAAGGGGAGGCAAAACGGGGGAGCTGGGCCTCATCTCGGGCGATATGATCCCATCTCGGTCGGGATGGTCCCTTCCCGGCCGAGATGGTCCTCTTCTCGGACGGGATGGGCAGGCAGTAGCTCCAACTTTCGTGCACCCTTCATCTTGGTCGAGATGAAGTCCTTCTTGGCCGGGATGACTCATATACCTCATCAATCCTCATGATAGCTTTACCCTCATGACAACTAATACATCGGGATCTCGAATCCCGTCCCAAAAGCTTGTCAAAAGCTTCAAAAACCGACTTCCTAGACCAAGCTCCAAGCTTCTATCATCAAATACTTCTCTCAAAGCTACATCTTCACTATGATCTATCAAATAAACTCAATAAACACCATCAAATCCCTCCCTCACATCGCTCATCAAAATACCGAATTACAAGATTTCACAAAAACTAACAAATCCTAGAAACCAAACTATGCAAACAAACATATACAAATACACAAGCTCAAAAGAAAAGGAAAAAGATATTTACACTAAGATACTCTCACCATCTACGCCTCCATAGCCAACGAGAGCTCGAAGGAGTAAGTCAAATGCCCTAGCAACATCTTCATTAACGCTCATGTGGCCGATCCTAGCCACTTTCAAGAGCTTCCAAGTCGGAGGTAAGAAGCGATCATCTTCATTATGCTCGGGGTTCTCGTGATCTTCCGGGTCTTTCCAACCAACATAGCAACGACTCTTATGACCATCCGGTAGGTATAGTGGTCTAGAGTCATGCTCGGCGTTATGATGTGGGAGATCGCACCCTAGGGGTGTTGCTTCTTTTACGGGGTCAAGAATAGAATTCTTTTCCACCGTCCGACAAGGATCCTCTTCATCAACCGTCTCACAAGACAAGGGACTAGAAATCGAGTGCGATCGAGGAGGAGAAGGCATCAAGTTTTCTTCATTGGAGGCAATTGGCTCCTCCAATTTCCCATTCAAGGCAAGTTCCAAGGCATCTACTTCTTTCTCCCAAGTATTACGTTCCTTTTCACTCACCTTGTCTAATTGGCCTAGAGGAGTCTTGTCTTCACTTGGCTTTGTATTGTCAAGATCCGGTTCATCACGAAGAAAATCATACAAATCCAATTTGATAGCCAATACATTGGCTTCCCAAGAGTTACCTTGAGAATCATGTTCAATTCCCTCCTCATTGTTGACCCTTGAAGCTTCAACTTCTTCCGTTCTTCCCATATCTTCACCCTCCAAGCAACACTCAACAATGATCTCTTGATTGACCCTCTCTTCTTCATTCGTGGCTTCATGATCGGGTTGACTTTCTTGTGGAGACAACCGACCTTCTTGCCCAAATGAACCTTCCTCAACAAGTTGTGGAGCTCGAGTGGCCAACATCGTGATACGAGCCAAGAGTGCATTGATTCGAGTATCTTGCACCTCTATTTGGGCCTTGAGCTCCTCTTTATCCCTTTGCATTTTGATCATCAACTCTTGTTGACTCTTTTGCAATTGAATCATCATCTCTTGTTGATTCTTTTGCATTTGAATCATCATTTGACAAAGCTCAAAGTTGGAGATTTTTGGTTGTGGGTTATGTGAGGGTATTTGGTAGTTGTTAGGATGTTGGAATGATCCTTGACAACTTTCATGGTAACCATATGGAGGGGGTTCATAAGATTGTTGATGAGGTTGATATGGTTGGTGAAATTGTGGGTCTTGGCAATTTGCCCCATGACGATTGATGGTAGCTTGGATGCCCCATTGTCGTAACGTTGCCTTGATACATTGAATGCACTAGAAGCACTTGAGCAAACGTTAGTAGCCTAGTGCTTTTGAGGCACTAGGAAGAGAGAAACAAGCACCCAAGAAGAAAAATGGAGATACACAAGGAGAAGAAAACACAAAAGTGAAGAACAAAAAGTCTAAAACTAAGCACACAAGAGTCTAAACTACGTCGTCCCCGGCAACGGTGCCAATTTGACGATAGTGTTTGTCGTCTATCCTACCAGTCAAATAATAACCAACGAACCTAAGCTGGGTAGCTAGGGTAAGTCGAGTCGATCCACAGGGACGGGGTGTCGGACTAAGGTGTGCTACGGTCTAGGACTAGGTTCGAGACAAGCTAATCTAGGGGATAGACTAATGACTAAGCTAAGGTCTAAAACACAAACTAACATGGCTAAACAAGTAAATAATGACAAAAGGAAACTAATAAATCAATAAGAAGAAACTAGGGCTAGGTCGGGTTCATGGATGCTAAGGAGATAAAAAGGAGGAAATGGGGTTACTAGCATGCTTTCGTATCCTAGGTTCCGATCGGGCTTTCGCTACTTAAACGACCTAGGGGTGATCCTCACCATGCTCTCGCTACTAGTGAGGGAACAAAACCAACCAACCAAACACACACATACAAGAGAAGAGGCAAGAAAAACAAGGATTGATCGTCTCTAGTCTCACAAGCATTTCATCAAACATGTGGAGTGCAAGGTAAATGCGAAACAACAAAAACAACATCTAATACCACCCATCTCACCCTAATCATCCCTAATCACACCCAATCCCCCTAATAACCCTAGAAAGAGTCTACTCAAACATATCTAATGGAAAACTAACAAGAAAAAAAGAAACTAACACAAGAACCATCACATACATAATGGGAACTAACAAGGATGAACAATGAACAAAAACAATGAACAATGAACAAAGATTGAAACTTGAATGATAAAACAAAGATTAAGAGAAAAGGAAAAGAGGTTATACCATACTAGAAGATGAATGGAAGAATGAAAACTTGCATAAAACAGAAAACCCAAACACATCTACCAAGGTTGTCAATCTTAGAAGAGATCTTCAAGAATTCAATTAATACAAGAGTAAACTAAGATTAAGAAGTAATTAATGACTAATCTACACTAATCTAAGCTAATCTAACCTAAATTAGTCTAGGGTTTTTTGGGTAATGTAAAACATAACATAAGATTACAAGAGGGGGGAGGTATATATAGGGTTACAAGAGCAAAGGAGTTGAAAAGAAGTGTAGCGGAGCTGCAGGTGGCCAATCTCGGCCGAGATGAGATGGTCTCGCCCGAGATGGGACTCATCTTGGCTGAGATGAGAAGGTCTTGCCCGAGATCACACTCCAGTGGCTCGGTTTTGCTTGTACTCTTCATCTCGGTCGAGATGGCCCTTATCTCGGCCGAGATGGGTCTTGTAGGCCTCAAATATGATCTCAAGGGTCCCTACTTGCTTCTCATGGGCTTCTCATCGATTCTCGGTGCTCGGGATCGAGCCTAAGGGGCTCGGGAATGGGTCCCAAGGTCTCGGGATCGAATCTAAGCCACCGAGTGATCGTCGCTTCTCTTAGTTGGCTCCAAATGTGTAGGAAACGAGTCGGAATTGTTCCAAATCTCAATGATTGATTTTAGGAACCTAAAACAAACTAGAAGAAGCGTAAGTAGCCTCGAAACCGCTTCAAGGAGCGATTCCACAAGAGAAACCAGGACCAAAACACAAGGAATAAGCACTACAAAACACACTTATCAGCAGTCAGAATGTATTCGGCCTCGGTAATACCGGGAGCTTTAACGGTCCTCAGGAGTAGAACGTTGATGATAGAAGACCCATCGTCTATTAGGGTCATAGGAAGGTATTTCCCGCGGCATATCACCGTGATGTATAGGGCTAAGTTGTGGGAAGCCCCAGGCCATACGGTGGTAGATCGGACTCGGAGAAAGTAATCACCGAGCCTTCACTAGTAGAAAAAACACCTACAATGTCTCTTTAATTACGTCGGTTCTAAACATATGCGTCGCGAAAATTAATTTTTCGTCAATTTTTTGTCAAATCGACGCATTTAAGGGAAGTGTTTGCGTTGGTTTTCCTTAAAAAATGACGTACTTGCCCAAATACGTCGGTTTTAATTACATAACCGATGTATTTTTTTTTTTTGGTAAAAGGTAAGTATATATATGTATGTGAGATTCAATTTACAAGCATATGACTACAACAAATTCTGTAGCCATCTAGCATCTTTGACCGGAATGGGATATTTAATCTTACACATTATTCGATTTTTCATCTCTAATTTGATCAGATTAGCCGCGCACTGCGGCTGCATTAGTAGTCCATCAACTCTGCAAGTATTGCGCTGCCTCCAGGTATGATATATCAGTGCATTCACCATAGCTCTAATAATATTGCATTGTAGCTTTGATCCCCTAATACTCTTAGCCCAATTCAGGCTCCCATGCACCGGTATCCTCTTCTTTAACCACTCACCCACAACTGACACAACTCTCGAGCTCCAGTCACACCCAAAAAATAGATGATCTAAACTCTCAGGCTGCATCTCACACAAATAGCATCGATCAGACTCAGCAACCCAAATTCTGTGAAGCCTCTGTCTCGTGTTTGGTGCACCCCTAAACACAAGCCAAGAAATAAAGCTATGTCTCGGAATGCTCCAATTACTCCACACAACTCTCCACCACGGGCTCTTGGGTCCTTTGATCCGTAACTCCTCATAGCCTTTCGAGATCGAATAGAAATTATCCGACCCATGCCACTTTCCATTATCGAACAGATGTTTAATCTGATCTTTTGCTTGACATATTTTCCTCCACGACCATGTGACATCTGCATGAGGCTGATACTCACTCCACGGGAAGCCTTTCAAATAAACACTATTAACCCATCGAACCCATAACCTGTCAGGCGGATCAAATACCCACGATGCTAATTTAGCCACCGCAGCCACATTCCAAACAGACAGATCACGAATTCCCAAGCCACCCTCATTCTTAGGATAGCAAATCTTCTCCCAACTCACTAGCGCTCTGTTATTGCCTTCCACCCCTCCATCCCAAAGGAAATTCCGGCAAAGAGAACCAATACGAGCCATAACATATTTCGGAATAATGTCGACCATAGCCCAGTAATTATGTAATTGTGATAACACAGACTGGACTAAAGTCAACCTACCCGCATAAGATAATTTCCGTGCTCCAATTCCTGCAATTCTCGCCATAATCCGAGCCAATAATTTCTCACAGTCATTCCTTCCCAATCTGGTACTCTGAATCGGAAGACCTAGATACCGAAATGGTAAGGTCCCCTCCATACATCCCGAGAAACGCAAAATGGCTTCCTTCCTGTCATCATCAACTCCTGCAAAAAAAGCCTGGGACTTCCCAACACTAATGCATAATCCTGAGGCCTTACTAAAAGTCGCAAAAGCTCGCCATAAAATCTCCATCGACTCCGAATCCCCTTTACAAAAAAGTAATAGGTCATCAGCGAAAAGTAAATGACAGAGCTTAATACCTCCACATTTCGGGTGATACCTGAACTTATTTTCCACAGTCACAAAATCCATAATCCGAGTAAAATACTCCATACAGATCGTAAAAAGTAGTGGCGACATCGGATCTCCTTGCCTCAATCCCCTTTTTCCTTGGAAGAAACCAAAATTATCCCCATTTACGCATAAAGAATATGAAACAGTACTCACACATTCCATAATCAGCATACGGAAATAATCAGGGAAATCTAAAGCTTTTAACATTTGATCCACAAAACTCCATTCCACGCTGTCATATGCCTTATGGATATCAACCTTAAAAAGGCACCGGGGAGAAATTCTCCCCCGATTATACATTTTAACAAGATCCTGGCAAATTAGAATATTCTCCACAATGCTTCTGCCCTCAATGAAGCCCCCTTGAATAGGACTAATCAGCTTAGGCAGAACTCGAGACAGCCGTACACAAATGATTTTGGCAATACATTTATATATGACATTGCAGCACGCGATTGGGCGAAATTCATTGACACAAGTGGGTCGATTAACCTTCGGTATTAAAACAATATTAGCACAATTGATCTGCTTAAGTAACTTACCCGTGACAAAAAAGTCGCGAATAGCCTCCGAGAACTCTTCACCAATTACCTCCCAAGCATCTATGAAAAACTGACTAGAGAAACCATCAGGCCCAGGGGCTTTGTCTCGAGGGATGCTAAAAAGCGCATTTTTAACTTCCTCCAAAGTGACCGGTTCAAGCAAGGACGCCCTCATTTCTTCGCTGCAAATCTGCCCACGCCGAACAACATTCATGTTCACCTGCTGCGTAATCTTAGATTCCCCAAGCAATTTCTTATAGAAATCCAAAAAGAGCTCCTGTATTCCGCCTGCAGTCTCATGCACAATGCCATGCTCATCAGTCAATCGAACTACAGCATTTTTAGCTCGCCTTGCTCGAAGTAGGCCATGGAAATAGGCGGAGTTAACGTCCCCCTCTTTGATCCAATTTTGTTTAGCCTTTTGGGCCCAAAACTCAGCCCTGGCATTTTGTAAATGCCGAACCTCAACATTCAGATCAGACTCTTCCTGCAGTACGCTATCACTTCTGTCAGTCCGCACCTGAATTTGCACCTGTTCCAAGCGCAATTCAGCCTGCAAACATCGCCCCTCGATATCTGAGAAGGAAGCGGCATTCAGAGCCTTCAGAGGCTTCTTCAACTTCTTCATTTTCGTCACCACCTGAAACATACGGGTTCCCCTCACCTGTTCAGCCCATATATTAGCAATGCAGTTTCGAAACTCCGGAGCTCGACTCCACATATTCATGTACTTAAAGCTTCTATTCTTTCGTGGCGGAGGTTGTTCAAGTTGTACGATACACGGACAATGATCAAACGTCCCCTCCGTCATGAAATTGGCAAAACCATTCGGGAATAATCCTATCATTTCATCGTTCACCAAACATCTATCAATCCGACTAAACACTCTAGTGTCCACCACCTTGTGTTTATTGTTCCAAGTGAACCAAGAACCAACCGCTTTGATATCACTTACATTACAATTAGCCAAGCAATCACGAAACTGATCCATGGCTTCATCGGTTGAAGAACCTCCGAGCCTCTCGCGAGCATCTATAACACAATTAAAATCTCCCATAATCATCCACGGTCTCTTAAAGTTAAACGAATCAAGCCGCTGCCAAAGTCTTACTCTCTCAGATGCAGAATTGAAGGCATAAACAATTGTCAGCCAGTACTCCTTACCCGAGAGCGAAGATACTTTAACATGAATGCATTGATCACAATACTCCAAAATCGTCAAGTTTACTCTTTCATGTTTCCATAAAAGCCAAACCCGACCCCCCTCATAGCAATGGTTATTTGTCGTAATGCTCCACTCATCGAAAATGTTTCGATGAACTTTCGCATACGCTTTATTTTTTATTTTCGTCTCTAATAAGCCAAAAATATCAACATGCTGTTTCCTGACAAACTCACTAATTGTACGCTGCTTATTTATATTACACATGCCGCGCACGTTCCAAAATCCAAGGTTATGTACTTCCATGGATAACCAATTCTAACCCCGCACCTGCTTTTCCCACCTCACCTTCATTACATACTTCATTACGTGACGCCCCTCTCACTATGTCAGCGAAAAGGACGCCCGATCTCGCCCCACTAGGCTTGCCCACCGGTTGTGCCCCTTGATTTTGAGCATTAGAAGCCGGCCTAGTCACCTTAAGCTGCTGCTTGGCCTGTCCAACAACCGGGCCAGCCTTCTTCGCTCCAACTTGCCCAGCCTCCGACTTCTTTTTCTGAACAGCTAAAGCTCTCGCTTTCTTCAACTCCTCGCTCTTGCACTCGCTCCCATCATGCCCATAATTCCTGCATTTAGAACACCAAATGGGTTTCCACTCGTATTTGACGAGTACATTCACCTCATTCCCATGCTCGTCCAAAAATTTAAGCGTATTCTTGAATTTTTGTCCAACTTTTGCCATGACCAGAGTCCTAGCATAGCCCAACCTAGAGCGTTCTTCCGTAGCCAAATCAGATTTAACATACGGTCCAACAAGGGAGGCTATCCTAGGTAAACAACAACCCCAAAATTTTAACGGGAGTTCATGCAATTGTACCCAAATGGGCACTTCATTCACATCTTCCTTATCAAGCTTGGCCTCAGGTGTCCATTCCTTCACTATTAACGGTTTATTATCAAACATAAGCAATCCATGATTCAGAACTTTTACCTTAGCATCAGATTCCTTGAACCGAACTAGAAAAATCCCATTCGGGAGGAATGATATTTTGTCTATTCCATGTTCCTTCCATTTTCTTTTCACGAAGCCTTCAATAACTTCCCATGGAGGATTGGCCCCCATAATGAAACAGTACACTGCGTTACTCCAGTACTCAACTTCTTCCTCTACATCTTCTTCAGAGAACTGTAGCAATTCTTCGTCCTCGGCATCCACAATTCTCTTCCCTTCCCTTTGTTTCCACCCAATGCTGCTAATCGGTTCCGCATTTGGGTTCGTATCAGAAACATATTCAGAGACTTCCTCCGAGACGTCCTCCGAATCAGAGTCTGACTCGAAGTTCAGTCTCGGAATATCACCAATTTTCACGTTAACCGAAGAAATGTCCTCAGCATCAGCCGTTTCAGCAGCGGATTTCTTGTTCTTCGTCCCCGTCTTTCGTAACTTATCTGCCCTAGTCACGGGTTTAGGGCCCGTAGGAGCAGTGCGAGCCTTCTTCTTCATGGATTCAGAAGCGTAACAGCCAGTCTCAGTCAGGGACTGCCACGCCGGAGCAGGCGCCGGGAAGCCCTAAACGAACGATGCACGTAGACAATTAGCAAGGGTTTCGCCAGAGAGCTTTTGAAGGTTACTATTAACGTCATAACCGATGTATTTATTTTTGTCTTTTTTGCGTCGTTTCGAAATAAAAATGATTCATATCATATATTGCGTCGCTCGTACTTAATAAACGACGCCATAGACAACTATTAATTGCGTCGATGTTAACATAGAATCGATACATAATAAGTTTCATAAATTCAGAAAAGGGTAAATTTTCATTTAATATGTACATTATTGTGATACGTAATAAGTAATTTCATAAATATAAAAAATAGGCTCGTCTCAACAAGTGTGCAATAGGTGTAGCCGCACAGAGCCTCCAAAATTTTGGGTCCTAATAATTCTGCTACTAATGTTTATATATTAGCTTTTTTAAGCAATAATGGACATTTTATACTAGTTGTCGTGTTGGCATAGACAATGATAATGAACCTCTAGGGATGGGAGTCGGGCTCGATTTCCTCTATGGTCATTTTCTTGTACATAATGCACCCATAACATCAATAGCTCAATCGAAATATATGTATTTATTGTTTATTCTAATATCAATATTTTATTCTCCCATTCCATATATAGGGTACTCGTCAATTGAACATTTATTGATATCATTGTCAATCTTTGATTTCAATATTCAACTAATCGATAACTTTGACTATCATTCTAAAATACACACTACAGTAAATTGGGTTCCGGGCGTTCAACTTACGGGCGTCCGGATTAAACAAACGCCGAAATGGCGTTTGAAAAAAAAACGGGCGTCCCTTCTTGGAAGTTTAGTAGGGCGTCCAAATCATATATGGAAGGAATTTTGACGAGTCAGAAGTGAAAAAACGGGCGTCCGAAAGCAAACGCCATGACAAGAACACGGACATCTACTTCCAGACGCCAAGTAAGGGACGGGCGTCTACTTCCAAAAGCCATATGGCGGAGAACTGGCATCTGGAAGTGAACGCTATTTTAAAAAAATGGGCGTCTACAGGTGGACGCCCGTCTTTCTGATTCTGCCACAAATACACGCACAATCCCTCACCCCTCCTCATTCATTCAAAAAAAAAACTCTCTCCACTTCTTCTCTCTAAATCACCCCCGCGCGCCAGCATCTTCACTCCGTCTTCCATTATTTTTCTACTACTACGGTATGATTTCGGTTTTTTCTTATACTATTTATTTAGTTAAATGTTTAATTTCAGTTAGGTTGAATAGTTAATTTCAATGTTTGTTTGCCCAAGTTCTTTCGCCCAATTTTAGTTAGGACGATTGTTGGTATGACCTTCGGAATTTTACATTGATTATGTGAGGAATTGAGTTAGTATGTGAATATATTAGATGACCTTCGAAATTTTGAAATGATTATGCGATAAATTAGGCTAGTATGTGAATATGTCGGGTGGGAATTATAAAATGTTACTCCCTCCGTCCTTAAAAGATTGTCTCATTTCCCTATTATATGTGAGAGATATTTTAATGAAATAGAACAATCTTAGTGGGACGGAGGTAGTACTAATTTTTTAGGTTGAATTGGGTGCAGGGGCGAATCCAGGAATTTAAATTAGGGGTACCGGATTTTTTTTCGACGTCGTCTAAAAAATCAAAATCGCAATTTTACGAGTCATATCTCACAAATTTTAAATAAATAACTCAATAAAGCGTAACTTTATTAGAATCGCATATTATTTTTGATTTCGTTGTAGTTTACTGAAAAAATTGAAACCATTTAATTAAATCATTCGTTAATGTAAAATTAATTTAATTTTTGAAAATAAATAAACATTAAGATATATATGACCAAACAAATAAACATGTAGATATAGATGGGTACTTTGAGACACAATAGAAGCAAAATGAACATAAAAATATAGGAAGATTATTTGCTTAGCACAGGGTTTGAACCTTGGTCTACAAGATGATAGTCATTCGGTTTACTACTACACCACTACTAATTCCACGTTTATTTTTGACATTAAATGATATTTATTATAACTTTTATGGTATTATTTGAGGTTTATTTTGGGCATAAATATAACTTTTATGGTATTATTTGGGGCAACAAGAATTAATGCTTTTAACTACAATTTTTGTGCTTAGGGTAGCAAAGGCTACCCTTTGCCACTCATTGGATTCGCCCATGATTGGGTGAGAATTGTGACTACATTGTCAGTATATATATATGTTAGTAGGTTTAGTTGAATTCTAAATTAATAGTACTAAGTTTATGAGCATTGTTTATTTTTAAAAAAAATATTTTTTTTAGTTAATATTAAATTAAGTTAGATAAATTCGAGTTTAATCGATTGTTATGTAATTTATTTTTACATAGAAAATGAAGAGAATTGAACGGAAAGGATGTATGAAGGAAGACTTGATAAGAAAAGACGCCCTACTGTTGAATTTGTTAAGGGCGTTGAATCGTTTTTGGAATTTGCTAAACAAAACTCACCCGATTATGCGTCGAGAGGTGGATTACTACAAGGTGAAGTCTCATTAGAGTCTGAAATTTTAGTAGCAATTCTTCAATTTTCCGTAGCTAATTAGCTTAGAGATGGCATTTGCGACTAAATTTCATAGGTAGCTAAAGGCCTTGTCGCTAATTTAGCTACAGAATTAGCGACCAAAATTTGCTACCACCTAGCGACTAAAAACGTGGTGGCTAATTTTGCGACAATAATAGAGACGAACTTTAAGTAGCTACATTAGCGACCACAAATTGATGGTAGCTAAGTTAGCGACAGACTTTGAGACCAATTTTGGTGTCGCAAAATTAGCGACTAATGTTTTGGTATCTAAAATGGCTACCAAGCATGAAGGTACATATCGGTTACTGCTACATCACCGCACTTGGCCCCCCACACTCACCGGGTGACATGGCAAATACAACCGCCCCGCCCCACCCTACCCTCCACCCCACCGCCCCACCCCCTTGGGCTAAACGGACACCCACGCACCCCTTCCCCTTCTTGTAAAGATATTGATAATTTATGTTCAATAGAGGAATCAAACTCATGACCTCCAACTACATGGTAGACATTCTAACCATTAGGCCACATGAAGATTAATGCTTACATTAGACATAATTGTCAAGTTAAAAGTAAAAGAAATTGTTACACACGTGGATTATAAGGTACATACTTTTTAATAATTACTACTCCAATTAAAAAACTTATTACTTTAAAAGTATATTTCACAATCGCATACATTTATATGAAATATACAAAAAACTAAACGTATTTTAAGTAAATCAGATATTAAAATTGGTACTCATTTGATTTCGTCTCCATAATAACTACGTAGTTATCGACTAATTTATTTTGGGCTCCTAGATATTCATTAATTCATTGTTCCTAATATTGTATCGTTATATATAGGGACAATTTAGCTACTAATGTTTTTTTTCTATATCTAAAAACTTAAATTAGATACTACTATTGCTATCCACCTCATTTAGTCTCTATAATAGAGACATAATTAGCTACTAACATTTTTATGTATCTAAAAACATAAATAAGATATTAATTTTGCTATCGACTTTATTTAGTCTCTAAAATAGAGACATAATTAGTCACCGCTTCAGTTTGGTCTCTAAAATAGAGACTAAATATATTTATGTCTCAACATTAGTAGCTAAATAATATGTTTAGCGACTGAATTTTTGTCAATTGCCAAACTGGTAGCTAAATCAAAATTCTCTTGTAGTCGAAGTTAGGTGTCCGGACACTTAAATGCAAGAACCTACAATTTTTTAGTATAATTGTGGTTAAGGAACAGTGAACGTCCGTCCGCACCGCCCGACGCCCCGTGCGCGCCTGTGCAGGACCGACCCGGTTTTTCAACGTGTGGCAGCGGCCACCCACGCGGCCCCCTCTCTTTCGGGGGCCGGTCCGATCTCGCGTACAGAGGGATGTGTCGGACCTCGATTCGGATGACGATCCGGACTTGTACTAGACGGGTGCGGGCACCCGTGTTTCCGTTTGGAATCGATCGAGTCGTGGTTGTAAATGTTTAAAGGCCGATTTGTTTGGTAAGGCGACCTTTTTAGTGAACCGAAATCGTTGGCGATTTGTGGAGTCGCCACCGAGTTAGTTATGGGGACTCGGAAACCGTTCAGGTCAACTTTGATCCATAACCGGTTCAAAGTTTAGTGGCACGGGACCTAAAGATAAAGACTTGTACCCTTAAGCACTCCATGCCTGAAATGACTCTCATTGCCAATGGTTTCGGACATCCGGAAACCGTCGATTCTGAGTAAGAGGTGATAGTACGTATTGGGAAGCCAACATCCGATAGATGTCAACACCCAATCCCGCCCGCACTATAGCGGCCTCTACTAATCAATCGGTGGGCTGTAACCTAGTTCTTTTGTTGTGGTGGAAGTACTGTAAAATCCGTTGTTTTAACCCTATATCTTATGCTACGTCGGTTGTTTAGAGACAAGTAACTTTTATCGTCAAAGTAGTTGCGTTTACATTCTTTGCATGCGATTTCACGTGACAGGCAGGCCATGAAAAGATGCACATAGGAGAATAGAGAGTACTAATATTATATGTATTAGCAAATCAGTTTTAACGTGATAATACAGATATTAGTCATTCTCGTGGTATACCATACCTAGTATTCTGCTTAAGATGCGTCTGCTCGGTATTAATAGAGATGCATCGAACCTAGTAAGGCGAGCACCTGGACTAATACGGAACCCCACCATCGCTTTGTTCAATTTTAGTTGTTTTACGTTTTCAATTCTGTGTTAAGTGATTTAGCATGCGATTATAAGGTCATAAAAGCAATAAATCATACGAAAAACTGTAAATGCGAATGTAAGTAAATCACATAATGAGGAATTCCACCCTTGAAGTATACACTAAACGGGACACGATGCATAGATTGTTTGAGAATGGATCTCGGAATTAATCGGATCTAGTTAGTGTGTTTTAGTGTTTGCAGTTGAAGTTGGGACGTTACGTATTTTAGTGAGTGTTTGCGGACCTATTGTCCGCATCTAGTGTTGTCATAATGCAAAATAAAAGAAAGTGCGAAAATGTAAAGTTTTGTTTAGATAGAAACCTAGTGACGATTCGACTTTGACAGGCGGATTCTCCTAGTTAGACCAGTGACTCCGGCAGAGCTCCGTTACCGTTGACCCTTCATGCGGCTACTCCGGCAGAGCTTCGTTGATTCTGCGGCTAGTCCGACAGAACTTCGTTGCTAGACTAGGGCTAGTCGAACACAGGCACCTCGGTATCAAGTGGGGTGCTCGAAGGTGAGGAGTAGCGTCGATGTCGCTTTTTTTTTATAAGAACTACGATCGAGTGGATCGTTTGCCTCGGGTGTCGGAGTGTGAGCCTCTAGCGAGAGAGTAGAGGGAGAAGAGAAGAATAAATTGTGTCGAATGGATGAGGTGAGGGGGGTATTTATAGGTGTTTTTGGTCATCGTCGCCCATATGGACGCCTGAGCCGTGACACACCAATACTCAGGTGCCTGGGTTCAGGCGTGGGGAGTCTTAGGCAGGTGAGGCGAGGCGGTTGGAGTTTTGAAGATACGATTTTGATACTTTCTAAAACCATGAGGCGGGTGTATAATTTGTGGCTTAGGGACTAAGTCTCCCACATCTTAACCTAGCGCCTTGGGTTTAGTGGGCGTCGGATGTTGCCTCGGTTTGAGTTTCGGAGCCGACTAGGGGTCCCGATGTTAGAATTGACTCTAATTAGTGTCTATGTGACCGTAATGATACGACTAAGGCTGCCATCATCTATAGAAAAACTACTTAAAACATCGCGAACCCGTGTCACGTTGCAGTCCTATCGTCATCGGGTGTTTGTTGGGCACTTCTGCAGCCACCAAGTCCAAATTTGGGTGTCTATAGAAGCCCCCACTTTGACTGAGGCTTGGACAAGGCAAAAGTCAAAGTATAGCCACCCAGGTCAATCGAGAATTACGACCTGGGGGCTGTCCGTTCGGGTCGTTTTAAGTCCGTTGGACTACGTGTTGATGCTCGTCAGCCAGGGCCTAGAGATCGTACATGACATGCTTGCTTGGGCCCGCGCCGTTGCTTGTCGTCTCATTCTTGGTTCTTCACGCACGCGCGCTTTGTCTTCTTCGTTTTGTTACAAATTTGGCTCTAGAATTTTTTCGTGTGTAGGTGACGCGTTAAGCGTGAATGCAAGGAATGTTCATATGTGTTGGCTTCCATTTGAACCAATATTTTTGGGATGCTCGTGAACCCTTGATGAAATAAAACGTTCGAGGGCATCAGTCTCCACTCGAGCGGTCGTTTTCAGGATGCTTGTGATCCCTTGGGCGAAATAAAGCTAAACAGAAATGTTCGAGGGCGTCAGTCTCCACTCGAACACTTGCCTTTCAGGATGCCTCTGACCCCCAGGACAAAATAAGACAAGATGAAACTACTCGAGGGCGTCAGTCTCCACTCGAGTAGCTGTCTTTCGGGATGCCTCTGACCCCTAGGACAAAAAAGAATGAGATAAACCACTCGATGGCGTCAGTCTCCACTCGAATAGTTGTCTTTCGGGATGCCTCTAACCCCTAGGACAAAACATAATGAAATAAACTACTCGAGGGCGTAAGTCTCCACTCGAGTAGCTGTCTTTCGGGATGCCTCTGACCCCTAGGACAAAACAAAATGAGATAGAACTACTCGAGGGCGTCAGTCTCCGCTCGAGTAGTTGTCTTTCAGGATGCCTCTGACCCCTAGGACAAAACAAAATGAGATAGAACTACTCGAGGGCGTCAGTCTCCACTCGAGTAGCTGTCTTTTGGGATGTCTCTGACCCCTAGGACAAAATAAGCCATTCGAGGGCGTCAGTCTCCACTCAAATGAAAAATGTTGTGGAGGTATCGGACTCCTTCGAGAGCGTTGGTATCTACTCGAATCAAATTTCTGTGGAGGTTTAAGACTCCTTCGAGGGCGTTAGTATCCACTCAAATCAAATTGATGTGGAGGTTTCAGACTCCTTCGAGGGCGTTGGTATTCACTCGAATCTAAAGGTTGTGGATGTTTCAGACTCCTTCGAGGGTGTTGGTATCCACTCGAATCTAAATGTTGTGGAGGTTTCAGACTCCTTCACCTCTCGGATAACTAAGACCCGTTAGGCGAGATAATTGTTGTTCGTTCATTTGTTTTAGTTAATTTTTTTTGTTTTGCGGTTTTGTCTTATTTTGTTCGGGTTTGTTCTTTCTTTGTCTTGGTTTGTTATGTATTTGAGATTTGCTCAGAGTTTGTTCAAATTAGTTCGGTTCAAATTGCTTTATTACGCGTTCGGGTGCAACGTTCAGTGCGGCTCTTATGCTTTTTTTATTATCGAGTGTGCTTTGTCGATATCGATTAGTAATTGTTTCATTATTGCTGTTATTTTGCTTGTCTTAAAATATGTGTGTTTTATGCGTCTCAAACGTCAAGCCTCGTTTGTTTTTGTTTTGGTCCGTGCCGGACTATTTAGACGCTCACCTATCAGCGCCCCAATCTTCAGGCGCGCAGCCCCCAACGGATCAGGATCCGGGCGCGTCGCTTGAAGCAGTCGGGTTTTCGTGGACCAGGTCTGTTTAAGTAAACGAAAATTGGGGCGATCGTTCATTCAACCCAACATTCGAACGCGTCGCCCATTTCGCCCCAAAGTCGATTTCTCGATCTTTCTCGCCATTTTTCGTTTCGATTTCCGTCATACTCAACAATGTCGACTGTTCTTTACTTGTTTATTGTCGGTTTTGCTTGATTTGATTGTTTGTGAATTTGTTTTGTTGAAAACCTAGAAAATCGATTTGGGTGTTTTTTGATTTACTAAGTTTCGATGCTTACGCTTAACCCGTTGTTAAATTAGGGTCGATTAGGGCTTGTTTAGGTAGTTATAAGCTTGATAGGGGTTTTCGAGGTGCGACAATGGCTCCCTATAGTGATAGGTTTAAGGTACTAGGGTTAGGGACCGTTTCCCCTCATAATTTGTTTCTGAGGATAAGGGTGGTCCCCTCGTCGATTTTTATGGGCTAGGATGGCTTTTAGGGCTATCTGTGAAGGTTTGTGTGTCTTAAGACGGACCAAAAGGTGTTGTAATGATGTCGGATTTTCCCGAAACCACTTCCATTGTGACCGGGATCGAAAAGGGGCGGCCCTTTAAGAATTTTAATATCCTTATCCGAAATTTTGACCCTATTTTGACCTGTTTAAACTGCTTTAGCCTAACCTGAGGTATGGGTTTTCGTGTTTTGTTTGGTTTTACAGTTAGAGGTAACACCGAGCGTCCCGAGGGAGCTTCCTTGGTTGGTACTAGTGGTGAGGCTGTTGAGGCGAGTTCACAAACTCCCCGAGGGATTCGTAGGAGTCGACAGATCATCTTGTCTCAGCGCCGTGACCCCGAGACCATAAATGAGGCCGATTTTGATTGGGTGAAAAAGCGCAAGCTTCCAGAGACGGTTTCTAAGAGGGCTCACGTTCCGATTCCTGTACCGAAGAATGAGGAGATTGGTTACGAGGATCCCGAGTGGGCTCGAGACTGGGATGACCATCAGTTGCTGTTTCACCTTGACCTTCACGTTTCTCACCGCATCGTGCGTGGTCTAGTGATTGTCCTATTCGTGCGTGGTCTAGATTTTGGGCTCGGGATCGGGTTAGGTTAGGTTTGTTTTGTTTATTCTCGTATTGTTTTGGTTTGCAGCCCTCAGGTCCGATGAGGACTTTCTCAGGCTTTGCTACGTGTCCCGAGATTTATTTTCAGAAGCTGACCCCCACGGTAAAGGAGATTATCGTGAAGACCGCTCTAGGTCCCGTGGTCGAGTAGTGGGTCCGGCTAGTGGGTTGCAAGACTAAGTGCAACCTTATGGTGATTAGAGCGATGATAGATTGCTTTCATGATACTACCTCGACCTTCCACATGGCTTTTGGGGAGGTCGGGATAACCCTAGAGGATTTTAGGATGATTACTGGTCTGCCCTGGGGTTCGGATAGGATTAGGTGGGCTGCCGAGGGCCCTAGTCTAGATAGCGATGAGGTGCGGGACCTCATCGGGGATAGTTTGGAGCGTGAGGCATATAGTTCGCCTCATGCTTTGGTGAGCTCGTATATTACCGATCACTTCGAGCGGGTGGCGGTGTTAGAGGGTCGAGAACCCGACACGCCGGAGCAGGATGCCCGGTTGTGGTTGTAGTATTTCCTAGGATCGACCCATTTCTCGGATAAAGGCGAGAGGTTTAGCACTAGGATTTTGCCTCTCCTAGCTGACCTGACTCAGCTAGGACGTTATGATAGGTTAACCGCGGCTTTCGCGGAGATGACTCGCTATCTGCAAGTCATGGTGAGGCCGCTGTCGATAGAGTCGGCCTCAGCTTTGCCCATCGTGGGTCCGGGCCTTATACTGGAGGTTCGTTGCTATTCTTACTTTTGTCTCTCAAGTTCTGCTTCATTTTGGTTTGGTTTTCGCTAAAGGTGTTTTGGGATTTTGCAGGCTTGGATCTACTCCTACTTTCCCTATTTGGCGCCTAAAACTGTGCGGGTTCACCCGAAGAGATTTTCGGCGGGGATCGAGTGAAGGCTGGCTCAACCTAAGAGTACAATCAGTCACTACCCGTCGGAGAATGTGCTGGTTAACAAGCTACGCCTCGAGGATGTAAGTTTTCTTTTCATAGCCTATTTCGTTTAGTAGCCTCCGAGGTTTGGGATTCATTGGGATGTTGGTTCTATTTGTGTAGTTTGTGGTCCGCCCTTGGGCCGATTATGAGGGCGTGCCCGGGTATGTGGCTGCGGAGTTGAGGCCTCGGAGCTACAGGAGGATGCATGCTCCTTCCTGCGTTATTTCGCTCGGTTTGGTATCTGGGCGAGCGGTTGGTGCGTCAGTGCTTGTATGACGATTTTAGGGTGCCGGTTGATCCTCCCCGGACCATGTTCAGGCCACCGACCACCGCAGAGGTCCTTGAGGATAGGGATGGAGAAGGAGGCGATGCGCTCTTGGTGCCTGGTGCCTCCTATTTATCTCACGTCAACCAGCGGCTAGCTTGGTATCGCCTTGTGTTAATGTTCTAATTCTTGGTTATAAGGTTTATTTTGTGGTTTAGTGTTTCCTTGCCCTTTGACCGACCGATTTGTTGTTTTCTCAGTTGGCCGATAATCCGGATGATGAAATCCGGCCCCAGATTTTCCCCTGACGCTGCTTAGGGTGGACGCGGCCGGGATACGTTTCACCGAGCCTCTTACCCTGTGTTCTACCGCGGAGATGGATGCCGGGATAGAGTGGCGTGACCGGGTATACCGAGTGAGTTTTGGCTTTTGTTTTTGGTTTGGGTTTTAAGGATTAGGATTGGTTTACCTAACTCTTGTGGTTTCAACTCTCAGTTTTCGTCAGCTTGCCATCAGCGGTTGTGGCAGGCCGCCAACTGCTTCCGGGTCTATGCCTCGAGGGTTTCCTGTGACACTTCGGGACCTCGATCGGTGAGTTTGTGTGACTAGGGTGGTTTTCTAAGCTGCTTGCGCTTTTTCCTAATGTTTAAGTGTATTTGTAGGTGTGGACATGACATAGGTCCACCCTGACGCGGCCACGCGCGGGTTTGGGGACGCGAATGAATCTCCATATGAGAATGGATCGAATTGAAATTTAAATCGAACTGGAGTCGCCACCGAACTTTGTGGGAGTTCGGGCCCATTCGAACCCACTCTATGTCGTAGTGGGCCATGCACAAAGTATGGCCCATTCCGTTGTCAGAGTTTATCAGGTTCGTCCCTTTGCATTTGATACCGATACCGACGTTATCAGATATCGTGTATTGAATGACTCTCGTGTGCCAATGGTTTCGGACATCCGGAAACCACGCTTCTGAGTAAGGGGTGAGGTTACGTGTTGGGAAGTTCACGAAGAACACCCAACCCCGCCCGTACATTAGCGGCTTCTACTAAGATATCGTTTGATTTTGAAATACGCGCGTTAGTAATTCGATGAATGATATGCAAACATTGTTTTGAATAAACATGCGAATAATTTTTTTTTTTGGTAAAGGGTAAGTATGTATTAAAAAATGTGGTTCAATGTACACATGTATGGCTACATCAAATTACGCAGCCATCTAGTATCCCTAGCCCGTAATGGGTGTTTAATCTTAGCCATAATTCTATCCCGTACATCCATTTTAATCAACTTAACAATATGATGAGGTCGCTGCACCGATCCTTCAATTCTACACAAGTTCCTTTGCCGCCAAACATGATAAATCATGGCATTGAACAAGGCGCGAATGACGTTGCATTGCAATTTCGATCCCCGCATCTTGGTCGCCCAAAGTAGAGCACCGGCGCTCGGTATTTGTTTCTTCACCCACAGGCTCAAATTACCGACAACCTGTGAACTCCAGGCACAAAAAAAAAAAAAAGATGATCCAAGCTCTCTTCATGGGCCTCACATAAATAACATCGATCTGATTCGGCCACACCAAATCGCATCAAATTAATCCTAGTGTTTAAAGCCCTCCTAAACACAAGCCAAGCAAAAAAGCTATGTTTAGGAATACTCCAACCACTCCAAACTAGGCGAGCCCAGGGGACCTTCGGTCTATGAGACCGTAAGCCCTCGTACCCCTCCGAGATCATATAATACGACCGCGATCCATGCCAGAGTTCATTCACAAGCAAATGTTTAATTTTATCCTTAGCCTAACAAATCTTTTGCCAAGCCCAGGTGACATCGTGTTGGGTTGATATTCACGCCAATCACGCCCCTTCAGGTAGATGGAATTCTCCCACCAGACCCATAAACGATCCGGTTGATCAAAAACCCAGGACGCCAATTTTGCCACAGCAGCCTGATTCCACATAACCAAGTCCCTAAGTCCCAAACCCCCCTCCAGCTTAGGACAACAAATCTTCTCCCAACTCACCAGAGCCCTATTATTTCCCTCCACCCCGCCATTCCATAAGAAATTGCGACATAAAGATATAATTCTGTTCATAACATAAGTCGGGATAATAAACACCATCGCCCAGTAATTATGTAGCTGAGACAGCACAGACTGAACCAAGGTCAATCTACCTGCATAAGACAGCTTCCGAGCCCCAATACTAGAGATTCTGGATATAATACGGGCAATCAAATTTTCACAATCCGATTTGCCAAGGCGAGTACTTTGGATCGGAAGTCCCAGATAGCGAAAGGGGAACGTACCTTCAACACAGCTTGAAAAAAGTACTATAGAAGCTTTCTTATCCTCATCGACTCCTGCAAAATAAGCATGAGATTTACCAATGCTTATATTCAGCCCCGAGGCCCTGCTAAAAGTAGCAAAAGCTCTCCACAAGAATTCCATCGAATCCGTGTCCCCTTTGCAAAAGAGAAGCAGATCGTCAGCGAACATCAGATGGGTCAGCTTCATCGGACCGCACTTCGGGTGGTACTTAAAATTCCTGTCAATCTTACCAAAGGTCAGGATCCGGGAAAAATATTCCATACAGATTGTAAAAAGCAATGGAGACATAGGATCCCCGGCCCTTGCCTCAAACCTCTCTTGCCACGAAAAAACCCGAAACTATCACCATTAGCACTGAGGGAATACGAGACAGAAGTAACGCACTCCATAATCAGACGGCGGAAATGCTCCGGGAAATCTAAGGCTGTAAGCATTTGGTCGACAAAACTCCATTCCACACTATCATAAGCCATATGAATATCAACCTTGAAATTAGCACCTAGGAGAAACACGCCCTCTCCTATACATTTTAACGAGATCTTCACAAATGAGCACATTCTCTACTATACTCCGACCCTCAATAAATCCACCCTGTGTAGGCGAAATTATCCGGGGTAGAACTTTGGCCAGTCTCGAGCAAATAATTTTGGCGATACATTTATACACAACATTGCAGCACGCAATCGGCCTAAAATCTTTCACAGACTGAGGCCTGCTCATTTTTGGGATTAAAGTAATGATAGCACAGTTCAGCTATTTCGGCAACTTACCAGAACGGAAGAAATCCAGGATCGCTCTAACCACATCGCCTCGAACAATATCCCAAGAGTCAATAAAAAATTGACTAGTGAATCCATCTGGGCCCGGAGCTTTGTCTCGATGAATATCATGCAACACTCGCTTGATCTCCGATTCGGTCACACTCGCACCAAGTAATAGCTTCTGTTCATCTGAACAAGTGGGCCCCAATCGAACAATATCCGCCTGAATAGGCTCGACAGCCTTCTAATCCCCCAACAACGAAGTGTAGTAACGCAGAAATGCATCTTCAATCTCCAGTTTGGTCGAGCAGTCTCGACCTTCAGCATCTACGATTTTAGAGACCGCATTATGAGCACGACGTGCTCTCAGCAAACCGTGGAAGTACGTAGAGTTCACATCGTCCTCCTTAATCCACTTTTGCTTCGGTTTTTGAGCCCAAAATTCAGCACGGGCAGCCTGCAGCTTACGAACAGCAGCATTCACGGACAGTTCCTCCTGCAACAGTTCAGCACACCGATCCGCCCGCAGTCTGACCTACAGCTCAGCCAATTTCGCTTCTGCCAGGCTGCAGCGCGTTTCGATATCTGAAAACGACGATGTATTCAGCAGTTTCAACGGAGCTTTCAGGCTCCTCAGTTTCGAAACCAGTTGATACATTTTTGTACCCATAACCTGCACACCCCAAGCATTCCCCACACAGTTCATAAACTCAGGCGACCCACTCCACATATTCAAGTATTTGAAAGGACGGTTCTTCGTACTCGGAGGGCTCCCCAATTGAACCACACATGGACAATGATCAAAGGTCCCTTCCGGCAAGAAATTCGCAAACCCATCCGGATACAACCTCGCCATATCGTCATTCACCAAACATCGATCAATACGACTAAAAACTCTAGTTTCCACAATTCTATGTTTATTATTCCAAGTGAACCAAGAACCACTCGCCCTAAAATTCCCAATTTCGCAATTCGCTAAGCAGTCATGAAACTGATTCATTTCCTCGTCCGAAAAATTACCCCCAAGACGCTCACGAGCATCGATAACACAGTTGAAATCACCCAAGACCATCCAAGGCCCCATACGATCATATGATTCCAATTTCTGCCACAGCACACCACGCTCCACAACGGAATTAAAAGCATACACGAAGGTTAGCAAGTAGCTTTTCCCCGAAGCCGTGGAGACCTTAACGTGGATACTTTGAGCGCTATACTCCAAGATCATTAGATTGACCTTGCCATGCTTCCATAATAACCAAACTCGGTCACCTACAACACAATGATTGTTGGTGGTAATACTCCAATCCGAAATAACATTTTGATGTACTTTCGCATAGGCCTTATTCTTTATTTTAGTCTCAAGAAGACCAAAGACATCTACCTGCTGTTTCCTAACAAACTCACTTATTGCACGCTGTTTATTTATATTACACATGCCACGCACATTTCAGCATCCTATATTATGTATTTCCATGGATGACTAGTTCCAATCCAACCCCATCATTTCCCTCGACCGACCCTTTCCTCGGGGATCCTATAATCATATCGACGTAGGACACACCATCAACCACCTCATTAGCAGGTAACGGGCCCTTCGACGTGGCCCCCACCGGGCCTGGGGGTCTAGGTTTGCCCGAGCCTGCCAACACGGTGTTCGAAGAAGGGGGTTTGGGACCCGTAATGAGCCTCAACGAGGGCTGTTTCACAGCTCCCCTCCCTCAGTCTTTTTCTGTTTCACTTCCTGTCTCGCTTTCCATAATTCCTCTCTACGACAATCACGAGCCTCATGGCCATATCCCTTGCATTTGGAACACCATATGGGTTTCCACTCATATTTGACAAAAACATCAACCACATTCTCCTTCTCATCCATAAATTTGATCTCATTCCTAAATTTCTGACCCACCTTAGCCATTACCATATCCCTCGCATACCCAAGCCTAGAGCGTTCTTCCGTAGCCAAGTCAGACTTGACATACGGGCCAACAAGAGAAGTAATCCTAGGCAAGCATCTACCCCAAAATTTCAAGGGTAGGTCATGTAGCTGAATCCACACCGGTACTTCAGGCACATCAGTTTTGTTCAATTTTGCATCAGGAGTCCATTCTTTCGCAATCAGGGGTTTATTATCAAACATATACAGACCATGATCGATGATTTTTACCTTAGCTTCCTTGTTCTTGAACCGAACTAGGAAAATTCCATTAGGTAGAAAGGAAATCTTGTCTATGCCACGATCCTTCCAAATTCTTCTCACAAACCCTTCCACCTCTTCCCATGGCAGGTTAGCGCCCATAATGAAGCAATATACATCAGAGCTCCAATAATTAATCTCGTCGTCGATATCTTCCACGGAGAACCTTAGCAATTCCTCTTCGTCATCCATGTCGACGATTTTCTTCCCCTCTCTCTGTTTCCATCCCTCCGATTCCACCACCATTTCCGCAGCAGTCTCGGGCACGAACTCCGGCACTTCTTCGTCTGTTTCAGACACGTAATTCAAGCCCAGAATATCATTGACTCTTGAATTCATCTTGTTCGTTGCACTATCATCCAAATTCGAATTCTTCACCACTTTGCGTAGTAATTCCTCTTTTGCCTTACGAGTTATTGGCTTCATTGCTTTCGTCCCCCTCGAAACAGCTTTGGTTTTCTGTCTCATTGAATCCCATAGCCAGGACGGAGGCTTTGCGTTGTCGCCGATAGGGCAACGCACGCCTGAAACACGCACGCCGAAAATCTCACGTTTGGTTCGCCGGAAATCCCCAGAGGAAAACGAAAAGTTTTTTTTGATTTTTGCGTGGTAGTATTAATCGATAACATGCAAATAATTGAATGGGTTGCTAAGTCGATTTAAAACATCTAAAATTAACGTAAAAGTTGTATTTAGCATGCGAGGTTTGTTTTAGTATAATAAAACAAACAATGAAAATAAATTGCTAAGACAAAGAACAAACGTGTTAGTAACAGTTTGCAAATTGAATAAATGATGTAGATACGATGACATGCATGATTTTGAAAAGATAATTCGCGTGATGGATTAAACACGCGTTGACCGAGGTCATGAAAATATTTATCGAGACCCAAAATATGCTGAAAAGCCCGCTGTTTTGTTAAATTGGGAGCCACTCGATCAAGTCATTGCGGGACTCGACCGAATGGTCTCGAAAAAAGGCTTATGTCTCGGTTTTTGGGGTGCCACTCGATCGAGTGGGCTAGGCACTCGATCGAGTGCCCCTTGTATGGACTGCTGTCCGGTTTAATTTTGATCTCGAAATTGTTTTTTGGAAAATCGATAATTTTGCTAAGCCGCGTAAAAATATAATACGATTTATACCCGACTCAAATATTGATACTCGTAATATTCGATGCTTGATTATAGAATCAATATCGGATATTTAGAGTGGAGTAAAAAAAGTTGTTTAGAAAATCGTTTTGAATGTTGTTAAGACGAGATAATTCCTCCACGTTGTAATATCGTAATTACTCGGCTTCAACGGTATTATGTTTAACATGATTTGATGATTGATTTCTTTAGATCTGATATTCGACTATAGAGTCGATATTGAATCCTTAGGGACGATTATTTATTGAAAATAGTACGATAATATCGATATTAGGAACGAGAAAATAAAAAAGAAAAGACGTGACGACGACCCGTATAAAAAGACGGACGGACGAGAGAAAGAGAAGAAAAGGGAGAAGTCGGGATTTGTAACACCCTCAACCTACATGCTTGATTATCTCGAAAACGGACTCGTAGTAGCGGCCTAGGCGCGGGAGCATTAAGATGTATATAGGTGAGTTATGGTGTGTATGGTTAGTGATTTGGCGAGTTTTGCTCTCGGGTTTGGGTATATGGTTTGCCTAAAATTGCCTAGAATTTCGGGTTGTGAATGGTCGGGAATCCTATAGGATTTCTAGAGGGAAGATCGGAATATAATATGCCTAGTATTGCTGGAATTCCGGGTTGTAATTTTGATGATGTGTGTTGATGTTGTAATTGATGTCGGGAATTGTGTGTGTGAATTGTGTGTGCAAGGGTGTGGTATTTATAGGATGAAATACCGACTTGGGATAGGAGATTGATATCTTGCATAGGAAGAAAACAACCGGTTGAGATGAAGTGAGATTCCGTCTTTGGATAGGAAAAGGTTACTTGCATGGGAAGAAACACCCGGTTTAGATGGAGTAGGATTCCGACTTTGGATAGGAAAAGTAAGAAGGTTGAGAGGAATGAGGATTCCGTTTCTTGGTAGGAAAGGCATTGAGCCAGCTGGAAAGAGGAGTACTCGGCCGAGTATCTCCGTGCTTGATCGAGTGTTCGGATAAGATTCCTTCTGGAGATCGAATTCTATCTTTAACGGAATTGTTTAATATTTTTTGTAGCTGATTTTTGTAGCGTTTGAGCTCAAACCGGACTCGTGGGGTGACACGACTGGTTTCTACGTCTCGGAAAATATCTTTGACCGGGTTTTGACTCGGATTAGTCTTATCTGACTCGAAATGACTCACTGGGCCTGAATTTGAGGTTGGTTTTGTGAGATTTGTACTCCGTATAAAGCCCAAGCCAAATGCCAATGATTCTGAGCCCATATTCGAGTATGTTAAAGCATGTTTGCGTCCGATCATCATCGGGTGTTCTTTGCAAACTGTTATAAACACCTAACGGCCAAATGTGGGTGTCTAAGAGCCCCCACTCTGATTGAGGCTTGGACATGGTGAAAGTCAGAGTAGCTACCAGGCCAGTCAAAGATTAAGACCTGGCAGACTTCCGGTCGGGTCGTTTATAGTCCATTAGACTCGCGTGAAGGGCTCGCCAGCCAAAAGATAGAAATCATACCTGAGCTGATGATGATAACTCCGTGGGGAATTTTGGACTTGTTGTATAAGTTCGGGTGCTCCTATATGTGGGCCCATCCCGTGAAAAATGCCACCCTGGGCTTTCCGCTGGGGAGTGAGTCGCGCGGCCCTGCTTGAATCGTCCATGTACATGATTATGCAAAGTTTCGCATGTAGCATTTAGGTAGAAATGACTTGCGCTGGGGAAAAAAATTGAAAATTATTGGATTTTTTCAAAAATCTGACTCTGAAAAGAAATAGGAATGCTCGGGATGACTTAGCTAGGTTCTGAGGTAAGGCCTGTATGCTAAATCCTCTGGGATTAGGAATCCTAAAGTAAGGAGGGGAGTCTGGGTTTAATGCTATAAATACCCTTCCCTGCCCTTAGTTTTTCTCATAATTCTCATAGTTCCGTTCGTTCTTAAAGAGAAACAAGCCCGAGAATCTTATTCCTCTTTAAGAATTTTAGCTATGGGAATTGACCGTTTGATCGAAACGCTGCAAGATTGGTCCCGATATTTCAGAGACGCAGACAAAGTTATTCTGAATCAGAATGGTATCACTCAATTGTTCACAATCTGTCAGACGCAAGTGGATCGTCACTTTCTGGATGCTTGCTTGTCCTATTGGGACGATATCTATCATGTTTTTGGCTTTCCTCGAGGCGAAATTTGTCCTATTCCTATGGAAATTGCCGCCGTAGGTGGATGGAATCCCATACTTCGCCCTGCTATCCCGTTTTTAGTTCATGATCCGAGGACGAAATTACGGGAATTTTCAGGACTTTCTCACATGGAGGTATCCCGTATGCTGGAAGGAGATACTGTCTCTTTGATCGACCTGGCTGAAAAATTTATGAATCCACACGACGTCCGGGTCAGGCCGGTCCACAGACGTAGGTCCTTCGCTTTTTGTATGCTCCATGTTTATGCCTTCGAAGGTCATATGGATCTGTTATCATGCATGGGCCATGTCCGACTTTTTACCGTGGTTGACCTGATGGAAACGGAGCACAGCCTGACTTGGCTGATTACGGGAGAAATTATCCAAGGTTTGGATAATCGTAAAAGGGATTCCTCGATCCGATTGACTGGGAGTACCCGTCTTCTGCAGGTATATTGCCATGATTTTTTTTCTCGATTTTTGATTTCTCGCAATTTTCCGATTTTTCGCGGTTTTCTCGATTTTCCCGCTATTTTCTCGATTTTCGCGATTTTTTTAAATTTTTTAAATTTTTTTGATAATCATATCCCCGTTTTTCAGCTTTGGCTATTTGAGAGATTATCAATCGTGGATCCTCCCCTTGACGTGAGCCGATATCGCCCCAATCAAGTGATGACGAGGAGACGGACCGTTGATTTTTCTCGCCTCAATACTAAAAAATACTGGGACGAAATGCTGTCTTTTCATGGTGGCCCGTTGATCCGATGGACCGTGCCATGGTGGCCCATTTATGTTCGGAGTGGTTTGGAATCGGGAGACAGGGCACGATATCAAGTGATCCTATTTTTTAGGCAAACAATTCACCTTTACCCCGATCGCATACTTGGGCAATATGGTCGAGCTCAAAGAATCCCCGAAATTGAGGCGTTCGTGAGTGAATCTACACAGCTGACAGACGTGATGTGTGACACCTGGATGCAGCGGTGGTACACCCGGGCTACTTGGTCTGTTTCTAAGACTCTTCACCCAATCTAGGTATCAGACTCTTATGTGAAATGGACGAAAGCGGACACTGCTAAGGCCCGAGCTGCCTTGAAGACTGATGAGGCCCTTGACCTGCTGCGACGAGAACAAGCCAAGGATAACAGAGGCTTCTTTGACGAGGGTGACTCTTCGGCTACCTTGGTTCGGCTGATTTCAGGTCAGAAAGGAAAGACTAGGACTCAGGCTGAAGGGTCCAGTACTAAATGTGCACGGGGGAAAGTGAGCCCCCAGACAGACCTGGAAAGGAGACTCGGCCCAAGATTGGCGGTTCGGGACCGACTTGGTCCTCGAGACAGACTACCCGAGCACGTACGGGCTCAGCTTGGACTAGTGACAATGGCAGAAGACCCGCGGTCGAAGAAATGGGTTCGAGCTAAAGAGGTCCCGCTTGTGATACGGGAGCGTTTTCCCCCACCCCGTCGACCTCGGGCTCCACGTGACCCGAAAGATAAGGAAAAAGGCAAAATGCATGACCATTAGTCTCCTTAGCTTTTATTATTTAAGTATTATTACTAATTTTGTGGTGTGATTTTTTTGTTGTTTTTTTTTTGTGTGATGTATTTTTTGAAATCCCCGAGTTTATCGTTTTTTTTTATACAAAAGACATATCAGTGAATACCGTTCCCGTCTTTTCGTTATTGCAGTGGTTGTACCATCTTGAGGGGTTGCCTACGTATCTACAATTAGCGGAATCAAACCAAACGTAGTTCGAAATAGATTCTTTTTGCAATTTTCGAAATACATCAAGACTATTAGTTCGAGATGTGCGACAGTATGATAAGTAATCCTAACTTATTGACTTGCTTATAATTTTTGAGAATTTATAAAAAGACAAATTTTTATAAACTTTTAGCAAATGACATTGAGATAAGGCTTAGGGGTAGTAACGCTTCAACTGGTCCAAGTTGGTTGGGTTGACGAACTCGTTTCCGTCCAAGTCTGTTAGCATCACTGCTCCTCCTGATAGGATTTTCTTTACTAGATAAGGCCCGGCCCAATTGGGTTTGAATTTCCCTCTTGGGTCAACTGGTAGTAAGGCCCGGACGGACTTCAGGACTAGATCCTCTTCTTTGATATTTCTGGAACTAACTCTTTTATTGAAAGCCCGTTGTATCCTCTTTTGGTATATCTGGATATTGTTAAGGGTCCGGGATCGCCGTTCGTCCAAAAGAACTTGCGAGTCATATCGGGCTTGGACCCAATCTGCCTTAGGCTCCTGATTCTCGAGTAAAATCCTTAGGGATGGCACCTCTAGCTCGACCAGTTGGACCGCTTCCGTTCCATATGTCAGATAATATGGAGTTGCTCCGGTTGCGGTGCGAATTGATGTTCGGTACCCCCATAGGGCAAAAGGAATTTTGTCGGGTCAGTCCCGGTAATTATCAGCCATCTTTTTAAGTATGGTGACGTCTTATTAGCTGCCTCTACCGCTCCAATTGTTTGGGGACGGTAAGGCGAAGATGTATGCCTTTGAATCTTATATTTTTCTAACAAAGTAGAAGTTTCGGCTTGAAAATGGGTCCCGTGATCACTGATAAGTGTAGTTTGTAGTGCCTATTTTGCTATGTTTTGGTCCCATTTCCTTGTGGAATCTCTCCTTGGGAGCGATTCATGGGCTTCTTATGCTTCCTTTAGTCCGTTTTAGGTTCCCGAGACCGATTTGGAAGAGTTGGAGTGATTCCGACTCAATACATACACATTTTGGAGCCAACGAGATAAAGGAACGATGACTCGAGGCCTTGGAATCAACCCCGAGACCTTGGGATCCAATCCCGAGCCTTCGAGACCCGATCCCGAGTCCCGAGAATCGACGGGAAGCCCATGAGATACAAGGAGGGACCCTAGAGCTCTTATTGGAGGCATACAAGACCCTTCCCGGTCGGGATAGTGGCCTTCCCGATCGGGAAGGTGTGCACGATTAGGAGTGCCACTGTGGGTCCTTCCCGGACGGGTTGAGCCCTTCCCGATCGGGATAACAGAACCCTTCCCGATCAGGATGTTTCGTCCCGGTCGGGATGGGCTACAGCTCACCCGCATTGTTTCTTTTCTTCTCCTTCATTCTTGTACCCAAATATATACTCCCATCTTGTAATGTTAAGACATCTTATCATACCCTAGACTAGTTTAAGCCTCCATTAACATTCAAAACCCTAGATTAGTACTACTCTCATTAGTTTAATTCTCTCTTTAATTCTTAGTTAATCATTGTAATTAGTTCTTGGATTAAGGGGATTCTTGAAGATTGTTCCAAGATTGACAACCTTGGGATTGTATTTGGGTTTCTCATTAATACAAGTTTTCATCTTTTCTTCATCCTATTGTTGTTATAATCTTTTCATCCTTGTTCTTTGTTTATTCAATCAAGTTTCATCTTTTTATATTGTTATTGTTGTTAGTTGTTCATAATGAATGTTTCGATGTTTAGTTTGTTTTCTCTTGTTATTGTTATGGGTAATTTGATAATGAGTGAGTAGTAATCTTGTGGGGTTAGTAGGGGGATTAGGGGTAGAATATGGATGATTAGGGTTGATTAAGGGGAAAAGGTTGCATCTTTTTTGTTAGTCACATTGTAGGCACTCTATGTGTTTGTTGATATGCTTGTGTGAGTTGTAGTGGCCATGCTTCCCATACTTGTGTTCATCTTCTCATTGATTGCTTATTTTGTGGAATTGTTGAGAATAGTTTAGTCGCGAGAGCGTGGACTAGGGTCTAAGTTGCGAGAGCCCGGACCCACCTTGACATCGGTTTAAGTTGCGAGAGCCCGGACCGACTCTAGCGATTAGGAGACACCTATACCCTTGATCACCCCAATTACCCTTCTACTCCTATGAACCCGACCTACCCCACTTCCTTTTCATATTTGGTTCATCGTCTTAGTTAGTCATTGTTTACTCTAGTTTATTTGTTAGTTCGATCATTAGCATTGTTTAGCATTGTTAGTATAGTCATACTTCTCCTCCACCATTATTTTCCTTTTATCGCTCCTCTGTGTTTGTTTGGTAATCTAGTCTCGTTGTAGGTAGACCTAGTCTAAACCTTGATATACCGTCCTCGTGGATACGATCCCGACTTGCCCTAGCTACCCACTAGGTTAGTCGGTGTTTTATTGATTGGCTAGGGACTTGACAAATCCTTACCATCAATTTGGCGCCGTTGCCGGGGACGGTGCATTGTTTAGACTTAGTTTGCTTATTTCTAGACTTAGTTACCCTTCTTTGTGTTCTCCCATCTTCTCTTGTGAATATTCTCTAGATTTTTCTTCTTTCCTTAGTTTTGTTTCTTCTTTTTCTCTTTGTCTCTAGTTGTGTTTGTTTATTGTCCTTACCTAGTGCCCATAAAGCACTAGGTGTTCTCACGTTTGTTCTAGTGTGTAGTGTATGCCTAGGAGGGGAGGCGACTTCTATCTCTTTAATCCAGAGCCGGAGAGACTCTTTCGAGCCTTTTGCCAACGGACGATTAATCGGGTTAGGATCTCTCAACCGAGTGCAAGCAATACTCATCAAGGGCAAGCCCAAGGAGCCGACTTGAACAATCCACATCGAGAGACGGCCGAAGGGAGTTTCATTAACCATTTTGGTGATTCTTCTTCTCCTAGTTCCCCCTCCTCATCTACATCAACACCATCTACACCACCATCTTCTCCCTTATATCCAAGAATGCCTAAGTTTTCCTCTCACTCCACATTCACCGAGGATGTCTTGCCGAGACCGAGTGCATTACCGGATACTTATACCGGAAATTTTGTGGCGAAGACTCATTTTATCCAACTTGTGGAGAGGAACCAATTTAGTGGGTTGCCCACCGAAGACCCGCACCAACACATGGCGACTTTCTCCGATTATTGTGACGCTATATCTCAAACCGGGGTTACTCAAGATCAAATTCGTTGGGTACTTTTCCCGTTTCTCTTATTGGAAAAGCGAAGCAATGGATCAAGAGTCTCGATAGGGCAACCATGGGGATCGATACTTGGAAAAAGCTTGCCTTGGCATTCTACCAAAAGTTTTACCCTCCGGAAAAGACGAATTTGTTTAGGGCCTCCATCACCGGGTTCCAACAAAGGGATGAAGAGAGCCTATATGAAGCTTGGGAGCGGTTTAAGTCTTTGGTAAGATCGTGCCCTCATCAAGGACTCTCGCAATGGTTCGTGGTGCAACAATTTTGGAATGGTCTTTATGAGGACTCGAGAGCTATTCTTAACATGGGCTCCAATGGTGTGTTTACCGAGGTCGATGACGACCAAACGTGGGCGAGAATCGAAGAGATGGCGGTGCATAATTCACAATACTCTAGGCCTAGGAAGGCACATCGAGGAGGCATGCATGAGGTCGATGCTATCACTAAGTTAAGCATTGACCTTGGAGCTCAATTGAAAACACACATGGAGACTATTGACAAGAAGCTCCAAAGCCACCTCAACCAAGTCCAAGGCACTAGTTCCTCCCACCATCAACCGATTCAAGAAGTGAATGCTTTGGGGATCGCACCTCCTACACCTTACTTTGGGATGTGTGACACTTGTGGAATCGTTGGTCATGACCCTATGAATTGTAGAGGGAGTATTGAGCAAGTGAACGCCTTTCAAGCGTTCAAGCAAGGTGCCTCCTACTCTAATCAATACCAAGCTTCCAATCAAGTCCCTCAACAACAAGCACTTCAACATCAACAACAACATCGTCCCTATGTTCCACCTCCCTTACGGGACAACAATGAAAGTTACCAAGGTTATGTGGGTAACCAAAGACCCTTCAACAATTTCAAGCAAAATAACCAAGGTAACTTCAACAACAAGCAAGGGTTCCAACAAGGGAACTTCAATCAAGGTGGTTTCCAAGGGAACCAAAATTTTCAAGGGTATCAAAACCACAACCATGGCAACAATCAAGGCCATCAACAAGGTAATTCTCATGGGTTCCAAGGGAACCGTCAACAAGCAACTCAAAATCAACAACAACAAAGCAAGCCTAGGAGCCGGTCTCCTACTCATGATTATGGCATTCCTCTCGCCATCACCGACACTCCACATAATCCATCGTCCCCACCTCGGGATTTTGACATTCAAAAGACTTTGATGAAAATACAAAGGAGCAATCAAGATTTTCAACAAAGTCAAGTGGACATGTCAAGAAACCATCATGAGCTCTTCACTTATATTCAAGGGGAAAACGCGATGAGAGATACTCGTATGAAGATACTTGAGACTCAAGTGTCTCAACTCGCTTCGGGGAGCTCCTTAAGGCAAAAGGGGCAACTACCTTCTCAAGGTGAAACACCGACATTTGTGCATGTAAATGCTATCACCACAAGGAGAGGTACCTCTTATGACTCCCCTCTGTGTCCTATTGAGCAAGAGCCAATGCAAGAACCGACAAAGGATATGGCACCTCCAAATCAAGAAGAGTCAAGCTTTGATAATCCAATTGAGGACACTCCTCCCCCACTTCAAGAGAAAGACAAGGAAAAAAGGAAAGTGTCCTTCGAAGAGTCCACCCCAATTGAGCAAAACAAGTACCAAATCAAATTGCCTTTCCCATCAAGGCAAATGAAGACTAGGGTGGACACTCAATACGACAAGTTCCTTAGTATTGTGAAGAAATTGGATGTTAGTGTCCCGTTTACCGAGTTACTTACCCAAATCCCGGCATATGGTAAATTCATGAAAGAAATCTTGGCTAGGAAGAGGTCCATCGACAAGGAAGAGACGATAGCGTTCACTAGGGTGGTGAGCGAGCTTATTCAAGGTTCCACGCTTCCAAAATTGAAGGACCCGGGTAGTTTCTCTATCCCATGCACCATCGGCAATTACAAGATCGAGAGAGCTATGTGTGATTTGGGTGCATGTGTGAGCATTATCCCCTACACCATTTGTGAGCGATTAGGGATGACGGAGTTGAAATGTACGTCCATTACACTCCAAATGGCCGATAAGTCTCTTAACCGACCATTGGGAATGTTAGAGGATGTGCCGATACAAATAGGGAAGTTCTTCATTCCGGTCGACTTCATTGTGGTTGACATGCCGGAGGATGCTAACACTCCCATCATCCTTGGACGCCCATTTTTACACACCGCCGGTGCCGTGATCGATGTGAAGAAGGGTAGGATTACTTTTCAACTAGGCGACGAGGAGTTAGTGTTTGACCTCCAAGGCAACACTTCGCCTATGACCGAGACATGTAATATGATCCATGCCACGGAAGACATCGATCGAGGGAAAGATCCGGGACAAAGCTTGAAGAAGTACTCTTATGTACTTGAGGATGATGACTCCGATTTGGAGGAGGATGAGAGCCCAAATCATGGGTTGGATGACAAGTGCAATGACAAGGAAAAAGATGAGCCTCCCTTGGGGCCACATGAGGATCGTTGGACGTTTGGGTATATCCCGAAGGATCGCAAGTACAAGTTCAAGCCATTGAACTTAGTAGATCGGGATGCCCCGGGAACGTCGATGCAAGGCCTTGAAGAGCCTCGGGATGTGGTCGGTTATATCTCGAGCTTGATTGAAGTCTTCTCTAGGGCCTTCGACTTGTTCCTACGTGCCCTTGATGGAGATGGGATCGGTTTGGAGATTGTTGAAAAAGATTGAAGAAAGCACCGCCTTGGTTTGACGGAGTTCCACAAGAACCGTCTCATTGTATATATCTCTTTCTTGTAATTTCTTTGGATTTTTGTGAATTCTTGTAATATTGGATTATTGATGAGTGAGGCGAGGGAGAGAATTTTATGCTTGAGTTGAGTTTGTTGGTTAGGTGAAGTGAAGATTATTCTTAGAGAAGAATGGCTATGATATACCTTGGGTTGTAAGCACGAGGATCGGGTCTTTGAAACTTAGAGCGAGCTTTTGGGATTGTGGAAGTTGAAGAAGGCCCATCCCGACCGGGATGAGGCGTCCCGATCGGGATGGATAAGGCTTCCCGACCGGGAAGGATGTCGTCCCGATCGGGAAGGGTGCACCTGTTTTCGAGCTTGCTGTGAGTCCGTCCCGACCGGGATGAAGGCATCCCGACCGGGACGGGTGAGGTAACCCGATCGGGATCAATCTTCCCGACCGGGATGGCCCTCTGCTCCCCCTTTGTGATTCTTCTTCTCAAATCGAGTCCACCCAACCGTTTTATGCCCCCTCTCAACCTCCCTAGCTACCCTAGCCTTATCATATGCCTCATTTATTTCATTGGCATGCCCTCACTCCATTTCCTATCCACTTTACACCGACACTCACATCAAATCCCGCCCCCTACCATTACTACCCCGACCATGAGTCCTTCTTGAGTGTGAAGGGAGATGGCACCCGAGAAGACAAGCGACGAGCCTTTAATGATCATCGAGACGATGGAGCAAGTGAGTTACTAGCCGCTCGGTTTGGTAACTATCGTTACTTTTCCGTCTTTTTATCGTTTGTTTTTCATTGTTTGCCCCCCTTCCCTTGAGTCATGGGATCTTAGTGGCCTTCGAGGCCGTAGTATGGTTGCTCCCGACTCCCGACGACGTGATTACGTCGAGAGTCAATCGATTAGTCCAATGTACAAGATTTTCACTCCTTTTTAGGAGTTAGTCGGATTTGGACGGAATCTGGGCTAGGTGACTTGATTACACCTAGCCCTCCCCTCCCATTTCCTTTTATTTCCTTCTTTTTATTTTCTTCCCCCCATCCATATCTTTTCTTGTCTCGGCCCATGGTGATTTGATTACACCCCGGCCGGACGCTTTCTACCCTTTTCTCCATCTTTTCTTTTTGATTTTTAGCTTTATTTTCGTAGTTTCTTTTCTTTTTCTTTTGTCTCTCTGCACACTACGATTGAGCATATGAGGACATTGCTCGATTTAAGTGTGGGGGAGCGATATTCTATCGTAGTTAGTTTTATTTTCCCTTTTTTCGAAAAATCCTTTAAAAACCCTAAAAATTTGAAAATTTTTCACAAAAATCAAAAAGATTTTCTTTTGTGTCTTTTCCTTTTTTTGCGTCCTTGTGTCGTATTTTTGTTTTGTGTGCTTGTTTGCCCCTTTTTTCCCTATAGGTTGCTTTAATCGCCGATAACGTTGGAAAGCTTTAAAGACATCCGGTAACCTCTTCTATCCCTTCTTTCTCTCCTTTGCCTTTTGTGGAGTTTGGAGGAGATTGTGATGTTGTGTGCTCGGGTGGAGCTTTGTGCATATTGGTGGATGATTTGGTGACTTGTATGGAATATCGGGGTGGTGTTTGTATATGTTTATGTTGTTTTGTTTTGTTTTGTTTTGTCTCTTTTTCTTTCATTCTTTGTCATGTCTTCATTTTGTGTCGTGTTTTGTTGTGTGTCTTGTGTGTAAATGGTTTTCGAAAACCCGGTTTAGAGGCTAGTGTGCAAGTGCTTACTTTCCCTTCCTAGTAGTGTAAATCGAGTCTTGGACTTTAGCCTAGTAGAATGACCCTAAATCAATGAATTCGTTGGTCCTTTACCTTGAGTCCACCTTGCTTACTAGGGATTTACTACGGGATTTGCACCTTTGACCATTATGACCACCCACGGTGTGAAAAGGCCTTGGTTACCGAGTCCCGTCCCTTAGGTGACCATGTCCGGAATCGTTTGATTAGTCCAAGTTCTCCACTTTTTGTGGGTTTGAAGGGTCTTGGCCCGTCCCGGCTCACCCATTACCCTACCTCCTACACATACCCACACAAATAAAATGCAATTTGTTGATTTCTCTCTTTCTCAACTATCAAAGGAATGCCAAAAATGCCAAATCTTGCCAAAAGGGCAAAGAAAAGAAAAGAAAAAGAAAGAAAAAAATGAAAGAAAGAAAAGAAATGAAGAAAAAGAAAAGGCACAAAAGCCAAAAAGAAAATAGAAAAGAAGGAAAAGAAATGGCATGGCAACAGACAAATCAAAACGTCGAAAAGAAAGAAAATGCCAAAAGAAAACCCGTCTCACAAAAAGAAATCCCCACAAAAATAAGCCTTTTTCCGACTTTTGCCGTGAAGAGCCTACCAAAGGACCGAGTCCCGAGGAAGGATGATAGCGGCATTAGTCGGTCTTCCCTCATTTTGCATGTTTTCCACCCTTTTTACTTGGACTAGTTAGGCGGTCTTGGACACGGGACGACCCTCTTGGCTCACGCTAAAGGGGGCGGGGTCTCACTTACCTATTGTGTCGACTAACACCGTGGTTCCTCACTTTTCCACTCCGCCGATCGTCCCGTAGTACGTTTCTAGAAAGTTAGGAGGACCTAGGTAAGTTACCAACGTTTTTGTTGCGTTATCGTCATACTATTAGGGTTTAGTCCACCTTGGTTTGTATTGCTCGCTTGGGAAAGTTGTCGCTTACCTCGAGTCCTAAAATGGTGTTTCATTCACCGCTTTTAAAGGGAAGCGGTATTTCTTTTGTTTTGGGTGCAACCGTCTATGTGTTTGTTTGTGTGTTTGTTTGTTTATGTGTTTTGTGTCCGGTTGCATCCACAGTTTTGTCGCAAGACCCAACTTGGCTTGCGGAGTGCACTAGTCCTCTAAGTGCACTCGCGTGAGTTGAAGGGGCGTAGGGTGCGCTAATACCCACTCGGTTAGTTTAGTATTAGTATGTGCTTACTCGAGGGCGAGTAAGGGTTAAGTGTGGGGAAGTTGATAAGTGTAGTTTGTAGTGCGTATTTTGCTATGTTTTGGTCCCATTTCCTTGTGGAATCGCTCCTTGGGAGCGATTCATGGGCTTCTTATGCTTCCTTTAGTCCGTTTCAGGTTCCCGAGACCGATTTGGAAGAGTTGGAGTGATTCCGACTCAATACATACACATTTTGGAGCCAACGAGATAAAGGAACGATGACTCGAGGCCTTGGAATCGACCCCGAGACCTTGGGACCCAATCCCGAGCCTCCGAGACCCGATCCCGAGTCCCGAGAATCGACAGGAAGCCCATGAGATACAAGGAGGGACCCTAGAGCTCTTATTGGAGGCATACAAGACCCTTCCCGGTCGGGATAGTGGCCTTCCCGATCGGGAAGGGGTGCACGATTAGGAGTGCCACTGTGGGTCCTTCCCGGTCGGGTTGAGCCCTTCCCGATCGGGATGACAGAACCCTTCCCGATCGGGATGATTCGTCCCGGTCGGGATGGGCTACAGCTCACCCGCATTGTTTCTTTTCTTCTCCTTCATTCTTGTACCCATATATATACTCCCTTCTTGTAATGTTAAGACATCTTATCATACCCTAAACTAGTTTAAGCCTCCATTAACATTCAAAACCCTAGATTAGTACTACTCTCATTAGTTTAATTCTCTCTTTAATTCTTAGTTAATCATTGTAATTAGTTCTTGGATTAAGAGGATTCTTGAAGATTGTTCCAAGATTGACAACCTTGGGATTGTATTTTGGGTTTCTCATTAATACAAGTTTTCATCTTTTCTTCATCCTATTATTGGTATAATCTTTTCATCCTTGTTCTTTGTTTATTCAATCAAGTTTCATCTTTTTATATTGTTATTGTTGTTAGTTGTTCATAATGAATGTTTTGATGTTTAGTTTGTTTTCTCTTGTTATTGTTATGGGTAATTTGATAATGAGTGAGTACTAATCTTGTGGGGTTAGTAGGGGGATTAGGGGTAGAATATGGATGATTAGGGTTGATTAAGGGGAAAAGGTTACATCTTTGTTGTTAGTCACATTGTAGGCACTCTATGTGTTTGTTGATATGCTTGTGTGAGTTGTAGTGGCCATGCTTCCCATACTTGTGTTCATCTTCTCATTGATTGCTTATTTTGTGGAATTGTTGAGAATAGTTTAGTCGCGAGAGCGTGGACTAGGGTCTAAGTTGCGAGAGCCCGGACCCACCTTGACATCGGTTTAAGTTGCGAGAGCCCGGACCGACTCTAGCGATTAGGAGACACCTATACCCTTGATCACCCCAATTACCCTTCTACTCCTATGAACCCGACCTACCCCACTTCCTTTCCATATTTGGTTCATCGTCTTAGTTAGTCATTGTTTACTCTAGTTTATTTGTTAGTTCGATCATTAGCATTGTTTAGCATTGTTAGTATAGTCATACTTCTCCTCCACCATTAGTTTTCCTTTTATCGCTTCTCCATGTTTGTTTGGTAATCTAGTCTCGTTGTAGGTAGACCTAGTCTAAACCTTGATATACCGTCCTCGTGGATACGATCCCGACTTGCCCTAGCTACCCACTAGGTTAGTCGGTGTTTTATTGATTGGCTAGGGACGTGACAAATCCTTACCATCAATCACTTATAAATTCGTGTGGGATCCCGTATCGGCATATGATCTTGTTTTGGATGAATTTAGCCACGTGTTTGGCGTTCAAAATCCGGTATGACTCGGCTTCGACCGATTTGGTGAAATAGTCAATAGCCACTAAAATGAAGCAGTGACCCCCCATCCCGGAAGGGTTCACCTTCCCAATTATATCAATTCCCCATGTCGAGAATGGCCATGGTGAGGTATATAATAGGGATGACGGCATATGCTGGACGTTGGCGAAAATCTGACAGTTATGGCAGTGTTTGACATATAACTGGCAGTCGGTTACCATGCTATTCCAATTGTATCCGAGTCTTGTGATTTTTCGGGCTAGCATATGGGCTTTCATATGCGGACCGTTTTCACCATCGTATACCGCGGCCATGACCTTTTCGGCTTGCATTTTGTCGATGCATAGGAGTAGAGCACCCTGTGCCGTCTTCTTATATAACCGTCCATCGTCCGTGCGGATGAACTGGGTTGCCTACCTTCGTAGGGCTTTCTTGGCCCGGTTTCCGCTCCCGGAGGATATTCTCCCGATGTTAAGTAGGTTATAATTGCCTGATACCAAGGTTCCGGATCAGTTAGTTCGATGTCTTGGATAGCGTGGATGTATGCCGGCTCAGATCGTCTTTCGACATAAATCGGCATGCTGGTTAGATGTTCCGGGATATTCAATAAAGATGCTAACTTAGAAAGCGCATCTGCAAACTGGTTTTCTTCCCGGGGTAGATAGATGTATTCTACTTTTTGGAACTGTTTTTCGAGAACCCTTACTCGTGCTTGGTAAGCCACGAGATTGGCGTTCCGAGTTTTCCATTTTTGGAGGGCTTGATTGATGACTAGAGACGATTCACCGTGGACCCGGAGGTTTGTTACTCCCAAATCAGCGGCGGCTTGCAACCCATGAATGCATGCTTTATATTCGGCTGGGTTGTTAGTCACGTCGAAATCCAGTTTAATGGATAACGGGGTGTGCTCTCCTTGTGGTGAGATCAGCAAAATCCCGACCCCAAATCCTCGGAAGTTGGACGCCCCGTCGAAATATAAATCCCATGTTTCGGTATCAGTATGGAATATATCCTCGTCTGGGAAGGCCCAAGTATCAATGTGTCCTTCTTCAGTTACCGGACTATCGGCAAGAAACTCTGCTACTATTCGGCCTTTGATGGCCTTTAGTGGTACGAACTTGAGGTCAAACTCTGCTAGCATCAAAGTCCATTTGGATATCCGGCCGTTAAGGATGGGCTTCTCAAACAAGTACTTGATAGGATCCATTTTGGATAACACATGTACCTCGTGACTGAGCATATAGTGTCTAAGCTTTTTAGTGGCCCAAACTAAAGCTAGGCACGTCTTTTCGAGCATCATATATTTGCACTCGTATTCCAAGAACTTTTTACTGATGTAGTAAATAGCCCGTTCTTCTGAATCGACTGTCTGAGCCAGCATAGCCCCCATGGCTATCTCGGTCGTCGTTAGGTATAACGACAAAGGTAGACCGGGCTGAGGTGGCATTAATATCGGCGGAGAGGACAAAATCTCCTTGATTTTATAAAAAGCCATTTGACACTTATCGTCCCATAGTACCCGTTCTCCTATCTTCAGTTTCTTGAAAATGGGCTCACATACCATGGTTAGCTTTGAAATGAACCGGCTAATATATTGGACTTTCCGCAGAAAACCCCTTATCTCCTTTTCGGTTTTGGGTGGCTGCATCTCGGTAATGGCTTTGATCTTGGCTGGGTCAACCTCAGTGCCGCGTTGGCTAACGATATGGCCCAGTAGTTTGCCCGATGTTACCCCGAAACTGCATTTTTGAGGGTTTAGCCTCATGTTGTACTTGCGTAATCGGGTGAAGAATTTTCTTAGGGCCGAGATGTGCTCGTTTCGGTCTTTGGACTTAACGATCATGTCGTCCACGTAAACCTCTACTTCCTTATGCATCATATCGTGTAATAAGGTAGTGGCGGTTCGTTGATAAGTGGCCCCGACATTGATAAGCCCAAATGGCATGACGGTTTAATAGTAAGTACCCCAAGGTGTAGTGAAGGTAGTCTTACTCATGTCTTCTTCTGCCATTTTGATCTGATTGTACCCGGCATACCCGTCCATAAAGGATAGAAGGGCGTGATCGGCCGTGTTATCCACCAGTATGTCGATATGCGGTAACGGGAAATCGTCTTTTGGGCTGGCCTTATTAAGGTCCCGGAAGTCTACACATACCCGTACCTTGCCGTCTTTCTTGGGTACCGGCACGATGTTGGCAACCCAATCTGGATATTCAGATACTTGAATAAAGCCTGCTTTGAATTGCTTGTCGACTTCTTCTTTGACTTTGAGAGACCATTCGGGCCTCATCCTTCGGATTTTCTGTTTTGTCGGTTTACACCCGTCTTTGATGGGTATACGATGTTCACCTATCTCCCGATCTATTCCCGGCATGTCCTTGTAGGACCATGCGAAGACGTCTTTGAATTCTTGGAGGAGGTTCGTGAATTGTATTCTCTCCTCGGGATCTAAGGATAAACCTAACTTAAGCATCTGAGGCTCTCAAGGGGTTCCTACATTGATGGAATCGGTTTCCTCAGTTACCGGATCTCGGGATTCCCTCTGTTCGAGTTGCTCGATTAGATGCGGAGGTAATGGTTCCTGTTCGTCGGGTTTCTCAATGTCATTGCAAGTAAAAATTTTGAAAATGTTTTGAAAATAAGACAAGTCGTAAGCAGAACGGTTATCGTTATTATTGATAGTGAATTTTGAAAATAGCTCAAAGAGAGCGGCCATCTAATCGTTGGTCAGAGGCGGGATAGGGAGTGCTCTCGGGACAGACTCCGAGACTCCCAAAGATGTGACTAAAGAAACGGGGGTTACAGACTCGATTTTAGTTCTGGACCCTCTAGACTTGGACTAAGACTCCGACTCTGACTCTGACTCAGACTCGGACTCAGACTCAGTATCCGGCATATCTCCTTCATCGGTAGTCAGCTTGTAGACTCGTCCCTGGCTGTCGGTCCACTTGATTGTCTTTCTCCAAGCTCTTTTCCCAGTGCCAACATCGACTTCAGAGATCAGCCTGGTTGGATCGAACCTGCTGCTGTAGAGAATCAGGTGCACTAGTTCTTCCTTAGGAGTCGGGATGATCTTATTTTTCCCGAATAGGAGCCACAACACGGGCTCGGTGTTACCTTCATCTCCCTTTTACTCGGCATGAATGAGAGCGAAGATGTCATCCGGGATAAAATTGCATTCCCGAGCCAATTTGGTCTCGGGATACGAGATGGTGGGTTGATAGAGGCCCATTTGAATAGCTCCGAACACTGGAGTGACAAACTGGATTGCGCTTGTTCGGTTCACATCTCCCTAGGTCATGGTGTAACCCAAACCTAACCGAGACCCTCCGTCATTCGGGACCTCGATAATCTTCCCGGTTGGAAGATATGGTCTAGAAGTAGCCCCTGGTAGGTAGGCCAAGTCCTGCAGCATCGTGTCGATGCTAGTGGTGAAATAGGGCTTGAAGAGATATTCCTCTTCAATCATTCCTACAAAATTGAATCCCCGTGGGTCAACCCGGCCCGTCGTGTTGCAGCTTGCCACGGTTATGGGGGTAGCCTCGAGAGTGATAACACTGCCTTGCAGAGGAATTTTGACCTTCCTGTGAAGGGTAGAGGATACGGCTTTGACTGCGTGAATCCACGGTCTTCCGAGTAGCTTGAAAGATGAGGTGACATCGATCACCTGAAATTCTAGCTCTTTTTCTATCGGGCCGGTTATAATTGTTAGTTTGACGGCCCCAACAACCGATTTTGGGCTTCCGTCGAAAGCCTGGATAGTTTGCGCCGTTGGGAGATACTCGGCCTCGGTGATGCCAAGGGCCTTAACAGTCCTTAAGGGAAGGACGTTTACAGCGGACCCGTCATTGATCAGGGTCATCGGGAGATATTTGCCCCGGCAGATCACCGTAACGTAGAGGGCTAAGTTGTGGGTCGTCCCGAACGGTGGCAAGTCGGACTCTGAGAAGGTGATGAGCGGGCCTTCTTCCTTGGGTTTTCCCTTGAGATGGGGCATGATGGTGGCTACCATTTCAGTTGGGGTAACCAGCGAGTCGACTTTGATCTGATCGAGAGCCTTAGTAAGCGCCTCTCGATGTACTTGTAAACTAACCAAAAGTTGCCATATGGTGAGATTTACCCGAGCCTTTTTCAGCTGTTTGACCAGAGCCGTATCAGTATTTGGCTCTTCAAGGGTTGATTCGGCCTTGGTTGGTTCGGCGACCGTTTCCGAGGTGGTCCCATCGGCGGTAACATGGTGGTTGCTGGCCAAAGCTCTGGATTTTGCCTTCCGAACTTCCTCAGGGGTGATAGGGACAGCTTCCCCTTTGGGTAGGTACACATCGTCTTCATCATCATTCCATATCCCGTTAATTTGTGGGACGAAAGGTGAGATTAGATGTGAACAGTCAATTAGATGTAAACGGGCGTCCCTTCTTGGAAGTTTAGTAGGGCGTCCAAATCATATATGGAAGGAAGTTTGACGAGTCAGAAGTGAAAAAACGGGCGTCCAAAAGAAAACGTCGTGACAAGAACACGGGCATCTACTTCCAGACGCCATGTAAGGGATGGGCGTCTACTTTCAAAAGCAATATGGCGGAGAACTGGCGTCTAGAAGTGAACGCTATTTTAAAAAAATGGGCGTCTACAGGTGGACGTCCGTCTTTCTGATTCCGCCACAAATACACGCACAACCCCTCGCCCCTCCTCATTCATTCAAAAAAAACTCTCTCTACTTCTTCTCTCTAAATCACCCGCGCGCGCCAGCATCTTCACTCCGTCTTCCATTATTTTTCTACTACTACGGTATGATTTCGTTTTTTTCTTATACTATTTATTTAGTTCAATGTTTAATTTCAGTTAGGTTGAATAGTTAATTTCAATGTTTGTTTGCCCAAGTTCTTTCACCCAATTTTAGTTAGGACGATTGTTGGTATGACCTTCGGAATTTTACATTGATTATGTGAGGAGTTGGGTTAGTATGTGAATATATTGGATGACCTTTGAAATTTTGAAATGATTATGCGAGAAATTAGGTTAGTATGTGAATATGTCGGGTGGGAATTATAAAATGTTACTCCCTCCGTCCTTAAAAGATTGTCTCATTTCCCTATTATATGTGAGAGATATTTTAATAAAATAGAACAATCTTAGTGGGACGGAGGTAGTACTAATTTTTTAGGTTGAATTTGGTGCAGGGGCGAATCCAGGAATTTAAATTAGGGGTAGCGAATTTTTTTTCGACGTCGTCTAAAAAATCAAAATCGCAATTTTACGAGTCATATCTCACAAATTTTAAATAAATAACTCAATAAAGTGTAACTTTATTAGAATCGCATTATTATTTTTGATTTCGTTGTAGTTTACTGAAAAAATTGAAACCATTTAATTAAATCATTCGTTAATGTAAAATTAATTTAATTTTTGAAAATAAATAAACATTAAGATATATATGAGAAAACAAATAAACATGAAGATATAGATGGGTACTTTGAGACACAATAGAAGCAAAATGAACATAAAAATATAGGAAGATTATTTACTCAGCACAGGGTTTGAACCCTGATATACAAAATGATAGTCATTTGGTTTACTACTACACCACTACTAATTCCATGTTTATTTAGGACATTAAATGATATTTATTATAACTTTTACGGTATTATTAGGGCAAGTGCAATGAGAAGTTTTTGGCATTGAGATTGTAAAAAACCACTCAAAAAAAAAGTTTTTCCCATTGTATAATAAAGTTTGTTAATAAAGTTGCAACTTGAGTTTGAAAATAAGAACTGAGTTCTTCCAAAAATCAAGAAGAATTATACAATTTTTTTTTTTTGGTCGAAAACAGAGTTGGGATAGTCCCGAAATAAACTACGAGAACAACTTAAAAAGCATAAAACGGAATGTGCCTTGGCCAACTTGTTCCTCCAACGTCCTGTTGAGCTAGTTCAAATAACGCCGCCGGGATTCTGTCTTCCTCAAACACGTGTAACTGGGGTCCTTGGATTACTCCGTGATTAGCTAGCCAATCAGCACATCTGTTTGCCTCCCGATACACATGTTTGATCACAACCTCCCAATCCGGGTCGTCAATCAATGACTTACAGATGCGTAAAATATGGGTATGTGCAGTTGGGTGTAGCAAATCACCTTGCAGCAAACTATGGACAACCTGAGAGTCAGTTTGCACCAAGACTCTGTTGAGGTTTCGTTCTTTAGCTATTAATAAACCTCGTCTAAGAAGAATTATACATTAAATGCACTACTGCGTGTACAACAAACTCACACTTGCATTGAAAATAAATTAAATATTTGGTGGGACCCACACCATTATTTGCATGGGAAATGTTCCATGCTTAATGTCTTTATTTTCATTCCAGTTCAAAGTTTTAACGTCTATATTGCATCAGTTTTTTTAACGTTTAATTTTTAAAGATTTGATTTGAGTTGTTTATTTTTTTTTAGTAGATTTCATTATATATATATATATATATATATATATATATATATATATATATATATATATATATATATATATATATATATATATATAGAGAGAGAGAGAGAGAGAGAGAGAGAGAGAGAGAGAGAGAGAGAGAGAGAGAGAGATAGGTTCACATAAGGCCAACAACTCTTATAAGTTCATAAGTTCCAGTGTTAAAGTTACACAAAAGGTGCTTAAAGTTACACGAGATGAGTGTTAAAGTTGCATTTTATCACTTGAAGTGATAAAAGAGCTGAATGTTATAGTCACATATCAATTCTGAAAAAATGCAACTTTAACGTATGTCATCTGTAACTTTAATATAGACTTAATTACATATGGTGAACTTATTTGATCCCTTCTATATATATATATATATATATATATATATATATATATATATATATATATATATATATATATATATATATATATATATATATATATATATATATATATATATATATATATATATATATATATATACACACACACACACTACTACAATAAAGGTCTATTGCAACATTTTCAATGCAACACTTTATTGTTGTGTTGCAATTTATGACTGTGATATTAAGCAATGCAACACTTACCCAAAAAATGTTGCATTTAATATAAAAATGCAACATTTTTTAAAAATGTTGCAATTATAATATGATTTAGCAGCACTTTTAGTAATTGTTGCATTTAGTGAAACTACTAGCAACACTTATTTAAGTTGTTGTAATGTTGTTAGGGTAATTATTGATAACCCATAATTAAATAATACTCCTTAAATAAAATAAAAATTGATAAGGTTAAAGTTCGGTTAGATTTTAGTGAAAAAAACTAAAAGAAAATCTACATCTGGCAACAGATCGAGCGTGTCATGTTCGTGTCATAGCTAGGTATACCGGTCATAAATCTCTAAACCCAAACCCGATCCATTTATGCTTTGTGTCGTTCGTGTTGATCACCCACGACTTACATAAATGGGTCATTAAGCCTAAATCTAAAACCCATAATTTCGTGTCGGGTTCGTGTCGTGTCTTCGTGTCATGTCAATATTTTGGGAGTATTAACATATTTATGTTAAAAATGATTAAAAAATAAAATTTAAATTAATTTAATAAAAAGGTTATTCACATCGGTTTCGTGTTTCGGGACCCGAACCCAAACCCGACTTGATTAAATCTCGTGTCATGTTTGTGTTGACGCACTTACATAAATGGGTCTTGAAGCATTAACCCAAACCCGTTAATTTCGTGTCGGATTTTCGGGTCGTGTCATTGTTTGTTGGTTGTAAGAAAATCTCATCAGTTATGATTTTAACGCTTAGGAAATCAATGTTTCTTATGTATTCTTAAGTAATTGTTATCTAATTAGAAGACATGTGAAACGGGATTGAGCGTGCGGGTTTGGTCACAGACTCACAACTCGGGTCATACGAGTTGTTTAATTTGTCGAACAAATTTTTTACAGGTCTTTTAATTTTAAGACTTAGAGTATCGTCAAAGGTCAAAATATTTTGCACAAGCTAGTCATTGGGGTCGGATCGGGCCATGTTCGATCGGAACATGAAAATAGGGTTCACTTATTTAAGGTTCGAGTCATTTTCGGATATATTTTTCTCAGGTCGATCGAGTCATGAAAAATGGTTCAAGTCATTTTGGGTCGAGTTAAAATTTAACAAGGGTGCATATTCAGTTTCAGAATACCCCTTAAGTGAAATTTAAAAAAAAAAAACACAGATGAATCTAAAATTCACCCGTCTATGGTACTTTCATTCACAATAGAAACCAAAACCTAGCACTGCATTAGGCAATAGAACAGCAGAATCTTCATCAACCCTAATCTGCCTAAATTTATCATCTCAAAAACCACTACTTCTCAAAGAAAGATTAGAACAGGCTAGGTTTGTGTTTATTCCATATGGCTTTTTATAATGCTTTGGTTAATTGCTATGATTAATGTAACTTATACAGAGTATAGTTGACGTTTTTCGTAGTTCATGCTTCTGATTATGTGTAATTAGTACGGTAATTGTAAATTTATATATGCTAATTACTGTAATATATACATATGTTAGTGATTGGAGTCATGTTGTCTGTTATCTCACGTTTAATGTCTATTTTGTTACTGGTAATATTATAGATTGTGGGTGATTAGGTAAATTGATAAAACATGGAGTTCTCTGATTGTGTTGGATTAGATGTAAGCATTTTAGAATTGCTTAGGCTGATTGATGTTGTTAACACATTTTTTGAGTTCTTGTACTAGTGTTTGTGCTTAATCTAATAATTATAGAATTGTATATTACTGTACGATATTATCTTATTGTTTGAGTTCCAATCCCGTCATTGTTTTGCCAATCCATTTCTCTATGCTCGCCATCACTTTCTTGCTATACTGACAATGGAATAACAGATGCTCAGTAGTTTCTATTTCTGGGTCACAAATATAGCAACCATCATTTTCAATAACCATCAGGTTGTTCAATTTAACCTTAGTATTCATGCCTCCTTGTGCTAACAACCATGTGATGACAACATGCTCATGAGTATTCCAGCTGCTCCAAATCGTTGTTGCCCATGAACATTTGTCCCCTTTGAGTCAAAGTCAGTTATACTCATCTCTTATACGGAGTAGTATATTTGTGATCATCCGAGCCCCACAAATTATTTGTGATCATTCTAGCCTAGGTTTAGCTGTTATTCGAGATTGTGCCCTCGTCTTTTTAGACATATGGTGACCGATTGGTACTCATTTGATTTCGTCTCCATAATAACTACGTAGTTATCCACTAATTTATTTTGGGCTCCTAGATATTTATTAATTCATTGTTCCTAATATTGTATCGTTATATATAGGGACAATTTTAGCTACTAATGTTTTTTTTTCTGTATCTAAAAACTTACATTAGATACTACTATTGCTATCCACCACATTTAGTCTCTATAATAGAGACATAATTAGCTACTAACATTTTTATGTATCTAAAAACATAAATTAGATATTAATTTTGCTATCGACTTTATTTAGTCTCTAAAATAGAGACATAATTAGTCACCGCTTCAGTTTGGTCTCTAAAATAGAGACTAAATATATTTATGTCTCAACATTAGTAGCTAAATAATATATTTAGCGACTGAATTTTTGTCAATTGCCAAACTGGTAGCTAAATCAAAATTCTCTTGTAGTCGAAGTTAGGTGTCCGGACACTTAAATGCAAGAACCTACAATTTTTTAGTATAATTGTGGTTAAGGAACAGTGAACGTCCGTCCGCACCGCCCGACGCCCCGTGCGCGCCTGTACAGGACCGACCCGGTTTTTCAACGTGTGGCAGCGGCCACCCACGCGGCCCCCTCTCTTTCGGGGGCCGGTCCGATCTCGCGTACAGAGGGATGTGTCGGACCTCGATTCGGATGACGATCCGGACTTGTACTAGACGGGTGCGGGCACCCGTGTTTCCATTTGGAATCGATCGAGTCGTGGTTGTAAATGTTTAAAGGCCGATTTGTTTGGTAAGGTGACCTTTTTAGTGAACCGAAATCATTGCCGATTTGTGGAGTCGCCACCGAGTTAATTATGGGGACTCGGAAACCGTTCAGGTCAACTTTGATCCATAACCGGTTCAGTGGCACGGGACCTAAAGATAAAGACTTGTACCCTTAAGCACTCCATGCCTGAAATGACTCTCATTGCCAATGGTTTCGGACATCCGGAAACCGTCGATTCTGAGTAAGGGGTGATAGTACGTATTGGGAAGCCAACATCCAATAGATGTCAACACCCAATCCCGCCCGCACTATAGAGGCCTCTACTAATCAATCGGTGGGCTGTAACCTAGTTCTTTTGTTGTGGTGGAAGTACTGTAACATCCGTTGTTTTAACCCTATATCTTATGCTACGTCGGTTGTTTAGAGACAAGTAAGTTTTATCGTCAAAGTAGTTGCGTTTACATTCTTTGCATGCGATTTCACGTGACAGGCAGGCCATGAAAAGATGCACATAGGAGAATAAAGAGTACTAATATTATATGTATTAGCAAATCAGTTCTAACGTGATAATACAAATATTAGTCATTCTCGTGGTATACCATACCTAGTATTCTGCTTAAGATGCGTCTGCTCGGTATTAATAGAGATGCGTCGAACCTAGTAAGGCGAGCACCTGGACTAATACGGAACCCCACCATCGCTTTGTTCAATTTTAGTTGTTTTACATTTTCAATTCCGTGTTAAGTGATTTAGCATGCGATTATAAGGTCATAAAAGCAATAAATCATACGAAAAATTGTAAATGCGAATGTAAGTAAATCACATAATGAGGAATTCCACCCTCGAAGTATACACTAAACGGGACACGATGCATAGATTGTTTGAGAATGGATCTCGGAATTAATCGGATCTAGTTAGTGTGTTTTAGTGTTTGCAGTTGAAGTTGGGACGTTACGTATTTTATTGAGTGTTTGCGGACCTATTGTCCGCATCTAGTGTTGTCATAATGCAAAATAAAAGAAAGTGCGAAAATGTAAAGTTTTGTTTAGATGGAAACCTAGTGACGATTCGACTTTGACAGGCGGATTCTCCTAGTTAGACCAGTGACTCCGGCAGAGCTCCGTTACCGTTGACCCTTCCTGCGGCTACTCCGGCAGAGCTTCGTTGATTCTGCGGCTAGTCCGGCAGAACATCGTTGCTAGACTAGGGCTAGTCGAACACAGGCACCTCGGTATCAAGTGGGGTGCTCGAAGGTGAGGAGTAGCGTCGATGTCGCTTTTTTTTAATAAGAACTACGATCGAGTGGATCGTTTGCCTCGGGTGTCGGAGTGTGAGCCCCTAGCGAGAGAGTAGAGGGAGAAGAGAAGAATGAATTGTGTCGAATGGATGAGGTGATGGGGGGTATTTATAGTTGTTTTTGGTCATCGTCGCCCATATGGACGCCTGAGCCGTGACGCACCAATACTCAGGTGCCTGGGTTCAGGCGTGGGGAGTCTTAGGCGGGTGAGGCGAGGCGGTTGGAGTTTTGAAGATACAATTTTGATACTTTCCAAAACCATGAGGCGGGTGTATAATTCGTGGCTTAGGGACTAAGTCTCCCCCATCTTGACCCAGCGCCTTGGGTTTAGTGGGCGTCGGGTGTTGCCTCGGTTTGAGTTTTGGAGCCGAATAGGGGTCCCGATGTTAGAATTGACTCTAATTAGTGTCTATGTGACCGTAACGATACGACTAAGGCTGCCATCATCTATAGAAAAACTACTTATAACATCGCGAACCCGTGTCACGTTGCAGTCCTATCGTCATCGGGTGTTTGTTGGGCACTTCTGCAGCCACCAGGTCCAAATTTGGGTGTCTATAGAAGCCCCCACTTTGACTGAGGCTTGGACAAGGCAAAATTCAACCTATAGCCATCCAAGTCAATCGAGAATTACGACCTGGGGGCTGTCCGTTCGGGTCGTTTTAAGTCTGTTGGACTACGTGTTGATGCTCGTCAGCCAGGGCCTAGAGATCGTACCTGACATGCTTGCTTGGTCCCGGGCCGTCGCTTGTCGTCTCATTCTTGGTTCTTCACGCGCGCGCGCTTTGTCTTCTTCGTTTTGTTACAAATTTGGCTCTAGAATTTTTTCGTGTGTAGGTGACGCGTTAAGCGTGAATGCAAGGAATGTTCATATATGTTGGCTTCCATTTGAACCAATATTTTTGGGATGCTCGTGAACCCTTGATGAAATGAAACGTTCGAGGGCATCAGTCTCCACTCGAGCGGTCGTTTTCAGGATGCTTGTGACCCCTTGGGCGAAATAAAGCTAAACAGAAATGTTCGAGGGCATCGGTCTCCACTCGAACACTTGTCTTTCGGGACGCCTCTGACCCCCAGGACAAAATAAGCCAAGATGAAACTACTCGAGGGCGTCAGTCTCCACTCGAGTAGTTGTCTTTCGGGATGCCTCCGACCCCTAGGACAAAAAAGAATGAGATAAACCACTCGATGGCGTCAGTCTCCACTCGAATAGTTGTCTTTCGGGATGCCTCTAACACCTAGGACAAAACATAATGAAATAAACTACTCGAGGGCGTAAGTCTCCACTCGAGTAGCTGTCTTTCGGGATGCCTCTGACCCCTAGGACAAAACAAAATGAGATAGAACTACTCGAGGGCGTCAGTCTCCGCTCGAGTAGCTGTCTTTCGGGATGCCTCTGACCCCTAGGACAAAACAAAATGAGATAGAACTACTCGAGGGCGTCAGTCCCCACTCGAGTAGCTGTCTTTTGGGATGTCTCTGACCCCTAGGACAAAATAAGCCATTCGAGAGCGTCAGTCTCCGCTCAAATGAAAAATGCTGTGGAGGTATCGGACTCCTTCGAGAGCGTTGGTATCTACTCGAATCAAATTTCTGTGGAGGTTTAAGACTCCTTCGAGGGCGTTAGTATCCACTCAAATCAAATTGATGTGGAGGTTTCAGACTCCTTCGAGGGCGTTGGTATTCACTCGAATCTAAAGGTTGTGGATGTTTCAGACTCCTTCGAGGGTGTTGGTATCCACTCAAATCAAAATGTTGTGGAGGTTTCAGACTCCTTCGCCTCTCGGATAACTAAGACCCGTTAGGCGAGATAATTGTTGTTCGTTCATTTGTTTTAGTTAATTTTTTTGTTTTGCGGTTTCGTCTTATTTTGTTCGGGTTTGTTCTTTCTTTGTCTTGGTTTGTTATGTATTTGAGATTTGCTCAGAGTTTGTTCATATTAGTTCGGTTCAAATTGCTTTATTACACGTTCGGGTGCAACGTTCAGTGCGGCTCTTATGCTTGTTTTATTATCGAGTGTGCTTTGTCGATATCGATTAGTAATTGTTTCATTATTGTTGTTATTTTGCTTGTCTTAAAATATGTGTGTTTTATGCGTCTCAAACGTCAAGCCTCGTTTGTTTTTGTTTTGGTCCGTGCCGGACTATTTAGACGCGCACCTATCAGCGCCCCAATCTTCAGGCGCGCAGCCCGCAGCGGATCAGGATCCGGGCGCGTTGCTTGAAGCAGTCAGGTTTTCGTGGACCGGGTCTGTTTAAGTAAACGAAAATTGGGGCGATCGTTCATTCAACCCAACATTCGAACGCGTCGCCCATTTCGCCCCAAAGTCGATTTCTCGATCTTTCTCGCCATTTTTCGTTTCGATTTCCGTCATACACGATAATGTCGACTGTTCTTTACTTGTTTATTGTCGGTTTTGCTTGATTTGATTGTTTGTGAATTTGTTTTGTTGAAAACCTAGAAAATCGATTTGGGTGTTTTTGATTTACTAAGTTTCGATGCTTACGCTTAACCCGTTGTTAAATTAGGGTCGATTAGGGCTTGTTTAGGTAGTTATAAGCTTGATAGGGGTTTTCGAGGTGCGACAATGGCTCCCTATAGTGATAGGTTTAAGGTACTAGGGTTAGGGACCGTTTCCCCAAATATTCTCGCATTTGTTTTGCGTAATCTTGTTCAACTAGTGTTTGTGAGGATAAGGGTGGTCCCCTCGTCGATTTTTATGGGCTAGGATGGCTTTTAGGGCTATCTGTGAGGGTTTGTGTGTTTTAAGACGGACCAAAAGGTGTTGTAATGATGCTGGATTTTCCCGAAACCACTTCCATTGTGACCGGGATCGAAAAGGGGCGGCCCTTTCAGAATTTTAATATCCTTATCCGAAATTTTGACCCTATTTTGACCTGTTTAAACTGCTTTAGCCTAACCTGAGGTATGGGTTTTCGTGTTTTGTTTTGTTTTACAGTTAGAGGTAACACCGAGCGTCCCGAGGGAGCTTCCTTGGTTGGTACTAGTGGTGAGGCTGTTGAGGCGAGTTCACAAACTCCCCGAGGGATTCGTAGGAGTCGACAGATCATCTCGTCTCAGCGCCGCGACCCCGAGACCATAAATGAGGCCGATTTTGATTGGGTGAAAAAGCGCAAGCTTCCAGAGACGGTTTCTAGGAGGGCTCACGTTCCGCTTCCTGTACCGAAGAATGAGGAGATAGGTTACGAGGATCCCGAGTGGGCTCGAGACTGGGATGACCATCAGTTGCTGTTTCACCTTGACCTTCACGTTTCTCATCGCATCGTGCGTGGTCTAGTGAGTGTCCTATTCGTGCTCATTAGCTATGACTTAGATTTCGTGCTCGGGCTCGGGTTAGGTTAGGTTTGTTTGGTTTATTCTCGTATTGTTTTGGTTTGCAGCCCTCAGGTCCGATGAGGACTTACTCGGGCTTTGCTACGTGTCCCGAGATTTATTTTCAGAAGCTGACCCCCACGGTAAAGGAGATTATCGTGAAGACCGCTCTAGGTTCCGTGGTCGAGTAGTGGGTCCGGCTAGTGGGTTGCAAGACTAAGTGCAACCTTATGGTGATTAAAGCGATGATAGATTGCTTTCATGATACTACCTCGACCATCCACATGGCTTTTGGGGAGGTCGGGATAACCTTAGAGGATTTTGGGATGATTACCGGTCTGCCCTAGGGTTCGGATAGGATTAGGTGGGCTGCCGAGGGCCCTAGTCTAGATAGCGATGAGGTGCGGGACCTCTTCGGGGATTGTTTGGAGCGTGAGGCATATAGTTCGCCTCATGCTTTGGTGAGCTCGTATATTACCCATCACTTCGAGCGGGTGGCGGTGTTAGAGGGTCGAGAACCCAACACGCCGGAGCAGGATGCCCGGTTGTGGTTGTGGTATTTCCTAGGATCGACCCATTTCTCGGATAAAGGCGAGAGGTTTAGCACTAGGATTTTGCCTCTCCTAGCTGACCTGACTCAGCTAGGACGTTATGATAGGGTGACCGCGGCTTTCGCGGAGATGACTCGCTGTCTGCAAATCATGGTGAGGCCGCTGTCGATAGAGTCGGCCTCAGCTTTGCCCATCGTGGGTCCGGGCCTTATACTAGGTTCGTTGCTATTCTTACTTTTGTCTCTCAAGTTCTGCTTCATTTTGGTTTGGTTTTCGCTAAAGGTGTTTTGGGATTTTGCAGGCTTGGATCTACTCCTACTTTCCCTGTTTGGCGCCTAAAACTGTGCGGGTTCACCCGAAGAGATTTTCGGCGGGGATCGAGTGAAGGCTGGCTCAACCTAAGAGTACAATCAGTCACTACCCGTCGGAGAATGTGCTGGTTAACAAGCTACGCCTCGAGGATGTAAGTTTTCTTTTCATAGCCTATTTCGTTTAGTAGCCTCCGAGGTTTGGGATTCATTGGGATGTTGGTTCTATTTGTGTAGTTTGTGGTCCGCCCTTGGGCCGATTATGAGGGCGTGCCCGGGTATGTGGCTGCGGAGTTGAGGCCTCGGAGCTACAGGAGGATGCATGCTCCTTCCTGCGTTGTTTCGCTCGGTTTGGTATCTGGGCGAGCGGTTGGTGCGTCAGTGCTTGTATGACGATTTTAGGGTGCCGGTTGATCCTCCCCGGACCATGTTCAGGCCACCGACCACCGCAGAGGTCCTTGAGGATAGGGATGGAGAAGGAGGCGATGCGCTCTTGGTGCCTGGTGCCTCCTATTTATCTCACGTCAACCAGCGGCTAGCTTGGTATCGCCTTGTGTTAATGTTCTAATTCTTGGTTATAAGGTTTATTTTGTTGTTTAGTGTTTCCTTGCCCTTTGACCGACCGATTTGCTGTTTTCTCAGTTGGCCGATAATCCGGCTGATGAAATCCTGCCCCAGATTTTCCCCTGACGCTGCTTAGGGTGGACGCGGCCGGGATACGTTTCACCGAGCCTCTTACCCTGTGTTCTGCCGCGGAGATGGATGCCGGGATAGAGTGGCGTGACCGGGTATACCGAGTGAGTTTTGGCTTTTGTTTTTGGTTTGGGTTTTAAGGATTAGGATTGGTTTACCTAACTCTTGTGGTTTCAACTCTCAGTTTTCGTCAGCTTGCCATCAGCGGTTGTGGCAGGCCGCCAACTGCTTCCAGGTCTATGCCTCGAGGGTTTCCCGTGACACTTCGGGACCTCGATCGGTGAGTTTGTGTGACTAGGGTGGTTTTCTAAGCTGCTTGCGCTTTTTCCTAATGTTTAAGTGTATTTGTAGGTGTGGACATGACATAGGTCCACCCTGACGCGGCCACGTGCGGGTTTGGGGAGGCGAATGAATCTCCATATGAGAATGGATCGAATTGAAATTTAAATTGAACTGGAGTCGCCACCGAACTTTGTGGGAGTTCGAGCCCATTCGAACCCACTCTATGTCGTAGTGGGCCATGCACAAAGTATGGCCCATTCCGTTGTCAGAGTTTATCGGGTTCGTCCCTTTGCATTTGATACCGATACCGACGTTATCGGATATCGTGTATTGAATGACTCTCGTGTGCCAATGGTTTCGGACATCCGGAAACCACGCTTCTGAGTAAGGGGTGAGGTTACGTGTTGGGAAGTTCACGAAGAACACCCAACCCCGCCCGTACATTAGCGGCTTCTACTAAGATATCGTTTGATTTTGAAATACGCGCGTTAGTAATTCGATGAATGATATGAAAACATTGTTTTGAATAAACATGCGAATAAATTTTTTTTTTTGGTAAAGGGTAAGTATGTATTAAAAAATGTGGTTCAATGTACACATGTATGGCTACATCAAATTACACAGCCATCTAGCATCCCTAGCCCGTAATGGGTGTTTAATCTTAGCCATAATTCTATCCCGTACATCCATTTTAATCAACTTAACAATATGATGAGGTCGCTGCACCGATCCTTCAATTCTACACAACTTCCTTTGCCGCCAAACATGATAAATCATGGCATTGAACAAGGCGCGAATGACGTTGCATTGCAATTTCGATCCCCGCATCTTGGTCGCCCAAAGTAGAGCACCAGCGCTCTGTATTTGTTTCTTCACCCACAGGCTCAAATTACCGACAACCTGTGAACTCCAGGCACAAAAAAAAAAGATGATCCAAGCTCTCTTCATGGGCCTCACATAAATAACATCGATCTGATTCGGCCACACCAAATCGCATCAAATTAATCCTAGTGTTTAAAGCCCTCCTAAACACAAGCCAAGCAATAAAGCTATGTTTAGGAATACTCCAACCACTCCAAACTAGGCGAGCCCAGGGGACCTTCGGTCTATGAGACCGTAAGCCCTCGTACCCCTCCGAGATCATATGATACGACCGCGATCCATGCCAGAGTTCATTCACAAGGAAATGTTTAATTTTATCCTTAGCCTGACAAATCTTTCGCCAAGCCCAGGTGACATCGTGTTGGGTTGATATTCACCCCAATCACGCCCATTCAGGTAGATGGAATTCTCCCACCGGACCCATAAACGATCCGGTTGATCAAAAACCCAGGACGCCAATTTTGCCACAGCAGCCTAATTCCACACAACCATGTCCCTAAGTCCCAAACTCCCCTCCAGCTTAGGACAGCAAATCTTCTCCCACCTCACCAGAGCCCTATTATTTCCCTCCACCCCGCCATTCCATAAGAAATTGCGACATAAAGATATAATTCTGTTCATAACATAAGTCGGGATAATAAACACCATCGCCCAGTAATTATGTAGCTGAGACAGCACAGACTGAACCAAGGTCAATCTACCTGCATAAGACAGCTTCCGAGCCCCAATACTAGAGATTCTGGATATAATACGGGCAATCAAATTTTCACAATCCGATTTACCAAGGCGAGTACTTTGGATCGGAAGTCCCAGATAGCGAAAGGGGAACGTACCTTCAACACAGCCTGAAAAAAGTAATATAGAAGCTTTCTTATCCTCATCGACTCCTGCAAAATAAGCATGAGATTTACCAATGCTTATATTCAGCCCCGAGGCCCTGCTAAAAGTAGCAAAAGCTCTCCACAAGAATTCCATCGAATCTGTGTCCCCTTTGCAAAAGAGAAGCAGATCGTCAGCGAACATCAGATGGGTCAGCTTCATCGGACCCCACTTCGGGTGGTACTTAAAATTCCTGTCAACCTTACCAAAGGTCAGGATCCAGGAAAAATATTCCATACAGATTGTAAAAAGCAACGGAGACATAGGATCCCCGGCCCTTGCTTCAAACCTCTCTTGCCACGGAAAAACCCGAAACTATCACCATTAGCACTGAGGGAATACAAGACAGAAGTAACGCACTCCATAATCAGACGGCGGAAATGCTCCGGGAAATCTAAGGCTGTAAGTATTTGGTCGACAAAACTCCATTCCACACTATCATAAGCCATATGAATATCAACCTTGAATAAGCACCTAGGAGAAACGCGCCCTCTCCTATACATTTTAACGAGATCTTGACAAATGAGCACATTCTCTACTATACTCCGACCCTCAATAAATCCACCCTGTGTAGGCGAAATTATCCGGGGTAGAACTTTGGCCAGTCTCGAGCAAATAATTTTGGCGATACATTTATACACAACATTGCAGCATGCAATCGGCCTAAAATCTTTCACAGACTGAGGCCTGCTCATTTTTGGGATTAAAGTAATGATAGCACAGTTCAACTATTTCAGCAACTTACCAGAACGGAAGAAATCCTGGATCGCTCTAACCATATCGCCTCCAACAATATCCCAAGAGTCAATAAAAAATTGACTAGTGAATCCATCTGGGCCTGGAGCTTTGTCTCGATGAATATCATGCAACACTCGCTTGATCTCCGATTCGGTCACACTCGCACCAAGTAATAGCTTCTGTTCGTCTGAACAAGTGGGCCCCAATCAAACAATATCCGCCTGAATAGGCTCGATAGCCTTCTAATCCCCCAACAACGAAGTGTAGTAACGCAGAAATGCATCTTCAATCTCCAGTTTGGTCGAGCAGTCTCGACCTTCAGCATCTACGATTTTAGAGACCGCATTATGAGCACGACGTGCTCTCAGCAAACCGTGGAAGTACGTAGAGTTCACATCGCCCTCCTTAATCCACTTTTGCTTCGATTTTTGAGCCCAAAATTCAGCACGGGCAGCCTGCAGCTTGCGAACAGCAGCATTCACGGACAGTTCCTCCTGCAACAGTTCAGCACACCGATCCGCCCGCAGTCTGACCAGCAGCTCAGCCAATTTCGTTTCTGCCAGGCTGCAGCGCGTTTCGATATCTGAAAACGACGATGCATTCAGCAGTTTCAACGGAGCTTTCAGGCTCCTCAGTTTCGAAACCAGTTGATACATTTTTGTACCCATAACCTGCACACCCCAAGCATTCCCCACACAGTTCATAAACTCAGGCGACCCACTCCACATATTCAAGTATTTGAAAGGATGGTTCTTCGTACTCGGAGGGCTCCCCAATTGAATCACACATGGACAATGATCAAAGGTCCCTTCCGGCAAGAAATTCGCAAACCCATCCGGATACAACCTCGCCATATCGTCATTCACCAAACATCGATAAATACGACTAAAAACTCTAGTTTCCACAATTCTATGTTTATTATTCCAAGTGAACCAAGAACCACTCGCCCTAAAATCCCCAATTTCGCAATTCGCTAAGCAGTCACGAAACTGATTCATTTCCTCGTCCGAAAAATTACCCCCAAGACGCTCACGAGCATCGATAACACAGTTGAAATCACCCAAGACCATCCAAGGCCCTATACGATCATATGATTCCAATTTCTGCCACAGCACACCACGCTCCACAACGGAATTAAAAGCATACACGAAGGTTAGCAAGTAGCTTTTCTCCGAGGCCGTGGAGACCTTAACGTGGATACTTTGAGCGCTATACTCCAAGATCATTAGATTGACCTTGCCATGCTTCCATAATAACCAAACTCGGTCACCTACAGCACAATGATTGTTTGTGGTAATACTCCAATCCGAAAAAACATTTTGATGTACTTTCGCATAGACCTTATTCTTTATTTTAGTCTCAAGAAGACCAAAGACATCTACCTGCTGTTTCCTAACAAACTCACTTATTGCACGCTGTTTATTTATATTACACATACCACGCACATTTCAGCATCCTATATTATGTATTTCCATGGATGACTAGTTCCAATCCAACCCCATCATTTCCCTCGACCGACCCTTTACTCGGGGATCCTATAATCATATCGACGTAGAACACACCATCAACCACCTCATTAGCAGGTAACGGGCCCTTCGACGTGGCCCCCACCTGGCCTGGGGGTCTAGGTTTGCCCGAGCCTGCCAACACGGTGTTCGAAGAAGGGGGTTTGGGACCCGTAATGAGCCTCAACGAGGGCTGTTTCACAGCTCCCCTCCCTCAGTCTTTTTCTGTTTCACTTCCTGTCTCACTTTCCATAATTCCTCTCTACGACAATCACGAGCCTCATGGCCATATCCCTTGCATTTGGAACACCATATGGGTTTCCACTCATATTTGACAAAAAAATCAACCACATTCTCCTTCTCATCCATAAATTTGATCTCATTCCTAAATTTCTGACCCACCTTAGCCATTACCATAACCCTCGCATTCCCAAGCCTAGAGCGTTCTTCCGTAGCCAAGTCAGACTTGACATACGGGCCAACAAGAGAAGTAATCCTAGGCAATCATCTACCCCAAAATTTCAAGGGTAGGTCATGTAGCTGAATCCACACAGGTACTTCAGGCACATCAATTTTGTCCAATTTTGCATCAGGAGTCCATTCTTTTGCAATCAGGGGTTTATTATCAAACATATACAGACCATGATCGAGGATTTTTACCTTAGCTTCCTTGTTCTTGAACCGAACTAGGAAAATTCCATTAGGTAGAAAGGAAATCTTGTCTATGCCACGATCCTTCCAAATTCTTCTCACAAACCCTTCCACCTCTTCCCATGGCGGGTTAGCGCCCATAATGAAGCAATATACATCAGAGCTCCAATAATTAATCTCGTCGTCGATATCTTCCACGGAGAACCTTAGCAATTCCTCTTCGTCATCCATGTCGACGATTTTGTTCCCCTCTCTCTGTTTCCATCCCCCCGATTCCACCACCATTTCCGTAGCAGTCTCGGGCACGAACTCCGGCACTTCTTCGTCTGTTTCAGACACGTAATTCAAGCCCAGAATATCATTGACTCTTGAATTCATCTTGTTCGTTGCACTATCATCCAAATTCGAATTCTTCACCACTTTGCGTAGTAATTCCTCTTTTGCCTTACGAGTTATTGGCTTCATTGCTTTCGTCCCCCTCGAAACAGCTTTGGTTTTCTGTCTCGTTGAATCGCATAGCCAGGACGGAGGCTTTGCGTAGTCGCCGATAGGGCAACGCATGCCTGAAACACGCACGCCGAAAATCTCACGTTTGGTTCGCCGGAAATCCCCAGAGGAAAACGAAAAGTTTTTTTTGATTTTTTGCGTGGTAGTATTAATCGATAACATGCAAATAATTGAATGGGTTGCTAAGTCGATTTAAAACATCTAAAATTAACGTAAAAGTTGTATTTAGCATGCGAGGTTTGTTTTAGTATAATAAAACAAACAATGAAAATAAATTGCTAAGACAAAGAACAAACGTGTTAGTAACAGTTTGCAAATTGAATAAATGATGTAGATACGATGACATGCATGATTTTGAAAAGATAATTCGCGTGATGGATTAAACACGCGTTGACCGAGGTCATAAAAATATTTATCGAGACCCGAAATATGCTGAAAAGCCCGCTGTTTTGTTAAATTGGGAGCCACTCGATCAAGTCATTGCGGGACTCGACCGAATGGTCTCGAAAAAAGGCTTATGTCTCGGTTTTTGGGGTGCCACTCGATCGAGTGGGCTAGGCACTCGATCGAGTGCCCCTTGTATGGACTGCTGTCCGGTTTAATTTTGATCTCGAAATTGTTTTTTGGAAAATCGATAATTTTGCTAAGCCGCGTAAAAATATAATACGATTTATACCCGACTCAAATATTGATACTCGTAATATTCGATGCTTGATTATAGAATCAATATCGGATATTTAGAGTGGAGTAAAAAAAGTTGTTTAGAAAATCGTTTTGAATGTTGTTAAGACGAGATAATTCCTCCACGTTGTAATATCGTAATTACTCGGCTTCAACGGTATTATGTTTAACATGATTTGATGATTGATTTCTTTAGATCAGATATTCGACTATAGAGTCGATATTGAATCCTTAGGGACGATTATTTATTGAAAATAGTACGATAATATCGATATTAGGAACGAGAAAATAAAAAAGAAAAGACGTGACGACGACCCGTATAAAAAGACGGACGGACGAGAGAAAGAGAAGAAAAGGGAGAAGTCGGGATTTGTAACACCCTCAACCTACATGCTTGATTATCTCGAAAACGGACTCGTAGTAGCGGCCTAGGCACGGGAGCATTAAGATGTATATAGGTGAGTTATGGTGTGTATGGTTAGTGATTTGGCGAGTTTTGCTCTCGGGTTTGGGTATATGGTTTGCCTAAAATTGCCTAGAATTTCGGGTTGTGAATGGTCGGGAATCCTATAGGATTTCTAGAGGGAAGATCGGAATATAATATGCCTAGTATTGCTGGAATTCCGGGTTGTAATTTTGATGATGTGTGTTGATGTTGTAATTGATGTCGGGAATTGTGTGTGTGAATTGTGTGTGCAAGGGTGTGGTATTTATAGGATGAAATACCGACTTGGGATAGGAGATTGATATCTTGCATAGGAAGAAAACAACCGGTTGAGATGAAGTGAGATTCCGTCTTTGGATAGGAAAAGGTTACTTGCATGGGAAGAAACACCCGGTTTAGATGGAGTAGGATTCCGACTTTGGATAGGAAAAGTAAGAAGGTTGAGAGGAATGAGGATTCCGTTTCTTGGTAGGAAAGGCATTGAGCCAGCTGGAAAGAGGAGTACTCGGCCGAGTATCTCCGTGCTTGATCGAGTGTTCGGATAGGATTCCTTCTGGAGATCGAATTCTATCTTTAACGGAATTGTTTAATATTTTTTGTAGCTGATTTTTGTAGCGTTTGAGCTCAAACCGGACTCGTGGGGTGACACGACTGGTTTCTACGTCTCGGAAAATATCTTTGACCGGGTTTTGACTCGGATTAGTCTTATCTGACTCTAAATGACTCACTGGGCCTGAATTTGAGGTTGGTTTTGTGAGATTTGTACTCCGTATAAAGCCCAAGCCAAATGCCAATGATTTTGAGCCCATATTCGAGTATGTTAAAGCATGTTTGCGTCCGATCATCATCGGGTGTTCTTTGCAAACTGTTATAGACACCTAACGGCCAAATGTGGGTGTCTACAGAGCCCCCACTCTGATTGAGGCTTAGACATGGTGAAAGTCAGAGTAGCTACTAGGCCAGTCAAAGATTAAGACCTGGCAGACTTCCGGTCGGGTCGTTTATAGTCCATTAGACTCGCGTGAAGGGCTCGCCAGCCAAAAGATAGAAATCATACCTGAGCTGATGATGATAACTCCGTGGGGAATTTTGGACTTGTTGTATAAGTTCGGGTGCTCCATCCCGTGAAAAATGCCACCCTGGGCTTTCCACTGGGGAGTGAGTCGCGCGGCCCTGCTTGAATCGTCCATATACATGATTATGCAAAGTTTCGCATGTAGCATTTAGGTAGAAATGACTTGCGCTGGGGAAAAAAATTGAAAATTATTGGATTTTTTCAAAAATCTGACTCTGAAAAGAAATAGGAATGCTCGGGATGACTTAGCTAGGTTCTGAGGTAAGGCCTGTATGCTAAATCCTCTGGGATTAGGAATCCTAAAGTAAGGAGGGGAGTCTGGGTTTAATGCTATAAATACCCTTCCCTGCCCTTAGTTTTTCTCATAATTCTCATAGTTCCCTTCGTTCTTAAAGAGAAACAAGCCCGAGAATCTTATTCCTCTTTAAGAATTTTAGCTATGGGAATCGACCGTTTGATCGAAACGCTGCAAGATTGGTCCCGATATTTCAGAGACGCAGACAAAGTTATTCTGAATCAGAATGGTATCACTCAATTGTTCACAATCTGTCAGATGCAAGTGGATCGTCACTTTCTGGATGCTTGCTTGTCCTATTGGGACGATATCTATCATGTTTTTGGCTTTCCTCGAGGCGAAATTTGTCCTATTCCTACGGAAATTGCCGCCGTAGGTGGAAGGAATCCCATACTTCGCCCTGCTATCCCGTATTTAGTTCATGATCCGAGGACGAAATTACGGGAATTTTCAGGACTTTCTCACATGGAGGTATCCCGTATGCTGGAAGGAGATACTGTCTCTTTGATCGACCTGGCTGAAAAATTTATGAATCCACACGACGTCCGGGTCAAGCCGGTCCACAGTCGTAGGGCCTTCGCTTTTTGTATGCTCCATGTTTATGCCTTCGAAGGTCATATGGATCTGTTATCATGCATGGGCCATGTCCGACTTTTTACCGTGGTTGGCCTGATGGAAACGGAGCACAGCCTGACTTGGCTGATTACGAGAGAAATTATCCAAGGTTTGGATAGTCGTAAAAGGGATTCCTCGATCCGATTGACTGGGAGTACCCGTCTTCTGCAGGTATATTGCCATGATTTTTTTTCTCGATTTTTGATTTCTCGCAATTTTCCGATTTTTCGCGGTTTTCTCGATTTTCGCGATTTTTTTAAAATTTTTAAATTTTTTTTTATAATCATATCCCCGTTTTTCAGCTTTGGCTATTTGAGAGATTATCAATCGTGGATCCTCCCCTTGACGTGAGACGATATCGCCCCAATCAAGTGATGACGAGGAGACGGACCGTTGATTTTTCTCGCCTCAATACTAAAAAATACTGGGACGAAGTGCTGTCTTTTCATGGTGGCCCGTTGATCCGATGGACCGTGCCATGGTGGCCCATTTATGTTCGGACTGGTTTGGAATTGGGAGACAGGGCACGATATCAAGTGATCCTATTTTTTAGGCAAACAATTCACCTTTACCCCGATCGCATACTTGGGCAATATGGTCGGGCTCAAAGAATCCCCGAAATTGAGGCGTTCGTGAGTGAATCTACTCAGCTGACAGACGTGATGTGTGACACCTGGATGCAGCGGTGGTACACCCGGGCTACTTGGTCTGTTTCTAAGACTCTTCACTCAATCTAGGTATCAGACTCTTATGTGAAATGGACGAAAGCGGACACTGCTAAGGCCCGAGCTGCCTTGAAGACTGATGAGGCCCTTGATCTGCTGCGACGAGAACAAGCCAAGGATAACAGAGGCTTCTTTGACGAGGGTGACTCTTCGGTTACCTTGGTTCGGCTGATGTCAGGTCAGAAAGGAAAGACTAGGACTCAGGCTGAAGGGTCCAGTACTAAATGTGCACGGGGGAAATTGAGCCCCCAGACAGACCTGGAAAGGAGACTCGGCCCAAGACTGGCGGTTCGGGACCGACTTGGTCCTCGAGACAGACTACCCGAGCACGTACGGGCTCGGCTTGGACTAGTGACAATGGCAGAAGACCCGCGGTCGAAGAAACGGGTTCGAGCTAAAGTGGTCCCGCTTGTGATACGGGAGCGTTTTCCCCCACCCCGTCGACCTCGGGCTCCACGTGACCCGAAAGATAAGGGAAAAGGCAAAATGCATGACCATTAGTCTCCTTAGCTTTTATTATTTAAGTATTATTACTAATTTGTGGTGTCATTTTTTTGTTTTGTTTTTTTTTTGTGATGTATTTTTTGAAATGCCCGAGTTTATCGTTTTTTTTTATAAAAGACATATCAGTGAATACCGTTCCCGTCTTTTCGTTATTGCAGTGGTTGTACCCTCTTGAGGGGTTGCCTATGTATCTACAATTAGCGGAATCAAACCAAACGTAGTTCGAAATAGATTCTTTTTGCAATTTTCGAAATACGTCAAGACTATTAGTTCGAGATGTGCGACAGTATGATAAGCAATCCTAACTTATTGGCTTGCTTATAATTTTTGAGAATTTATAAAAAGACAATTTTTTATAAACTTTTAGCAAATGACATTGAGATAAGGCTTAGGGGTAGTAACGCTTCAACTGGTCCAAGTTGGTTGGGTTGACGAACTCGTTTCCATCCAAGTCTGTTAGCATCACTGCTGCTCCTGATAGGATTTTCTTTACTAGATAAGGCCCGGCCCAATTGGGTTTGAATTTCCCTCTTGGGTCAACTGGTAGTAAGGCCCGGACGAACTTCAGGACTAGATCCTCTTCTTTGATATTTCTGGAACTAACTCTTTTATTGAAAGCCCGTTGTATCCTCTTTTGGTATATCTGGATATTGTTAAGGGTCCGGGATCGCCGTTCGTCCAAAAGAACTTGCGAGTCATATCGGGCTTGGACCCAATCTGCCTTAGGCTCCTGACTCTCGAGTAAAATCCTTAGGGATGGCACCTCTAGCTCGACCGGTTGGACCGCTTCCGTTCCATATGTCAGATAATATGTAGTTGCTCCGGTTGCGGTGCGAATTGATGTTCGGTACCCCCATAGGGCAAAAGGAATTTTGTCAGGCCAGTCCCGGTAATTATCAGCCATCTTTTTAAGTATGGTGACAATCGTTTTATTAGCTGCCTCTACCGCTCCAATTGTTTGGGGACGGTAAGGCGAATATGTATGCCTTTGAATCTTATATTTTGCTAACAAAGTAGCAGTTTCGGCTTGAAAATGGGTCCCGTGATCACTGATAAGTGTAGTTTGTAGTGCCTATTTTGCTATGTTTTGGTCCCATTTCCTTGTGGAATCGCTCCTTGGGAGCGATTCATGGGCTTCTTATGCTTCCTTTAGTCCGTTTCAGGTTCCCGAGACCGATTTGGAAGAGTTGGAGTGATTCCGACTCAATACATACACATTTTGGAGACAACGAGATAAAGGAACGATGACTCGAGGCCTTGGAATCGACTCCAAGACCTTGGGATCCAATCCCGAGCCTCCGAGACCCGATCCCGAGTCCCGAGAATCGACGGGAAGCCCATGAGATACAAGGAGGGACCCTAGAGCTCTTATTGGAGGCATACAAGACCCTTCCCGGTCGGGATAGTGGCCTTCCCGATCGGGAAGGTGTGCACGATTAGGAGTGCCACTGTGGGTCCTTCCCGGTCGGGTTGAGCCCTTCCCGATCGGGATGACAGAACCCTTCCCGATCGGGATGATTCGTCCCGGTCGGGATGGGCTACAGCTCACCCGCATTGTTTCTTTTCTTCTCCTTCATTCTTGTACCCATATATATACTCCCTTCTTGTAATGTTAAGACATCTTATCATACCCTAGACTAGTTTAAGCCTCCATTAACATTCAAAACCCTAGATTAGTACTACTCTCATTAGTTTAATTCTCTCTTTAATTCTTAGTTAATCATTGTAATTAGTTCTTGGATTAAGGGGATTCTTGAAGATTGTTCCAAGATTGACAACCTTGGGATTGTATTTGGGTTTCTCATTAATACAAGTTTTCATCTTTTCTTCATCCTATTGTTGGTATAATCTTTTCATCCTTGTTCTTTGTTTATTCAATCAAGTTTCATCTTTTTATATTGTTATTGTTGTTAGTTGTTCATAATGAATGTTTTGATGTTTAGTTTATTTTCTCTTGTTATTGTTATGGGTAATTTGATAATGAGTGAGTAGTAATCTTGTGGGGTTAGTAGGGGGATTAGGGGTAGAATATGGATGATTAGGGTTGATTAAGGGGAAAAGGTTACATCTTTGTTGTTAGTCACATTGTAGGCACTCTATGTGTTTGTTGATATGCTTGTGTGAGTTGTAGTGGCCATGCTTCCCATACTTGTGTTCATCTTCTCATTGATTGCTTATTTTGTGGAATTGTTGAGAATAGTTTAGTCGCGAGAGCGTGGACTAGGGTCTAAGTTGCGAGAGCCCGGACCCACCTTGACATCGGTTTAAGTTGCGAGAGCCCGGACCGACTCTAGCGATTAGGAGACACCTATACCCTTGATCACCCCAATTACCCTTCTACTCCTATGAACCCGACCTACCCCACTTCCTTTCCATATTTGGTTCATCGTCTTAGTTAGTCATTGTTTACTCTAGTTTATTTGTTAGTTCGATCATTAGCATTGTTTAGCATTGTTAGTATAGTCATACTTCTCCTCCACCATTAGTTTTCCTTTTATCGCTTCTCTGTGTTTGTTTGGTAATCTAGTCTCGTTATAGGTAGACCTAGTCTAAACCTTGATATACCGTCCTCGTGGATACGATCCCGACTTGCCCTAGCTACCCACTAGGTTAGTCGGTGTTTTATTGATTGGCTAGGGCCGTGACAAATCCTTACCATCAATTTGGCGCCGTTGCCGGGGATGGTGCATTGTTTAGACTTAGTTTGCTTATTTCTAGACTTAGTTACCCTTCTTTGTGTTCTCCCATCTTCTCTTGTAAATATTCTCTAGATTTTTCTTCTTTCCTTAGTTTTATTTCTTCTTTTTCTCTTTGTCTCTAGTTGTGTTTGTTTATTGTCGTTACCTAGTGCCCATAAAGCACTAGGTGTTCTCACGTTTGTTCTAGTGTGTAGTGTATACCTAGGAGGGGAGGCGACTTCTATCTCTTTAATCCAGAGCCGGAGAGACTCTTTCGAGCCTTTCGCCAACGGACGATTAATCGGGTTAGAATCTCTCAACCGAGTGCAAGCAATACTCATCAAGGGCAAGCCCAAGGAGCCGACTTGAACAATCCACATCGAGAGACGGCCGAAGGGAGTTTCATTAACCCTTTTGGTGATTCTTCTTCTCCTAGTTCCCCCTCCTCATCTACACCAACACCATCTACACCACCATCTTCTCCCTTATATCCAAGAATGCCTAAGTTTTCCTCTCACTCCACATTCACCGAGGATGTCTTGCCAGGACCGAGAGCATTACCGGATACTTATACCGGGAATTTTGTGGCGAATACTCATTTTATTCAACTTGTGGAGAGGAACCAATTTAGTGGGTTGCCTACCGAAGACCCGCACCAACACATGGAGACTTTCTCCGATTATTGTGACGCTATATCTCAAACCGGGGTTACTCAAGATCAAATTCGTTGGGTACTTTTCCCATTTTCTCTTATTGGAAAAGCGAAGCAATGGATCAAGAGTCTCGATAGGGCAACCATGGGGATCGATACTTGGAAAAAGCTTGCCTTGGCGTTCTACCAAAAGTTTTACCCTCCGGAAAAGACGAATTTGTTTAGGGCCTCCATCACCGGGTTCCAACAAAGGGATGAAGAGAGCCTATATGAAGCTTGGGAGCGGTTTAAGTCTTTGGTAAGATCGTGCCCTCATCAGGGACTCTCGCAATGGTTCTTGGTGCAACAATTTTGGAATGGTCTTTATGAGGACTCGAGAGCTATTCTTAACATGGGCTCCAATGGTAGGTTTACCGAGGTCGATGACGACCAAACGTGGGCGAGAATCGAAGAGATGGCGGTGCATAATTCGCAATACTCTAGGCCTAGGAAGGCACATCGAGGAGGCATGCATGAGGTCGATGCTATCACTAAGTTAAGCATTGACCTTGGAGCTCAATTGAAAACACACATGGAGACTATTGACAAGAAGCTCCAAAGCCACCTCAACCAAGTCCAAGGCACTAGTTCCTCCCACCATCAACCGATTCAAGAAGTGAATGCTTTGGGGTTCGCACCTCCTACACCTTACTTTGGGATGTGTGACACTTGTGGAATCGTTGGTCATGACCCTATGAATTGTAGAGGGAGTATTGAGCAAGTGAACGCCTTTCAAGCGTTCAAGCAAGGTGCCTCCTACTCTAATCAATACCAAGCTTCCAATCAAGTCCCTCAACAACAAGCAGTTCAACATCAACAACAACATCGTCCCTATGTTCCACCTCCCTTAAGGGACAACAATGAAAGTTACCAAGGTTATGTGGGTAACCAAAGACCCTTCAACAATTTCAAGCAAAATAACCAAGGTAACTTCAACAACAAGCAAGGGTTCCAACAAGGGAACTTCAATCAAGGTGGTTTCCAAGGGAACCAAAATTTTCAAGGGTATCAAAACCGCAACCATGGCAACAATCAAGGCCATCAACAAGGTAATTCTCATGGGTTCCAAGGGAACCGTCAACAAGCAACTCAAAATCAACAACAACAAAGCAAGCCTAGGAGCCGGTCTCCTACTCATGATTATGGCATTCCTCTCGCCATCACCGACACTCCACATAATCCATCGTCCCCACCTCGGGATTTTGAAATTCAAAAGACTTTGATGGAAATACAAAGGAGCAATCAAGATTTGCAACAAAGTCAAGTGGACATGTCGAGAAACCATCATGAGCTCTTCACTTATATTCAAGGGGAAAACGCGATGAGAGATACTCGTATGAAGATACTTGAGACTCAAGTGTCTCAACTCGCTTCGGGGAGCTCCTCAAGGCAAAAGGGGCAACTACCTTCTCAAGGTGAAACACCGACATTTGAGCATGTAAATGCTATCACCACAAGGAGAGGTACCTCTTATGACTCCCCTCCGTGTCCCATTGAGCAAGAGCCAATGCAAGAACCGACAAAGGATATGGCACCTCCAAATCAAAAAGAGTCAAGCTTTGATAATCCAATTGAGGACACTCCTCCCCCACTTCAAGAGAAAGACAAGGGGAAAAGGAAAGTGTGCTTCGAAGAGTCCACCCCAATTGAGCAAAACAAGTACCAAATCAAATTGCCTTTCCCATCAAGGCAAATGAAGACTAGGGTGGACACTCAATACGACAAGTTCCTTAGTATTGTGAAGAAATTGGATGTTAGTGTCCCGTTTACCGAGTTACTTACCCAAATCCCGGCATATGGTAAATTCATGAAAGAAATCTTGGCTAGGAAGAGGTCCATCGACAAGGAAGAGACGGTAGCATTCACTAGGGTGGTGAGCGAGCTTATTCAAGGTTCCACGCTTCCAAAATTGAAGGACCCGGGTAGTTTCTCTATCCCATGCACCATCGGCAATTACAAGATCGAGAGAGCTGTGTGATTTGGGTGCGTGTGTGAGCATTATCCCCTACACCATTTGTGAGCGATTAGGGATGACGGAGTTGAAATGTACGTCCATTACACTCCAAATGGCCGATAAGTCTCTTAACCGACCATTGGGAATGTTAGAGGATGTGCCGATACAAGGAGGGGAGGCGACTTCTATCTCTTTAATCCAGAGCCGGAGAGACTCTTTCGAGCCTTTCGCCAACGGACGATTAATCGGGTTAGGATCTCTCAACCGAGTGCAAGCAATACTCATCAAGGGCAAGCCCAAGGAGCCGACTTGAACAATCCACATCGAGAGACGGCCGAAGGGAGTTTCATTAACCCTTTTGGTGATTCTTCTTCTCCTAGTTCCCCCTCCTCATCTACATCAACACCATCTACACCACCATCTTCTCCCTTATATCCAAGAATGCCTAAGTTTTCCTCTCACTCCACATTCACCGAGGATGTCTTGCCGGGACCGAGTGCATTACCGGATACTTATACCGGGAATTTTGTGGCGAAGACTCATTTTATCCAACTTGTGGAGAGGAACCAATTTAGTGGGTTGCCCACCGAAGACCCGCACCAACACATGGAGACTTTCTCCAATTATTGTGACGCTATATCTCAAACCGGGGTTACTCAAGATCAAATTCGTTGGGTACTTTTCCCGTTTTCTCTTATTGGAAAAGCGAAGCAATGGATCAAGAGTCTCGATAGGGCAACCATGGGGATCGATACTTGGAAAAAGCTTGCCTTGGCGTTCTACCAAAAGTTTTACCCTCCGGAAAAGACAAATTTGTTTAGGGCCTCCATCACCGGGTTCCAACAAAGGGATGAAGAGAGCCTATATGAAGCTTGGGAGCGGTTTAAGTCTTTGGTAAGATCGTGCCCTCATCAGGGACTCTCGCAATGGTTCTTGGTGCAACAATTTTGGAATGGTCTTTATGAGGACTCGAGAGCTATTCTTAACATGGGCTCCAATGGTAGGTTTACCGAGGTCGATGACGACCAAAAGTGGGCGAGAATCGAAGAGATGGCGGTGCATAATTCGCAATACTCTAGGCCTAGGAAGGCACATCGAGGAGGCATGCATGAGGTCGATGCTATCACTAAGTTAAGCATTGACCTTGGAGCTCAATTGAAAACACACATGGAGACTATTGACAAGAAGCTCCAAAGCCACCTCAACCAAGTCCAAGGCACTAGTTCCTCCCACCATCAACCGATTCAAGAAGTGAATGCTTTGGGGTTCGCACCTCCTACACCTTACTTTGGGATGTGTGACACTTGTGGAATCGTTGGTCATGACCCTATGAATTGTAGAGGGAGTATTGAGCAAGTGAACGCCTTTCAAGCGTTCAAGCAAGGTGCCTCCTACTCTAATCAATACCAAGCTTCCAATCAAGTCCCTCAACAACAAGCACTTCAACATCAACATCAACATCGTCCATATGTTCCACCTCCCTTACGGGACAACAATGAAAGTTACCAAGGTTATGTGGGTAACCAAAGACCCTTCAACAATTTCAAGTAAAATAACCAAGGTAACTTCAACAACAAGCAAGGGTTCCAACAAGGGAACTTCAATCAAGGTGGTTTCCAAGGGAACCAAAATTTTCAAGGGTATCAAAACCGCAACCATGGCAACAATCAAGGCCATCAACAAGGTAATTCTCATGGGTTCCAAGGGAACCGTCAACAAGCAACTCAAAATCAACAACAACAAAGCAAGCCTAGGAGCCGGTCTCCTACTCATGATTATGGCATTCCTCTCGCCATCACCGACACTCCACATAATCCATCGTCCCCACCTCGGGATTTTGAAATTCAAAAGACTTTGATGGAAATACAAAGGAGCAATCAAGATTTGCAACAAAGTCAAGTGGACATGTCGAGAAACCATCATGAGCTCTTCACTTATATTCAAGAGGAAAACGCGATGAGAGATACTCGTATGAAGATACTTGAGACTCAAGTGTCTCAACTCGCTTCGGGGAGCTCCTCAAGGCAAAAGGGACAACTACCTTCTCAAGGTGAAACACCGACATTTGAGCATGTAAATGCTATCACCACAAGGAGAGGTACCTCTTATGACTCCCCTCCGTGTCCCATTGAGCAAGAGCCAATGCAAGAACCGACAAAGGATATGGCACCTCCAAATCAAGAAGAGTCAAGCTTTGATAATCCAATTGAGGACACTCCTCCCCCACTTCAAGAGAAAGACAAGGGGAAAAGGAAAGTGTCCTTCGAAGAGTCCACCCCAATTGAGCAAAAAAAGTACCAAATCAAATTGCCTTTCCCATCAAGGCAAATGAAGACTAGGGTGGACACTCAATACGACAAGTTCCTTAGTATTGTGAAGAAATTGGATGTTAGTGTCCCGTTTACCGAGTTACTTACCCAAATCCCGGCATATGGTAAATTCATGAAAGAAATCTTGGCTAGGAAGAGGTCCATCGACAAGGAAGAGACGGTAGCGTTCACTAGGGTGGTGAGCGAGCTTATTCAAGGTTCCACGCTTCCAAAATTGAAGGACCCGGGTAGTTTCTCTATCCCATGCACCATCGGCAATTACAAGATCGAGAGAGCTATGTGTGATTTGGGTGCGTGTGTGAGCATTATCCCCTACACCATTTGTGAGCGATTAGGGATGACGGAGTTGAAATGTACGTCCATTACACTCCAAATGGCCGATAAGTCTCTTAACCGACCATTGGGAATGTTAGAGGATGTGCCGATACAAATAGGGAAGTTCTTCATTCCGGTCGACTTCATTGTGGTTGACATGCCGGAGGATGCTAACACTCCCATCATCCTTGGACGCCCATTTTTACACACCGCCGGTGCCGTGATCGATGTGAAGAAGGGTAGGATTACTTTTCAACTAGGCGACGAGGAGTTAGTGTTTGACCTCCAAGGCAACACTTCGCCTATGACCGAGACATGTAATATGATCCATGCCACGGAAGACATCGATCGAGGGAAAGATCCGGGACAAAGCTTGAAGAAGTACTCTTATGTACTTGACGATGATGACTCCGATTTGGAGGAGGATGAGAGCCCAAATCATGGGTTGGATGACAAGTGCAATGACAAGGAAAAAGATGAGCCTCCCTTGGGGCCACATGAGGATCGTTGGACGTTTGGGTATATCCCGAAGGATCGCAAGTACAAGTTCAAGCCATTGAACTTAGTAGATCGGGATGCCCCGGGAACGTCGATGCAAGGCCTTGAAGAGCCTCGGGATATGGTCGGTTATATCTCGAGCTTGATTGAAGACTTCTCTAGGGCCTTCGACTTGTTCCTACATGCCCTTGATGAAGATGGAATCGGTTTGGAGATTGTTGAAAAAGATTGAAGAAAGCACCGCCTTGGTTTGACGGAGTTCCACAAGAACCGTCTCATTGTATATATCTCTTTCTTGTAATTTCTTTGGATTTTTGTGAATTCTTGTAATATTGGATTATTGATGAGTGAGGCGAGGGATAGAATTTTATGCTTGAGTTGAGTTTGTTGGTTAGGTGAAGTGAAGATTATTCTTAGAGAAGAATGGCTATGATATACCTTGGGTTGTAAGCACGAGGATCGGGTTTTTGAAACTTAGAGCGAGCTTTTGGGATTGTGGAGGTTGAAGAAGGCCCATCCCGACCGGGATGAGGCGTCCCGATCGGGATGGATAAGGCTAAAATAAAAATTAAATAATTAAATAATTAAATAATACTCATAATTAAATAATACTCCTTAAATAAAATAAAAATTGATAAGGTTAAAGTTCGGTTAGATTTTAGTGAAAAAAACTAAAAGAAAATCTACATCTGGCAACAGATCGAGTCGTGTCATGTTCGTGTCATAGCTAGGTACACGGGTCATAAATCTCTAAACCCAAACCCGATCCATTTATGCTTTGTGTCGTTCGTGTTGATCACCCACGACTTACATAAATGGGTCATTAAGCCTAAATCTAAACCCATAATTTCGTGTCGGGTTCGTGTCGTGTTTTCGTGTCATGTCAATATTTTGGGAGTATTAACATATTTATGTTAAAAATGATTAAAAAATTAAATTTAAATTAATTTAATAAAAAGGTTATTCACGTCGGTTTCGTGTTTCAGGACCCGAACCCAAACCCGACTTGATTAAATCTCGTGTCATGTTTGTGTTGACGCACTTACATAAATGGGTCTTGAAGCATTAACCCAAACCCGTTAATTTCGGGTCGTGTCATTGTTTGTTGGTTGTAAGAAAATCTCATCAGTTATGATTTTAACGCTTAGGAAATCAATGTTTCTTATGTATTCTTAAGTAATCGTTATCTAATTAGAAGACATGTGAAACGGGATTGAGCGTGCGGGTTTGGTCACAGACTCACAACTCGGGTCATACGAGTTGTTTAATTTGTCGAAAATTTTTTTTACAGGTCTTTTAATTTTAAGACTTAGAGTATCGCCAAAGGTCAAAATATTTTGCACAAGCTAGTCATTGGGGTCGGATCGGGCCATGTTCGATCGGAACATGAAAATAGGGTTCACTTATTTAAGGTTCGAGTCATTTTCGGATATATTTTTATCAGGTCGATCGAGTCATGAAAAATGGTTCAAGTCATTTTGGGTCGAGTTAAAATTTAACAAGGGTGCATATTCAGTTTCAGAATACCCCTTAACAAGGGTGCATATTCAGTTTCAGAATACCCCTTAAGTGAAATTTAAAAAAAAAAACACAGATGAATCTAAAATTCACCCGTCTATGGTACTTTCATTCACAATAGAAACAAAAACCTAGCACTGCATTAGGCAATAGAACAGCAGAATCTTCATCAACCCTAATCTGCCTAAATTTATCATCTCAAAAACCACTACTTCTCAAAGAAAGATTAGAACAGGCTAGGTTTGTGTTTATTCCATATGGCTTTTTATAATGCTTTGGTTAATTGCTATGATTACTGTAACTTATACAGAGTATAGTTGACGTTTTTCGTAGTTCATGCTTCTGATTATGTGTAATTAGTACGGTAATTGTAAATTTATATATGCTAATTACTGTAATATATACATATGTTAGTGATTGGAGTCATGTTGTCTGTTATCTCACGTTTAATGTCTATTTTGTTACTGGTAATATTATAGGTTGTGGGTGATTAGGTAAATTGATAAAACATGGAGTTCTCTGATTGTGTTGGATTAGATGTAAGCATTTTAGAATTGCTTAGGCTGATTGATGTTGTTATCACATTTTTTCAGTTCTTGTACTAGTGTTTGTGCTTAATCTAATAATTATAGAATTGTATATTACTGTACGATATTATCTTATTGTTTGAGTTCCAATCCCATCATTGTTTTGCCAATCCATTTCTCTATACTCGCCATCACTTTCTTGCTATACTGACAATGGAATAACAGATGCTCAGTAGTTTCTATTTCTGGGTCACAAATATAGCACCCTTCATTGTCAATAACCATCAGGTTGTTCAATTTAACCTTAGTATTCATGCCTCCTTGTGCTAACAACCATGTGATGACAACATGCTCATGAGTATTCCAGTTGCTCCAAATCGTTGTTGCCCATGAACATTTGTCCCCTTTGAGTCAAAGTCAGTTATACTCATCTCTTATACGGAGTAGTATATTTGTGATCATCCGAGCCCCACAAATTATTTGTGATCATTCTAGCCTAGGTTTAGCTGTTATTCGAGATTGTTCCCTCGTCTTTGTAGACATATGGTGAGCGATTCTTAGAACTAGAAACAATCTGAACTTGTCGCGGGATGCATTAGAATTTGATGTTGGATTAGTTCACTGAACATATATTCCAAAACTGAGTCATTTGGCTCATTTTGTGTCGTTTTTCATGTTTAAAATGCTGGTTTTGAGAGACTTTATTGTTAGTTACCGGTTTTCAGTTAATTTAGAGGTCTGGAAAAGAAATTAAGAAAAGTAGTTTAATGAAGGGCTCAGATTACATTCCTTCTTTAAGTGCTAATTGCAGGGCTCAAATCAACTTATATGTGTTCATGGTTGGTCTGATTGATCAGAATTGCGAGGTTGATGCATTTGAATGCGGGATAGTTTAATGCGAGAAGGAGAAGCCCATCATAGAGAAGGATTACAGTACATTAGGCCAATTAGCATTCAAGATTGCTTTGTGCATCAATCGTGGCTGTGTTAAATCGAATTGCAAGCATAGTTTTTATGCCCAACTCAAGTTTCATCGAGATGTAGTTCAGGCATGCGCTATTCATTAATTCAGGCTGCAACATTAAGACTGAAATTAAAGAGTGAAAGCAAGGGGAGATAAAGGTGTTTTATGCTCTAAACAATGGGTGAATTCATGTCTAGAATTGGGTTGACAGGTCTTTGGTTCAGGCTGCAATGGCGGGTTTCGAGAGCTGCATTATGGGGCTGCCTTTTATACCTGGTTGCACTGCAACTCGATGCAATTTCTAGCTGAAGACAACAGCTTTTTGTTGCTCGATTAAATAACTGAATTGAAGACTGAATGAAGGAGGAGCAATAAGCTTTACATCAACGCAAAGGCTGACGTCCCTGGTTCAAATGTGTCGATCGATCTGATTGACATATGCACGTACGTATGTATATGCATGAATGATTCAAATTAATTGTGTCCAAAGGTAGTGCTAGGTGTTTACAGTGACGATGAAACGCATGGTCATTATATATATTTCTACTGCGTATAATATTCCTACATAAAGGGAGTGCTAGGTGTTTAGAGTGTGTAATCCATAGTCAGTGGAGAGGCAAGCATTACCTCACGTTTAATTAAGGAATTATCATGTATCATTTTAGAGAAACTTATTGTACATAATTTAAGTCTATCTTTCTTTCTCTTTTTTTTACAATCTTTTATATGATATGTTTTATATTTTTTTATTTGTAAGCATTTAACTACTTTTCTTCTTGTGCTTATAGATTCAAAGAAGAGGAATGACAGATAAGAGACATGGTATCAATGAGTATGGAAGAATCTGAGATGAAAGGATCGCAAAAAATAAGAGGTTTCAGGAATCTGGGATAGTTAACCTCGCTAAAAAAGTGACAACTATGGTGGACAATAGCGAGAACAACAAGAGGAAACTAAAAGACAAAAGTAATGGTACTGAGAATGACATTGATTACACACCAAATTATAATAGCAGCAGTCACGAGGAACTTGATCCTTTAAACTTCGAGGTTATTTCTAAAAAGGTATGTTATATTTTCTAACTTCTTATTATCGTATCATAATATATTTTTTGGTTAAAGGTAGCAGATGCGGTGCTCGTATAACAAAGACCATAGCCTATGACAGAGGAATATCACAGTTGCTGGAAGGAGCTTTGTAGTAATACACAAAAAATGGTAATTGATCGTACTAAAAACAAATTGTTTGTAGTTAAAATTCATGTTTGTTTATGATTGATCACAAACAAATGAACATCCAAATGAGGAAGTGCTTTCTTTAGACCAAATGTTTGAGCAAACTCATAGAAGGATCAAGAGTAGGCAATATAATGATTCGTATGTTGACACAACCAAAGAGATTGTAAGCTATTTGATATTTTAAAAATGTTTACATAAAATATTTTTTTCACAACAGTTACAGTTAGATTAAATGAGGCGCAAATTAAAGACAGGTGGAGGAAAACATTTTTAAAAAGAAGACAAAATTAGAAAATAGTCAAATAGAGCTTAATGTCAAAAGGGAGAACTTGACTGAAGATATTATGCATAAAATTCTTGGAAAGATACCTCAAGAAATTGCAAAACAATAGTACTTGTGTTAGAGGTATGTGTTTTTTATCCTTTCGTTTTTTAATGTTTACAAATCTTATGACATTAAATTGTTATTAAATATTTGTTTTCCTTGTCACAGACTACCTTTTGGATTACGTGTGAATTCAACGATAGCCTCAAATTTGGAGCCACTGAAGACTTATACATGCTCGATATTTATTTGTTTTTGTATTCAAACATGTTTTGATTTCTGTTAGCTCTTTTTCGTTTAGACATTTTTTTTCAATATATAAGGTGTAGTACGAAACAATGAATATTGATTTTTAGATTATTAATGACATCTCTTTTGTGGATAAATTAATTATTATATTTGGCTATGATGTCTTGCATGTGCAGATACTATTTATAACGATTAAGTTAAGCATGTAGTAAAAAAAAACAAATTTAAATTATTTATTTTTATGCAAGAATGTTGCATTACAATTAGAATAATGTTGCTTTTAAAAAATTGGATATGTTGCATTAGCATCAAAATAATGTTGCCCTTAAGAGTGTTGCACATATATTTAAAGTGTTACAATAGTTTCCCATGATATGTGTTGCATTAGGTTATCGTTGCAACATTTTTTAAAAATGTTGCATTTGAGTAGAAAATGTTGCACCAAGTGTTACATTAGGCTATTGCAACGGAGTTTTAAGCAGCACATTTAAAATTGTTGCATAAACCCCAAAGCAACATTTTAGAGGTCATATGCAACATTTTTGCCGCGTTGCAATTGGCTGTTATTGTAGTAGTGATATATATATATATATATATATATATATATATATATATATATATATATATATATATATATATATATATATATACACACACATTATATCTTGTATTTGTATTATATACATATTCACTCTTTCCTTCTATTTTATATCATTCAAAATATCAAGATATATATTATGAGAGAAAATATGAGAGATAATGGTATAAATTTAAATATTTCAACATCTCAAAACTCTCTAAATCCACAAAATTCTCAGAACTCACAAATCACCTCAAATTATCAATTTCAAAATCCTCAAAGCATCCCATTTCTTCAAAATTTACCATACTTTGGTTTACCAAATATGCAAATTCCGACGACTATACATCCTAGTGTTCAAAATACACTTAATTCCCATACGACGATGGTCAATGCGACGGGCTTGTGTGACAAAAACGGGTTTGTAAATCCGGATATTGTTAGTCCTAGAGTAAGACCTCCATCTATCTCAAATACATCGACGGGAATCATGGCGCCATGTATTCCAATAGTTGATTCACCACCACCTAATTCCAAAAATTTATCTCAAAATGGTTTAGATAGCATTGTCATCGATGAACCACAAAATGATGAAGGTAATAAAAGAAAGAGTTACATGGTCTATGGAAGAGGACAAGGTTTTAACAAAGGCTTGGGTGACGATCTCCGACGACCCTAAAGTCGGAAAAAATCAAAAGGATGGGCAATTTTGGAAAAGGATTGTTGAATATTACAACGAACATAATGGAAAGGGAGTTCGAGATCGGTTGAGCAAGCTAAAGGTCGTTGGCATAGGTTTATAGGTGATGTCAATGAGTTTAATGATGTATACACTCGAATTCATAATGAGTATCATAGTGGATGGTCGGATGATCAACTCAAAGAAGCAACAAACGAAGAATGGACGAAGATTAAGAAGCGTAAGTTCCAATACATTCATATTTGGAATATAATTAACGAGAATGCTAAGTGGAATGCGGCAAAAGAAGGGGAAGAAAATTCGGGTTCTAAAAGATCATCGTCTAGCATGGAGGGACAATCTTCCGTTACCCGTCCTATGGGTACAAAAGCGGCAAAGGCAAGAAAGAAAGATAAGGAAAAGGTCGAACGTGACCAATTTAGTGACAATTACACCGTTTACAAAGAACTTCAACAAGAGAGAATCAAAGCCATAAAAGAGTTAAACGAGACCCTTAAAAATCGGTCAATGGCGCAAGATCTCGCGTTACTAAATATTGATATTACCAACTATACAGAAGAGGCTAAAGCGCTTCATCGCAAATTGTGTTCCGAAATCAAAGCTAAGTGGAACGTGAACGTCTAGTGTCTTTATGCACACTACAAAGCATTATGGAGTAGTACTTGATTTTGGAGTAGTCTATTTAAAATAATTGTTATAGTAGTTTGTTTAAAATATTATTTTTGTAGTAGTTTGTAATAGTAGTACTTCATTGTGTTGTAGTACTATGTACTACTTACTTTTGTTGTAGGAAGTAGTATTTTATTTAAAATAATTGTTTTACTTTTAATGTTATTTTTCATTTCTTATTTAATTTTCTTTGTTTGGTATTTTTTTCCTAGAATTTTAGTGTTAATTATTCCTTTGAGCTTTATAAAAATTAGTCTTACAAACTAGCCATTAGAAAAATTAGCCGTTAAAAAGTAGCCGTTAACAACTAGCCGTTATAAAAACAAGTCTATTTATATGAAATACCAAAGTATAATTTTGCTCACAACTCTCATTCATTTTTTCTTTTCTCATAACATTATTATCTTTAACAATACAAGATGTCACTACATAATAACAATTATGATGATGATCTAGAAGAAATTGCCATAAGATTTCTAATTGATGAGCTAGATGATGATATGGACGATGAGATATTTGAAATGCTTATCAAACAACAAAGGCAAGCATTAACTCTCACGAGACAACATATTTTTCGGGATCGTGTAGAAGCTAATAACCGCCTTTTCAGTGATTATTTTGCCGACAACCCGCTTTATCCCCCACAAATGTTTCGTCGAAGATTCCGCATGCAGAAGGATTTATTCCTTCGTATTGTACAAGCTTTGTCGAATCACTCTGAGTATTTCAAGCTAAGGTATGATGCATGGAACAAAACTGGACATATGCCTATTCAAAAGTGCACTGCTGCTATTCGACAACTTGCTTATGGATGTCCACCGGATACTTGCGACGACTATATAAAAATTGGTGCGACAACTGCAAGGGAGTGCCTAATTTTTTTTTGTAATGGGATTGTAGAGATTTTTGGCCCCTATTATTTAAGGAGGCCAACTACTGCAGACGTAGACCGTCTACTTGAAATGCATAATCGACAGCATGGATTCCCGGGAATGTTAGGTAGTCTTGATTGTATGCATTGGCAATGGAGGGCATGCCCAGTTGCATGGCATGGGCAATTTACTCGCGGTGATCAAGGAGTTCCTACTATTATGCTTGAAGCGGTTGCTTCATATGATTTGTGGATCTGGCACGCATTTTTTGGAGTAGCGGGAGCTAACAACGATATAAATGTTTTGCGACAGTCTTCATTGTTCAATGATGTAGTTCAAGGTTATGCTCCAGAGGTACGTTTCACTGTTAATCAAACCGAGTATACAAAGGGATACTATCTCGTTGATGGTATATACCCAGAGTGGGCTACCTTCGTTAAGAGTTTTCCATCTCCCTTAGACCCAAAGCGTAAATTATTTAAGAAAATGCAAGAAGCAGCAAGAAAAGATGTGGAACGAGCATTTGGAGTTTTACAAGCTCGCTGGGCAATAGTGCGCAATGCAGCAAGATTTTGGGATAGAGGAAGTTTGAAAAATATTATGTGCGCTTGCATAATTATGCATAACATGATCGTTGAAAATAAAGGGGATCAAGTCTTAAACTTTATTCCCGATATGGATGAGAGTCCTTCTATTACTTATAATCAAGGTTCTTTTGAAGATTTTCGGTCTGCGCTTGAAAGACGTGCGGAGGTTCGTGATCGTGAGACTCACCACCAACTTAGAGCGGATTTGGTTGAACATATTTGGCAACGATTTGGGGGTCAAGTTCAGATCAATTAATTACATTTCAATATTTGGCTTTTCGTCGTATTTGAAGTTTCATTATCATTATGTTGTCTTGTATTTTAAAATTAATAAATTTCGTTTTTCTTTTTTAATCATGTAAAACTTATATCAACTTGGTGCAAACCAATATAATGTAAAATAAACTATAAGATAATATCCAAATTCAAATAATATATAAAATGTAAAAAAATTCTATAAAATAATAAAGAAATTAAAATTAAAATTCACAATTAAATGAAATACATCAATATGTAATGTGGGTCCCATTGAAAAACTTTATTTAAAGTTCTCCCATTGTGTGTAAATGTTCTTCATTTTTGAGTTTGTCAAAATATGACATGGCAAAGGAAGAACTTTTTAAAAAGTTCTCCCATTGCACTTGCTCTTAGAGGTTTATTTTGGGCATTAAATGATATTTATTATAACTTTTATGGTATTATTTGGGGCAGCAAGATTTAATGCTTTTAACTACAATTTTTATGCTTAGGGTTGCAAAGGCTACCCTTTGCCACTCATTGGATTCGCCCATGATTGGGTGATAATTGTGACTACATTGTCAGTATACATATATGTTAGTAGGTTTAGTTGAATTCTAAATTAATAGTACTAAGTTTATGAGCATTGTTTATTTTTAAAAAAAATATTTTTTTAGTTAATATTAAATTAAGTTAGATAAATTCGAGTTTAATCGGTTGTTATGTAATTTTTTTTTACATAGAAAATGAAGAGAATTGAACGGAAAAGGATTTATGAAGGAAGACTTGATAAGAAAAGACGCCCTACAGTTGAATTTTTTAAGGGCATTGACTCGTTTTTGGAATTTGCTAAACAAAACTCACCCGATTATGCGTCGAGAGGTGGATTACTACAAGGTGAAGTCTCCTTAGAGTCTGAAATTTTAGTAGCAATTTTTTAATTTTCCGTAGCTAATTAGCTTAGAGATGGAATTTGCGACTAAATTTCATTGTTAGCTAAAGGCCTTGTCGCTAATTTAGCTACAGAATTAGCGACCAAAATTTGCTACCACCTAGCGACTAAAAACGTGGTGGCTAATTTTGCGACAATAATAGAGACGAACTTTTAAGTAGCTACATTAGCGACCACAAATTGATGGTAGCTAAGTTAGCGACAGACTTTGAGACCAATTTTGGTGTCGCAAAATTAGCGACTAATGTTTTGGTATCTAAAATGGCTACCAAGCATGAAGGTACATATCGGTTACTGCTACATCACCGCACTTGGCCCCCCACACTCACCGGGTGACATGGCAAATACAACCGCCCCGCCCCACCCTACCCTCCACCCTACCGCCCCACCCCCGTGGGCTAAACGGACACCCACGCACCCCTTCCCCTTCTTGTAAAGATATTGATAATTTTTGTTCAATAGAGGAATCAAACTCATGACCTCCAACTACATGGTAGACATTCTAACCATTAAGCCACATGAAGATTAATGCTTACATTAGACATAATTGTCAAGTTAAAAGTAAAAGAAATTGTTACACACGTGGATTATAAGGTACATACTTTTTAATAATAACTACTCCTATAAAAAACTTATTAATTTAAAAGTATATTTCACAATCGCATACATTTATATGAAATATACAAAAAACTAAACGTATTTTAGTAGCTAACAAAGTAAATCAGATATTAAAATTGGTACTCATTTGATTTCGTCTCCATAATAACTACGTAGTTATCCACTAATTTATTTTGGTCTTCTAGATATTCATTAATTCATTGTTCCTAATATTGTATCGTTATATATAGGGACAATTTTAGCTACTAATGTTTTTTTTTGTATCTAAAAACTTAAATTAGATACTACTATTGCTATCCACCTTATTTAGTCTCTATAATAGAGACATAATTAGCTACTAACATTTTTCTGTATCTAAAAACATAAATTAGATACTAATTTTGCTATCGACTTTATTTAATCTCTAAAATAGAGACATAATTAGTCACCGCTTCAGTTTGGTCTCTAAAATAGAGACTAAATATATTTATGTCTCAACATTAGTAGCTAAATAATATATTTAGCGACTGAATTTTTGTCAATTGCTAAACTGGTAGCTAAATCATAATTCTCTTGTAGTCGAAGTTAGGTGTCCGGACACTTAAATGCATGAACCTACAATTTTTTAGTATAATTGTGGTTAAGGAACAGTGGACGTCCGTCCGCACCGCCCGACGCCCCGCGCGCGCCCGTGCGGGACCGACCCGGTTTTTCAACGTGTGGCGGCGGCCACCCACGCGGCCCCCTCCCTGTCGGGGGCCGGTCCGATCTCGCGTACGGGACGATGTGTCGGACCTCGATTCGGATGACGATCCGGACTTGTACTAGACGGGTGCGGGCACCCGTGTTTCCATTTGGAATCGATCGAGTCGTGGTTGTAAATGTTTAAAGGCCGCTTTGTTTGGTAAGGCGACCTTTTTAGTGAACCGAATTCGTTGCCGATTTGTGGAGTCGCCACCGAGTCAATTATAGGGACTCGGAAACCGTTCAAGTCAACTTTGATCCCTTACTGGCTCAAAGTTGAGTGGCACGGGACCTAAAGATAAAGACTTGTACCCTTAAGCACTCCATGCCTGGAATGACTCTCATTGCCAATGGTTTCGGACATCTGAAAACCGTCGATTCTGAGTAAAGGGTGAGGGTACGTATTGGGAAGCCAACATCCGATAGATGTCAACACCCAATCCCGCCCGCACTATAGCGGCCTCTACTAATCAATCGATGGGCTGATAACCTAGTTCTTTTGTTGTGGTGGAAGTACTGTAACATCCGTTGTTTTAACCCTATACCTTTTTCTACGTCGGTTGTTTAGAGACAAGTAAGTTTTGTCGTAAAAGTAGTTGCGTTTACATTCTTTGCATGAGATTTCACGTGACAGGCAGGCCATGAAAAGATGGACATAGGAGAATAGAGAGTACTAATATTATATGTATTAGCAAAGCAGTTTTAACGTGATAATACGGATATTAGTCATTCTCGTTGTAATCCCCTATAAATTCTAATGCAATACAGTGGCGGAAACACTGTAGATTTGGGATTAAAACACACTGATGTTCTATACTTTACAAAAAGAACGGTTAGTTAATACAAATGTCACTTTTTACAAAAGGGCTAAAAATAAAAATTCTCCAAATAGGATTAAGAATCCATAAATAAACATAAATCAAGCGGAGTAGGATCCACGCCACTCCTAGCTCACACCAAACCCCGGAACAAATAATACCTGGCATGTTATAAACATAACAACCACAATTCAGTGGGGAGCAACTCAGACAGTTCTCCCAGCCATATTACATAATATTAAAGCATAATTACTATTATATCAAAATAGTTGAAAGTGGAAAATATTTAAAATGATACGGTAAAATAATTCGAAATGATTGCCAACCTGCAAATCAATGTCAATCAATAATAATAAAGGCGTTATGGAAATCAATCAGTGTAACGGAATAGACTTTCACTAGGATCATACTAAACTAGGTTCGAGAATTCAGTCAAAACAAATTAGACTTCAGTCTCTAACTAGGCAACTCAAGCTATAACAAGACTTCGTGCAGTGAGGTCCTGACTTAAGTGTAGAAACCCAAAATTTGACCGCCAGGTGTCTATAGCAGTTTCCAAAAAACACCCGATGATGATCGGACGCTAACATGTTCTAACGCGCTCGGATACGGGCTCGAAATCAATAATGTCCGGCATGGGCTTTTAACGGGATACAAATCTCACAAAACCAACCTCAAAACCAGGCTCAGTGGGTCATTCCGAGTCAAACAAGACTAATTTGGGCCAAAATCGACACCAAAAATAATTCCTGTCTTTTAGCGACCGGGTCAAAACCCGGTCAAGACAAACCCGACACAAAAAGCGACCGGATACGTCTCGAAACTTGCGCCACAATCCAAAAATCAGCCAAATCAAACATAATCAATCAAGAGCAATCAAAGGCTAATCATTCCCTATTTAGCACGGCCTAATTGATCCACTCGGTCGAGTGGATTGACCACTCGATCGAGTGCAGCCTCAAAAAACTGGTCCAGGTGCATTCGCGAGGGCACTCGACCGAGTACACCCGCGCCACTCGGTCGAGTAACCCTATATCATGTTCCCTATAAATACCCGTCAATCCTAAGCACAAAGGGACAACTCTTTTACCTCCTACACAATCATCAACTCTTACACAACCCTTTTGCATACATTTTTCAGCCATAAACGCCGTTATCCTTGCACGCATTTCGAGAGCACAAACTCGTAAAAATCCACACAAACCAAGAGCCATATACACACCATCAACTCCTCCTACATATCTCGACGTTCCCGCGCCATTGCCGCCATTAGACGAACCGTATCCCGAGAAGTAAGAGCATGTAGGTTGAGGGTGTAACAATTCAACACCGATTTCTCCTTCTTCTTCCTTTCTTCTCGTTCTTTTTTTATGTACATTCATTTATGCTATAGTATAATATTTAGTCGATAGTAACGACATGATTACTAACACTAACATTTTACCTTTTGCATTTAATCATCGTTATTATATTTTACTATAATATCGTATGTACCGTGTATATATATAATAATATCAAAACTCGGATACGAACTCGTTTGACTACGATGATCATTTTTTTAAGGTTCCTTTATTAACACGATCCCGATCATTCGTAGTTGAACGCGTATAGATCCGTTTCAAAGTTTAGTACGGAACCCGTTGACACGAAAACCGACGTCACATAATCCGCAAGGATTAATATCGATGTCGTGACGTAGAGGGACGCAATTCCGTCACTAATCAAATTTTTTATCTAACAATAACCTTTTTCTACAAAATTCCGATAACGGTATTATAATCATATAAGACATGATTATAATACCGGCAAACCGAACTAAATCTAAATTCGTCAATATTTTTATTTAATTCGGCCAACTCTCGATTTAAAACGCATAAAATCACACGAGTCATAACTCGTACAAGTGCCACTCGGCCGAGTACACCTGCCACTCGACCGAGTAGCACCCCAAATCGTGGGCAGAAACCTTTTTAAGGATACACTCGACCGAGTCAGCCCCGACTCGATCGAGTGGGTCCTGTAGCCCAGAAAACCGAGAGCTCTTCTTATAGCATTCGAGCCTCGTCTTTTTAAAAGCGACTTAGTCGACACGTGTAAAGTTAATCACGTGATCTCCTTTTCAAAATACATGCATATCACTTCACTTAAACGATTTTGATCGACGGTCTCACATTATTAATTTTATGTCGACGACTCTTTAGTCATATCCGATGTAAAATTAATTTAGACTCAATTTCTCGAGGTGATAAGTCGGGACAAGGCATCGAGGTGCGAGATCGGGCTAGCACCACGTCTAGGTCTCGAACCTCCGTCCCTTGATTAACATGCAATATAATGTGTAATTAATTAAGGTTCGTCCACCCACACAAAATCACGGTCTAGTTTATACACGGGTCCGTTTATAATTATTGCTCGTCATTTCAATTATATATTTCAATTGTTCTATTTTATTGTACGCCATATTGTGAATTCCGGGTTGTATTCCGCCCGTGTAACTTGTAATCGATCCATTTTTGCTTTGCTTTATTTATTTGCGTTTTACCGCTTTTAAATGAACCCTCGCATGCTAAATCACTTCGACAATAAATTAGATGCATTAAATTGACGTAGCTCACATTTAATTCGCATGCTTAGCTAAAACGCTGTTTGCATAACATTTCACCGAATCACTAACGCGCATATTAAAAAGTCAAACGATGTCCTAGTAGAGGCCGCTAAGTGCGGGCGGGGTTGGGTGTCCTTAGTGGGCTTCCCAACACGTACCCTCACCCCTTACTCAGAACCATGGTTTCCGGATGTCCGAATCCATTGGCAACGAGAGTCATTCAATATACGATTAACCGCTCAAGTCGGCATCTATATCGATATGCAAAGGGACGAGCCCAATCAACTCTCAAACCAAAATGGGCCATATTTTGTGTATGGGCCATGGCGATGTAGAGTGGGCTCGAACGGTTCCGAATAACCATAAAATTCGGTGGCGACTCCATTTCGACTTAAATTTCAATTCGATCCTTCTCATATGGAGGTTCATTCGCCTACCCAAACCCGCGCGTGGCCGCGTCGGGGTGGACCTACGTCATGTCCACAATTTGGCGACTCCGCTGGGGATCAACCGATGTGTGGCTTACCGTCGGCGTTCTCAGGGTGAGACTCGAATAGAAATCGCTTGATGAGTACAATATGCGTTTTAGTTTTACGGTTCATGCATAACCCCATATTTGCCCGGGCCGGTACTGGTGACCGACGTCCCACTATACCACGACGTATTCATCCTTGGATACGTTAAAGGTGTTCTTGGTCGACTCGGATGGACTTTGCGGCATGTTCTAAGCTCCACTCGAGTTAGGAAGACCGTCCCGTTTCTCGACTAGACTATGAACACTGGTATAGACCCTATTCAGACCGACCGAGACTTAGTGTAAAGCATACATGGCGTCGTTATAATGCTTACGTGACTATGTGCTACTTGGTTTCCGTGTCGTTTTCAAAAAACCGTCATTTCAAAAAAGTGCATCTTTCCAAAAATATTCAAATTTTCAAAAACTCGGAAAGCTGCCGAAATTCAGACTTAAGATTTGACTCAAAACAAGCCTATTTTCTAGCCGGCATGTTGCCCATTTCAAAATTCTAATTTCCGATCCACCATTCGATTTTCGAATATTCAAAATTCAATTTTCAAATCCTCGCGATGCCATTTTCAACTTTCAAATCTTCGTGATGCCATTTCCAAATCTTCGAGATTCCATTCTCGATTTTCAAATCTCCGAGATACCGTTTTTTATTTTCAAATCTTCGGGATCTCATCTTCAATTTTCAAATAGTCGGAAATTCTTTTTTTCCAACATTCAAATTTTCAAATTTCAAGATATCCAATTTTCAAAACCCGTGACACATACCGAATTTAGGACTTACGATTTTACTCAAAATAGCCTATTTCTAGCCGGTATGCCGCCCAATTCAAAACTCGAAAATATTTTCGAACTATCAAAACCAAGGCCCGATACCCTTTCCGATTTTCTCGAAAAATCGGGCCTTTCCCTGAGATTTTCTCGGGTTTTCCAAAACTAACAAATTTCAAAACCTTCCTCTTCTTAAGACTTCCCGTATTTAGCAGTGTCGGGTCATGTCATAAGTCGTCGAAGGTCTCTAGCGTTGAAACTCCGTTGATCTTACATCACGAGTTTCCTCCCTACCCCAGTCCGCCTTATTTGACTAAGGCAAGACCCACCTACGTAGGACATATTCCTACAAAGGAGGGCCCGTCTACACAATCGAGTCCAATGTCTGGGGATGTCTCACGTTGACCTTTCTTCAAACGACTCGGCCCACTCGCCGAATCCTAAGAAAGGCCCATCTTTCACGAGTCACCAGTCTAGATGTCTTTTCCGAGTCAACCTTTTACAAGGCATAGCCCTATAAAAAAGGTTCACGGTCCTTACGTCTAAGGGTCACTCGTCCGACACTCGAGTTTTAACAAAATCTTCAACCCCACTCGGGGGCTACCCTCTAGCAGAGCGATCAACCACGGTTGCTCTAAGGGTCACGTCTTACACGTGTTGTCTCACGTACCCCATTTTCGAGTCACTTAGATGTCACACCATCTGAGTCCTATCAGAGTCTTTGGTCTCACTTGGGGGCTATTCTCCGACGGGGAGATTAATCACAATCACTCCGAGAATCGCACCCCACGTATTTGTCTTAGGAGAGTCTAACCCGAGTCAAACCAGAGTTGTCTCTCCTCCCGCGCTATTTCCTATGCCTTGGTGTAGTCAAGTTCCGAAGCAACATTTCTGATTACGTGGGTATTCTCGCAAAATATGGCACCCACAACCGGAAATAGGGACATGGAAAACACCATCAATGAAATAAAGGCTTTGCTGGAGAAAATGGCTAGTAAGCAGGCCATAACCGAAACCCATATAGGGTTCCTGAAAACCAACCAAGAGGCCATGAATGCTCGTTTAACGGTCATTGAACGGCAAGATCTCAATTCTGGGTCGGTAAATACTGGGCCATTTGCCAAACTGATCAGCACGGTGCGTGAGCTCGAACAACAGTTCCACGCCCTTCAAGGGAATAACATTTATATTGAGAACTCCCGAGACTATACACCCATCAGTGAGAAACTACCAACAGATCTCAACTTAGAGGGGTTACCCATATTCGAAGGGACGGAGGATCCATTACTACACCTCCGAGCCTTCAAAGCATTTATGGCAATTAAGGGGGTCAAAGCTGACATGTTCATCAATCTGTTCGGCACATCTCTCGGAAAATATCCAAAAGCCTGGTTCTATAGGCTTAATGCAAAAAGATTCCCCACTTGGGAAGATGTGGCTACCGAGTTCGCTAAAAACTATTCTGATAACACTGAACTTCAGACTACCATGCGGACTTTAGAAGTCATGGCCCAAGATCCAACAGAAGGTTTCACCAAATACCTTCAACGTTGGCGGGCCGAGAGTGTTAAGCTGGTAGAGAAGCCCAGCGAGAAGACACTAGTGGAGGCGTTCATCAACAACCTCCTACCCTCCTACCGCGTCCATCTTAGGTATGCCGGCATTTCAAACTTTGCAGTGCTTACCGAAATGGGCATCAGGATTGAAGACGATCTTCGACATAACGAAGATATGGGTGAAGCTTCTACCGAAGGCTATACTGGACATCCACTTGAGTCCTTAGAAGCCGAAGACTACTGACAACATCATCCAAGAGTCCAGATTTGATTTGAGTCCGAGTCTGAGTCCGAGTCTAGGATGTTCTATCTCTTTCAGAGTCAGAGTCAACTGTATTCTGTCCTCTTTTTCAATCCGATAAAATCATCTTTTTCAATCTCTCATATATGCTTCCTTTTTGTGTTTCCGAGAACATGATGAACACCATCATACACTGTGAGCACATGCACGTGACTATTATAGGCACATCTATAATGACTGCAGGAACTGAGACCCGTGTTTTCCTTTTACCTGTTCCATGTCTGGTATAGAAAACCACAAAACCACCCTTAGCAGGAGCATATCAAATCCTGTGACAAATCCGGGTAGTCTCCTAGTTTGGGTTTAAGACGGGAGGCAAGCCCATTTCCCACAATAAACACCCCCCAATAAGACTAACCAATCCCCCACCTTAGGCGTTTAGTCTGACCAGAAGCAAAAAAAGCATCGTGACTCTATAGACTTGATGCCAAGAAGTACCCAACTTGGGACGATACTCCCACCAAGCCTGCTCGGAATTATGATGACAATACCGAGATCCAAATCACCATGTCTACCGTAGATACTTCATCACGAGTTGCACTTACATAAACACCAACTAGGCTTACACCTTACAAAAGGTCAAAATATACACACTCCTGAACACAAACCATGCTCAGTTCAACGACCAATGCGTCTCACACAGACACACCAGCTTTATAGTTGATGGCAAAACGTATACCCTAGACTGTATTACTCTACCCGTACACTTGTTCTTATTCCATAATTCCAAAACAAAGCCGTTGTTGTAATTCGATAGGATTATCAAAACGTTCTTAAAATGAAACTTTCTAATTTGGGAAACTTTCTTCAAATATTAACCTTCCAAAAGTAGGTATTAATATAATTAGAAATCGTTCAACATTTGGGTTATATAAAATAGTTAATATTAGGTCTCGAGACGTAAACATTATACTTATCTTATAAATATATATATTTAACGATTAAAAGTCAACGAAAGTCAAAATCATAATTATTTCTCAAATTGTTGAAATATAAGTAATTAAAGTATTAAATTACAAATTTACAGATTTTCCGGAACAGCACTGTCTTACTATAAAATTGATAATTAAATCATAAAACATCAAAACAACGTAAGATCAGTGGGGTTGAAAACTTTAAAATCTTAGCTAAAACTTTTATTCATGGAGTAAATCCAAATTTCGAATGTAACAAATGTTTTTATTCATACTTTTACAAACTGACAAAATTCGACACCCGATAGTATCTCATTAATAAAATACGTTTAAAAATTGATTTTGAAGAAAAACCAATTGGAAAAATTAAGTAGAATCTTCAAAGTTTAGGTACATAAATTACCCACAATAAATTCAAAGTTTATCAAAGGTTTTAATATAGGTTTTACAAATATTGCCAGATTCGCGGACTAATCCGACGTATGTTCGTAAACAATTTATTGTGACCAAAATACTTGGAATTAGTTTATGAAAATAAACAGGCATAAACCAGACTTAAAATAAGTAGTAGTCTCTTTTCAAAATTTTCAAAAATAAAGTAATTAAACAGGATTAATAAATCGCACAAAAACATTAAGAGACTCCGAAACATGCTGTAACTTCGTTAAAGCGATAAAAACATTCACATTGATACTTTATATTAAAAATCACGAAAATCGTGAAACAAATTCTTATTTGTATTTTTTAGTCTCGGTCTTATAATACTTTTAGAAGATCCGATGTGAAATAAATTAAGATGATTAAAAGCAATAGAAACATGAAATCGATTTAAGCATATTATCGTAATATAATTGAAACGTGCTTATTCATATAAAGATTCAATTTTAAAACGATACTACAAGCAACTACAACATATATATCATGCAATACCGAGTCATGCCATCATGTGTTACCTTAAGTGAGATCCGGGTTAATAAAATAATTGTGTTCTTCGGAAGTAACACGAAAGCCTACGAAATAATCAAACATATGGTATTAGAACCATATCGTAAGTTAATAAAAGAGGGAAACGAAACGGAGAGTAGGAGTAATTAAATTACCCTCGGAATTGGAATGAATAAGGGACGAATTAGGTTTGAATAATGAACGAGATAGGCTGGAAAAAGGGGTGCTTATACTACGAACAACAGCAGAAATTACAGCAGCATCAGTGAACAACAGATCAATAGCATTAGCACTAAGGAGAAGAAGAAAAGAAGGAAATAAGGATAAATAAATGAGAAGGATTGGTGACTGTAATGGTTGATTACAAAAAAAAAAAAAACCAATTCACGTGGAAGAGTATCTGATGATAAAGCAACCTCGCTGCTAGCTTGGGTTTTATAATTTACGTAAATACAAATAAAAAGGAAGATAATTTTGATTATTTGGTTCTGTGATGACTAAGGTGCTATGTTGTTAGCTTGGTGTGCAAAAAGATAGACATTAAAAAGGAAGTGTTTGATCTGTGCTAGTTGTTAGATTTAATCTGATACAAACAGAAACTTCATACTAAATTAATTGGTATACCGAATAGCAGAAGCATACCTGACTCAATCGGAGAAGGAAGGTGGATTGGGAATCACTCGATTATAGTCTTCTAACAGACACACTCGCCTTTGGGGTTCTCCTTACCGATGGGATATATGTGAGATTAGGTCAAAAAGTGTGCTGTCAGGGACCATAACCCTAACTATGTATAGGGAGGGGTGGTTGAACCCTGATGACCTATATCCGCCGCCTTTAGTGGATAAGCCCATCATATATCCCATAAAGCCCTAATGGGTTTTCTACACTATTATAGTATCCGACCCATACGTTATAAGATGTAAATAAGCCCGTATTATTTGTATTATGATGGATCATATATTTGGGCTAACTTTAATAATAGCTAATAAATACAATAGGTCCAAATAATGTTGTCCACATATATTGTATTAGACCCATAAATCTTACAATCTCCCACTTGGGTCATATACTAGTATATATGTAGGACACTGAAAAATTATATTCACTATATCCGTATGAGCTCACTAGTGCTATTAAACATTCTAACCGTCTTATGCAATTCGGTCCATTAATCATATGTACATAGAACCAAAGCGGCCTTTGCCACAGTTTGTCGTAACAGGACCCATCAATGATCACATATGCAAACATGACTAACGACATGAATCTAGTATAGGAGTGTAGCATGTAAACAGCAACCGAATGTGATCCAAATATGCATATTTCCAACTGGTCCACCTTAAGCCTTAGTGAGATCAACCAAATAAAACAGAGTGAAACTGAAAACTGTAACCTTATTTCTGCAGAGCTGAATAACCGTATACCATAATGTGTCTAATGTGACAAATTCCCACTTAACCTGAATATCTTTAGAACCGAAACACCCATTTATTTGAGCAATATGCTCAAGAAAGACCGTGGGTGGTAATTCCTCAGTAAGCGGATCCGCAAAAAAGGAGTATGTACAAACATATCTTAGACGTATTTCACTCTGAATCGTTTCTATAACAACACATCACTTTTATTGTTATTTGAAACTATAATGACTGTCATTTCGTCAAAGATAACTTAAATGGTCTTTCAATACCAAACTTAATTTGCAGCCTTGTGATAAATAAGCATGATCAAATAGGAGTCGAAATGCCGAATGATCTCAACCTGAATCGATCTCCTTTATATGATAACATTGTTTTGCTCCAAATATAAATGACAAACAATATTTGGCTGCCCTTAGTGGATCTCAATATCCTACTTATTTCCCTTAATATCTGTCAATTAAACTACAGAATGTACACGATATCCAAACATGTAGAAAATAAGTTTAATTATACCTTATTACTTAAGCCCATGAAATAATTTCTTAAATACATGGATTTAAGTATGACTGTACTTTCTGGATATGAACATTTCTTTAAGGATACTAATGAAACTGCATTAGTCTCATTTACTGAAAGGGTATAAAACTTGATATATTTTCATACTCCCACTGAATCTTGAGTATCTACAATAATGTACCAAATTCATACAAGACCAAATGAGATGATATCATGGTATATTGATGTACCTTTTTGACGGAAAACCTTATTTTAGTTTTCATTGGATGATTATTAGCCTTAATTTGCAGAAACTTTACCTTGAATCTATCGAGTCAAGATTTCCAGTATCTGCAACAATGGATCTATCAATTTCACCATTGACAAACTTATCTTTACCATTCACCCAATGTAACTCCATATATATATATATATATATAACCGGATATGTCAACTGTCTTTATAGCCATTATTGACAAGATAAACCTTACTGTCTCATTACCGAATGAGTCTGTCTTGGTAACAAATAACCATTTGAAACCAATATGCTTTATATTTTTTGGAAATGAAACAATTAAGGAAATAATTCCGAAGTGTCTTTATCAGTCAATTGACTTAATACTTATTGATGACATATATAAATTCACATGTATTAGTTAGAACTTTTAATGATTCGGTAAATTACTGAATGAATTCTTTTCCACCGTTTCATCATCTAACTTTTACTCTTGAATTTATGCAATATAAAAATTTGTTATTACACTGTATTATGTCAGTCCTAACATGAAAATAATGTAATCCTCTGAAACTGCATTCATTCTTACCTTAGTGAATTTCTTTAATAACAATTGTTCTTGAGGTATTTGGGTTTGTTTCACTAGAATGATCTTGCGATCCCTTATGATGAGACGTAGGATCATGTCCATAAGTCCCTTTTCTTCCCCCCAAACTCAATAACCTCAATGAATCCATATTATCCGTCTTAAAGTAATTGCGTGTGAGATCATTTCTTTATATTTTACCCTTAATCCTTATAAAGTTTTACAACAAAATAGTTATTGCTTGTCCTTAAATCCAACTATGTTGCCTTAGAAAAAATATTCTTAATTAGTTGGACATACCTTAGGTGTAAATAAATTATACTATAATTAATCAATCAATAATATTGTTGTAACTTTATCCAAAAAAAATCAAGCTGCAATTCTAAAGTTACTTCTAGATCAGTTATTTAGGAAAGAGTGTGAATAATCATACTCATTCCAAACCCCAAGATCTTACTTTGCACACATAATACACCATACATATTTAAACCTTCATATGGTGCAATCTTTAATGTAAGATCAAACATCTCTAGCAAGTGTCCGAAATAATCTTGACAATATTATCCTGAATAGTCAATTTGTCAAAGTGTTTCCCCTTATGATCGACATGACATCTTTAATTCTGTACCGGGAATATATCTCAGTCAAATATGTGATAAAAACGTCTAGGAACTTGAAACTTCTCAAGATCGAGATATAAATATCATACATAATTTTGTCTACAAATTAATATAGTGATGTGAACTAATACAACTTAAAAAATAAAATAGTTCACATACCCCTATATATCAGTTATAAGACATCCAAAGTTCTTTTGATATCTAATATGAGAATCCGAAGTAGGAGGGTCAATAATTTCATTTTGACACAATTTTTAAAATTCTTTTAATGTCTCATACTGAAAAGAAATTATCGTCTTCAATTCTTTATATCCACTGGACTTTTAATGCAAGTCTTTAAAAGACATTTCAATTCAAGCCATGCAAAAATTATCAAAAATAACAAATTTATCATTATTTGAATTAGGAAAATACAAATTAATTATTTCTCAATGGACAATGAACCAAATTTGACCAAACGAAAAATAATTGAACTCCACCAAAAGGCAGTACCGAAATTTTTTCAGAATTAAATAAAATAACAAGTCAATAGTGATAACTAAATTAGACGATTGTCTCAAACTCAAATGATGACATGCCCCGAATAGGTGAATCTTTCATCACCAATTGACATACAACATCTTAGATTCTTACTTCTACTTGCATTAATGTACTTGTGTGAATGAAAGACCAAATCCACCCACAAAACATAATTGGATTTAATGAATAACCTTAGACGACAAATCTTAAATGAGAAGTGTATTCTTACTGACACGCGATGAGGCGTACAAACTGGTAATATATTCCTTATGTGTCCATACTCATAACAAGCAACCAATAAACTTTATCTTGTTATTCTTCGAGTTAGACACTTGCTGCTTATTTAATAGAAACAATGTCCTTTAATATTTCTTTAATGTCGCATATTAAACAATCATTAAACACATGCATTAAAATTTCTACTCCACAAAAACATGTGAGTCCTCACGATATTTTCATCGTTATGAGTAGCACAACCATACATTCTCAATGCTGTGTTAAGATTGTGACGACCCAAAATAAATATTTACATTCTCTTACCACTAATTTAAATAAATGGCGTTATCCGAATTGATGAACAAAACAATATTTTCATATTTTGAATAAATTCAAACAGTATAGTGTTTTTGCAAATTTAACATTTAGCCGTTGGGCATAAAATATTAACGAAGCATTGACACTATAATCAAATAATCGTGATCAAATACTGACGATAAACTCATGTCGAACACTAAGCCTTCCTTTGGGCCGACTTAGCATACACATGAAAATACCGGATAATCGTCACATATTTATCACCCAAAATTGTATATGTATTCGGCCAAATAATGGCCTTTCTTTGGGCCGACCATTATCCGCATGATTAAACATACAACCAAACTTAAAAACCAAATGTTTGAATTTACTCTTCATTGAAAAAACTGTATGGACATAAGCCTTATGAGTGTCATAAACTTAACAACACTCCCTTAATTTAACTTGTAATTCATATTCGAATATTAGCATTCCCATCATAACAAGATACCTAGCACAACATCTAATCTCATCGTTGGACGATGATTAGACTTGTAAGTGGTATTCTTGGTGTAGTAATCAAATATTAACAGTAACATCATGTCAAATGTCAAGTCTTCCTTTGGGCGGACTTAACATCTACATGAGAACCGAATAACTGTTACATATTTATCACCACAAGTATGATTGAATTTCGGCCAAAAAATGGACTTCCTTTGGGCCGACCACTACCCGCATGAAATTCAATCACACACAATCATCTAATTATTTAAACTATCAAATCTACGCAATAGAGGTTACTTTGGCAACGTATTGCACTACAAGAAATACTTCATATAGCTACCAATCACGCGCGACTGATAAATTCAGTAGCTAATTTTGCGACTGAAAGTACAACGCGCGACTGATATTAGTCGCTGGACGAGGAGACGGATTTTTAAAAAAATAATTATTCTCAGCGACCGTAATCGGTCGCTAAATAATGGACGCGCGACCGACTATGGGTCACTAAATTAGTGAAATAGCGACCGATTTCAGTCGCTAAATCTGTGACTTAGCGACTGAAATCAGTCGCTAAAAAAAAGGACGCGCGACCGATTTCGGTCGCTAATCTTTGTGAACTTTTTTTTATGCGCGAGCAGCCCCCCTCCCCCTCGCACATAACTCATTTCACTCTCTCTCTCTCTACAAACCCTCTCCCTTCTCTCTAACCCGTCTCCCACCCCTTTCTTCTTCATTCCTTCATTCCTTCCTTCTTCATTCCTCCCTTCTTCATTCCTCCATTTTTTTAATTACGGTATGTTTTTTTTATCTATACTTAATTTCAATTATTTGTTAATTTTTTTATTTATTGATATAAATAGATTAGTTTTGAGGTAGATGTTTTTATAGTGTAGTGTTGTTGTTAGTGTTGGAATATTTAGTGTAGTTAGAATGTTAATCGTCCAATAGGTTCCCAAATTTGAAATAGGTAGATTGTTAGTATAAAATTAGGGTTTGCGGTTACGTAGTTGAATGAATTGGGTTGTTTTGATGTGTTAGGAAATTGGAATTGAAATACAATTATGTCGATTTAGTGACGTAATTATGGATGGATTAGGTGCAAATAGTACTATGTTTAGGTGAATTGAGAATTTTACAAAATATGTGAGTAGTGTGTATTTATTAGTAAATTACTTAAGAGAAAATAATTTGTACGTGGTTATTGTCTCAATTTTTTTAGATAAAAAAATGAAGCGACAGGAACGAAAATGGATATATGAGGAAAGATTAGATAAGAGACGACGTCCCAGAACGGAATTTTTAGAGGGTGTTAATAGTTTTCTTGAGTTCGCTAAAACCCATCCCGAATACGCGTCAGAGGGTAGATTTAGGTGTCGTTGTGTGAAATGTATGAACCTCAAATTCTTGGATGATATTCTGATTAAGGAACATATTATCTCAAATGGGTTTAGCCCAAATTATTATTATTGGATTTGTCATGGTGAGACGTCTGCTGTTGGGGTATCTGAGGTGGATCAGAATGAGGGCGTGGTGAGAGGAATGATTGTGGATGTGGTTGAGTGCAATTTGTTTAATGATGAGAGCATGTACACCAACGACAATGACCAACCAACCCCACAAGAGCCAAACCCACGAGCGAAAGCTTTTTTTGATATGTTAGAGGCTGCGGAGAAGCCATTATATGGAGGGCGTGATCTAACATTGTTAGAAGTGGCGTCTATGGTAGTGACCCTTAAATGTGAGTATAACCTACCTTTTGGGTGCGTAGACGGTGTCGCTGCATTGATTGAGAAACTCATCCCAAAAGACAACATTATGACCAAAACATTCTACAATACCAAAAAAATAGTTAAAGGTCTTGAACTTCCGCATCGAAAGATCGATGCTTGTCCCGATGGATGTATGCTTTTTTGGAAGAACGATGCCGTGCTTGAGGAATGTAAGATATGTGGGAAGGGTAGATACAAAAGTGTAGATGGGAATATTGTTTTGAGGGGTAGGAAGGGAAAGAGTGTTGCGAGGCATAAAAAACCTATACCATTTAGTCAACTTATCTACTTTCCCATCGCCCCTAGACTTAAAAAATTATATGTAACCAGAACCATTGCCGAACAAATGAGGTGGCATAAGGAAGAAACTCGTGTAGAGGGGAAGATGTGCCATCCTAGTGACGGGGAGGAGTGGAAACGCTTTGATAGGATTTACCCTGAATATGCTGAGGATCCCAGTAACGTGAGACTTGGGTTGTGTACCGATGGGTTCGCCCCTTTTGGTCAGTTCGGTAAGTCATACTTATGTTGGCCTGTCATGGTCACACCGTACAACTTACCCCTATGTCTTTGTCTGAAACCACCGTTCATATTCCTTTCTGTCATTGTTCCCGGCCCAAAAAATCCCAAAAACCACTTGGATGTTTACTTACAACCAGTGATAGAGGAATTGAAACACTTGTGGGAAGTAGAGGTGGAGACATATGATGTGTCGTTGAAACAAAATTTCCAGCTTAGAGCATCGCTTTTGTGGACTATAAACGACTTTCCTGCGTATGGTATGTTGAGCGGTTGGTCTACGGCGGGCCAAAAAGCGTGTCCTTGTTGCATGAGTGAAAGTAAAGCATTCTACCTAAGTAATTCAAGCAAAATTAGTTGGTTTGACTGTCATAGACAGTTTCTACCCGAGGGTCACATGTATAGGAAGAATAGGAGAGCTTTTAAGAAGGGTGAGGAGGTGCTAGATGAGGCACCGATTCGTCTCCAAGGAGATGAGATTTGGGAGGTGATTTCAGAGTTCCCATCTACTGTTGACGGGACCGATCAAGAGTTCAAAGATCTTAAGAAATTAAAAAATGGTTGGTTTAAAAGAATCATCTTTTTCGACCTTCCATATTGGAGTACTTTATTACTCCGACATAATCTGGACGTGATGCATATTGAGAAGAATTTCTTTGAGCAACTAATTCACACCGTCATGGATGTAGAGGGTAAGACATGTGACAACGTAGGATCCCGAAAAGAGTTGAAAAAAATTTGTGACCGTCCGAAAATGCATATCAAAAATGGTTGGTTTAAAAGAAGCATCTAAACCTAGAAATGTCCGAGACGACGATTGACCCCAACATACCATACTTTTTTCAAAGTAAGGTAGGTGAGGGATCGTCATCAGCTGGCGGGTGGAGGACATTAGATGAGAAGGAGTACAATCGTACTCACCTGTACTTACTATAGAACTGCGAAGTTTTGGAGCCGTACGAGAAGAAGTTTGTAACTGAATTTGTAGCTGCTAATCCACATTTCAATGCTGATGATGTTTGGAATAAGCATGAGGAACAGTTTCCCAAATGGCTTAAGCAGCATGTAATTTCAGAGAATATTCAGGATGATTTGGTTAGGAGTCTAGCATTAGGTCCTTTTTGGAAGGTTAGGACTTGGAACCGGTATTCGGTTAATGGTTTCAATTTCCATACATTTGTCCATGGTAGCAGTAGGAGTAGATGTAATTTCGGTGTGAGTGTGTCTTCCCTTGAGGGTGATAATTACTACGGTCTATTGGAGGACATCTTCGAGCTGTGCTATGTTGGAAATGATCGTGGGTATAGAGCTGTGGTATTTAAATGCGAATGGAAGGACAACTTAGTGCAAGGTACTAGAGTGCACGAAAGGTACAAACTAGTTGAAGTTAATCATACCAAAAAATACTCCAAGTACTATCCGTTTATACTTGCACATCAAGCACACCAAGTGTACTTTGCGCCTTACCCAACCACAAAGAACGACAGAACTGTAAACCAGTGGTGGGCGGTGTTCAAAACTAAGCCACGGGGGCACTATGACTCTGACCTTTTTCAAGAGGATGTCATTTCTAGTGGTACAACATTGTCTCCAGTTGATGATAATCTTTTTGCAAATGATGACGATGACAATAATGATGTGGATGTGGGGGAAGATTTGAGGACGATGAAGGTGGTGAGGAGGAGGAAGGTGCTTCTAGTGATATGGTCGAGGAGGAGGACGACACCAATGATTTAGAGGTCAATGATGAGGAGGAGGAAGATGACTACGAGGAAGAGGATGTCGTTGGTTCGAGTAGGCAAGTGGAAAGATGACAATGACAGTGACGATGATGATTTTTTAGTAGGGTATAGTTTTAGTAAGTTACATTATTTGTACATAGTAATCTGCACTACATATTTTGCGCAAATTATTTCAATATTATGATCTCAATTTCTAACTTTCTACTATTATATGTCTGCAGATATGACGTTGGGCAGCAGGCTGCGGTTTGGTAGTTCGAGCAGCAGGGGGCAGCAGCAGCAGGAGGACCAACAAGATAACAGGCGGGAAGAGGATAACCAAGTAGAGAACGAGGAGGAGGTGAACAACGAGCAACTAGAACAACCACAACAGGATCAAGGGCTTCAGTATACAGACGACGGACGCCTTATTATTAGCCCGGAAAACACATGGTAAGACGTTATATTTCCTTTTTTTTGTGAGACATCATCTTATTTCACTCTTTGGTGTAGGTTTCGTAGTCGTGCGACGGTGAGTGGTGTGAAGGACAGTTTTATGAATGATTTGACTACTTACTGCACGAGTTGGACTAAGTTGCCTCTGTGACAATGGGAGAAGTGGTTTGCCAACTTCAAGGTACACCAATTTTTGATTTTTATTAATTATCTGTTACTGTTTACAGATTACTAATACAATGACAACAAACGATCTTGCAGTTGAAACACTTTTACAACGAGGGTCTCGAGGTGGCTGTGAGAGACAGATACATGGATGTCGTGAAGGAAAGATACAAAGACATGATGTATAACATGGCGAGCGATGAAAAGTTACAGAAACAACTTAAAGGTTCATTTACTCAATTAGTGTTAGTACTTGAATAGGAAGTTGTATATATCTTCAAAACACTTATTGATCTCAAAGTGTATAAATTGTAGGTGACGCCATCCAACAGTTCAGAACAGCCCGCTTCGACCCAAAGTTCCTTACAAGATCCGTCCAGGCGAAAAAGAACAAGAGGCGGGGAGGGGACCCCGAGGGCTTTGCTGAGCGCACCCACTATGGTGGGTCGCAGTCAATGCACCAGCGGGCCATGAATGTTAGTATTTCCTTACCTTTGATTTTTATTTTGGATTCTTATTTAATGTTTTCATTATAAATATAAATGAGAAATCTACATGTACCGTCAACAGGTGAAGAAGAAAACCGGAGAATTCCCTCCGCCTGTGCAGCTATTTCTCGCCTCGAAGAGCAAGGGGGACGACACCACCGGTCGATCATTTGCTACGCAGAAGGACACCGACATTTGGGTGATTTTCAAACATAAGACTTCGTTAATTTTATTTCTTCACACAACCCACCTAATCATGACTTCAATTTTTTTCAGGAGTCGTATGAGGAGGCCATTGGAGCACCCGAGAATGAAGGTGTGGACCCGAGCACGATTTGGTTCAGAGTCGCGGAGGGATACCGCAAGGGGGCGGTGTATGGTACGGGGAACGCTCATTCCCTGTACTGGACACCACCCAATGTTTCGGGGGGCCATGCGACCTCGACGGAGTGTGTGCCATTTGAAATGGCTGAGATAAGGTCGGAACTGCGGGAGGAAAGGGCGCAACGGGCGGCTATGGCTGAGAGGATGAAGGAGCAGGATGAGAGGCCGATGATGCAAGATGAGAGGATGAAGATGCAGGATGAGAGGATGAAGATGCAGGAGTCCGTTAACCTGCAAATTCTGGAAGAGCTACAGCGCCTTAGGATCATGCATCAGTATAACTGCAACTCCGGCCCCATTCCCCGACGACAGGATCCTAGAGACCCCTCCGGTGACGACAATGGTAGTGGTGCGTCAGCTAGTTTCTCTGTTAGGTGAGTAGATTGAAAACAGTTTGTAGTTTCTGAATGCTTGTTGAAAAAACAGTTTGTAACAACACTTTTAATTTAGTGTACTCACGACGTTTGCGCTTTAATCCGTATAACTCTTTAATCCGTATATATGTATATAACTCTTTAATCCAAATTACTCCGTATAACTCTTTAATCCGTATATATGTATATAACCGTATCGATTGCAAAAAAAATCATCAAAAACATATATTCCGTACATATGAGAATTGCCATAGACCCTAACAAAATCATAATACCCTGAATATCTCAATGATACAGTTCATAAGAAACTCATTATGCATAACACCAACCAAATAAATCCATCATTACCGTAATATGTTTAGCAAACATTATTCAAGACTATAATGGTGTATTATGAATAATATGAAAAAAAAAACTGAAGCTGAAATCAATGTTAGTATGATGACATCACGGCCGAATATACTCACAAAAAAAGAAGAAGGAAAGGACAAAGATAGTACTCCTATATTAGCAAGATTACATTATGTACGTGGCTCTACATCGCTGATAATTAAACACACTGAATCAAACAGGACGAAAGAGCAAATATAATCATTGCTGACTGAATCAATAGTGAGTAAATATCGAAGGTGAATCGCAAATCAACCAAATAAATCTAACTCAAATAATTTAATATGAAGACGGCTGTGATACCACTTGTTAGATTTAATCTGACCCAAACAGAAACTTCATACTAAATTAATTGGTATACCGAATAGCGGAAGCATACCTGACTCAATCGGAGAAGGAAGGTGGATTGGGAATCACCCGATTATAGTCTTCTAACAGACACACTCGCCTTTGGGGTTCTCCATACCGATGGTATATATGTCAGGGACCATAACCCTGACTATATATAGGGATGGTTGAACCCTGATGACCTATGGCAGTCGCCTTTAGTGGATAAGCCCATCATATATCCCAAAAAGCCCTGATGGCTCTCTACACTATTATAGAATCCGACCCATACGTTATAAGACGTAAATAAGCCCGTATTATTTGTATTATGACGGATCACATATTTGGGCAAACTTTAATGATAGCTAATAAATACAATAGGTCCAAATAATGTTGTCCCCATATATTGTATTAGACCCATAAATCTTACACTAGTCTCGTGAAACAACCAATGAAAGATACGAGCATGAGTTGGTGAGGGATCAAATTACGTAGAAAGTAATCGAAAACAGTAAGAAGTTTATCATAATATATAATAATGGTTGGAATATAGGAGGTAGGTGCTTTGAAAAAGACTTCAATTAACACATGTGCTAAATGAGTAAACCAATTAAAATAAGGTAATTAGATTACGTAAAACCGATCAGCTCATGTGTGACGGATATAGAACTCGATTCGGGTCAAAAATAATTACGGGTTGATAAAAAACCGTTTGTAAAATAATCAATAGGTTTATAAAGAAATTGAGTTTAAAGTCACCTTTTGTAAAACAGACACACTTAACCGTGAAAATAAGCTAAAATATTATTTTGTCGTAAAATTAAATATTTGGGTCGGGTTCGAAGTTGATAAAAATAAATAGCTGCCTCGAGAAATCAAATGGGTCAATTTCGAGTTTAAATAATTGCTCGTAAGGAAATTGGGTTTCTCGACGAATAAATAGTTTTCAACGAAAATGAATTAAATTTATTTCTCGAAAGCAAAATTATGAATTTTCAACGAAAGTTTAATAAAATGATTTCTCGAAGAAATAATAATATGTTTTAACGAGTTTCGAGTTGAAAATAGATATTCGAGCTAAAATAAAGATTTTAGGACTTTAAGATGAAGTCAAAGTAAATCCGATAAGATTTAATATTAAGGATTATAAGATATATCGCAAAAAAAACAAAAAAAAATATGGATAAAAATTTAGTTTATAAAAATTAGGGGTGTTACACTCGTGGTATACCTTACCTGGTATTTTGCTTAAGATGCGTCTGCTCGATATTAACAGAGATGCGTCGAACCTAATGTAGACACCCAAAATTTGACCGCCAGGTGTCTATAGCAGTTTCCAAAAAACACCCGATGATGATCGGACGCGAACGTGACTTAGTATACTCGGACTTGGGCTCGGAACCAATAATATCCGACATGGACTTTTAGTGGAGTAAAAATCTCACAAAACAGACCTCAAATTCAGGCCCAGTGGGTCGTTTCGAGTCAAACAAGACTAATTTGGGTCAAAACCGACACCAACAATAATTCCCGTCTTTTAGCGACCAGGTCCAAACCCGGTCAAGACAAAACCGACACAAAAAAACAGATGCGTCTCGAAGCTTGCGCCACAATCCAAAAATCAGCCAAAATCATTCCAAAACAATGCAATCAATCAAGAGCAAATCAAGGCCAATCCTTCCCGATTTAGCACGGCCTAATTGATCCACTCGGTCGAGTGGATTGACCACTCGATCGAGTGAAGCCTCACAAGGACCGTCCAGGTGCATTCGCGAGGGCACTCGACCGAGTGCACCCGCGCCACTCGGTCAAGTGACCCAGGGTCGGGGCTCCCTATAAATACCCCATGACCCCCATGCACAACACACACTTTGGAACACCTTTTGCAACTACACAACCCTTACAACCTTTACAACTCGTTTGCATGCATACTCATCCCATACACACAATACTACGACCCTAGCAACCCTAGGCAAAACACATCAAACCCGAGCCCCTCGTCCCTCGGAGAACCGGCGAAGCATACACACACATATACACACCATAACTCGCATACATCCTCGATACTCCCAAGCCCGTGCCGCTATTACGAGTCCATTTCCGAGGTCCTTACTAAGCATGTATGTTGAGGGTGTCCTAAACCCCATCTCGATCTTTTTTTTTTCTAGTCTCATTTTCATTTTATTTATCGTATTTTCGTATCGTATTTATAATCGTAATCCTAATAGTGACACTAGCATTAATATTGTCGTACTTTCGCGTCTTCATTTTTGTATCATCTTTTCTTTATCATCATTATCGTCATAATATCGCGTAAATACATCTTAGTATGAAAATTCGGTTTCAAATGCGTTGGACTATGATAATCGACCTAAAGTCATAGTTGAACGCATTTAATCCCATTTCCAATTAGTATGGAACCCGTTGACACGAAAACCGACGTCACATAATCCGTAAGGATTAATATCGACGTCGTGACGTAGAGGGGCGCAATTCCGTCACTAATCAAATTTTTATCTAACAATAAATTTCTTTACGAAATTCCGATAACGGTATTATAATCATATAAGACATGATTATAATACCGACAAACTGAGTTAAATCCAAATCCGTCAATATTTTTATTTGACTCGGCCAATCATCGATTTAAAACACATTAAAACAAACGAGTCACAACTCGTACAGGTGCCACTCGACCGAGTACACCTGCTACTCGGTCGAGTAGCACCCTAAATTACGGGCAGTAGCGTCTTCCAGGACGCACTCGGCCGAGTCCAGCCATGACTCGACCGAGTGGGTCCTGCAGCCCAGAAACCGAGAGTTCCTTTTTTCATATCATTCGAGCCTCGTCTTTTTAAAAGCGACTTAGTCGACACGTCTAAAGTTAATCACGTAGCTTTTCCAAAATTCATGTATATCACTTCACTTAAACGATTTTGATCGACGGTCTCACATTATTAATTCTATATCGACGACTCTTTAGTCGTATCCGATGTAAAATTAATTTAGACTCAATTTCTCGAGGTGATAAGTCGGGACAAGGCGTCGAGGTTCGAGATCGGGCTAGCACCACGTCTAGGTCTCGAACCTCCGTCTCTTGATTAACATGCAATATAATGTGTAATTAATTAAGGTTCGTCCACCTACACAAAATCACGGTCTAGTTTATACACGGGTCCGTTTATAATTATTGCTCGCCATTTCGATTGTATTTATTTTGGCTATTATGTTTTATTGTACGCCGTATTGTGAATTCCGGGTTGTATTCCGCCCGTGTAACTTGTAACCGATTTATTTCGCTTTACTTTATTTATTTGCGTTTTACCGTTTAGAAATGAACCCTCGCATGCTAAATCACTTCGACAATAAATTTGATGCATTAAATTAACGTAGCTCACATTTAATTCGCATGCTTAGCTAAAACGCTGTTTGCATAACATTTCACCGAATCACTAACGCGCATATTAAAAAGTCAAACGATGTCCTAGTAGAGGCCGCTAAGTGCAGGCGGGGTTGGGTGTCCTTAGTGGGCTTCCCAACACGTACCCTCACCCCTTACTCAGAACCGTGGTTTCCGGATGTCCGAATCCATTGGCAACGAGAGTCATTCAATATACGATTAACCGCTCAAGTCGGCATCTATATCGATATGCAAAGGGACGAGCCCAATAAACTCTCAAACCAAAATGGGCCATACTTTGTGTATGGACCATGGCGATATAGAGTGGGCTCGAACGGTTTCGAATAACCATAAAATTCGGTGGCGACTCCATTTCGACTTAAATTTCAATTCGATCCTTCTCATATGGAGGTTCATTCGCCTACCCAAACCCGCGCGTGGCCGCGTCGGGGTGGACCTACGTCATGTCCACAATTTGGCGACTCCGCTGGGGATCAACCGATGTGTGCCTTACCATCGGAGTTCTCAGGGTGAGACTCGAATAGAAATCATTTGACGAGTACAATATGCGTTTTAGTTTTACGGTTCATGCATAACCCCATATTTACCCGGGCCGGTACTGGTGACCGACGTCCCACTATACCACGACGTATTCAACTTTGGATACGTTAAAGGTGTTCATGATCGACTCGTATGGACTTTGCGGCATGTTCTAAGCTCCACTCGAGTTAGGAAGACCGTCCTGTTTCTCGACTAGACTGTGAACACTGGTATAGACCCTATTCAGACCGACCGAGACTTAGTGTAAAGCATACATGGCGTCGTTATAATGCTTACGTGACTATGTGCTACTTGGTTTCCGTGTCGTTTTAAAAAAATCGTCATTTCAAAAAAAATGCATCTTTCCAAAAATATTAAAATTTTCAAAAAACTCGGAAAGCTGCCGAAATTTAGACTTAAGATTTGACTCAAAACAAGCCTATTTTTTTTTAGCCGGCATGCTGCCCATTTCAAAATTCGAATTTCCGATCCACCATTCGATTTTAGAATTTTCAAAATTCAATTTTCAAATCCTCGCGATGCCATTTTCAACTTTCAAATCTTCGAGATGCCGTTTTCGATTTTCAAATCTTCGGGATCTCATCTTCAAATTTTCAAATCGTCGGAAATTCTTTTTTCCAACATTCAAATTTTCAAACATCAAGATATCCAATTTTCAAAACCCGGGACACATACCGAATTTAGGACTTGTGATTTTACTCAAAATAGCCTATTTCTAGCCGGTATGCTGCCCAATTCAAAACCCGAAAATATTTTCGAACCATCAAAACCAAGGCCCGATACCCTTTCCGATTTTCTCGAAAAATCGGGCCTTTCCCTGAGATTTTCTCGGATTTTCAAAACCTTTTTCTTCTTAGGACTTCCCGTATTTAGCAGTGTCGGGTCGTGTCGTAAGTCATCAAGGTCTATAGCGTCGAAACTCTGTTGATCTTATATCACGAGTTTCCTCCCAACCCCCAGTCTGCCTTATTAGACTAAGGCAAGGCCCACCTACGTAGGACATACTCCTACAAGGGAGGGCCCGTCTACACACTTGAGTCCAAAGTCTGGGGATTAGTCTCACGTGAACTTTCCTTCGAACAGGACTAGGCTCACCAAGGCCGAAATCTTAAGGAAGTTACACCACCTACGAGTCATCCGTCTAGATATCTTTCTCAAGTCCTTTTTTCTCTTTTGGGTCGCTCGGGATGTACTTGTTTTGATTCCAAGGTCTGGGTTCGGTTCCTGATTACGTGGTGTTCTTACAGACATGCCACCATCTACCAGGCTCACCCGCAAAATGGAAGCGGCTTTAGCTGATCTGAAAACCTCTGTGGATGCCATGGTCGAGAAACAGACCGACATTGATGCCCAACTGACTGAAATGAGGGCTGGTCAAGTGGCGATTGTTGCTCGTCTGGCTACGGTGGAGCACAGGACTCCAAATGTCGAGCTTACAGGGCCGTTGGCTGAACTAGTCAGCTCAGTGCGCCGGTTGGAAGAACAAGTCTACTTAACCGGGAATAACAACATCCATCGAGAGAATAGTCGGGATTATAACCCGTTAAGTGACAAACTGCCCGCGAACCTGAATCTCACGGGCCTACCTATGTTCGAAGGGACTGAAGACCCGCTACTACATGTGCGGGCCTTCAAGGAGTTCATGGCTATTAAGGGAGTGGATTCTTCTGTGTTCAAGAACCTCTTTGTTGCATCTCTGGAGAAACACCCAAAGGCCTGGTACTATAGACTAGACCCAAAGAAGTTCTCAACCTGGGACGACGTGGCTACGGAATTCGCTCGGAACTACGCTGATAACACCGAGATCCAAACACCATTCGGTCCCTAGAGGTTATGGCCCAAGAACCTAAGGAGGGCTTTACTAAATACCTCCAACGTTGGAGGGCCGAGAGTGTCAAACTGGTCGATAAGCCCAGTGAGAAGACTTTAGTGGAGGCCTTTGTCGAGAACCTCCTCCCTTCCTACCGGGTTCACCTCCGGTATGCTGTCATACCCAATTTCACCACTCTTACTGAAATGGGCATGAGAATTGAAGATGATCTAAGACAGGAGAGCCTGACTAAGGCCTCTAACAAGGGTTACCAAGGAGCTTCCTCATCCACTACCAAACCTCCGGCCGCAACCCGAAGCATCTTCGACACGGTTAATCTCTTGGATGCCTCATCCAAAAGAAACGTCCCTCATAGGGTATTCACTGATATAGGGACTACCTACACATATGCCTTACAAAGGCTATCTTCCAAAGGCTTGGTCCAGCCGATAGGCCCAACTCCTGAAGTTCCAGTTGAAAAACGCTCCAAAAGCTACAATGCCCAAGCCTATTGCCAATATCATCGGGGCAATGGGGATGACACCGAGAAGTATTGGAAGCTGAAGCATCTAATTCAAGATTTAATTGAGAGCGGGAAAATACCGCTACCCGGGGACAAGCCAAGCAACAAGGACAACCCCTTTAGCTCTCATGCCATCTTCACCGGTGAGGTGATAGACTGTTCTCATCTTATCACTCCTTTCATCCCACAAATCAATGGGATCTGGTTCGATGATGAAGAAGATGTATACCTCGCCAAAGGGGAAGCTGTCCCCATTACCCTCGAAGAAGTCAGGAAGGCTAAATCCAAAGCTTTAGCCAGTAACTCCCTCACCAAAAACGGCTCAGTCCAGGCAACCGTCACTGAACTTACCAGGACGGAAGAAGCCATTGAAGAACCAAACACCGATACGGCTCTTGTCAAACAATTGAAAAGGGCCCGAGTTGACCTCACTATATGGCAACTCCTGGTTAGCTCACAAGAACATCGAGAGGCACTTACTAAGGCTCTCGATCAGATCAAGGTTGATTCCCAGGTCACCCCTACCGAAATGGTAGCCACTATCTTACCCTATCTCAAGAGCAGGACCAAAGGAGAAGGCCCGTCAATCACCTTCTCAGATGCTGACCTAGCACCGTTCGGGGCCTCTCATAACTTGGCTCTGTATATCACGGTAATTTTCCGGGGTAAGTATCTTCCAATGACCCTAGTTGACGACGGGTCCGCTGTGAATGTCCTCCCGTTAAGGACTGCCAAAGCCCTCGGGATCACTAAGGCCGACTACATACCAACTGCCCACACTATCCAGGCTTTCGATGGAAGCCCAAAAGCAGTTTCCGGGGCCGTCAAGCTGACTATTGTGACCGGCCCAATCGAAAAAGAGCTAGAATTCCAGGTGATCGATGTCACCTCTTCCTTCAATCTACTCCTAGGAAGACCATGGCTCCATGCTGTGAAGGCGGTATCTTCTACTCTGCACCGAAAGATCAAAATGCCCCTGCAAGACGGTATTATCACCTTAGAAGCAACCCCAATGACCGTGGCTAGCTGTACCACTACGGACCGCACCGACCTTTGGGGGTTCGATTTTGTAGGGATGATTGAAGAAGAATACCTTTTTAGGCCCTACTTCACCACGAGCATCGACACGATGCTACAAAACTTGGGGTACTTACCGGGGGCTACTTCGAGGCCATATCTTCCATCCGGGAAGATTAATGAGGTTCTGAATGACGGGGAATCTCACTTCGGTTTGGGGTATGCTATAACCCCGGGAAATGTGGTCCGAGCAGGAATTGAGAAGGCCTGCAACATCATCAAGGGTACCTACTTGGGCCCTTATAGCCCAAGGCTGAGTGATTACTTCGTCACACCCGTATTTGGGGCTATTCAAGTTGGCCTATATCAACCAACTATCACATATCCCGAGGCTGACTTAGCTCGGGAATGCAACTACATTCCAGATGACATATTCACCCTCATCCAAGCTAAATCCAAGGAGGGTACTGACAATGCCGAACCCGTGCTAGGACTCTTATTCGGGGAAGACAAAGCTGTTCCGAACCCCAAAGAAGACTTAGTGAACCTGATCCTTCGAAGCAACAAGTTCGACCCTTCAAAGCTGATCTCGGAAGTCGGTGCTGATACCGGGAAAAGAAGCTGGAAGAGGACCGTCAAGTGGACCGACGACCAGGGTCGAGTCTACAAGCTGACCACCGGGGAAGGAGACGTGCCAGACACCGATTCCGAGTCTGAGTCCGAGTCTGAGTCCGAGTCAGAGTCTGAGTCCGAGTCTGTATTCGAGTCTAAGGGGTCTGATGCTAGAGTCCAAACTGTAACCCCTCTCCCTATAGTCACTGCCACTGGAGCCTCGGGGTCTGTCCCGAGAGCACTCCCAATCCTGCCTCTGACCAATGATCAGATGGCCGCTCTCTTTGAGCTGTTTTCCAAATTCTCTATCAATAATAACGAAAACCGTTCCGCTTATGACTTGGCTTATTTTCAAAATACTTTCAAAAATACTTTTTGCAATGACATTGAGAAACCCGATAAACAAGTGTCCCTACCCCCACATCTGATCGAGCAGCTAGAGCAGAGGGAATCCCGAGCCCCGGTAATCGAAGAAACTGAGTCTATCAATGTGGGAACAACCTTAGAGCCCCAGATGCTTAAGATAGGGTTATCCTTAGATCCCGAGGAGAGACAACAACTCACAAGCCTCCTCCAAGAATTCAAGGATGTCTTTGCATGGTCCTACAAGGACATGCCGGGTATAGACCGGGAAATAGCCAAACACCGTATACCCATCAAAGATGGGTGTAAGCCGGTAAAACATAAGCTTCGAAGAATGAAGCCCGAGTGGTCTCTCAAAGTCAAGGAAGAAGTAGACAAACAATTCAAAGCATGCTTTATACAAGTGTCTGAATATCCAGACTGGGTTGCGAACATCGTGCCGGTACCCAAGAAGGACGGCAAGGTTCGGGTATGTGTAGATTTCCGGGACCTTAACAAGGCCAGCCCAAAAGACGATTTCCCGTTACCACACATCGACATATTGGTGGACAATACAGCAGATCACGCCCTCTTATCATTTATGGATGGGTATGCCGGATACAACCAAATCAAAATGGCAGAAGAAGACATGGGTAAAACCACTTTCACCACACCGTGGGTTACCTATTGCTATACCGTTATGCCATTTGGCCTCATTAATGCCGGAGCCACCTATCAACGAACAACCACGACCTTATTACATGACATGATGCATAGGGAAGTGGAATTTTATGTCGATGACATGATCGTCAAGTCTAAAAACCGAGATGGGCATGTCGCTGCCCTAAGAAAATTCTTCACCCGCTTGCGTAAGTACAATATGAGGTTAAACCCTCAAAAATGCAGTTTCGGGGTAACATCAGGCAAATTACTGGGCCATATCGTTAGCCAACGCGGCATCGAGGTCGACCCAGCTAAAATCAAAGCCATCACCGAGATGCAACCACCTAAGACCGAAAAAGAAATAAGGGGGTTTCTCGGGAAAGTCCAATACATCAGCCGTTTTATTTCAAAGCTAACCATGGTATGTGAGCCCATTTTCAAGAAACTGAAGATAGGAGAACGGGTACTATGGGACGATAAATGTCAAGCGGCCTTCGACAAAATCAGGGAAATCCTGTCTGCTCCGCCAGTACTAATGCCACCTCAACCCGGTTTGCCTCTATCGTTATACCTAACAACAACTGAGATAGCCATGGGGGCTATGCTGGCCCAGACAGTCGATTCAGAAGAAAGGGCTATCTACTACATCAGTAAAAAGTTCCTAGAGTACGAATGCAAATATACAATGCTCGAGAAAACGTGCCTAGCTCTGGTTTGGGCCACTAAAAAGCTCAGACACTACATGCTCAGTCACGAGGTACATATCCTGTCCAAAATGGACCCGATCAAATATTTGTTCGAAAACCCATTCTTAACGGTAGAATGTCCAGATGGACTCTAATGCTAGCTGATTTTCACCTCAAATTCGTACCATTAAAAGCCATCAGAGGCCGGGTAGTAGCCGAGTTCCTCGCTGATAGTCCGATATCTGAAGAGGGCCATACCGATACTTGGGCCTTTCCTGATGAAGACATATTCCATACTGACACCGAAACATGGGACTTGTATTTCGACGGGGCATCCAATTTTCGAGGCTTTGGGGTCGGTATTCTCCTAATCTCACCCCAAGGGGAACACACCCCGTTGTCCATCAAATTAGACTTTGATGTAACCAACAATGCGGCCGAATATGAAGCATGCATCCACGGGTTACAAGCGGCTACTGATTTAGGCATTACGAATCTCCGGGTTCACGGGGACTCATCCTTAGTCATCAATCAAGCTCTTCAAAAATGGAAAACTTGGAATGCCAATCTCGTGGCTTACCAAGCACGAGTAAGGATTATAGAGAAAAAATTCCAGAAGGTAGAATATATCTACCTCCCACGTGAAGAAAACCAGTTCGCGGATGCACTTTCCAAATTAGCATCCTTACTAAACATCCCGGAACATATGCCCAGTATGCAAATCTGTGTCGAAAGACGGTCCGAGCCGGCGTATGTCAACGCCATTCAAGATATTGAGATCACCGATCCAGAACCTTGGTATCAGGCTGTTCTAACCTATTTGACTACGGGAGAATATCCACCGGGAACTGAAAACCGCGCCAAGAAAGCCCTGCGAAGACTGGCCACCCAATTCATACGTACGGACGACGGTCAGTTATACAAAAAGACGGCACAGGGGGCTTTACTCCTATGCATCGACAAAACACAGGCCGAAAAAGTGATGGCCGAAGTACACGACGGCGAAAACAGCCCGCATATGAACACCCATATGCTAGCCCGAAAAATCATGAGGCTCGGATACAACTGGAACAGTATGGAGGCCGACTGTCAATCATATGTCAAACACTGCCATAATTGTCAAATTTTCGGTAATGTTCAACACATGCCATCATCCCTACTATACACCATGACATCACCATGGCCATTTTCGACATGGGGGATTGACATAATTGGAAAGGTGAATCCTTCAGGAACGGGAGGCCACTGTTTTATTTTGGTGGCGATCGACTATTTCACCAAATGGGTCGAAGCTGAATCATACCGTGTCTTGAACGCCAAGCACGTGGCCAAATTTATCCAGAATAAAATCATATGCCGGTACGGGATCCCACACGAGTTTATCAGTGATCACGGGACCCCTTTCCAAGCAGAAACCGCTACTTTGCTAGCAAAGTACAAAATCCAGAGGCACACATCTTCGCCTTACCGTCCCCAAACAAACGGAGCGGTAGAAGCTGCTAATAAAACAATTGTCACCATACTCAAAAAGATGGCTGATAATTATCGGGATTGGCCCGACAAAATATCCTTCGCCCTATGGGGGTACCGGACATCGATCCGAACTGCGACCGGGGCAACTCCATATTATTTGACATATGGGATGGAGGCGGTCCAACCAGTCGAATTGGAAATACCTTCCCTCCGGATCCTGCTAGAAAGTCAAGTACCCGAAGCAGATTGGGTTCAAGCTCGATATGACTCGTTGGTTCTTTTAGACGAACGGCGGTCCCGGGCTCTCAATAACATCCAAATATACCAAAAGAGAATCAAACGGGCCTTTAACAAAAGGGTTAGGCCCAGGAACATCAAAGAAGGCGATTTGGTCCTAAAATCGGTTCGTGCCCTACTACCGGTTGACCCAAGGGGAAAATTTAAACCCAATTGGGCTGGGCCATACCTGGTCAAGAAGGTTCTATCAGGAGGAGCAATAATGCTGACAGATCTGGACGGAAATGAATTTGTCAACCCGACCAACCTAGACCAGCTAAAGCGCTACTACCCCTAAACCTTATCTCAATGTCATTCGCAAAAATTTATTTAAACACTTTTTCAAAGTTTATAAAGCAAGTCAATAAGTTAGGATTATTTATCCTACTGTCGCACATCTTGAACTCATAGTCTTGGTGTATTTCGAAATTGCAAAAAAATCTGCGCCCGAACTACGTTTGGTTTGATTCCACTAACTGTGGATACGTAGGCAACCCCTCAAAAGGGCACAACCACTGCAATAACGAAAAAAGACAGAAACGGTTTCACTAATAATACTTTTATTATTCCAAAAAAAAAACAACACCGATAAACTCGGTATTTCAAAGTTACAAAAACAAAAAAAGGCCACAAAAAAGCCAAAAAAAAACACTACAAAAATAGTAATAATATTTCAAATAATAATAAAAGAGAGACTAGTCATATCCGGGCATCTTGCCCTTGCCTTTGTCTTTCGGGTCTTGAGGAGCCCGCGGACGTCGGGGCGGCGGCGGGGGCGGGCGTTCCCGAATGACAGCGGGAACTTCCTTAACCCGAGTCCTCTTCTTCGACAGAGGATCTTCAGCTATAGTCACCGGCCCAAGTCGAGCCCGTACATGCTCCGGCAACCTATCCTTAGGACCAAGTCGGTCCTGGGCTGAAAGTCTCGGCCCTAGTCTCCTCTCCAAATCGGTCTAGGGGCTCACCTCCCCCTGAACACCTCTAGCATTGGACCCCCTAGCTCGAGTCCTAGTTGTTCTTCTCTGACTTGGCCTCAGACGGACTATGGGAGTTTGAGTCTCCCCTTCAGCAAAGAAATCCCGATTGTCTTTGACTTTTTCTCGCCTAAGCAGGTCGAAGGCCTCGTCGATCTTCAGAGCAGCACGAGCTTCGGTAGTCTCGGCTTTGGTCCACTTTTCGTAGGAATAAGACACCCAGGCAGAATGAAGCGGCTTGGGAACGGACCAAGTAACTCTAGTATACCATCTCTAAATCCAGGTGTCACACAAAATGTCGGTCAGTGGGGTAGGTGCACTCACAACCGCCTCATTCTCAGGGATACGCTGTGTCCGCCCATACTGCCTGAGTATGCGGTCAGGATAGAGGTGAATTGTGTGGCTAAAGGACAGAATCACCTGGTAACGTGCCTTGTCGTCAGGTGCCAAACCCATCCAGGAATAAATAGGCCACCATAAAACCACCCATCGTATCATCGGACCACGATGGAACGTTAGTTCTTCCTCCCAATATTTCTGAGTGACGAGGCAAGATGAATCGGTGGGCCGTCTCCTCGTCGTCACCTGGTTGAACCAATATTCACACGGGTTGGGAGGAGGCTCGATCTTGGACAACCTTTCAAATAGCCAGAGCTGATAAAAAAGTAACGCTTATGAAATTTCGGACGAATTCAGGCGTCCGCATAAGGGCACTCGATCGAGTGCCAGGGTCACTCGATCGAGTAACACCCCTAAAACGCGGCAGAATGTTCCTCTACGAGGTCACTCGATCGAGTGCCAGGACGACTCGGTCGAGTGCCCCCTGTAGCAGTATATCGCGAAAAAAAAAAAAAAAGATATACCTGCAGTAGACGGGTGCTCCCCGTAAAATGGGCTGACTCATCCCTCTTCCGGTTGTCTAAACCCTGAATGATCTCCCCCGTAATCAACGATGCGGGACTACACTCCGTCTCCATGAGATTAGCAACAACGAGAAGACGAACGCTACCCATGCAAGACAGCAGGTCCATATGGCCTTCAAAGGCATACACGTGCAGCATACAGAAGGCAAACGCCCTACGGCTATGAATGGGCGTAACCCGGATGTCATACGGGTTCATGAACTTCTCAGCTAAGGCAAGCAGAGAAACGGTATCCCCTTCGAGCATGCGGGATACTTCAGCATGGGAAAGCCCCAAAAATTCCCGTAGTTTCCTCCTAGGGTCCCGAACGGAGAAAGGGACAGCAGGGTGGAGCAATGGGTTCCACCCTCCTATGGCAGCGATTTCCTCGGGGAGGGGACAGATTTCGCCCCGAGGAAAGGCGAAGACGTGATAGGTGTCATCCCAGAAGGTCAGACAGGCATCAAGGAAGTGACGGTCCACGTGCAACTGACGAAACGTGAACAGTTGGAATATACCAGACTGCCTCAGAACTACCTTGCTCGCATCCCTAAAACGGTGTGCCCAATCTTGCAGCATGTTGATTAGACGGTCGATACCCATGCTAAGTTTCTTGAGAGGAATAAAAAGTTTTCTTTTAAAAGAGAAGAGGAAGCCTTTTGAGAATTGTGACAAAAAGAGGAACCAGGGTGATGTATTTATAACATCAAAACCCTGGAGCATCCCCTACAGCTGCGCCTCTTTGGCCCAAGCGGGCCTAGAACATACAGGCCCGACCCATGATTCTTCCTCACAGACACAGGAATTTAGTCATCCCGAGCAGTCTGTCGAAAATTCACAAAATTTCAAAAAATTTCAAAAACTTTCAAAGTGTGGACATGACATAGGTCCACCCCGACGCGGCCACGCGCGGGTTTGAGTAGGCGAATGAATCTCCATATGAGAATGGATCGAATTGAAATTTAGGTCTATGTGGAGTCGCCACCGAATTTTATGGTTATTCGGAACCGTTCGAACCCACTCCATGTCATAGTGGGCCATATACAAAATACGGCCCATTTCCGATGTCAGAGTTTATTGGGCTCGTCCCTTTGCATATCAATATAGATGCCGACTTGAGCGGTTAATCGTATATTGAATGACTCTCGTGCGCCAAAGGTTTCGGGCATCTGGAAACCGAGGTTCTGAGTAAGGGGTGAGGGTACATGTTGGGAAGCCCACAAAGGACACCCAACCCCGCCCGCGCTTTAGCGGCCTCTACTAAGAACTCGAATGACTTTCTAATACGCGTGCTAGTAAAACGGGAAAATGATATGCAAAGATTTACTTTCCCTAAACATGCGAATGGAATCGAAAAGTGGGTTTCTATGTCAATTTAATGCAACTAAAATTAACGTCGAAGTTGTATTTTAGCATGCGGGTTCATTTAGTATAATAAACGAATAATAATTAAATTGACAAAAGAAACAGAAAACATGTTAGTAAACGATATAGCGATATACCGAATAATAACGGTTTGCAAATATTGAATTAATTTGAAAAGATGCAAATATGAGGATGCATGATTTGAAAAGATAGTATACACGTGATTAATTATGCACATGTTGACCTAAGTCGTAAAATACTACCGAGTTTGAAAAATAGAATAATGTACGACTCGTGCTTGATTCGTTATGAGGCCACTCGATCGAGTGGTCGATGGACTCGATCGAGTGGACCCTAAAAAAATGATTCTGTTTTGCGTCAAAGACCGTACTCGGCCGAGTTATTGACTAACTCGGTCAAGTACATGACCACTCGACCGAGTCACTGTGAGACTCGATCGAGTGGGTGTTCTAAAGAGCATTCTGACCCGATTTTGAGGTGCCACTCGACCGAGTGGGCTAGGCACTCGGTCGAGTGCCCTCTGTACGAATTAAGATTCGTTTGTAAAAAAAACGTGTTTTATGTCGAAAGTCGTTTTAAGTAGGTCGTTGCTATAAAATTAAATTGCGTTTTGAATTGATTTTATGTGATTTAGGAGAATTGACTATTTGATTAAATAAAAAAAATAAAAAAACTTGATTCCCTCGACTTCTCCGACATCGAATAAATCCCTAGGGATTGTGATGTCGGATCCGTGTCAACGGGTTTCGACCCTTGTTAAAGATTGATTTGAAAATTGATGGATGCAGGATGGATGATGATAACGAGAAATAATAATGAATTATTGTTTAAGTTAACTCATCTCAATAATCAAATAATCGGGGTATCGGAATAAGCGACCGGCAACGCTGTGTGCAGTACACTTGTATATTCGGGTTTCCCTATTCCGATATCCTTCTTATTCGACACAAATTGATAAGTATTTTAATGTTTTGATGCTAACAATATTATCGATGTTATGATGCAATAATGATAACGAGGTAAATAATAATAAAAATAATCGTACTAATAGTAATAATAATAAAGATAATAACGTAGTAATAATAATAATAATAATAACGTAATAATAATAATAATAATAATAATAATAATAATAATAATAATACCGTAATAATAATAATAATAATAATAATAATACCGTAATAATAATAATAATAATAATAATACCGTAATAATAATAATAATAATAATAATAATAATAATAATAATAATAAAAGGAATAAAAAAAGAGATGAATAACGAGAGAAAAAGGGAAAGAGAACGAGGTTTGTCACCCTCAACCTACATGTTCTTGTCTCAGAATAAGGCACGTAAACGCGGCTATGACACGAGAGTCTTCGAGGTATATGGAGGCTAAGTTGTGGTGGCTCGGGTTGAATTCCTAAAAACTAGGTTTAGGGTTTGCTCTTGTCGGTTTTCCTAGGGTTTTTCTAGGGTTTGTAGAGGATGTAGTGTAGGATCGCTCTTGGGGTGTATTAGGGTTGTAAAGGTTGTGAAAAAGTGTTGAAGATGTGTGCATGGGGGTTGCTTATATAGGCAAGGCTAGGGCACCTTGGTGTCTAGGGTTTTGTGCCTTGACGGACTTGATTTGATGGCCCGTTTGGAGGTGGACCGTGGGTGAGCTACTCGGAAACGGCTTTGACCGGGTTTCTATCCGGTCGCTAAAAGTCGGTTTTATTTCCGGTGTCGGTTTTGACCCAAATTAGTCTTGTTTGACTCGGAATGATCCGCTAGGCCTGGATTTGAGGTCCGTTTGGTGAGATTTGTACTCCGTAAGTGTGTTAGCCAACGATTAATGGATTTCAGCCCGTATCCGAGCGCATAGAAACACGTTAGCGTCCGATCATCATCGGGTGTTTTTTGGAAACTGCCATAGACACCTGGCAGTCAAAATGCGGGTGTCTACAGAGCCCCCACTCTGACTGAGGCTTGGACAAGGCGAAAGTCAGAGTAGCTACCAAGCCCGTTAAGACCTGGTAGACTTCCGGTCGGGTCGTTTATAGTCCGTTGGACTCGCGTGAAGGGCTCGCCTGCCGCAAGACAGAAATCATACCTGAGCTTGATGATTGTACTTCGTGGGAAATTTGGGCTTGTCGCGTAAGCCCTGGGTGTGCCTGTGTGTTGGCCCATCCCGTGCTATCCCGGAGAATGCAGCTGGGGAGATTTGATGGTTTGCATGTCCTTGTTGAGTCGTAGATGTATAAGTCACATAAAAAAGCATGCAACACGTAGGTAGTAAAATGACTCGTGCTGGGGAAAATGACTTTTTGAAGGCTTGAAAGTTTGAAGTTTTGAAATCCTGAAAGCAATCACGAGCTAGGTTTTCAAAATGGAAAGGGGTAGAAAAGAAATTCGTAGTTTAAATAGACTGAAATCTGACCTTGTCGAAAAAGTTTTTTTTTTCAAATGGCTAAATTTTGCAAATTTCAAAGTGGAATTTGAAGAGAGGGGCCTACCGACAGACTCGACTCTGGACACGACAGGACGAGTTGACTGACACAGACTGGACTCTCTAAGGGTTGGACCGTGACTTGGTAGGGGTTTGGGCCGCCTAACAAGACTCTTAGGTTGCGCTATCCCGTAGCCTAGGCGAGTGGCAACACGGTCGTACGTCGAAATGAGATAGATATGCTATAGGGGACCGCCGTAGTCCGTAATGAGACTGTTTTAGTCTGGTGCTCCTTTTCCTATTTTAGGATACTTTTCCAAAGTGGGTGATGCCTCGAGTTCTGACAGATTCTTGTCTTTGACTGAGCCGAGTACTAGGACACACTACAGAAAGGAGGCTAGATTTTGAAAGTATTTATCTGGATTTTGTGAGTGGATGGAGGTCTTTTGTCTAAGAAAAGCCCCTAGGACGACAAAGCTAGCTGCTGAGAACTTGACAGTGTCGTGACCGGAATGATAGTACTTTTTGAAAGGTGGGTGTCAATGTGGGTGGTTGTGCCTCTGTTGAAAGGCTGCCTATGTATTCACGTGCGGTGAAATCAAACCATGCCGTAGTTCAGTGTCGGAAGATATATTATGGTGCCTAGTCTAATAGGACTTTGTGTGTAACTAGCCAAAATGACGGTGTAGGCTAGGTGCATTCCCAGTGATGTCTTGATCAAAGGGCTTGAATGGTTAGGATATTAATCCTGTGACTGTGAGCGTTCTCCGGGGTAGCCCCGAGAGGTGGCGTGAACTATTCGGGCATGTTCTATGCCGACTGCAAGTTGAGTTCCCGTGTTCGGGGTTGGTAACTGGTTTGGATGGGATTTTAACAAGTTTTGCTCTCGGGGAATTTTAACGAGTTTTGCTCTCGGGATTTTAACGAGTTTTGTTCTCGGGATTTGATGTATTTGGGAATGTTGTGCTAGGAAGTAAATGACCTTGATGACTCGAAATCTAGAGCTCGGTTCTGTGGAGCTAAGGCTTCGAGAGCCGGTTTGATAATGAAGTAAATGGCCTTGATGACTCGAAATCTGGAGCTCGGTTCTGTGGAGCTAAGGCTTCGAGAGCCTGTTTGATAATGAAGTAAATGGCCTTGATGATTCGAAATCTGAAGCTCGGTTCTGTGGAGCTAAGGCTTCGAGAGCAGGTTTGATAATGAGGGATCTAGTTTCCATGTCTGGCCCTAGTGGTTAGGGGTATCCTATGGGGCTTGAATCCTCAAAATTCCGGGCTGTCTCTGGCCTGGGTCTCGGGGAGGTCTCGAGGGTTGTAATGTGGGAAGGCTAAATGTGGTGTTAGCTAACCAACCTGATTATCTCTCCCCTATCGTATAGTGTTGATAATTTTTGAGTTGACCGTACCCCGGTCAAAGGATTTTCACTTGAGTTGACCGTTGACAACGGTCATGGGTATTTGATTTTTTGATTGACCTTGCGGACATGGGGTTTTGATGATTTTGACCGCACCCAAGTCGTGAGGCTTTCACTTGAATTGACCGTTGACCACGGTCATGGGTATTCTGAATTTTTTTGATGATGGCCTGCTTTTTTGTTTTGGCCTTTTGCTTTTTTTTTTCATGGACTTTCGATTTTTTTTTTGTGTCCAGTTTTCTTTTTTTTTATGGCCTTCTTTTCGCTTTGGCCCTTTCTTTTTTTTTGACTTTTGATTGACCTCTCAGCCCCGGTCATGGGTGTTTTTGAATGTTGGTTGACCTCTCAGCCCCGGTCATGGTTTTTTTTTTTTTTGATTTTTTCGTCCAGTTTTTTTTGGTCAGACTAACACCAAAGGTAGGGATCGGTTGATCTTATCGGATGGGTGTTCGTTGTGGGAAATGGGCTTGCCTCCCGTCTTAGACCCAAACTAGAAGACTACCCAGATTTGTCATAGGATTCGATATGCTCCTGCTAAGGGTAGTTATGTGGCTTTCCTATACCAGACATGGAATAGGCAAAAGGAAAACACGGGCTCGGTTTCCTGCGGTCATTATAGATGTGCCTATAATAGTCACGTGCGTGTGCTCACAGTGTATGATGGTGTTCATCATGTTCTCGGAAACACGTAAGGAAAGTATATATGAGAAAGAATATTGAAAGCTGATTTTATTGAATTTTGTAAAAGAGGACGGAATATGACTGACTCTGACTCTGACTTTGGAATAGAACACCCTAGACTCAGACTCAGACTCGGACTTAAATCAAATCCGGACTCTCGGATGATGTTGTCATTAGTCGTCGGCTTCTAAGGAATCGAGTTGATGTCCAGTATAGCCTTCAGTAGAAGCTTCGCCCAGATCTTCATTATATCGAAGATCATCTTCAATTCTAATGCCCATTTCGGTAAGTACGGCAAAGTTTGAGATGCCGGCATACCTAAGATGGACGCGGTAAGAAGGTAGGAGGTTGTTGATGAATGCCTCCACTAGTGTCTTCTCGTTGGGCTTGTTTACCAACTTTACACTCTCGGCCCTCTATCTTTGAAGATATTTAGTGAACCCTTCTTTGGGCTCTTGGGTCATTATTTCCAGAGTACGCATTGTAGTCTGGATCTCGATATTATCGGCGTAGTTCCGAGCGAACTCTGTTGCCACGTCATCCCAAGTCGGGTATTTCTTGGAATCGAGCCTGTAGTACCAGGCTTTGGGGTGTTTCTCCAGGGAAGAAGGGAACAAGTGCTTGAACATAGTTGACTTCACCCCCTTCACCGCCATGAAGTCTTTGAAAGCCCGGATGTGGTGGACCGGGTCTTCGGTACCCTCAAACATAGGAAGTCCCGTTAAGTTGAGGTTAGCAGGAAGCTCGTTATCCAGAGGTGAATAAATACGAGCATTCTCGGTGTGGATCGAGTTGTTCGTTGATAGGTGAACTTGTTCCTCGAGCCTACGAACGATACTGACCAATTCGGCCATGGGCCCATTGGGCTCAGCTCCTTCGACTGGGGCCGCTTTTTCCACGGCACTTAGGCGGGTGACTATCGTTGCTTGGTTAGCCTGGATGGCGGCCAGTTGAGTCTCGATCTTGGCCAGAGCATTTTTCAAATCGTCCATTTTGCGTTGGTATCTGGTTTCGGGTGGCCTGTCTGTAAGAACACCACGTAATCAGAGAGGTTGCTTCGGAACTCAAACTCACCAAGGCATAGGAAATAGCGCGAGAGGAGGGACGGCCCCAGTTTGACTCGGGTTAGACTCCCCTAAGACAAATGTGTAGGGTATGATTCTTGGAGTGACTGTGATTAATCACTCCGTTGGAGAATAGCCCCCAATGTGAGACTAAGGACTTTGATATGACTCAGATGGTGTGACACCTAAGTGACTCAAAGGTGGGTTATGTGAGACACGTGTAAGACATGACCCTTAGAGCAACCGTGATTGATCGCCCTGCTAAGGGGTAGCCCCCGAGTGGGTTTGAAGATTTTGTTAAGACTCGAGTGTCGGACGAGTGACCCTTAGACGTAAGGATCGTGAACCTTTTGTTATAGGGCTATGCCTTGTAAAAGGTTGACTCGGAAAAGACACCTAGACGGGTGACGTGTGAAATGTGGGCCTCCCTTAGGATTCGGCTATGTGGGCCGAGTCCTGTTCAAAGGAAGGTTCACGTGAGACATCCCCAGACTTTAGACTCGATTGTGTTGACGGGCCCTCCTTTGCAGGGGTTTGTCCTACGTAGGTGGGCCTTGCCTTAGTCTAATAAGGCGGAGTGGGAAAGGGAAGAAACTCGTGATGTAAGATCGACAGAGTTTCGACGCTATAGACCTTGACAACTTAAGACACGACCCGACACTTGCTAAATACGGGAAGTCCTAGAAGTGGAAGGTTTTGAAAATTGATGATTTTTGCAAAAAAAGGACCGAGTAAACTCGGTGGATGGCCCAAATTTCCGACAAAGGACGAAAAGTCATTGGGCCACGGGTTTTGAAAGTTCGAATTTTGATTTGGGCAGCATACCGGCTAGAAAATAGGCTATTTTGAGTAAAATCATAAGTCCTAAATTCGGTATGTGTCCCGGGTTTTGAAATCGAATGGTTTGAAAAAGGTGCAATTTTGAAAAATTGACGGTTTTTGAAAACGACTCGGAAACCAAGTAGCACGTAATCACACAAGCATTATAACGACGCCATGTATGCTCTATACTAAGTCTCGGTCGGTCTATAAGGGGTCTATACCAGTGTACATAGTCTAGACGTTGATCGGGACGGACTTCCTAAGTCGAGTTGATCTTAGAACATGTCGCGAAACCCACTCGAATCGACTATGGACACCTTTCGACATATCCATATTGGAGTACATCGACGGTATAGTGGGACGTCGGTCAGGAGTACCGGCCCGGGAAAATATAGGTTATGCATGAACCGTAAAACTAAAATGCGTATTGTATTTGTCAAACGATTTCTATTCGAGTCTCACCCTGAGGATGCCGATGGTAAGTCACGCATCAGTTAATCCCCAGCGGAGTCGCCAAATTGTGGACATGACATAGGTCCACCCCGACGCGGCCACGCGCGGGTTTGGGTAGGCGAATGAATCTCCATATGAGAATGGATCGAATTGAAATTTAGGTCTATGTGGAGTCGCCACCGAATTTTATGGTTATTCGGAACCGTTCGAGCCCACTCTATGTCGTAGTGGGCCGTATACAAAATACGGCCCATTTCCGATGTCAGAGTTTATTGGGCTCGTCCCTTTGCATATCGATATAGATGCCGACTTGAGCGGTTAATCGTATATTGAATGACTCTCGTGCGCCAACGGTTTCGGGCATCCGGAAACCGAGGTTCTGAGTAAGGGGTGAGGGTACGTGTTGGGAAGCCCACAAAGGACACCCAACCCCGCCCGCGCTTTAGCGGCCTCTACTAAGAACTCGAATGACTTTCTAATACGCGTGCTAGTAAAACGGGAAAATGATATGCAAAGATTTACTTTCCCTAAACATGCGAATGGAATCGAAAAGTGGGTTTCTATGTCAATTTAATGCAACTAAAATTAACGTCGAAGTTGTATTTTAGAATGCGGGTTCATTTAGTATAATAAACGAATAATAATTAAATTGACAAAAGAAACAGAAAACGCGTTAGTAAACGATATAGCGATATACCGAATAATAACGGTTTGCAAATATTGAATTAATTTGAAAAGATGCAAATATGAGGATGCATGATTTGAAAAGATAGTATACACGTGATTAATTATGCACATGTTGACCTAAGTCGTAAAATACTACCGAGTTTGAAAAATAGAATAATGTACGACTCGTGCTTGAGTCGTTATGAGGCCACTCGATCGAGTGGTCGATGGACTCGATCTAGTGGACCCTAAAAAAATGATTCTGTTTTGCGTCAAAGACCGTACTCGGCCGAGTTATTGACTAACTCGGTCGAGTACATGACCACTCGACCGAGTCACAGTGAGACTCGATCAAGTGGGTGTTCTGAAGAGCATTCTGACCCGATTTTGAGGTGCCACTCGACCGAGTGGGCTAGGCACTCGGTCGAGTGCCCTCTGTACGAATTAAGATTCGTTTGTAAAAAAACGTGTTTTATGTCGAAAATCGTTTTAAGTAGGTCGTTGCTATAAAATTAAATTGCGTTTTGAATTGATTTTATGTGATTTAGGAGAATTGACTATTTGATTAAATAAATAAAATAAAAAAACTTGATTCCCTCGACTTCTCCGACATCGAATAAATCCCTAGGGATTGTGATGTCGGATCCGTGTCAACGGGTTTCGACCCTTGTTAAAGATTGATTTGAAAATTGATGGATGCAGGATGGATGATGATAACGAGAAATAATAATGAATTATTGTTTAAGTTAACTCATCTCAATAATCAAATAATCGGGGTATCGGAATAAGCGACCGGCAACGCTGTGTGCAGTACACTTGTTTATTCGGGTTTCCTTATTCCGATATCCTTCTTATTCGACACAAATTGATAAGTATTTTAATGTTTTGATGCTAACAATATTATCGATGTTATGATGCAAGAATGATAACGAGGTAAATAATAATAAAAATAATCGTTCTAATAGTAATAATAATAAAGATAATAACGTAGTAATAATAATAATAATAATAATAATAATAATAACGTAATAATAATAATAATAATAATAATACCGTAATAATAATAATAATAATAATAATAATAATAATAATAATAATAATAATAATACCGTAATAATAATAATAATAATAATACCGTAATAATAATAATAATAATAATAATAATAATAATAATAATAATAATAATAATAATAATAATAATAATAATAATAAAAGGAATAAAAAAAGAGATGAATAACGAGAGAAAAAGGGAAAGAGAACGAGGTTTGTCACCCTCAACCTACATGTTCTTGTCTCGGAATAAGGCTCGTAAACGCGGCTATGACACGAGAGTCTTCGAGGTATATGGAGGCTAAGTTGTGGTGGCTCGGGTTGAATTCCTAAAAACTAGGTTTAGGGTTTGCTCTTGTCGGTTTTCCTAGGGTTTTTCTAGGGTTTGTAGAGGATGTAGTGTAGGATCGCTCTTGGGGTGTATTAGGGTTGTAAAGGTTGTGAAAAAGTGTTGAAGATGTGTGCATGGGGGTTGCTTATATAGGCAAGGCTAGGGCACCTTGGTGTCTAGGGTTTTGTGCCTTGACGGACTTGATTTGATGGCCCGTTTGGAGGTGGACCGTGGGTGAGCTACTCGGAAACGGCTTTGACCGGGTTTTTATCCGGTCGCTAAAAGTCGGTTTTATTTCCGGTGTCGATTTTGACCCAAATTAATCTTGTTTGACTCGGTATGATCCGCTAGGCCTGGATTTGAGGTCCGTTTGGTGAGATTTGTACTCCGTAAGTGTGTTAGCCAACGATTAATGGATTTGAGCCCGTATCCGTGCGCATAGAAACACGTTAGCGTCCGATCATCATCGGGTGTTTTTTGGAAACTGCCATAGACACCTGGCGGTCAAAATGCGGGTGTCTACACAAAGATTTCAAAAAATTCAAAAAATCATTTTCCCCAGCACGAGTCATTTTACTACCTACGTGACGCATACGTTTTTTGTGACTTTTACAGGTACGACTCAAATAGGGACATGCAACCCTCTAAAATCTCCCCAACGGAAGCCCAAAACGACATTTTCCCCGGAATGGTACGGGATGGGTCCACATATAGGCACACCTAGGACTTATGCGACAAGTCCGATTCCCCACGAAGTATCATCAGCAGCTCAGGTATGATTTCTGACTTATGGCTGGCGAGCCCTTCACGCGAGTCTAATGGACTATAAACGACCCGAACGGAAGCCTACCAGGTCTTAATTGACTTGGTAGCTACTCTGACTTTCGCCTTGTCCAAGCCTCAGTCAGAGTGGGGGCTCTGTAGATACCCAAAATTTGACCGCCAGGTGTCTATAGCAGTTTCCAAAAAACACCCGATGATGATCGGACGCGGACGTGACTTAGTATACTTGGACTTGGGCTCGGAACCAATAATATCCGACATGGACTTTTAGTGGAGTAAAAATCTCACAAAACAGACCTCAAATTCAGGCCCAGTGGGTCGTTCCGAGTCAAACAAGACTAATTTGGGTCAAAACCGACACCAACAATAATTCCCGTCTTTTAGCGACCAGGTCCAAACCCGGTCAAGACAAAACCGACACAAAAAAACAGATGCGTCTCAAAGCTTGCGCCACAATCCAAAAATCAGCCAAAATCATTCCAAAACAATGCAATCAATCAAGAGCAAATCAAGGCCAATCCTTCCCGATTTAGCACGGCCTAATTGATCCACTCGGTCGAGTGGATTGACCACTCGATCGAGTGGAGCCTCACAAGGACCGTCCAGGTGCATTCGCGAGGGCACTCGACCGAGTGCACCCGCGCCACTCGGTCGAGTGACCCAGGGTCGGGGCTCCCTATAAATACCCCATGACCCCCATGCACAACACACACTTTGGAACACCTTTTGCAACTACACAACCCTTACAACCTTTACAACTCGTTTGCATGCATACTCATCCCATACACACAATACTACGACCCTAGCAACCCTAGGCAAAACACATCAAACCCGAGCCCCTCGTCCCTCGGAGAACCGGCGAAGCATACACACACATATACACACCATAACACGCATAAATCCTCGATACTCCCAAGCCCGTGCCGCTATTACGAGTCCATTTCCGAGGTCCTTACTAAGCATGTATGTTGAGGGTGTCCTAAACCCCATCTCGATCTTTTTTTTTCTAGTCTCATTTTCATTTTATTTATCGTATTTTCGTATCGTATTTATAATCGTAATCCTAATAGTGACACTAGCATTAATATTGTCGTACTTTCGCGTCTTCATTTTTGTATCATCTTTTCTTTATCATCATTATCGTCATAATATCGCGTAAATACATCTTAGTATGAAAATTCGGTTTCAAATGCGTTGGACTATGATAATCGACCTAAAGTCATAGTTGAACGCATTTAATCCCATTTCCAATTAGTATGGAACCCGTTGACACGAAAACCGACGTCACATAATCCGTAAGGATTAATATCGACGTCGTGACGTAGAGGGGCGCAATTCCGTCACTAATCAAAGTTTTATCTAACAATAACTTTCTTTACAAAATTCCGATAACGGTATTATAATCATATAAGACATGATTATAATACCGACAAACCGAGTTAAATCCAAACCCGTCAATATTTTTATTTGACTCGGCCAATCATCGATTTAAAACACATTAAAACAAACGAGTCACAACTCGTACAGGTGCCACTCGACCGAGTACACATGCTACTCGGTCGAGTAGCACCCTAAATTACGGGCAGTAGCGTCTTCCAGGACGCACTCGGCCGAGTCCAGCCATGACTCGACCGAGTGGGTCCTGCAGCCCAGAAACCGAGAGTTCCTTTTTTCATATCATTCGAGCCTCGTCTTTTTAAAAGCGACTTAGTCGACACGTGTAAAGTTAATCACGTAACTTTTCCAAAATTCATGCATATCACTTCGCTTAAACGATTTTGATCGACGGTCTCACATTATTAATTCTATATCGACGACTCTTTAGTCGTATCCGATGTAAAATTAATTTAGACTCAATTTCTCGAGGTGATAAGTCGGGATAAGGCGTCGAGGTTCGAGATCGGGCTAGCACCACGTCTAGGTCTCGAACCTCCGTCCCTTGATTAACATGCAATATAATGTGTAATTAATTAAGGTTCGTCCACCTACACAAAATCACGGTGTAGTTTATACACGGGTCCGTTTATAATTATTGCTCGCCATTTCGATTGTATTTATTTTGGCTATTATGTTTTATTGTACGCCGTATTGTGAATTCCGGGTTGTATTCCGCCCGTGTAACTTGTAACCGATTTATTTCGCTTTGCTTTATTTATTTGCGTTTTACCGTTTATAAATGAACCCTCGCATGCTAAATCACTTCGACAATAAATTAGATGCATTAAATTGACGTAGCTCACATTTAATTCGCATGCTTAGCTAAAACGCTGTTTGCATAACATTTCACCGAATCACTAACGCGCATATTAAAAAGTCAAACGATGTCCTAGTAGAGGCCGCTAAGTGCGGGCGGGGTTGGGTGTCCTTAGTGGGCTTCCCAACACGTACCCTCACCCCTTACTCAGAACCGTGGTTTCCGGATGTCCGAATCCATTGGCAACGAGAGTCATTCAATATACGATTAACCGCTCAAGTCGGCATCTATATCGATATGCAAAGGGACGAGCCCAATAAACTCTCAAACCAAAATGGGCCATACTTTGTGTATGGACCATGGAGATATAGAGTGGGCTCGAACGGTTCCGAATAACCATAAAATTCGGCGGCGACTCCATTTCGACTTAAATTTCAATTCGATCCTTCTCATATGGAGGTTCATTCGCCTACCCAAACCCGCGCGTGGCCGCGTCGGGGTGGACCTACGTCATGTCCACACCTAGTAAGGCGAGTACCCGGAGTAATACGGAATCCGACCATCGCTTTGTTCAATTTTAGTTGTTTTATGTTTTGAATTCCGTGTTAAGTGATTTAGCATGCGATAATTATAACGTAATAAAAGCAATAAATCATATGAAAAACTGTAAATACGAATGTAAGTAAATCACACAATGAAGAATTGCACCCTCTGAGTATACACTAAACGGGACACGATGCATAGATAGTTTGAGAACGGATCTCGGAATTACTCGGGTCTATTTAGTGTGTTTTAGTGTTTTCGGTTGAAGTTGAGACGTTACGTATTTTAGTGAGTGTTTGCGGACCTAGTGTCCGCATATGGTGTTGTCATAATGCATAATAAAAGAAAGTGCGAAAATGTAAAGTTTTGTTTAGATGGCAACCTAATGAAGATTCGATTTCGACAGGCGGATCCTCCTAGTTAGACCAGTGACTCCGGTAGAGTTCCGTTACCATTGACCCTTCCTATGGCTACTCCGGCAGAGCTTCGTTGCTATGGACTGATTCTGCGGCTAATCCGGCAGAACTTCGTTACTAGACTTGGGCTAGTCGAACACAGACACCTCGGTATCAAGTGGGGTGCTCGAAGGTGAGGAGTACCTTCGATGTCGTTTTTTTTTTATCGGAACTACGATCGAGTGGATCGTTTGCCTCGGGTGTCGGAGTGCGAGCCCTTAGCGAGAGAGTAGAGGGAGAAGAGAAGAATGAAGTGTGTCGAATGAATGAGGTGAAGGGGGGGGGTATTTATAGTTGTTTTCGGTCCTCGTCGCCCATATGGACGCCAGAGCCGTGGTGCACCAAGACTCAGGCGCCTGGGTTCAGGCGTGGGGAGTCCTAGGCGCGTGAGGCGAGGCGGTTGGAGTTTTGAAGATACAATTTTGATACTTTCCTAAACCGTGAGGCGGGTGTATAATTCGTTGCTTAGGGACTAAGTCTCCCCCATCTTGACCTAGCGCCGTGGGTTTAGTGGGACTCGGGTGTGCATCCCGAGGTTCGCTTGGCGCGGTGTTGACTCGGTTTGAGTTTCGGGGCCGACTCGGGATACCGGTGTCAGAATTGACTCTAATTAGTGTCTATGTGACCGTAACGACACGACTAAGGCTGCCATCATGTTAGTTTAATTTGTTCGAGTAATTTATTTGATCCATTTTATAGAAAAACTACCTAAAACATCGTGAACCCGTGTCGCGTTGCAGTTCTATTGTCATCGGGTGTTTGTTAGGCAATTCTGCAACCACCAGGTCCAAATTTGGGTGTCTACAGGAACATGTCCTCGTGAATAGTTTCTCGCCCAGTTATTATCATTGGATCTGTCACGGCGAGTCATCTCAAGTTGAGAAACCCCAGATCCAACAAAATGTGGAGGGGTTGAGAGGAATGATAGTTGATGTTGTCAAGTGTAACGTGTTTAACAACGACGACAATACATATACGAATAATAATTCACCTGACCCTCAAGATTCTAACTCACGAGTGAAAGCGTTCTTCGACATGTTAGATGCTTCAGAGAAGCCATTATATGGAAGGTGTGATATGACTTTGTTAGAGGTGACATCTATGATAGTGAGTTTGAAATGTGAGTTTAACCTACCCTTCGCTTTTGTAGACGGTTTTGCCGCCTTACTTAAGAGAGTAATACCAAAAGATAACATCATGACCCGAACATTCTATACTACCAAAAAAGTTGTGAAAGGTCTTAACTTCCGCATTAAAAGATTGATGCTGTCCCGATGGGTGCATCTTATTTTGGAAGGATGATGCCACGCTTGATGAATGTAGAAGGTGTGGTAAGGGTAGGTATAAAACATTTCAGGGTAATATTGTCTTGAGGGATAGAAAAGGGAAGAGTGGTGGTAGGGGTAAGAAACATATACCAATTAGTCAGCTTACTTACTTTCCAATTGCACCTAGACTTCAAAAATTATACGCAACCAAAACCATAGTTGAGCAAATGAGGTGGCACAAAGAAGACACTAGGGTACCGGGAAAGATGTGTCATCCGAGTGACGGCGAGGAGTGGAAACGTTTTGATAGAATTTACCCTCAATTTGCAGCAGAACCCCGAAATGTAAGGCTTGGGTTGCGTACTGATGGATTTGCATCCTTCGTTCAGTTTGGTAAGTCTTACTCTTGTTGGCCTGTGATGGTCACACCTTATAACTTACCTCATTGGTTAAGTTTAAAACAACCTTTCATCTTTCTATCTCTTATTGTTCCCGGACCGAAGAACTCAAAAATTCATTTTGGATGTTTACTTACAGCCCATGATTGAGGAATTGAAAGAGTTGTTGGAAGTAGGGATGGAAACATATGATGTATCTTTGAGACAAAACTTTAAGCTGAAAGCAGCTTTTTTGTGGACTATAAACGACTTTCCCGCATATGGTATGCTCTCGGGGTGTTCTACTGCGGGTAAAAAAGCATGTCCTTGTTGTATGGATGAGAGCAAAGCGTTTTATCTTCCAAATTCTAGTAAAATTAGTTGGTTTGATTGTCATAGACAGTTTTTACCAGAGGGTCACCCGTATAGGAAGAACAAGAGAGCATTAAAAAAGGGTGAGGTGGTGCTTGATGACGCACCTATTCGACTCCAAGGAGATGAAATACGGGAGTTGATTTCCAAGTTCCCGTCTACTATTGACGGAACGGATTAGGAATTCAAAAATCTGAAAAAGTTTAAAAAAAATGGGTGATTTAAAAGAAGAATATTCTTCGACCTTCCGTATTGGAGCAATTTGTTACTTCGTCATAATTTGGATGTGATGCACATAGAGAAAAACTTTTTCGAGCAGTTGATTCACACTGTGATGGATGTGGATGCTAAGACTTGTGACATAACAGGCTTCCGACGAGATGTGGAAAATTTTGTGACCGTCCACAGCTGCATATAAGACGAGATGGCTCCAAACCCAAAGCCGTCTACAGCCTTGATAAGGCTCAGAGAAAGATGTTGTTCGAACGGTAGAGAAGTTGAAGTTCCCTGATGGATTTGCCTCTGTCTTTATGCGAATGTGCCGATCATAAGAATTTAAAAAGTCATGATTGCCATGTATTTATGGAGAGGTTACTACCAGTGTCATTGAAGCAGCTTCTACCACCGATGATGTGGAATTCTATAACTGAGATATCTCAGTTTTTCCGAGATTTGTGTTCTTCTTCAGTATTAATTGAGGACATGACTCGGCTTGAGGATCAAATTCCACAGATACTCTGCAAACTTGAAATGATCTTCCCACCATCCTTCTTTAATTCTATGGAGGACCTACCGGTCCACCTGCCCTACGAAGCTAAGGTTGAAGGACTTGTCCAATATAGATGGATGTACCAATTTGAAAGGTACTTCTTCTGAAATTAATTTTATTTGTAACTCTAATTACAACATCCACACGGAAATCTCCCGTGTTTATTCTCCGGTGAATGACAAACTGCCTGCGAACCTGAATCTCACGGGTTTGCCAATGTTCGAGGTGACTGAAGACTTGTTACTCCATATACGGGCCTTGAAAGAATTTATGGCTATAAAAGGGGTGGATTCCAGCATGTTTAAGAATCTATTCGCAGCATCCTTTGAGAAGCACCCGAGAGCATGGTACTACAGGCTAGACCCTAAGAAATACCCAACATGGAATGATGTGGCCACTGAATTTGCTCGGAATTATGCTGAAAATACCGAGATCCAGACAACCATGCGCTCTTTGGAGGTCATGGCCCAAGAGCACAAAGACGGGTTCACAAAATAGCTTCAGCGCGGGAGGGCCGAGAATGTTAAGCTGGTTGACAATCCTAGCGAAAAGACTTTGGTGGAAGCCTTTGTGAAGAACCTAATCCCGTCCTACCGGGTCCATCTTCGGTACGCCGTTATATCCAACTTCACTACCCTCACTGAAATGGGTATGAGGATCGAAGATGACTTAAGGCTAGAGGGTCTAACCAAGGCCTCTAGCAAGGGTTACCAAGGGACATCCTTCTCAGCCAAGGCCGCCCCAGCCGCGGCCCGCAGCATATTCGATGAGGTTAAACTACTAGATGCCTCATCCAAGAAAAACACCCCACTACGGGTATTTCTAACACCCCGACCCAATCCTAGGACCGAAAATGTTAGTCGCGGTAGCTCGTCAGGCTTTGTACTGGTCCCATAGACCAATACGAGTCCTTTCCAGCGCATTTTGTCCTCACTCATGCGCATCCTGAAAACCTTCCCAGGAGGTCACCCATTCTAAGACTACTCTCACCTAAGCATGCTTAACTGCGGAGTTATTTTCCATGGACAACCAGAAAAGAAAGTGCACTTTGTTGATATGAGTAGTACTTTCAATCCTTTTAAGCACTAGTCATTTAAGCTCATAAATAGGACATCTTCAATCAATGTGGGGTGTTTCAGTATTCACCAACATAAGTACTACCTATACTTACGAATTACAAAGGCTCTCCTCCAAAGGCCTGATATGGCTAAAGTCGTAATACCAAATCAAGATTATCCTAGTACTACTAACAAGATAGTCAGTGGTAAGTAGGGTATCGTATCCGCAGAGAGAAGGTCAAACTGTTAGAAGCTATGGCGGTTCTTAATTGCTCAAACGGTTGGTATGATTGGTTAACTAAAATATGATTAGACAATACTTAATCAAAATATGATTTAACCAATTAAAATAAATTCTAGGGCTATAGGTTCACAATGAGTAGACAAATGATCATGCAAGAATAAATGATAAACACATAAACATACTAGTTGGCTATAATACGTCCTCTCGGATCGAAATCAACCTAGGAAGATACTAACGGGCTCTCGCTACTTATTAGGCTTTCTACCGAATCACATGCGGGTCTAATCTCAACTCGGCTATCGCACATGAACTAAAATTTTCCTAATTCAATTAACAAGTTATGGCCTTTAACAAATTAATCGTCTTTTAGAGCATGTAAACAAGACACTAGCATATATATGAATTCATCAAAAATTCAACAAGAACTTAAATTATACCCATCGATCCCCCTTGACCCTAGTGACGAAATTAGCTACTCATAATTAAATTGACACGAAATAAACAATTGATAATGAAATGCATAATGATCGATATGGAAAAAGGAAACTAATAAAATCAATACTGGAAATGAAAATAAACAATTAAGAACATAAAAGATGAATAAGTAATTTGAAACTATTTGAAATGATTACCGATTGGAAATTGTAGCAAGAACAAGAGTAAATCTTCAAGGCAGAGAATAAAAAAAAGTAATATTATTCTAATACTATGCTTAGGGTTCTTAGGAATGAAAAAGTTTCGTTCAAATGAATTACAGAAGCATTCCTATATAGCCAAAGAAAGAGGAAGCTAAAAACACACTACAGCAATGTCGTCCCGAATAGGGATGGAGGACGTCCCGAAACGGGATTAAAGTCGTTCCATGGGACGAAGGTAGTCCCTATTCGAGACAGCTGAAACATCCAAATTTGCTCTATTTCTTCAATTTTGCCGTGAGTGAGGCAATAGGGACGACATCCATCCCTAGGGACGGACCTTGGGACCAACAAAAAGGACTTCTCTAGTCCTCTAAACTGGAGTATATGATATGGTTCCAGCTCAACTCGGGATCACTTCATGACATCCATGCAACCTCGATAGCAACACCTAACTTGTGGATAGATAGTCACCGACCTCCGTGTGAGCCATGATGAAAGGGAAAAGGCGTCCATATCGTCTATTTTCCTAAAAAAATAAACAAAACACACTAGAGGAGAAGATTAGTTTCCAAAACCGCTTCTAAGAGCGCATTTAACACGATAAATACATGGGAAAAAGAGGATAAAAGCATATAAAATAGTAACACATCAAAATATTACCAAATCAAGTTATCCTAGTACTACTAACAAGATAGTTAGTTGTAAGTAGGGTATCGTATCCGCAGGGAGAAGGTCAAACTGTTAGAAGCTATAGCGATTTTTAATTGCTCAAACGGTTGGTTTAATTGGTTAACTAGACTAGAAATACGTAATCAAAATATGAATTAATCAATTAGAGGAAAATCTAGGGCTATGGGTTCACAACGAGTAGACAAATGATCATGCAAGAAAATGATAAACACATAAACATGCTAGTTGGCTATAATACGTCCTCTCGGATCGAAATAAACCTAGGAAGACACTAACGAGCTCTCGCTACTTATTAGGCTTCCTACCAAATCACATGCGGGTCTAATCTCAACTCGGCTCTCGCACATGAACTGAAATTTCCCTAATCGATTAACAAGTTGTGGCCATTAACAAATTAATCGTCCTTTAGAGTCCGTCGACGCTCCTAAATCGACGACGTTCAAATTCCTCAAGAAACCAACGCTATTGCGTGAAGTGAAAATCCGCTTCTCCGTCCGCCAGTGTCGTCACTGTGTTCGCAAGGGTGAAGACGCAGTTTTTTTGAAGTGTTATGGTTCGATTTGCCATGTACTCGGGCGGATTGAGATAGAGGTCGATTCAGAATAGTACTCGAGCCTACGAATTCGTTCAAATATTCAACAAGAACTTAAATTCTACCCATCGATCCCCCTTGACCCTAGTGACGAAATTAGCTACTCATAATTAAATTGACACGAAATAATCATTTGATAATGAAATGCATAATGATATGGAAAAAGGAAACTAATAAAATCAATACTATAAATGAAAATAAACGATTAAGAACATAAAAGATGAATAAGTAATTTGAAACTAATTGAAATGATTACCGATTGGAAATTGTAGCAAGAACAAGAGTAAATCTTCAAGGCAGAGAATAAAAAAAAGTAATATTATTCTAATACTATACTTAGGGTTCTTAGGAATGAAAAGTAGTTTCGTTCAACTGAATTACAAAAGCATTCCTATGTAGCCAAAGAAAGAGGAAGATGAAAAGACACTACTGCTATGTCGTCCCGAATAGGGATGGAGGCCGTCCCGAATAGGGATTAAAGTCGTCCCATGGGACGAAGGTCGTCCCTATTCGGGACAGCTGAAACATCCAATTTTTCTCTATTTCTTCAGTTTTGCAGTGAGTGAGGCAATAGGGACGACATCCATCTCTAGGGGCAGACCTCGGGACCAACAAAAAGGACTCCTCTAGTCTTCTAAACTGGAGTATATGATATGGTTCCAGCTCGACTCGGGATCACTTCATGACATCCATGCAACCTCGCTAGCAACACCTAACTTGTGGATAAATAGTCACCGACCTCCGTGTGAGCCATGATGAAAGGGAAAAGGCGTCCATATCGTCTATTTTCCTACAAAACCAACAAAACACTTCAAAACACACTAGAGGAGAAGATTAGTTTCCAAAACCGCTTCTAAGAGCGCATTTAACATGATAAATACATGGGAAAAAGAGGATAAAAGCATATAAAATATTAACACATCAAAATCTCCCAAACCGAACTCTTGCTTGTCCTCAAGCAAGCATCATCAAACATGACAAAACAATAGCGATGAGCAAAACCAAGTATCCCATAAATGACAAATCCCATTGACAAGCTTTAGCAAGTTCACAATTCAATCTCAATTCAAACACGGGATGCAAGATAAGCACAAAAGTTTTAGAATTACATGGCAAAAATTTGAAGAAGAAAAGTACTAAGATATTTCAACTCTTTCATGATCTTTATTGACATCGGACTCCTCATGGGTTCACTTTTCACTCATTTTGTGAACGGGTAGTATATTGTGAGAACACTCACCTACTATGACTCATAAGAATGCGCCTGCGACGTAGGATGGTAAATAGTCTCAATTCCATCGATAATTTATCACAATTTGTACAAAAGAAACTAAGAAAAGGACAAGAGAAGTCTCGGGTGAAGGGTAGAAGGTTGACAAACGTTATGGACATGTGGAGCTAAAGGTTAAACTAGCAACAATCCAAACGCGTTAAGAATGCTCAAACCACGACAAACACCACTTAGTTATTATTACATCCAATACAAAACAACATGTGTATCGAATTACAACTTCAACCAATGAAACATCACTTCCTAATTCAATAACAATTATAAACAACTTGGAAGTAACATTATCTTTTCTTTCACTTCTTTCTTCTTGTCTTTTTTCTTTTTCTTTTTTTAAAACATTTTTTTTCTTCTTTTTCCTTCAACTTCATTTTTCATTTTTCCACAAAAGAAACCTCAGGAATCAACAATCCTGGAAAACAATTTTCACATTATTATTAACATTCACCACTATAACCTTAATGGGCACCCATAACGCATCCGCCAATTACTAGCTTAACAAGGTAGGCATGATATTTGTAGCTAAATATTGTGGGATATAAAAATAAGCATGTGGGCTCAAAAGGCTAAGATATATTATGTGAGAAAACAACGATATAGCTTTAAGTGCAAACTGATCAAAAACATCACGAAAAATGGAACAAAAACCATTCATGTGCGTAATTATGCAACGCATACTATGAGGAGACCTACTCTCACCTAAAAACGATAGATTAAACATGAATCAATCCAAAAGGCTCTAAAACTCGCATTTTGTAGCTTACCAACGTCAAGGATCAAGTATACTTTGTCTTAGTCTCATCATCACATACAAAAATGACAAAACATCACCAAAATCTACAAATCCTGAAAACCAAACTTAAAAAGAGATATGAACGGAAAACTGCAAAGTTATGCAAGGGGATAAGCACAACGGGGTAACAACATACCCATGGAGAACGAACGACTAATTATTTTTTAAAAACAATATTTTCAATTTTTTACTTTTTAATTTTTTTTTCTAGATTTTTCAAAACAAACAAAAACAACTATAAACCAATCCCTCCCCCGAGCTAGAACGACACATTGTCCCCAATTTGGCAAAATACAAGAAATCGAAAAATCGGCCTCCGACGCAAAAGGCCACAAATCAATCATAGCGTGCTAAAAAGAGAAATGAGGATTGACAAATAAAAGAAAAACTAAGCAAAGACACATACGACATTTGTAGAAACCTTCCCAAGCTAGCTAGAAAACGGGCATTGTTCCGTTCCATTCATTCGAGTATTATTACGCCATGATTCTCGAGTACCTGAAAAGGACAAGGCTAATACAAAACAAAACATAAAATAAAACCAAAAACCTATTGTCCGATCAATTACAACAAAACCAAATTGTCTAAATCAAACCAAAACAAGTCCAAAAATGATAAATTGAAAAAGTGGTCCAAAAATCCAACAAAAAAAAACGAAAAATAAAATAAAAATTAAAAATCTCAAAACTACTCTAAAAACACGGGTTGTTTCTTGTGTTCTATCATTCTGCATGACTTTTTTTTTCTACTTAACGGCACCATCTTCGTCTTTCTTTAAAAATCTCATCAATGCCCGTAGTAGCAAATCATATTCCTGTGCATGAGAAATATGAAAGCAATCATAGGTCATTGACAAGGTATAAACGATATAAATCAAGAGGAATAGATGCAATATCTTATCAAATCCGACACCAGTTCTAACACGAACACTCCACTCATTAGCAGGAGATGAAGTATAAAGCTTGTCATCATGACACACAATGTTAAAATCCACCAGGAAATCATTATCAGAATTTAAATTAGATGGATTAGTAGATTTACCTTTCATCAAATCAAATGAAATGAGGAAAATAGGAAAGGGTTTACCAACATTGATGTCAAGCAGTTTACTGGCGCATAATGGTAGTAGGGAAGCCAAACACGGAGGCGGATCGGGAGTGCACAACGGTGGCACTAGACATGGAGGAGGATAGAGTAAAGGAGCTGAGGGAATTACTTCCATATGCATGTTGGGAGAAAAGGTAATCGACACAAAACCCAAGGAATTCTTCAACCCAATGTTATTTCCATTATTCCCTCGAACCTCAAAATCAAAATTAACCCTCATCACTAAAATCCTCACTAAAAAGGCGCATGGCTCCTTCACAATCGTCACTCTCAATGGCGTCAATAACTAAGGATTCGAGGAGGACCTCATCACAGCAAGTCTTAACGGTGGTCTCGTTGGAATCCTCAATAGTATTAATAGCATCAACAAGGGGTTTCTTAAGCACAACTGGAGGAGTTTCTTCAAGAGACTCAAAAGAGGCTTTTATATTGGCTTCTCTAGGAGGATGCTCGTTATGGTTCACTATCTTGGTTAACTCGACAACGACAGGGGTCATCTCGAGAGTGGTGGTCCCAACAATATGGGGGATTGGGTCAATGGTAGATGGAACATTAAACCAAAAACTCGGTTCATCATCATCGTTATCCAACAATTCATGATTATCAAAAAACTTGAGACTCACATAGAGGAGCATGATAATCACTAAGATAAGTTGTTACCGTATGTCGAGCCATATTACAAGTATCCTGGCTAGCTTGTTGTCGAAACATCGCGTCACTCGCAACCTGATTTTGGAACAATGCGTTATTGTGAATATAAGCTAATGACTCGCTCTCATGAACCACATGATCATTATGCACAACGTCATTAGGCTCATTTTCACCTGCCATCTCCTTTAGCATTCTATCAATTCTAGCCTGACTGGCGTAGAATTCTGTTTCAAAGCTTTTTTGAGCCAAATTCGGTTTTACCACCTCGCGGGCTTGTGCTTGGGACATCCAAGCTAAATAGTGCAAGAAATCCCATAAATCCCTTGAATTTTTATTGTAAATACCTCCCGTGGTCATGTTAACGGCAAATTCACGACAGTTGTGATTCATTCCTGCAAAAACAGCGTGACCCAATTCGAGCTCATTATAGAAATATCCGACGGAAACAAGGTTATTAACATATCCCTTGAATCGATCAAGATACTCATGAAGAAATTCATGCTCGTGTAGTGGGGAGATAAAAGAGAGATTCATACCTAAAAAATACTAAAACTATAAGAAAATGGTGAGATGGATCACATGTTCCTTGGGAGTAGAATGAAAGCATAACGGGACATTAAAGCATCTACAAGGAACTAATGAAATCAGTTTCGAGGAACTTTCGTTCCCCGAAATGAAAGAGAGTAATAAAGAAACAAGCTAAAAGCAGTAAAAGATCGTCTCCCCGGCAACGGCGCCAAATTTAATATGGCTAAAGTCGTATTACCAAATCAAGTTATCCTAGTACTACTAACAAGATAGTCAGTGGTAAGTAGGGTATCTTATCCGCAGGGAGAAGGTCAAACTGTTAGAAGCTATGGCGATTCTTAATTGCTCAACCGGTTGGTTTAATTGGTTAACTAGACTAGAAATACGTAATCAAAATATGAATTAATCAATTAGAGGAAAATCTAGGGCTATGGGTTCACAACGAGTAGGCAAATGATCATGCAAGAAAATGATAAACACATAAACATGCTAGTTGGCTATAATACGTCCTCTAGGATCGTAATCAACCTATGAAGACACTAACGGGCTCTCGCTACTTATTAGGCTTCCTACCGAATCACATGCGGGTCTGATAAGTTTCCAAAACCGCTTCTAAGAGTGCATTTAACACGATAAATAAATGGGAAAAAGAGGATAAAAGCAAATAAAATATTGACACATCAAGGCCTAATCCAACCAATAGGTCATAGAACTAGTAGAAAAAATACCTATTGCGTCTCTTTAATCACGTCGGTTCTAAACACATGCATCGCGAAAATGAGTTTTGCATCCATTTTTTGTCAAATCGACGCATTTAAGAGAAGTAATTGCGTCGGTTTTCCTTCAAAAACGACGTATTTGTCCAAATATGTCGGTTTTAGTTACATAAATGACGTTTTTTTTTTTTTGTCTCTTTTGGTCATTTCGAAATAAAAATGATGCATTTCATATATTGCGTCGCTCGTACTTAATAAACGATGCCATAGATGTAACACTCCGTATTTTTGACCATTTTAATTATTTCTAATAATGATTAATATTAATAAATCGATGTTAGAAATAATGCAAAGTGGAATTGTTGACCTTTCTTGCATAGTAAGAGCATCTCCCATTAGTAGCATATTAAACCTAATTTATTTGTATGGTTATGAATGTCATTCTATTTAGAATAATAATAATTCATTTTTCATCATAAAGTGACTTTGGATACCTTTTGAGCTTAGTCTCATATGACACTTATTAATAAGTATGAGAATGATAAGACATATGAGGATATACATCAAATGTCATCATTCAAATCTCTTTGATAAATTCTGAGTATACCAACGAGTTCCAACTCCTAATGGTTGAGTAGACAACCTTTTAAGAATGTTGTGTGACCTTGGGGGACGACGCCCATTCCGATTTGTACCGTAGTCGGGGTGATTTCGTTTCTCATTTAGTGCCTTCATACCACGACACAACAACGTATATTCTCTAGTTATATATTACCCCTATAGTGACCCTATATTTCCAACAATTGAGAAACAAAATTTTGTTACTATTATTATAATTGTGTTCATCATTCTTGTCATTGGAATGATTTCTTTTGGCAAAGATATGTGTTTTTTGCGTGTAAGATTTAGCCCGTTGAGTGAGGGTGAGACAAAAGTTCGGTATTATGACAATAACTCGGTCTCTAGACCTTCGATTGGGACGTGTATTATGGCGTTGGAAAGCTAAGATGAAGGGCTACAACTTTTTAGTTGACGTCATGAGCTGATTCTGTCATTTACCTTTCGAAAAACTGGCCACAATGTCGTGTTAGTACGCTGAAAGTTTTTGAAAGTTTATAAGTGAATGGTATTATCTTATTTTATCATCAATCTTCATCTTTGAGAATAAGGTATGGTATCTATGAGTTTAGTTCTTATCTTCTTGTGATTTATGATGATAAAATAATTATGTTTGATAGATGAGTATCATTTATCATCATTGATTGGAAGATAAATTATCTGATAAGAGTAGGATGTTATGTTGTTTCTGAACATATGTTGAATGTATTAGTCTCAATATTTCATGATGAATGATAAATTTGCACATGTTTGTATTAGTATACAGCTAAAAGGTGAATGTTTTTCCTAAACTTGGAGTGGGACCCCATATTACATCTTGAAAAAGATATTTCGACTCGTGTTTATGGAGAATAGTATATGCCTACGATCAAAATAATTAATGTGATTATTAGTGGAGTAATAATTACTTATTAATGATTTTTGTGCAAATTATGTTGTCCTGGAAGATGACCATGTGGAGTAGTTTATATGCTCTTATGAGTAATGAGGGCAATATTTGGATTTATTATATAGCCGTTATAAATTTATTCTATGCACTTAATATATATGATATTGAATATTATTCATTAATCAATTTAAGAACATTATGTATGTTTTGCTTGAGAAAATTGAATATATATAATATATGTTGGGATTATATATTAGTGTGATTTTTCGTATCCTTACTAATGTTTTGAAAAGGCATGTGTGTACTTGTCTTGTAAATTATTTTGGATACATTTGGAAGAAGATTTTAACTTCACACTAGAGACGCATCAATGCTCACTTGAGTAAAATAAGCTATATATGGAGGTTAAATATTTTATTTTTAATGACATGCATAATCTTGATCAAGTATGTATTAAATAATTGGATGAATGATTTGATAAACTACTCTAAGAATAGATTATGGAATAGATAAATTGTCGGGCATAATTATTTGATATCTAAAAGTTGGGATGATTAATGAATGAATAACTAGTGTGATACCCGTGAATAAAATTCACGGTTAGTTGATCTATTATTGTTTACGTACATGAGTCAAATTATTAGCAGTGCAGTGACGACTTTTGAATGAATCGTACTTCTACTCAGGGTTAAGTGGTAATAAAAAATCACAACTAATTCGCAAGGATTGACAGTTAATGACAAAGTGTATGGGTACATTGATAGTGTGTACGATAGTGCTTACTGAGGTTTCCATAGTGATTAGCAACTACATCGACGATGTAATACACGAATACATTTCATCGGTAAGTATACAACGTAATATGATGTAATATGAACTCACACCTTGTACTTTGTGTATTTAATTAATTATTGCCTTAACCCGATCGACTTATATATATATATATATATATATATATATATATATATATGTTATAACGGAAGAGAAAGACAAACAAATAAGAACGTAAAATCGAGAGACAGACAGATTTACGTGGTTCACTAACAACCTGTTAGCTACGTCCACGGGCAGAAGGAGGGGATAGTTTTATTAATTTGAGGAGAGGTTACAGATTTCAGACTGATATCATGATTCTTAGGGTAGAGGTATGAGAGTTTATATACTACTCTCAACCTAAACAGAAACCCTAAACAGATTAGGAAACCCTATACAATAGGAAAATCCTAGGTCAGATACTTAGATATTGATTAGGAAACTCTAATCAACCAGATATTAATTAGGAAACTTTCCTAATTAAACAGATTCAGGTTAGAAACCAATTCGAGATCCGAAAAGACAATTGCTAGACACTTATTTCCTAACAATCTCCACCTTGACTCGAATTGTCTCTCAATCAAATCAGACAGATGCACTCCAACGAATGCCAGATGTACCAGAAATCTCCTCAATCAGACAGATGTACCAGATGCACTCCAACGAATGCCAAATGTACCAGAAATAAAACTCCTCTCCCCCTCCTGCCTCAGATATTGCCCAACAAAGGGCAATCAGATACTTCCAAATTGTAGCAAGTCCAAACCGTGTTGGAACTTGCTATACGGAGCCAGATCAGACAGAGTTTGCATCCCTCTTTCACCATCAGATGATGCACCAGCAACAGAACCGGACAGTGTAGATCCTTGAAGATGATATAACGTACCGCGCTTGGTAGCTTTCAGAACCACGTTTGAACCCTTGCAGACTTTCAGAACTCCACCTTTACCTTGAAAGCTGAAACCTTTCTTGTCTAACCGACTCAAGGATATCAGATTCTTTGTCATCAGTGGAACATGTCTAACTCCATTCAACGTGCAGAATTTACCATCATTTGTCCTAATCTTGATTGAGCCAATTCCAACTACTTTACAGACAGCATTACTGGCCATGGAAATATTGCCCCCATCTATCTGTTCATACGTTGAAAACCACTCCCTGCGCGGACATATATGGTAAGAAGCTCCCGAATCTAGAATCCACGAATCAGTGTGATCTGTGACCTTCTCAGCAACTAGAGCATAATCATCTTCCTCAGAGTCTACATTTGCTACCCCAGCAATACCAGATGTTTTCTGTTCATTCTTTTTCTTGGGACAATCGAATTTCCAATGTCCCTTCTCTTTACAGTAATGACAGATATCATTGGGTTGTGGACCTTTAGAAACATGAGTACCAGAACCAGATTTATTCTTCCTCGTTTTTCCCTGTCCCTGACCCCCACTGGCTACTAACCCTGCAGCCTGATTATCTGTAATCGTACCAGCCGCCTTATGACGCAGTTCTCTAGAATGGAGGGACGATCTGACCTCCTCTAAAGTAATTGTATCTTTACCAACGATGAAAGATTGCACAAAATTCTCATACGACAACGGTAAAGATACTAACAGAATTAATGCGGCATCCTCATCTTCTACTTTAACATCAATATTACGCAGCTCTAATAATATTGTGTTTAACTGATCGAGATGATCTCGGAGAGGCATACCTTCCTGCATTCTCAGACTGAACAGACGTTGCTTCAAAAGCAACTTGTTGGTTAAAGACTTCGTCATGTATAGACTTTCAAGCCTTTGCCACAGACCCGCCGCGGTTTCTTCCTCCGCGATTTCAGTGATGATATCATCAGACAGACACAACAATATTGTTGAATGTGCCTTCTCCTCCAGAACGGCCATCTCAGCGGTGACTGTGTCGTCTTTCTTCTTCACGAGTGGCGCCCACAGTCCCTGTTGTTTCAGCAACGCCCGCATCTTGATTTGCCACAGACTAAAACTATTCCTCCCATTGAATATCTCGATTTTAAAGCTCATCATAGACATCTTTCTCACCGACCAAATTAACCAAAGCTCTGATACCAGTTTGTTATAACGGAAGAGAAAGACAAACAAATAAGAACGTAAAATCGAGAGACAGACAGATTTACGTGGTTCACTAACAACCTGTTAGCTACGTCCACGGGCAGAACGAGGGGATAGTTTTATTAATTTGAGGAGAGGTTACAGATTTCAGACTGATATCATGATTCTTAGGGTAGAGGTATGAGAGTTTATATACTACTCTCAACCTAAACAGAAACCCTAAACAGATTAGGAAACCCTATACAATAGGAAAATCCTAGGTCAGATACTTAGATATTGATTAGGAAACTCTAATCAACCAGATATTAATTAGGAAACTTTCCTAATTAAACAGATTCAGGTTAGAAACCAATTCGAGATCCGAAAAGACAATTGCTAGACACTTATTTCCTAACAATATATATATATATACACACACACACACTATATATATATATGTGTGTGTGTGTATATATATAAATAAGGGTGAGTTCAGATGAGTCCTCAATAGTTTTTGAGTCGTAATTTCTAATCTAAGTCATTGAAGCTTAATAGGTAGATGGTTGAGATTGAAATGATAAGAGATTCATCCATTAAGCATTTAAGGCAATAATTAATTATCTAAGGCAATAACATCCAACAAAATAAGAAACACAATCAGTATTCAATATTCACGTGCAAACGTATCTATTAGAGTAACACGACGTAACATTCGAGTAACGCAAATATTAAAGGACTTTAATCTATCACTAATCTTCTTGTAGTATATATATATATATATATATACACGGAGTACAACATAGTGAAACTAATCTGATACAACCCGTTTTAGAATTGTCTCCCACTACATTCATTTGATTGTAACCCAAACTCGAGCCCCACATGAGTAATAATTCAAAAAAGCACCACTCAATCGATGCTCAGTTACTCAAACTATAAACACGATTTAAAAAGACATATGAGACGTTCACTGTAATTATATTGTTTTATTGAAAAAATATTACGATTTAGTAATCACAAAATTTATATTTTATTTATCAATATACATCAATATTTTTTTATCTTACTGATATGACACATTATTCCATTATATTTTTAGAATAATTTTAGAACATGTGAATCAAATAATTAATTTTAGAATTTTAGTACTTGTATAATATGTATTTGACAATATTCATAAAAAATACCCGCGAAATACCCTTTCATATATATATATATATATATATATATATATATATCATTTCTCTCCCTATTAAATGACGAAAAAATAATCTTCTCCCCATTAAATTTATGGAAAAACAACAATTTAGGGAAATGACGAAAAGATTTATGGGAAGGAGAAAGAGATTTATGAGAAGAATAATAATTTTTGGTGAGGTTTAAATTTAATTGGTCAATCTTTCTTTATGAAAAATTGAAAGGTGAACGTCTCAAGAAATTGGAAGAAGTAATGGTAGGGTAACGTGTAAATGTAATTAATTGAACCTTTTTTTGATTAAATTTTCATTTTTTTTAATTGGTCAGATTTTCATTTTTTTTAATTTAACTTTTTTTTTTCTTTTGAATTTATTATTTCCCTTGTAAATTAATTGGAGATTGATGTTAATTATATTCCATAATATAACAGGTAAGTTAAAAAAATTAAAAAATACATGTCATCAACTACATAGACTTGATAACTGTGACAAAGATTTGAAAAATAGATAAATATATAATAACAATTAAGTTTTAAAAAAAATCAAACGTCAAGTTAACTAATAACTTTATACTCCATATCATTTTGTACACCTACCAACAATACTTATTTATAAACAAATTATTTTCCAAGGCCCACCAACCATTACTAAGTGATTGAGAGACCGTTTCTTCCAAATTTTTGTGTTACTTTAAACCTTTTTATCCAATTCCTTATTTCACGTGCAAAAAGAAGTGGAAACGAACTTAAATAACGGAAGAAAGAGTAATAAGGAGTAACTTGTAAGCGGTTAGATTATTATTTTCGGTGAATATAATAAGGAGAATGGTTTATAATGTTTGGTGAATAGCTATGAATAATAATTACGAAGTATATCGATTTAAAAAGAGATATGAGACGTTCACTATAATTATACTGTTTTATTGAAAAAAATATTACGGTTCTTTGATTTAGTAATCACAAAAGTTATATTTTATTAAATTTTATTTATCAATATATATCAATATATTTTTATCTTACTGATATGGCACATTACTTCATTATATTTTTAGAAGAAAGGTTATTAAAATAATTTTAGAACATGTGAATCAATAATTAATTTTAGAATTTTAGTACTTGTATAATATGCGTTTGACTATATTGATAAAAATCACCCATGAAATTACCCGTGAATATCCGTGAAATACCCTTTCATATATATATATGAGTAACACTTGTATATTTCTCTCCCTATTAAATGACGAAAAAACAATCCTGTCCCCATTAAATTTATGGGAAACACAACAATTTATGGAAATGACAAAAAAAAAATTATGGGAAGGGGAAAGAGATTTATAGAAAGAATAGTAATTTATGGTGAGATATAAATTTAATTGGTCAACTTTTCTTTATGTAAAATTGAAAGATGAATTTCTCAAGAATTTGAAAGAAGTAATAGTGGGGTAACGTGTAAATGTAATTAATTGAACCTTTTTTGATTAAATTTTCATTTTTTTTTTGTTCAACTTTTTTTTCTTTTGAATTTATTACTTTCCTTGTAAGTGTAATTAATTGGAGATTGATATTAATTATATTCCATAATATAAGAGACAAAGAAAATTGGATAAAACTAACCTCAAAGAAAAATGAAAAAATAATACTCGGTACTAAAAATATGGTTTATAATGTAGTGATTAAACTAAATACTAATTGCATTACAAAAAAAATATAGTTGAGGGTAGGTTAATTATTTCGAAGTAACTTATTATTCAAGTCTAACCTAATTATACTATATTTGACATGCTCTAAAGATGGGGCGAGATTGACGATTTGAAATGGACCGCAAGCAAATGTGTCCAACCACTTGAAGACATACGAAGTAGTATTTATTTTGAATTTAGAGATAATAGAACCGTATAAAAGTTTATTTAGTGTAATCATATATAGATATTTGAATGGTGGAGTGACGACATACGTAACTTAATCAAAGAAAAGATTTGCTTATACTTCTGACGATATTGTGCCGTCGACGTTTTTGTTAAGTGAACCATATAAGAGATTCACAAATTTAAGTCATGAGAAATAAATGTGGAGTAATATGTTTGTTTTATTAATTTTTTAGAGAATACATGACTAATTTGAAAAAATAACTCAAGTTATAAATGACCCTTAACTATTCTTCCCTCTAAGTTAAATCAGTTAAATAATGAGTTGTTTTCGTCTCATATTATACTATCGTTTGTATGATTCATCCTTTTTTTAGTTTATATCTACTGAAATACAGTAAGTTTTAGTGAAAATAGGAGTCTCAACAACTAATTAATGGACTAATAAAATAGTCCACTTCGTATTAAAAGTGAGGAATAATTAGATTCGTTCAATATCATTAACTAAAGGGCACTTAGTCAAAGTTAATATTATTTCTTGGAGCCATACTTTACGAAAAAAGTTGCATGTTACTTAATACTTCAATGTAATACTTTAAATCAATTTTCTATGAAAATTAATTTACTCAAAGGGGGTAGAAGGAAAAAGTAAATAAATAAAGGAGTACCAAACTTTAAAAAAAATATTTAAAAAATGCCATATTTTTATAATTGTAACCATATAAGTACGATTCAATATTGTTTTGAAATTTTTAAATTAAATTGATCTAGTAAATTTTGGAAATAAATAATAGACCATTAATATATGTGAATGTTTAATTGCAAATTATAGTGAGCCAAATGGTAATTGCAAATCAATTATGTCCACAAAAAGGATTACTAACACAAAAATATTTAGCAAGTAAAATACATTAATACGGAGTAGTAAATACTACTAATAGATTTAGGTACTCATGCTAAATATTGACAATTTTTAAATGACATAAATTTGATTTACAAATACTATAATACACCTTTATTTTAACCTAATTTCATAAACAAACCCAACATCTTCTTTTCATTGTAAGTCATTTTCCTCTTTTCCTTCTTCGTTTTTCATCTACATCCATCCGCCCCTTCCACCTTCCCTTATCGCTACACCCACCACTCACCATCTTGATTCCAATTTCAACCACGACACGACGCCACCACCTTCACTACCGGTGAACCACCGCACTTATTCTCGTGTTCGTTTTGAACTCCGGTGAACCTTACTTGAATTAATCTCGTTGTTTTCTCCCAAGTTTTGCCCTCTTTCGAATTGGCTAGTGCGTCTTATACTTGTTGAATCTATGACTCCTAGTCGTCGATGGTTAACGCGCGTCGTTGATTATGTTCGTTCTTATTCATTTTTGTTGTTGATCTGAAGTTGTGGGTTAGTTGCTGGTAGAATGTGGTGATGTGGTGGGTGGATCTACTATGCTCGGGCATTATATATGGGTGACTGAACAAAAATGCACCGATAGAATTAAGATGATTCAATAATAAAGTCAAGAATTTCAACTTTCAATGTAAATTTGTAGTTAATTTTTGTGGGTTTCAAGGAGCATGGAGAATTGGAGGAATAGATTATGAAAAGCTATACTAATTGCATATAGGAAATGCAATCTTAGATTGATGTGTATTTTCATCCTTTCAAGGTTGATTAAGATGATGGAGTAAATGGTTGTTGGAATGAGAAGTTGAAGTAAATGGTGGTATTTTCAAACTGCAGTAACTTTCGTGGAGTAATTACAATTGCATTCACACCTAATCCACAATCTACAATGCTACTTGCTACTAATTACACTTGAAATAACAAAATTGAAAAAAAAGGATCTATTCTCAAATGGAGAGCATATGATGGTGCCACATACTTGAAAATGGACCTTGAATTTATATAAAGAAGATTTGTATATTTTGTTTGAACGAATATGTTTGTCACAATTTCGTGGAGTGACAACATGTGGGGGAAGTCTTTCAACTTATTTGATAAAATTATTCATGCATCAATTTTAGAGTTGATATCTTATAATTTCTGAAGAGTATGTATACCTCTAATTGTGGGCGAAAGTGATGATCGATAGCATGTTTTATACATGAATAATTGAACCAAATGTAAGAGTTTTTAATTTGTTGACTAAGTCAATAAATAATGGTTGCGTAAGGTTCATTTATCTATGTTATACATTTGGCTTACACCACACTATATGAGATTATGATGATTGATTTTATGTGAGTCAAGGATATATATTTTAATTTGTGGATTTGCAAAAAGAAAATATAAGTGAAACAATCATCGAGATCGTTGTTCTCTAATATCAGAATGATGATGTATATATATGGTGCAATATTGAGAATTGCAACATGTTGGATATTTATAAAGATGTTGGATCACTAGGTGAGATGCACAATGATCATGTGTAAGTGTTCATCTTTATAATAATTTTATTATAAGTCTATTGAGAAGACTGTTATAATTTCATGTATTATGTATGCATGGTGATTGTGAGCTTAATATTTATTGCATAATTATGGGGGCATTGATGGTAAGGGATTTGTCGTGGAATCCCATCCGTCAATAATATAACCGGCTAATCCTAACTAGGGTAGATAGGGTAAGTCGGGTCGAATCCACGGGGACGGTAATGTATAGCCTAGACTAAGGTCGCCTAAATACTGGACTAAGTCAACAAGCTAAGCTAATCTAAGAATGGTAGAGAAGGGAGAAAGCTAGACTACTACTAAGGTGCCGGAGAAAACAACTAAGGAAAACGGGCTAGGATTAGGTCGGGGTCAAAGGGGTAACGGAATGGTCAAGGGAGGACTAGAGTGAAGGAGGTAGTAGGGTAATCTAGGTTGGTCCGGGCTCTCGCAACTTAGACCCACCTAGAGGTTCCACCTAGAACCCATCTCGGCGACACACACGACAAACGGGGTTCTAGCGCGCTATGATCCTAGGTCGAATCCGGGCTCTCGCTACTTAGACCGGCCTAGGGGTCGTCCTCACCGGGCTCTCGCAACTTAGTGAGGGGACCGAACCCACAACAAACTAATACCCACAAAAGAAAGGCAAGAAAAACAAGCATTCGTACATACTTAGTCATTCAAGCAATTCCACAAACATGTGATGTGCATCAAACAAGAGGAAACCCAAATCTTCCACCAACATCTCTAACAAACCCTTAATTATTCAATTAACACCCTAATCAACTTACTAACCCTGGAAAGAACACTACTCTAACATATCTAAAGGAAATACTAACAAAAACAAGGTAAACAAACTCAAACAACCAAACATACACAAACAAAATAGTGAAAACAATAAACAAGAACTAAAGATGTAAACTTGATGAATAATAAAGGATTAGGAGTAAAAGGAGAAGAGGATTGTACCATACTACCAAGAAAATGGAAAAGGGGAACACTTGTATAAAAGAAAACCCAAATAATTCCACCAAGGTTGTCAAGCTTGAGTGGATTCTTCAAGAAATCCAATAATACAAGATTAAACTAAGATTAGCTACTAATTATCGACTAATCTAATCTAATCTAACCTAAAGTAGTCTAGGGTTTGAAGGATATAACATAAGATAACATCCGATGGTGTCTTAATACAAGAGGGGGTATATATAGGGTTAAAAGTGGAAAAGAGAAGAAAAGAAACAATGCGGGCTGTAACTGACCCTTCCCGGTCGGGAAGGCTTGGTCCCGATCGGGATGGGCCATCCTTCCCGGTCGGGAAGGACCTTCCCGACCGGGATGGGCTCACAGTAGCCGTGCTTCCTGTTCCCTTCATCCCGAACGGGATGAGGCCATCCCGAACGGGATGGGTCTTTGTAGGCCTCCCTTAAGAGCTCTTTGGTCCCTCCTTGCCTCTCATAGGCTTCTCGTCGATTCTCGGGACTCGGGATCGGGTCTCGGAGGCTCGGAATTGGATCCCGAGGTCTCGGGGTTGATTCCAAGGCATCGAGTCATCGTTCCTCTACTCCGTTGGCTCCAAAATGTGTATGTATCGAGTCGGAATCGCTCCAACTCTTCCAAATCGGTCTCGGGAACCTGAAACGAACTAAAGGAAGCATAAGAAGCCCATAAATCGCTCCCAAGGAGCGATTCCATAAAGAAATGGGACCAAAACATAGTAAAATAGACACTACAAACTACACTTATCAACTCCCCCACACTTAACCCTCCAAATTGATGGCAGGGATTCGTCACGTCCCTAGCCGATCAATATAACACCGACTAACCTAGTGAGTAGCTAGGGTAAGTCAGGATCGATTCCACGAGGACGGTATATCAAAGCTTAGACTATGTCGGCTTACAAACGAGACTATGCTACCAAAAACGACATAAAGAAAGCGATAAAAGGAAAACTAATGATGGAGGAGGAGTATGACTAAGCTAAGGATCGAACTAATGAATAAACTAAAAGAACGATAGCTAACTAGGAGGGTTAACACAAATATGGAAAGAAGTGGGGTAGGTCGGGTTCATAGAGGTAGAAGGGTAATTGGGGTGATCAAGGGTATAGGTGTCTCCTAATCGCTAGAGTCGGTCCGGGCTCTCGCAACTTAGACCGATGTCAAGGTGGGTCCGGGCTCTCGCAACTTAGACCCTAGTCGGCACTCTCGTGACTATGACTATTCTCAACATTTCCACAAAGTAAGCAATCAATGAGAGGATGAACACAAGCATGGGAAGCATGGCCACTACAACTCACACAAGCATATCAACAAACACATAGAGTGCCTACAATGTGACTAACAACAAAGATACAACCTTTTCCCCTTAATCAACCCTAATCATCCATAATCTACCCCTAATCCCCCTACTAACCCCACAAGAAGACTACTCACTCATTATCAAGAATAAAACAACCATAACAAGAGAAAATATTATCACTAAACAAACATACATAATGATTAACAAGAACAATAATACTAACAATATGAAAAGATTCAAACAAGATTAAATAAACAAGATTAAGAGTAAGAAAGGTTATACCAACACTAAGGAGATGAAAAGATGAAATCTTGTATAAATAAGAACCCAAATAAAACCCAAGGTTGTCAATCTTGGAGAATTCTCCAAGTATCCTCTTAGTACAAGAACTTATTACAATAATTAACTAAGGATTAACTAAGATTAAGGGAAGATTAAAGCTAATGAGTGAGAGTAAATCTAGGGTTTTGGAGGCTTCAACTAATGTAGGTTAACATAAGATGTCTTAAAATTACAAGAAGGGAGTATATATATGGGTACCAGAATGAAGGAGAAGAAAGAAAAAGAGTCGTGCAGCAGCATCACGGTCCCGACCGGGACGGATCATCCCGATCGGGACGGCCCTGTCATCCCAATCGGGACGGGATGATCCCGACCGGGATGGGCTCACAGCAGCCTCCTTCAAAGTGCATCCCTTCCCGAACGGGATGAGGCCATCCCGAACGGGATGGGTCTTGTATGCATTCCTTAAACACTCATGGGCTTCCCATCGATTCTCGGGACTCGGTATCGGGTCTCGGAGGCTCGGGATTGGGTCCCAAGGTCTCGGGGTCGATTCCAAGGTCTCGAGTCATCGTTCCTCTATCTCGTTGGCCCCAAAATGTGTATGTATTGAGTCGGAATCGCTCCAACTCTTCCAATTCGGCCTCGGGAACCTGAAACGAACTAAAGGAAGCATAAGAAGCCCATGAATCGCCCCAAAGGAGCGATTCCACAAAAAAAGGGACCAAAACACAACAAATAGGCACTACAAAGTACACTTATCAACTCCCCCACACTTAACCCTTACTCGCCCTCGAGTAAGCACACACTAACTACTAAACTAGCCGAATGGGTATTAGCGCACCCTACGCCCCTTCAACTCACGCGAGTGCACTTAGAGGACAAGTGAACTCCGCGAGGCAAGTTGGGTCTTGCGACGAAACTGTGGATGCAACCGGACACAAAACACATAAACAAACAAACACACAAACAAACACATAATCGGTTGCACCCAAAACAAAAGAAATACCGCTTCCCTCTAAAAGTAGTGAATGAAACACCGGTTTAGGACTCGAGGTAAGTGACAACGTTCCCAAGCTAGCGATACAAACCGAGGTGAACTAAACCCTAATAGTATGACGATAAAGCAATAAAAACGTTGGTAACTTACCTAGGTCCTCCTAACTTCCTAAAAACGTACTACGGGACGATCGGCAGAGTGGAAAAGTGAAGAACCACGGTGTTAGTCGACACTGTAGGTAAGTGAGACCCCGCCCTCTTTAGCGTGAGCCAAGAGGGTCGTCCCGTGTCCAAAATCGCCTAACTAGTCCAAGTAAAAAGGTGGAAAAACATGCAAAATGAGGGAAGACCGACTAATGCCGCTATCATCCTTCCTAGGGACTCGGTCCTTTGGTAGGCTCTTCACGGCAAAAGTCGGAAAAAAGCTTATTTTTGTGGGGATTTCTTTTTGTGAAACGGGTTTTCTTTTGGCATTTTCTTTCTTTTCGACATTTTGATTTGTTTGTTGCCATGCCATTTCTTTTTCTTCTTTTCTATTTTCTTTTTGGCTTTTGTGCCTTTTCTTTTTCTTCATTTCTTTTCTTTCTTTCATTTTTTTTTTCTTTTTTTTTTCTTTTCCTTGCCCTTTTTTGGCAAGATTTGGCATTTTTGGCATTTCATTGAGTAACAAGAAAGAGAGAATCAACAATTTGCAATTTATTGTGCGTATATGTGTAGAAGGTAGGGGAAATGGGTAAGTCGGGACGGGCTCTTCCCTTCTAACCCACAAAAAGTGGAGAACTTGGACTAATCAAAACGATCCTAAACACGGTCACCTAGGGGACAAGACTCGGTAACCAAGGCCTTTTCACACCGTGGGTGGTCATAATGGTCAAAAGTGCAAATCCCGTAGTAAATTCCTAGTAAGCTAGGTGGACTCAAGGTAAAGGACCAACGAATTCATTGATTTAAGGTCATTACTAGACTAGAGTACAAGACTCGATTTACACTACTAGGAGGGGAAAGATAGACACTCAAACACTAGCCTCTAAACCGGGTTTTCGAAAACGGTTTACGCACAAGACACACAACACAACACAAAACAAAGACAAGACGAAAACGAACGAAAGAAAAAGAAACAAGAGCAACAAAACAAGAACAAAACAAGGTAAAACAAAACACATAGACAAAACAAACACCACCCCTATCATCCAAACAAGTCTCCAAATCAACTTCAAACTTTACAAAGCTCCACCCGAGCACACCACAACACACAAATCCTCCAAACTCCACAAGGAACAAATAGGAAAAAGGGGTGAAGAGATGTTACCGGAAGTCTTGAAAGCTCTCCAAAGCTATCGGCGATTAAGCAACCTATAAGGAAAAAGGGAGGCGAACATGCACACAAAACAAATGTACGACACAATGACACAAAAGGAAAACACACAAAAGAAAAATCTTTTTTTGATTTTTGCGAAATTTTTTCAAATTTTTAGGGATTTTTAAGATTTTTTCGGAAAAAACTAAGAAAATAGACTAAACTATACTAGAATATCGCTCCCCCACACTTAAATCGAGCCATGTCCTCATGCTCGATTGTAGGGTGCGGAGAGACAAAAGAAAAAGAAAAGAAACTACGAAAATGAAGCTAATAATCAAAAATAAAGTGAAGAAAAGGGTAGAGGGTGTCCGGCCGGGGTGTAGTCAAGTCACCATGGGCTGAGACGAGAGAAAGATATGGATGGGGGAAGAAATAAAAAGAAGGAAATAAAAGGAAATGGGAGGGGAGGGCTAGGTGTAATCAAGTAACCTAGCCCGGATTCCGCCTAAATCCGACTAAATCCTCAAAAAGAAGAAAGTGAAAATCTTGTAAAATTTTGATTTTTGAAAATGACTCTCGATGTAGTCATGTCATCGAGAGTCGGGAGCAACAACTACAAAGGCCTCGAAGGCCACCAAGATACCATGACTCAAGGGGGAAGGGGGCAAACAAGAGAAAAACAAGCAATAAAAGACGGAAAAGTGAGGATAGTTACCAAAACCAATCGTCGAGTAACTCACTAGCTCCATCGTCTCATAGATCAATGTGGGCACGTTGCTTGTCGTCTTTGTTGGTATCCCGCTTCAAGCTTGATAAAATCGCATGGTAGAGGTAGTAATGGTGCGAGGGGGGTGGGATTTGATGTGGATCTCGGTGTGTAAAGTGAGGTGTACGGGTCATATGATAGGAGTAAGAAGGAGTAGGGAGGTTGGGAGGGGGTATAATGGATGGGTGGAGTCAAAGGGGACCATCCCGGTCGGGATGGATGGTCCCGATCGGGTTGATAAACCCTTCCCGATCGGGAAGCTCTCGTCCCGGTCGGGAACACACTCCAGTAAGTCCGAATTTCTGCACCTTCATCCCGATCGGGATGGCTCCTTCCCGGTGGGATTCCTCATCCTTCCCGGTCGGGAAGCCCTCTTCCCGGTCGGGATGAGTCTTCTTTGCTTCCCCAAGCCCAAAAGCTTATCATAAGCTTCAAAACCGACTTCCTCGCTCGCAAACCAAACTCCATCATCAACTAATCCTTTCTAGGAGTCACATTCACTTCACCTATCATAATAAACTCAAAGTACACATCAAATTCGCTCCCTCACATCGCTCATCAAAATACCAAAACAATTACAAGAATATCACAAAACTTAGAAAAAAATCAAGAAATAAAACACACAAATACAAGCACAAGTATTCTAAAGAAGAGGAGAGGGGAATATACAACATGACGGTTCTTTTAGGAACTCCGTCAAACCTAGGATGGTGGACTCCATTCTTCAACCATAGCCCTCAAGGGCATGGAGGAGCAAGTCGAACGCGCTACCGACATCGTAGTGAAGGCCCAAGAAGCGCTCGAGCTTAACCGACCTCCACGGCCTCCAAGGAGGAGGCAAGAAGTAGGAATCCCAAGACCCAAAATCATCTTTCATGTCATCTCCGGGGTCTATCCATCCTACGAGCTTCACCGACCTCTTCTTCCCTAAGCATTGCCTCCAATCACAAGCAAGCTTCATCTCCAAGAAACGAGGCAGAAAAAGCGGTTTTGGCCTCGCTTCCTCGATGCACACCCCCACACTTGCCTCAAGTTGTGGTTCCCCATCTTCATCACTCGGCCCCACATCATCTTGGAGAGGAGAATTAAAACTTCTACCGGCGGTTTCAATCTCTTCCAAGTCATCTCTCGGTGTACTAGCAAGGGGCTCTTGATGCTTGTCCAAATTATCGCACAAGGGAAACTCGAGGCTAACAATTTCACCCAACAACTCTACAATCTCCACCAAACCATCCCACTCACTATCCTCCTCCAATTCTTCACCAACGATGCCTTCACCAAGAGTTATCTCCTCATTCGTCTCTTTTTGGGTAGACGATTGAGGTTCTTCAAAGCAAATCTCACTATCAAAGGGAACTACTTCGGCGGCTTCGTAATTAGGTTGCTCCTCTCTCTCAAGTGGGCATCCTCCATCTAAATATGATGCTCGGGATAAAGACATTACGGTTTGAACCGATAATGCATCTAATTAAGCATTCCTTGCCTCGTTTCCCCTTCGAATTTGGGCCAAGAATTCCTTATTCTTTTGCAATTGGATGGCCATTTCTTGTTGCATTTGAAGCATCGTTCGATGAAACTCCGAGCTCGGCATTTGGTGGTCATTGGGGTCTTGTAAAGGTCCTTGATAATCTTGATGATGCCCAAGGGGTGGGGCATCATATTGTTGGTAGCAAGGTTGGGGTGATTGGTAGTATTGTGGGTCATAGGGTTCATATTGTGGTTGGGGTGGAGGGTAATATGGTGGGTCTTGGGGGTATTGGCTTCCATACGGTGAATCTTGATTGAACATGGTGGGTTCACAATCATAGCTCGAGTAATAGTCACCATGCTCGTAGGATTGGTAATCGTTCACTTGTTGGTAGCCGTTTTCATATCCTTGAGGCTCATACCCACTAGAGTTACCCCAAGAAGCTTGATAGTGGTAGAGGGACGTCATGTCATACCCTTGGTTCATGGAAGAAGAGTGGTAGCTCATATCGGCTTCCATGTGTGTGGAGTTTATATCAAACCCCATGCTTGCCCGAAAATCGTAGTCCATACCCGGTTGGAAACCACTCATCCTAGCAACCGTCCGTTTAAACGGCTCTGAGTTGCAAGAAGAAGATAATCACCACCTCTAAGCACAAACTGTAGACTAAGAACAAACGTGAGAAGTCTAGTGCTTTTTGGGCACTAGACAAGAGAGAAATAAACCACACACACACAAGAAGCAAGGTAACAAAAAGAAAAAGGAAAACACAAACACAAAGACTAAGTCAAGTAACTAGGAAAACAAAGTCCAAACTAGCACCGTTCCCCGGCAACGGCGCCAAATTGATGGCAGGGATTCGTCACGTCCCTAGCCGATCAATATAACACCGACTAACCTAGTGAGTAGCTAGGGTAAGTCGGGATCGATTCCACGAGGACGCTATATCAAAGCTTAGACTATGTCGGCTTACAAACGAGACTATGCTACCAAAAATGACACAAAGAAAGCGATAAAAGGAAAACTAATGATGGAGGAGGAGTATGACTAAGCTAAGGATCGAACTAATGAATAAACTAAAAGAACGATAGCTAACTAGGAGGGTTAACACAAATATGGAAAGAAGTGGGGTAGGTCGGGTTCATAGAGGTAGAAGGGTAATTGGGGTGATCATGGGTATAGGTGTCTCCTAATCGCTAGAGTCGGTCCGGGCTCTCGCAACTTAGACCGATGTCAAGGTGGGTCCGGGCTCTCGCAACTTAGATCCTAGTCGGCACTCTCGTGACTATGACTATTCTCAACATTTCCACAAAGTAAGAAATCAATGAGAGGATGAACACAAGCATGGGAAGCATGGTCACTACAACTCACACAAGCATATCAACAAACACATAGAGTGCCTATAATGTGACTAACAACAAAGATACAACCTTTTCCCCTTAATCAACCCTAATCATCCATAATCTACCCCTAATCCCCCTACTAACCCTACAAGAAGACTACTCACTCATTATCAAGAATAAAACAACCATAACAAGAGAAAATATTATCACTAAACAAACATCCATAATGATTAACAAGAACAATGATACTAACAATATGAAAAGATTCAAACAAGATTAAATAAACAAGATTAAGAGTAAGAAAGGTTATACCAACACTAAGGAGATGAAAAGATGAAATCTTGTATAAATAAGAACCCAAATAAAACCCAAGGTTGTCAATCTTGGAGAATTCTTCAAGTATCCTCTTAATACAAGAACTAATTACAATAATTAACTAAGGATTAACTAAGATTAAGGGAAGATTAAAGCTAATGAGTGAGAGTAAATCTAGGGTTTTGGAGGCTTCAACTAATTTAGGTTAACATAAGATGTCTTAAAATTACAAAAAGGGAGTATATATATGGGTACAAGAATGAAGGAGAAGAAAGAAAAAGAGTCGTGCAGCAGCATCACGGTCCCGACCGGGACGGATCATCCCGATCGGGACGGCCCTGTCATCCCGATCGGGACGGGATGATCCCGACTGGGATGGGCTCACAGCAGCCTCCTTCAAAGTGCATCCCATCCCGAACGGGATGAGGCCATCCCGAACGGGATGAGGCCATCCCGAACGGGATGGGTCTTGTATGCCTTCCTTAAACACTCTTTGGTCTTTCCTTGCCTCTCATGGGCTTCCCATCGATTCTCGGGACTCAGTATCGGGTCTCAGAGGCTCGGGATTGGGTCCCAAGGTCTCGGGGTCGATTCCAAGGTCTCGAGTCATCGTTCCTCTATCTCGTTGGCCCTAAAATGTGTATGTATTGAGTCGGAATCGCTCCAACTCTTCCAATTCGGCCTCGGGAACCTGAAACGAACTAAAGGAATCATAAGAAGCCCATGAATCGCCCCAAAGGAGCGATTCCACAAGGAAAAGGGACCAAAACACAACAAATAGGCACTACAAAGTACACTTATCAGGCATCAATTGCTATGCAATGTTTGATGCTAATTTCAGCTTCATATTGCTAAAAATGATATGTAGTGAATTACACACATGTATTATGAAGATTTGAGAGAGTTGAAATCATCAAATATAACTTGGTGTATTTGAAAGGTTGAGTATATAGCTCTTAATGATCTTATAGCCCAAATTTGGGTGGTCCTTGTGAGACAGACTTGATGAGATCACTGTAATGATAGAGGTTGAGCATATAGCTCTTAATGGTCTTATATCCCAAATTTGGGCGGTCCTTGTGAGACGGACTTGATGAGATCAGCGTAATGATAGAGGTTGAGATATTTCCCTTAATGAATCTATATCCTTATGTTTGGGTGGTCCTGTTGTGAAGGACTTGATGGATTCACCGTAGTATTGAGAGATTGAGCTTTAGAGCTCTTAATGATTCTATAGCTCATAAGTGAGTGGGTTATGTGGAGATATCCTTGATAGAATCACTTAAGTGACTGTGAAGGGTTGGTCTCCTTCAATGAAAGATTGAGTTATCTTTCTAGAGCACTCATCAAAATCTCAAGGTTTATTTGGCCATAAATTTGTTGAATCGTACTGCGGAACTCGTGTGGAACTTAAGGGATGATATGTATTGTGAGGGTAATTCAATCGAAGTTCAATAAGGAATTCAAATCGAAAGATATTCTCTTGTTGTAAGTAAGTTGTTGACTCATTTCACTAATACGTTAATTCAAATCGAAAGATATTAACGTTTAAGTGTCAACCTTTTCATATGCTCAGGATTTTTGTTTTCGGTTTGTCATTTTCATTAGTGGGGGATTGTTAGAAATAATGCAAAGTGGAATTGTTGACCATTCTTCATAGTAAGAGCATCTCCTATTAGTATCATATTAAACCTAATTTATTAGTATAGTTATGAATGTCATTCTATTTAGAATAATGATAATTCATTTTCCATAATAAAGTGACTTTGGATACCTTTTGAGGTTAGTCTCATATGACACTTATTATATAAGTATGAGAATGATAAGACATATGAGGATATACATCAAATGTCATCATCTAAATCTCTTTGATAAATTCTGAGTATACCAACGAGTTCCAACTCCTAATGGTTGAGTGCACAACCTTTTAGGAGTGTTGTATGACCTTGGGGGATGATGCCCATTCTGATTTGTACTGTAGTCGGGGCGATTTTGTTTCTCATTCAGTGGTCTTCATACCACGACACAACAACATATATCTCTAGTTATATATTACCCCTATAGTGATCCTATATTTCCAGCAATCGAGTCTCGACAAAATATTTTAAATAGTAATATTCAATTCTTGTGCCTTTGGAACCTTTCTATTTCACTTCACTGTTTGCAAAACAAAAATTTCTATCATTATCGCAATTCTGCACGATTTCGTGGAATGGTTCCTATTTTCTCATATGGACTCCGATTGAGGCATTTTCAAAAGCCTAACTACTTTATTATTTTTCCAAGATATAAACAATGGTAATATCAAAAATTTCAGTTTCTAATTACATCAAAATAATATTGTACTAGACAGCCCCTTTGCAACGAAAATCGTCACCCGACGAATCGTTTCTCAACATTCGATTTTCGTACATCTTTCCTAACCTTTGTGGAACCAAAATAACTCCAAAATATCATACTTACACCATACCGTCATCTTGAGGTCCAAGGGTCAAAAAAAGTTTTTCTAATCAATAACACCAAAAGGGGTAATGTATTTCCTAAAGGGTGACTAGCCATTTGAAGCAATTGTCATTTCTTTCTCCATTGCTTGCTCCCTCACCAATGGCACAACCAAATGCTCTTATAATGAGCCTCATATGATCCTCAAACTCATATATTCATCCACCTAGCATCCTCCTTAAAATCTTTTCTAAAAACCAAAGGAAAACCATCAAAATAATACTAAGTTCTTAAGCCTTTACACCACCATTTCGAAGAGCATTAATCCCTTCTTTCTCTTATCTTATACTACTTATTTTCAAAGTTATTTAATAGTATAACTACTAACTTAGTTTTTTTTTTTGTCCTTCTAACTAATTTATGAAGAGGAGCAAGAGAAAAGGAGCATCGATCTTCGTTGTCTTGTATGTTGTAGAATCAATTATTTTTGCTTGAGGTAACCTAACTTTTCTTCTCCCTCAAATCTCGTAGTATAGTTTTTAGACTCTAAATAACATATAACATCATGTTTAATTAGAAGTAAAACATTAGATCATCAAGTTTAATGTTAACTATTTGTTGATTTATCACTTAACAATAAGTGCTATATAATGGATTATGTGATATATGATGTATGTTTATTATTTTTCTGTGTAAAATATGTTTCGAATTAGCCTTAGTTTCCTACATGAAAGTTGTATATCTGAATGTCTAGAATATGAGAAAAATATGAAAAGTAAGTTTGCATGATTATATATATTTAGTAATTATTTATTCCGTAAAATGGTACTGCATGATTTTATGTACTGTCTTGGCAAATAATATGTTTTCTAATGTTAAACGTTTTTTTAGACTTTAAAAAAATATATTATGTTTCCGATGACGTCTATTATGTGTACGTCAAATTTAATATAAATCAATCATATATATTTTAATTTATAAAATTTGTACTAAAATGGGTCAGATCTGGAAAGATGATTTTATTTAAGAACATTTATAAATGATTTTATTTAAATTTCTGGAGTTATGTTATGTACAAATATAGGTATCTAAATTAAGTATTTGGTTAACTTTCCTGATTTTTAATTAATTTAAAATATTTAAAAGAGAGTATTGAAAATCGTATCATTTTCGTTTTTAATTTCTTAAAAATAGTAAGCTTCTTATTTCTGAAAAATGACTTTAGATATGGAAGTCTAACTCATAAAAGTATATTTAGTACGAAAATCGTGATTCAAAATGACATTTGAAAAACGACTTATTTTGTATCCTTAATACTGTCACCGATTTCGTTATTACTTATATATATTTTTGTAAAACTCTATGTTTTGAGAAATATAATACTTGATAAGGTTAAAAATGATTTTTATAAGGGTTATTTAACAACAATAATACCAACTATAGGGCGTCTTCCCAAAATAATATCAATTTTAATAAATCTGGGAATAATACGTATTATTGAAGTAGTTAAACCTGAGTAGTATAGGTGACCTGTTACCTGTAGAACCCTTCCACCTTCCTTTTTCACATTTAATTTTAGTTAACGACAATAATACCAACTATAGATCATCTTTCGAAAATAATTCCAATATTAATAAATCTGAGAATAATACATATTTTTGAAGTAGTTAAACCAAAGTAGTATAGATGACTAGTTACCGGTAGAACTCGTCCCCTTCCTTTTCGCCTTTAATTTATTTCACATTACTTCACTCCTTTTCACTTACTCAGTGTACAGGGAATTAAACGTCATTAATGTCTTCTGTATTTCTCTTCCTTCAACCTCGCCAAGTCTAGCTAACAACACAATCCTACACCAAAATCAACACGTTAATCTAAACGAAACGTATTGAAAAAAACTGAAGAAGGATGAAGGGTAATGGAGAGAGAGGATGAAGGAGAGAAGTAAGGAGAAATAGATCTGACAAAACTGACCCGACCCGAATAAGCCAAATCGAACCCGACCAGACACCCGAACTGAAGACATGATTTTGACCCGTAATCCGAATTGACCCGAGCTAACCTGAAACTGACACGACTATTATTATTCAAAACGAGTGGATATCCTTAAAAAAAATTTGAAAACAGCGAACCCGAGAATGACCCAAACCTGAAATTATCTGACCTGACCAAAAGTCAACCCGATTATTATAACCCGGAATTGGCCCGACCCGAAACTGACCCGACACGGTTCAGCCGTTATCCAGGTCTAAGGAGGAGGATGAAGAATAAGTAACAGGTTAAATATTAATTAGATGACCTGATATAGCAGGTGATAAACTTACTTATACTACTCTTGTTTAACTACTCCAATAATACGTATTATTCTCAGATTTATTGAAATTAGTATTATTGTGGGAAGACGCCCTATAGTTGGTATTATTGTCATTAAATAACCCTTTTTATAATTATTATAAATTTATTCGATTTTTGAAATATTTTACTAAGTATAAATAGATTTTAAAAGATAAGTATACTTGTAATAATACGAAACCGTATAAAAATACTAAACACGTACGCTTGAAGTATAAATATATTAAATAATTATGCCTAAAAAGTATAAAGTACTAAAAGACGAATAACCTAAATGTAATATGTTAAACATGCTTAAATGAGTTAAACATTACTTAAACTTATTAATAACCACATAAGGACATTTGTGACTAAGTCAAACTAAAGCTTGACTAGTCCATCTTCGTCAAACTTTGACTTTTTATGTCAACATAGACCAAGTCTTGATAAAGAAACTCATCTTAAATAATGTATTTAAAAATAACTGAATCTTTAATCAACTCTCAACCAATGAACGTTTCAAATAATATACATCAAATAAAACATTCCAAATCTCTATGACCAAATATACTTAAGATATTCAGTCAAGTAAAATACACTTAATATAATTGTGATGATCGTTTAGTAATCATTTCTAAATTCCGTTACTACAAAAATCCGATTTGAAGTCGCCTCACAAATCCGATTTGAAGTCCAATACTACAAAAATCAGCCACAAAAAATAATAAACAATTTCGTTAGAGATAGAATTCGATCTCTAAAAATAGCCTCCTCCCCGAGCTAGACCCACTCGATCAAGTGGACAGGCCCACTCGGTCGAGTAGGCTCACAAAAACGCAAAAAACCTGCATTAGACCGGGCACTCGATCGAGTGACATGCACTACTCGATCGAGTGACCTCTTTTCTAGCCGGAAGAGGATTCCCTTCCATCAAAAGACGGAATCCTGTTTCCACTCAAATTGCGTGCTTTTCCTATCCAAAGCGGTGTTTCTTCTCACCCAAGCAAAGCTACCTCTCCTAGTCAAGATCGGGGAGTTCTCCTATAAATAGACCCCCTTGCACAACACAATAACGACATCTACAATTCACAACACACATCAACATCCTAGACAATTACAATTCCCGATCAATCCACAACATCCATTCACAACCCGAAATTCTAGGCAATTTTAGGCAAACCATACACAATCCCGAGAGCAAAACTCGGTCAAATCTCATCCCAATTATAAACCACCATAACTCTTCCTATATCATCTCGACGCTCCCGTGCCTAAGCCACAGCTAGGCGAGCCTTGTGCCGAGAGTACAAAGCATGTAGGTTGAGGGTGCAAATTCAACCCCGTCTTCTCCTTCTTCTCTCTCTTTCTCTCGTTTTTTTTATTCCGTCGGTCGGTCCGTATCGAGTCATCATCACGTTTTTTATTTCTTTTCGTTTTTCCCGTTTCTAAATATCAATATTATCGCAACTATCTAATTTTATACAAAAATTGTCATTCTTAAAATATGATACCGACTCTATAGTCGAATATCGTATCTACAAGAATCAAATTAATCTCGTTGATGCTAAGATAATTGTCACATAGTCCTAAACATAAAATACGACGATTTCAACGCGGAGAGAATCTGATTTTTTAGTTCAATTTTCAAACGATTTAGAAAACATCTTTTCCAAAAAGTCGCTCCGAATATTCGTTATTGATTCCATAATCAAGTGTCGAATATGACGAGTACCGCAAATTTGAAAACCGTTACTAACTCGTTTGTTCTTTGTCTTTATATCTTATTTCCGTTGTTTTGTTTTATTATACTAAAACGGACCTCGCATGCTAAATACAACTTCAACATAAATCCAAAGTGCATTAAATCGACGTAGATCAAACATAATTCACATGTTTAGTCGAAAACATTGTTTGCATATCATTCATCGAATTACTAATGCGCGTATTTCAAAATCAAACGATATCTTAGTAGAGGCCGCTAATGTGCGGGCGGGGTTGGGTGTTCTTTGTGAACTTCCCAACACGTACCCTCACCCCTTACTCAGAACCTCGGTTTCCGGATGTCAGAAACCGTTGGCGCACGAGAGTCATTCAATACACGGTATTCGATAACGTCGGTATCGGTATCAAAATGCAAAGGGACGAACCCAATAAATTCTGAGATCGGAATGGGTCGTATTTTGTACACGGCCCACTAAGATATAGAGTAGGTTCGAACGGGCCCGAACTCCTACAAATTTTGGTGGCGACTCCACTTCGATTTAAATTTCAATTCGATCCATCTCACATGAGATTCATTCGCCTCCCCAAACCCGCGCGTGGCTGCATCGGGGTGGACCTATGTCATGTCCACAATTTGGCGACTCCGCTGGGGATTAACTGATGCGTGACTTACCTTCGGCATCCTCAGGGTAAGACTCGAATATAAATCGTTTGACTAGTACAATACGTGTTATAGTTTTACGGTTCATGCATTACCCTATCTTTTCCCGGGCCGGTACTGGCGACTGACGTCCCACTATACTGTTGATGTAGTCCAAATTGGATATGTCAAAGGTGTCCATGGCTAATTCGTATGGGTTTCGCGGCATGTTCTAAGCTCAACTTGACTTAGGAAGTCCGTCCCGATTCTCGGAAAAGCCATGTACACTGGTATAGACCCCATCTAGACCGACCGAGACTTAGTGTAGAGCATACAAGGTGCCATTACTATGCTTGCGTGACTATGTGCTACTTTGTTTCTAAAGTCGTTTTCAAAAACCGTCATTTAAAAAAATGCATCTTTTCAAAAATATTCAATTTTCAAAAACTCGGAAAGCTGCCGAAATTTAGACTTAAGATTTGACTCAAAACAAGCCTATTTTCTAGCCGGAATGCTGCCCATTTCAAAATTCGAATTTTCGATCCACCATTCGATTTTCGAATTTTCAAAATTTCAATTTCACTTTTCAAATCTTCGAGATGTCATTCTCGATTTCCAAATCTCCAAGATGCCATTTTTGATTTTACAATCTTCGGGATTTTATTTTCAATTTTCAAATTTTCGGAAATTTATTTCCGATATTCAAATTTTCAAAACTTCAAATATTCAACTTTTCAAAAATCCGGAAAGCTACCGAATTTAGGACTTATGATTTTACTCAAAACAACCTATTTTTAGCCGGTATGCTGCCCATTTAAAAATTCAAAAATCTTTTCAAACTTCAAAATTGCGGCTCGCCGGCATTTTGCCGGATTCAAAAGTCGGGCCCTCCACCGACTTTCTCGGAATTCTAACTTTCTTTTCAAAACTTTTCTCTTCTTAGGACTTCCCGTATTCAGTAGTGTCGGGTCTTGTCATAAGTCGTCGAAGGTCTTTAGCGTCGAAACTCCGTCGATCTTACGTCACGGATTTCCCCCCATCGCAGTCCGCCTTATTTGACTATGGCATGGCCCATCTACGTAGGACATACCCCTACCAAGGGAAGCCCGTTTAAACACTCGAATCCAAACTAGAAAGTCCCGCGCGATCTTTCCCTCCAGCAGGACGGTCCCCATGACCTTTCCTAAGGGAATTTCGCCCATCTTTCAATCCTTTAGTCGAGTCATCCTAATTCAAAAGTCCTTTAACTTAAGGGTCTACCCTAAATCGCAGGGCCACCCTCATGCGGGTCGAGTCGAGGGTCTCTAGCGTCAAAACTCTGCCAATCTTACATCGCAAGTTTCTTCCCTTACCCCGTCTGCCTTTCCTCGAGGCCGAGTCAATCTTTTACAAGGCATAGCCCTACAACAAAAGGTTCGTGATCCTTACGTCTAAGGGTCACTCGTCCAATACTTGAGTCTTAACAAAATTTTCGATCCCACTTGGGGGCTACCCTTCAGCAGGGAGATCAATCACGGTTGCTCTAAGGGTCATGTCTTACACGTGTCTCACGTACCCCACTTTTGAGTCACTTAGATGTCACACCATCTGAGTCCTATCTGAGTCCTTAGTTTCACTTGGGGGCTATTCTCCGACGGAGCGATTAATCACGGTCACTCTGAGAATCGTACCCTACACATTTGTCTTAGGAGAGTCTAACCCGAGTCAAACTGGAGTCGTCTCTCCTCCCGCGCTATTTCCTATGCCTTGGTGAATTTGAGTTCCGAAGCAACCTTTATGATTACACCGTATTCTTACAGACAGGCCACCGGTAACTAGATGCCAGAAAATGCAAGAAACCTTGGACCAACTGACCGCCTCAATGGCTAAATTGAGGCCCAACTGACAGCCATCAGGACCGACCAAACCGCCATTGCCACCCGTTTGAGTGCCATGGAGCAAGGGACTCCTAAGGTCGGGAATGAAACCACTGGGCCCATAGTTGAACTGGTTAGCGCCGTTCGCAAACTCGAAGAACAGGTCCATTTGTCAACGAATAACTCGATCCATAGGGAAAACGCTCATTCCTATTCGCCTCTGAATGACGAGCTACCCTCCAACCTCAACCTTACGGGCATACCAATGTTTGAGGGTACTGAAGACCCGGTTCATCACATTCGGGCTTTCAAGGAGTTCATGGCTGTCAAGTGGGTGAAATCCACCATGTTCAAGCACTTGTTTGCTTCTTCCCTCGAGAAGCACCCGAAAGCCTGGTACTACAGGCTCGATTCCAAGAAGTACAAGACTTGGGATGATGTGGAAACAGAGTTCGCTCGGAATTACGCTGATAATACCGAGATCCAGACTACGATGCGTACTCTGGAGGTTATGGCCCAAGAGCCCAAAGAAGGTTTCACCAAGTACCTTCAAAGGTGGAGGGCCGAAAGTGTGAAGTTGGTAGACAAGCCCAACGAGAAGACACTAGTGGAGGGATTCATCAACAACCTCCTACCTTCCTACCGCGTCCATCTTAGGTATGCCGGCATTTCAAACTTTGCGGTGCTTACCGAAATGGGTATTAGGATTGAAGACGATCTTCGACATAATGAAGATCTGGGTGAAACTTCTACTGAAGGCTATACTGGACATCAACTCGAGTCCTTAGAAGCCGACAACTAATGACAACATCATCCGAGAGTCCGGATTTGATTTAAGTCCGAGTCTGAGTCCGAGTCTAGGATGTGTTATTTCTTCCAAAGTCAAAGTCAGAGTCAGAGTCAGTTGTAGTCTGTCCTCTTTTTAAAACTCAATAAAATCAGCTTTTCTATTTCTCATATATACTTTCCTTATGTGTTTCCGAGAACATGATGAACACCATCATACACTGTGAACACATGCACGTGACTATTATAGGCACATCTACAATGACTGCAGGAAATTGAGACCCGTGTTTTCCTTTACATGTTCCATGTCTGACATAGAAAGCCACATAACTACCCTTAGGGAGCGGTATCAAATCCTATGACTAATCAAGGTAGTCTCCTAGTTTGGGTTCAAGACGGGTGGCAAGCCCATTTCTCACAATAAACACCCCTGCAATAAGATCAACCAATCCCTACCTTAGGTGTTAGTCTGACCGACAAAAAAAAAAGAGAAAAATGCTGGACAAAAATAAAAATCAAAAGTCCAAGAAAAAAAAAAGCAAAAGGCCAAAACAAAAAAGCAGGCCATCATCAAAAAAGAGGCATCCATGACCGAGGTCAAACAGTTAACTCGAATGAAGAATCCCATGACCGGGGTTAAGAGGTCAACCAACAGAAATATTCAAAAAACCCATGACCGTAGTTAGCGGTCAACTCAAGTGAAAGTCTCTTGACCGGGGTACGGTCAATTCAAAAATTATCAATATCCATACCATCCAATAGGGGAGAGATAATCAGGCTGGTCAGCTAACACCACATCTAGCCTTCCCACATTACAACCCTCAAGACCTTCTCGAGACCTAGGCTAAGAGACAGCCCGGAATTTTGAGGATTCAAGCTCCATAGGATACCCTAACCATTAGGGCCAGACATGGAAATCAGATCCCGCATTATCAAACCTACCCTGATCGAAGCTCGAGTCATCTTTACTCGACGTCCCCCTTTCCTACCACATTACAATACCTTGCCCGTGAAGCTTTAGCTCCACAAAATCAAGCTCCAGATGTCAAAACATCAAAGCCATTTACGACCTAGCTCCACATTTCCAAAAACATCCAAACCAGTTACCAGCCCCAAGCATGGGAACTCAACCTGCGGTCGGCATAGAACATGCCCAAATAGTTCACACCACCTCTGGGGGCTACCCCGGGGAACGCTCACAGTCACACGATCAACATCCTAACTATTCTGGCCCTTTGATCATGACATCATTGGGAATGCACCTAGCCTACACCATCGATATGGCGAGTTACACACAAAGCCCTAATAAACTAGGCCCCATAATACATCTTCCAATTCACTGAACTATGGCTTGGTTTGATTTCACTACACGTGAATACGTAGGCAGCCTTTCAACAGAGGCACAACCACCCACATTGACACAAATTCAAAAAGCACCATCATTCTGGTCATGACACTATCATGTTCTCAACAACTAGCTTTGTCATCCTGGGGGCTTTTCGTAGGCAGAAGTTCTCCATCCATTCACATAATCCAAATGACGTTCAGATCTAGCCTCCTTTCTATAGTGTGTCGTAGTACTCGGCTCAGGCGAAGACGAGAATTTATCAAGGACTCGAAGTGATGCGCGCTGTCGTCGACACGCATGCAAACAATATTTTTAACTCCGACTAACCTAACTAGTGTAGTAGTGGTAGGTCGGGATCGATCCACATGGAGATGGGTTAAGTGATATAGGTCAAGTCTAGAGTTTGATCGTGATTGGGATTGAGATGGGGGGTTTTGGGTCGAGAGGAGTCGAACTAATGCTATTGAGCTACGCTACTAAGGCTAGGGTCAATAATAGGAAAGGTGTTGGGGAGAGTCGGGATTCGGAAATGGGATCTTAGAGTCTCGGGATCGAGTTTTAGTTACAACGTTGAAAAGGGAGAGTGCCACCTTTCGGTTTCTTCACCCAACCTACCTAAACTCGCTTTCGCGACGAAAGGGTAAGTCTCAAATTAAGGTAATTTCTACCCCGAGTTTCCCCCTATTGATAGAAACGAGTCAAGATCAATCTAGCCGCGGTTCTAGGTCAACAAAGACACAAAAACCTTAAAATTGATAATCAACAAGTAAAAAATCCAACAACATCCCTTGAATCAAATAATCCAAATCCTCCTCCCTAATTTCCCAACAAGAAAATCTACTCACTCGTCATGATTAACAACAAAACACTAACTAAGGAGAATTTAACTAAAGCATGCATAACAACTATACTAACAAATTACACTAAGGAGAGAAAAACATAAGCTAACTAATGGAGAAAAAGGGAGAGGAGAGAATTTACCAACTATGGAGAAAACTAAGGTGGAAGATGAAAATTAATAATAAAGATTGAATCTTGGGAGAAATATACAAGAATTTGTAACTAATCCATGCATAAATCTTCAATCTTGAATAAAAGAAATATGAATCTTCAAGAAATAAAACAAGAGTTTTGTCACATAAACCCTTGCAAAACCCTTGAATCTTCAACAATAAAGCACAATCTTCACAAAGATGGAAACATGTCTACTAATTATAGAGTAATTATACTAATACTAAGTAGATCTACTAATTGTTTTTGGAGATTTTTCTAGACAGCTTACTACAATCTACTACTACTACTACTTGTGATATTTCTACACTACTCCTACTCCTAAGGGCTAATCCCAAGGCACACTCAAGGCTCAAGGAGGCACAAATCCCTAGGAGGAGTATATATAGAGTTGATTAATGGGTTGCACAAACTTCAAGGCCCAAATCAAATTTCTCTTCATTTAAGCTAGACCTTCCCCCTTTGCATCTTCATGGGGCGAAATTTCGCCCCACGGCTTGACATAATAATCCCACCGGGTGAAATTTCACCCGGTGAGATTTTCTTCAATTTTTGCGTTTTCGCCCCGGTTTCTCCATCGAGCGAAACTTCACCCGGTGGGCGAAATTTCGCCCGGTCGGGAGTGCCGTGAAAATCTTCGGGGTGGAAAAATGTCGTCGGGCGAAACTTCGCCCGGTGATGACTCACCGGGCGAAACTTCACCCGGTGGTCTTCCATCTCTTTTCCGATCTCTTTCTTCGTCGATCAATTGGATTACTTGAACTTTCAGCTGTGTGCTTTGCTCTTGGACCGTATCTCTCTCTTGCTCGTAGAAGCTCAAACACGTTTTCGGTCGAAAATCCTATCAAAATAGACAGAAAACTACCAAAAACACGTAAAATGCAAAAGAGAGATACTAATGCGAGAATTACGCAAAATATGGCGAGAATCGCACTCTATTCTCGCAAAACAGAGGAAAAAAAGGTCTAAATGGGAGGAAAAACGGTCCAAATTTGGCACACAACAATTCCCCCACAATAAACCGTAGCTCGTCCTCGAGCAAAGACCCAAAAAGAAACTAGCTACTACTACTAAGCTAGACTATGCTAAGCCGATACGAGGCAATAAACGGGCCCTCTCCGTCCCTTCAACTCACATCGAGATACCCATGAGGTAGAGTACCTCCATGCAAGGCAAGTTGGGTCTTGCTCAGAATTGGGGTTGCGACTAACGCAACACAAACACAAAACAGAGAAGACACACACAAAGAGATAGTCGCAACCAAAGAGAAAATAAATCACCGAATGCCTCATTGAAACGGTGGAGAAAGCACCGATTAGAGCTTAAGACAAGCGAGAACACTACGAAGCTAGTAACACAAATTGACATGGACAAAATCCTAATAGGATGACAATCAATCAATAAAAACATTGAAAATTTACCAAGGTCCTTCTAACTCCACTAAAAACGCCTACAACGGGACAATAGATGGAGTGGATAAGTGAGAACCATGGAGTTAGTAAGCACTGTAGGTAAGTGTTATGCCGTCTCCTAAGCTAAGCCTAGAGGGTCGTCCCAAACTCGAGAAAGCCAATTAGACCAAAAAGATGGATAAATGTTTGCTAAATGGTAAGGATAATTGACAAATTACCGCTATTTTCCTTCCTCGGGACTCGGACCTCTAGTAGGCATTTCACGGCAATAAGTCAATCAAGGGATTATTTGGGGTTGGGAACGATTTTTGGGATTTTGATTTTCTTTTCGGTTTTTCTTTTCCCATTATTTCGATCGAGGTTTTTTTTTTCTTTCTTTTTTTTTTGCATGCCCTTCTTCTTCATTTTTCCCTCTTTCTTTCGGATAGCCCATTTTTTGGCTAGATAATTCATTTGAGGAACAAGGTAAAGCACGTTTTTGCAGACTTATTTGTGAAGATGGATGAATGGTAGAGGAATAGGCTAGTTGGGTGTGCACCCCTTCGAACCCATAAAAGAATGAAAATTTTGGACTAAAAGTGGCTTCTCAAGTAAGGTCACCCAAGAGAACGGGGAACGGTAACCAAGGCCTTATCACTCCATGGGTGGTCAAGGTGGTCAAATGCAAATCCCGATATAGACTCCTAGTAGAAAAGATGGACTTATGGTAAAAATCCAATGCAAAAATTGGTTCAAGGTCATTGTACTAGAATTATGTCCAAAAATGAAAAACGGTCACTAACACTCGGCCAAATCTCAAAATTGGGTTTTCGAAAACTTTACCTAGACAAACTATACACAAAATAAAAAAAGAACACAAAAAGGACAAAAACACAAGGAAACAAAAACAAAACAAAATGAAATCACAAGTAAAGCCAAGCACTCCATACTCCATTAAGTCAACACAATCCACAACCACCAATTCCAAAATATTCACCAAGTGAACCTCCAAATAGCATATATGCCCAAACTCCATGCATAAGAGAAAGGGATAAAACGAAGGTAGAAAGTATTGCCGCGCGGTCCTCATTTCATTTCCGCTACCTTACGTATCCATGCTAAATGGTTGGTGGTGTACCTACAAGAAGGAGAATGCAAGACAATACAAGTGACACAAAAACGAAAATAAAGGGAAGAAAACTAAAAAGAGAAACAAAATGAAATAATTTTTTTGGATTTTTGGGTTTTAAAGGAAAAATGAAAAAGAAAATAAAGAAAAGGATAGTAGATCCCTCCCCCATACTAGAACTGTACATTGTCCCAAATGCACAAATAGGAGAAGAAGAATCGAAAAAGAAAAAGAGAAAAGAACGAAAAATCTTTTTGAATTTTTATGAATTTTCAAATATTTTTGGATTCTTGAAGATTTTTCAAATGTCTTTGTATTTTTGATGATTTTTCAATTTTTTTTGTATTTTTCAAAAATTAACGGGATAAAAAGAAAAGAAATGAAAATGGAGAAAAAGAAAATATAAAAGAAAATGAAGTGGCGGGCCTAGGTGTAATCACGTCACCTAGACCCTAGCCAAAGAGAAAAATCGAAAAAATAGGAATAATGAAAAATCGATAAGTGGAGAAAGGGCGTAGGTGTAATCACGTCGCCTCGCCCGGATTCTGCACAAATCGGGAAAATTAAAAGAAAATTTTGGATTTTTCAATTGGTCTTGGTGCGATCAAGTCACCGAAGACCGGGAGCAATAATCGGGTCCTTCTTCTCTAAGGCACCTGCAATAAACCTCAAGCTTGTAACGACCCAAGTAGGGTCACGGAGGGGCTGACAATTTCTCAAACCAACAAAATAATCAATTACAAATCAATCAACAACCATAATTATTAAATGCCAAAAATTGGCGCTGCAAGGACTGACAAAGATTACTGAGAAAAGAGAACAGACGACTGACGACTGACAACCGAAAACTAACACCCCTACACTAACACTAACGACACTCAACCACTCACATAGAACCTGGGGGACGAGGTGGTGGCTAGTAAGACCCTGGCGGAGGCATACCGAAAAATCGATCAAAATAGCTTTGTTGCTGCTGCAACATCATTTGGTTCTCCTCTACCGCCAACCTCGCCGCTTGGGCATCCCTAGCGGTGTCCCTAGCCATCTCAAAACTGGTTCGGGCGTACTCAAAACCATCCCTAGAGTACGCGTACGAGCTGTGCGCAGTATCGCGCGCATCTAGGGCCAAATTGTAGGCATCCTGGGCCAGGTTTAGTGAGGTTTTCGAGTTCTCCCAAGTCTGACGTGTACGATCATAGACTTTCCCCCATTGGTTATAAAAGTTCTCCGATCCAAAGAACAAAGAGTGTCGTGGAGGACTCATGTTGACGTCCTCCTGAAAACCAGGGGTAGACTGGGTGAACATGGAGTGTCTGTGTGGTTCAAAGTCTGAGAAATTGGGGGTGAAAAATTGTGAGGTCTGGGGTTCGGTCTGATGGGAGGAAGAGGGTCCGTGTGATGATGACGGTAAAGTTCTACGACCCTCATCCCGAGAGGTTTCAACCTCTCGTTCCTCCTCCGACACGTCTACGACCTCTATATCATCGTCCCCAAAATCTAAAGGTCCCTCGGGGTATTCAATCTGATAAAACTTACCTCGGGTGCTACCCCGAATGTACTCCCCGGACCTCTTCGGCATGCCGAAGTTCTCTTCAATATCTAGCCTTACCCAGTCGGGGTTAGGCATTGCAATAGCGCGCAGCTCAGTAATCTTATACAAAAACAAACTGTTATAATCCCCTTTCTGGGGCCACATAAGAAAAGGACAATAAACTTCATCTATGTAAATTCCCGCTCCGTCAACCGGTGTCAAATCGCTAAAATCGATTTCTAAGGCTCTATCTAGCATCGTTACAACACCGCCACAAGAAATTCTCTTGCGGCCGTCCTTCGCAATCTGGGCGAAGTGAGTAGCTAAGGCCTCGGACATATCGATCGACGGGCCTCTCTCCAAAACCGCATCCTCTAAAAGATGAACAGCTAAAGCACTACAGTTGTGATGCATATCATATCTTGAAAAAAATGAATTGGCTATAATACGCGCCACATACCGGAGGATGGGGTTTCGGATCAAGAAAGAACGCATCTTTTCTCCCTTGAAAGGCCTTTGGCGGGCTATTTTAAACCAAAATCGATCTCGGCCGACTTTATCGTCCCGAGTCTGTCCCGCCCTAGGCTTTCTAAGGACTGAAGAAGGTAAACCAAGCAGTGCACCAAAGACCCTCAAGTTGAGGACGTACGAAGTTTCTCGCAACTGAAAAGAGATAATGGCATTATCATCACCACTTAGCTAGAAAGTTGCAAAAAACTCGCACGTAAACTTCTGAAAAGTTTCCTCCTTGGAGGCATAAAATTTGATAAGACCAAGACCTCGGCACATTGCTTGTACCTGCGGTTCTATGCCCATGCGCTCAAGTACATCTCGAGCCGCCCAACGGGTCGGCTCGAGACGACAGGCCCATAATTTTTTACACTTATCAACATGAGCTTTTTTAGCGAAATAGAGACCAGACAGAGGTTCACGGAAATTACGACGGATTTTCGGGTAACATACCTCAAGCGGAACAGGTTGTTCGCGCGGTATTGAGCTTTGTGTCTGAACAGGCATCGAGACAGATTCGTCTCGAGCCTCGGCCGCTCCCTCTGACCTTGAGGACGATGTTGACCCCGAATTTCGATTAAGCATTGAAGAAATCCTTTTCCTTGCCATTTGCTTCACCCTTCTCATCCTTGATGCTTGAATTTGACGATTATGTGTTGACGGTCTCGACTTGGGGTTTGTCGGAATCAGAATAATTTCTCGAAACAAACTCCAAGGAAGTTTTAGGAATGTGGTAAGGATTAGAAATATATAATTTGATTGAATTTTAATGGAGGAATGGAAAGATTAGAGGTGGTTTAATGATGGTAGGGATTTCCCGTGTATCCCACCGATCAAGTAAAACCAACTTATCCTAACTGGGTAGAAAGGGTAAGTCGGGTCGAGTCCACGGGGACAGTTATGAGGTGTCTAGACTAAGGTCGCCCAAAAACAAGACTAAGTCAACAAGGCTAAACTAACTAAAACAATAAAAAGGGGAGGAGACTATGACTAGAACTAGGCTAAGTGCAATAACTAAAGCTAGGGAATCAACTATCTAACGAAATAATAGCTAAGACGAAGAAGAAAACAAATAAGAAAAGGGCTAGGATTAGGTCGGGTTCAAGGGTGATAGAATGATTGAGGAAGAGCAAAGGTGAAGGGGTAGTCGGGTTATCTAGGTGTTGTCCGGGCTCTCGCAAATTAAACCGACCTAGAGGTTCCTCGCTCTCGCGCAAGAACCCAACTTAGCGACACACAAGACCGCAAGAGGAAGGCAAGAAAAACAAGCATTTGCAACTACAAGTCATTCAAACAATTCATCAAACATGTTCTATGCATATAACCAAGAAGCAACCCAAACTTCCACCAACATCTTAAACAAACCCTTAATCACCCACTAAGACACCAAATTCCCCTACTAATCCTAGCAAGAGACTACTCACTCATGTTCAAGATAGTAAACCCAACACCCATAATGAAACAAACATAAACATGAACATTCATAATGGATTATTGAAGATTACTAAACATAAACACAAATGAAAACTAAATAAAAGAGATTAAAGAGAAGAGGAATTATACCAACACTAGAAGAAAGGAAAAAGATTGAATCTTTGCATAAATAAACCCAAAAGAAGATCAACAATGTTGTCAATAGAGTAGATCAACCCAAAAAGTCTTCAATATTAAAAAGATAAAACTAGGATTAAACTAGGATTAAGGAGTAATTAAGACTAATCTATATTAATCTAGGCTAATCTATGCTAAGTAGTCTAGGGTTTTGTGCCTAATGTCTAATATAACATAAGATTACAAGAGGGGGGTATATATAGGGTTACAATGAATAAGGAGAAGAAAAGAAATGAGGCGGAGCTGTAACTGGCTCATCCCGGCCGAGAAGGAGGGCGTCTCGGCCGAGACGGGATGGTCCCGACCGTGATGAGGTCGGTCTCGGCCGAGATGGCTCAACCAGTAGCCGTTATTAACTTGCACTCCTTCCCGACCGAGAAGGCACTTAGTCTCGTCCGAGAAGGCTCTTGTAGGCCTCCAATATGATCATAAAGGTCCCTCCTTACTTCTCATGGGCTTCTCATCGATTCTCGAAGCTCGGGATCGAGTCTAAGGGGCTCGGGAATGGGTGATAAGTGCCATTTGTAGTGCCTATTTTGTTGTGTTTTGGTCCCATTTTCCTTGTAGAATCGCTCCTTGGGAGCGGTTTAGGGGCTTCTTATGCTTCCTTTAGTTCGTTTCAGGTTCTCGAGACCGATTTGGAAGAGTTGGAGCGATTCCGACTCTATACATACACATTTTGGAGGCAACGGAGTAAAGCAACGATGATTTGATGCCTTGGAATCGACCCCGAGACCTTGGGACCCAATCCCGAGCCTCAGAGACCCGATCCCGACTCCCGAAAATCTATGGGAAGCCCATGAGAAGCAAGGAGGGACCAAAAAGTTCATATTGGAGGCCTACAAGGCTCATCCCGAACGGGATGGCCTCATCCCGTCCGGGATGAAGGAGGAAACGAAGATGAGCATACTGACTGCCCATCCCGACCGGGATCAGGTCTTCCCGGCCGGGACCGACCCCATCCCGACCGGGACCACCCCGTCTCGGCCGGGACGGGCGTGCTGCTGCCGTGCTTTGCTTTCTTTCTTCTCCTTTCATTCTTAAACCCTATATATACCCTTCCCTTGTTATGTAAAGCATATGCAGTTCACTTATCCTTAAACCCTAGACTACTTTAGGTTAGATTAGATTAGATTAGTGTAGATTAGTCGGTAATTAGTAGTTAATGATAGATTAGCTCTTGTATTAAGGAATTCTTGAAGATCTTCGCCAAGCTTGACAACCTTGGATGATTATTTTGGGTTTTCTCTTTTATACAAGTTCTTATTCTTCCTTCCATTCTCTAATTTGGTATAATCCTCTTCCTTTTCCTCTTAATCTTGTTTATGTTGTTCAAGTTTGAATCTTTAGTTGATTGTTTTGTTCTTGTTCATTGTTATTACTAGTTTATAGATGTTTGTTTTGTTTTCTTATGTTGATTCCTCTTGTTAGTGTTAATTCTAGATTAGATATGTTAGAGTAGTGTTCTTGCTAGGGTTAGTAAGGTGATTAGGGTGTTAATTGGGTGATTAAGGGATTGTTGGAGTTTTTGGTGGAAGATTTGGGTTTCCTCTTGTTTGGTGCACATCACATGTTTGTTGAAATGCTTGAATGACTAAGTAGTTGTGAATGCTTGTTTTTCTTGCCTTTCTCTTGTGAATGATAGTTTGTTTATGGGTTTGGTTCCCTCACTAAGTTGCGAGAGCCCGGTGAGGACGACGCCTAGGTTGGTCTAAGTAGCGAGAGCCCGGATTCGACCTAGGCCACCATAGCGCGCTAGAACCCCGTTTGTCATGTGTGTCGCCGAGATGGGTTTTAGGTGAAACCTCTAGGTCGGTCTAAGTTGCGAGAGCCCGGACTATACCTAGATTACCCTACTACCTCCTTCGCTCTAGTTCTGCCTTGACCATTCTGTTACCCCTTTGACCCCGACCTAATCCTAGCCCGTTTTCCTTAGTTGTTCTTCTTAGTCATAGTCTAGCCTTCTCCCTTTCTATCATTTTCTAGTTTAGCTCGTTGACTTAGTCTCGTATTTGGGCCGACCTAGTCTAGGCTATACATTACCGTCCCCGTGGATTCGAACCGACTTGCCCTATCTACCCTAGTTAGGATTAGCCGGTTATATTATTGATGGCTGGGACGTGACGAATCCCTCCCATCAATTTGGCGTCGTTGCCGGGGGCGGTGCTAGTTTGGACTTTGTTTTCCTAGTTACTTGACTTAGTCTTTGTGTTTGTGTTTTTCTTTTTTTCTTTTTGTTACTTTGCTTCTTGTGTGTGTGTGGTTTATTTATCTCTTGTCTAGTGCCCAAAAAGCACTAGGCTTCTCACGTTTGTTCTTAGTCTACAGTTTGTGCTTAGAGGTGGTGACTATCTTCTTTTTGCAACTTAGAGCCGCTTTAACGGACGGTTGCTAGAATGAGTGGTTTTCAACCGGGTATGAGCTACGATTTTCGAGCGAGCATGGGGTTTGATCTAAACTCCCCACACATGGAACCCGATATGAGCTACCCCTCTTCTTCTTTGAACCAAAGCTGTGACATGACATCCCCCTACCATAATCAAGCTTCTTGGGGTAATCAAGACGGGTATGAACTTCAAGGTTATGAAAACGGCTACCAACAAGTGAATGACTATCAATCCTACAATCATGGTGACTATTACTCGAGTTATGATTGTGAACCCACCATGTTCAATCAAGATTCACCTTATGGAAGCCAATTTCCCCAAAACCCACCATATTACCCTCCACCCCAACCACAATATGAACCCCATGACCCACAATACTACCAATCACCTCAACCTCACTACCAACAATATGATGCCCCACCCCTTGGGCATCATCAAGATTATCAAGGAGCTTTACAAGACCCCAATGACCACCAATCGTCAAACTTGGAGTTGTATCATTCGATTCTTCAATTGCAAAGGAGCACACGAGAAATGGCCATTCAAATGCAAAAAGAGCAAGATGAATTCATGGTCCGATTTCGAAGGGAAAACGAGGCGAGGGATGCTCGATTAAATGCAATAGCGGTTAAAACCGTAATGCTTTTATCCCGAACATCACAATTAGATGAAGGGTTCCCACTTGAGAAGGGGGAGCAACCTAGCCATGAAGCCTCCGGTGTAATTCCCTTTGGAGGAGAGATTTGCTTTGAAGAACCTCAATCGTCTACCCAAAAAGAGACAGATGAGGATATGACCCTTAGTGAAGGCAACATTGGTGAGGAATTGGAGGAGGATAGTGAGTTGGATGGTTTGGTGGAGTTTTTGAAGTTGTTGGGTGAATTTGACAAGCCCAAGTTGCCCATGTCCGAGAACGTGGATAAGCATCAAGAGCCCCTAGCTAGTGAACCAAGCAATGACTTGGAAGAGATTGAAACCGCCGGTAGAAGTTTCGATCCTCTTCTCCAAGATGATGTGGGGCCGAGTGATGAAGATGGGGAACCACAACTTGAGGCAAGTGTGGGGGTGAGCAACGAGGAAGTGAGGCCAAAACCGCTTTTTGTGCCTTGTTTCTTGGAGATGAAGCTTGCTTGTGATTGGAGGCAATGCTTAGGGAGGAAGAGGTCGGTTAGGCTCATAGGATGGATAGACCCCGGAGACAACGTGCAATATGATGTCGGGTCTTGGGATTCCTACTTCTTGCCTCCTCCTTGGAGGCCGTGGAGGTCGGTTAAGCTCGAGCGCTTCTTGGGCCTTCACTATGATGTCGGTAGCGCGTTCGACTTGCTCCTCCATGCCCTTGAGGGCTACGGTTGAAGAAGAAACCACCATCCTAGGTTTGACGGAGTTCCTAAAGAACCGTCATGTTGTATATTCCCCTCTCCTCTTCTTTAGAATACTTCTGTTTGTATTTGTGTAGTTTTTGTTTCTTGGACTCTTTTGTTTTTGTGGGATTCTTGTAATTGTTTTGGTATTTTGATGAGCGATGTGAGGGAGCGAATTTGATGTGTACTTTGAGTTTATTGTGATAGGTGAAGTGAAGGTGATTCCTAGAAAGGAATGGTTGATGATGGAGTTTGGTTTGCGAGCGAGGAAGTCGGTTTTTGAAGCTTATGATAAGCTTTTGGGCTTGGGGAAGCAAAGAAGACTCATCCCGACCGGGAAGAGGGCTTCCCGACCGGGAAGGATGAGGAATCCCGACCGGGAAGGAGCCATCCCGATCGGGATGAAGGTGCAAAAATTCGGACTCACTGGAGTGCATTCCCGACCGGGACGAGAGCTTCCCGATCGGGAAGGGTTTATCAACCCGATCGGGACCATTCATCCCGACCGGGATGGTCTCCTTTGACTCCACCCATCCATTATACCCCCTCCCAACCTCCCTACTCCTCCTTACTCCTATCGTATCACCCGTACACCTCACCTTACACCGAAATCCACATAAATTTTCATCCCCTCGCACCATTACTACCCCGACCGTGAGTCCTTCTTGAGTGTGAAGCGAGATGGCAACCGAGAAGACAAGCGACGAGCCTCTAATGATCATCGAGACGATGGAGCAAGTGAGTTACTAGCCGCTCGGTTTGGGTAACTATCCTTACTTTTCCGTCTTTTTATCGCTTGTTTTTCATTGTTTGCCCCCTTCCCTTGAGTCATGGTATCTAGTGGCCTTCGAGGCCGTAGTTTGGTCGCTCCCGACTCCCGACGACGTGATTACGTCGAGAGTCAATCGATTAATCCAATTTTACAAGATTTTCACTTTCTTTTTTGAGGATTTAGGCGGATTTAGGCGGAATCCGGGCTAGGTGACTTGATTACACCTAGCCCTCCCCTCCCATCTCCTTTTATTTTCTTCTTTTTATTTCTTCCCCCATCCATATCTTTTCTTGTCTCGGCCCATGGTGACTTGACTACACCCCGGCCGGAAACCTACTACCCTTTTCTTCACTTTATTTTTGATTTTTAGCTTTATTTTTGTAGTTTCTTTTCTTTTTCTTTTGTCTCTCCGAACTCTACGATCGAGCATGAGAACATGGCTCGATTTAAGTGTGGGGGAGCGATATTCTAGTATAGCTTAGTTTATTTTCTTAGTTTTTCGAAAAAATCTTGAAAAAAACCCTAAAAATTTGAAAAAATTTCGCAAAAATCAAAAAGATTTTTCTTTTGCGTGTTTTCTTTTCGTGTCTTTGTGTCATGTATTTGTCGTATTATGTGTGCTTGCCTCCCTTTGTCCTTATAAGTTGCTTTAATCGCCGATGACTTTGGAAAGCTCTAAAGACTTCCGGTAACACCTTATCCCTTTTTCTTCTTTTTCTCTTGTGGAGTTTGGAGGAGATTGTGATGTTGTGTGCTCGGGTGGAGCTTTGTAAAGTTGTGGTTGATTTGGTGGCTTGTTTGGAAGATCGGGGTGGTGTCTGTGTTGTGTATGTGTTCCTTTTGTGTTGTTTTTGTTTTGTTGCTTCTGCTTCTTTTTCTTTCGTTCGTTTTTGTCGTGTCTTTGTTTTGTTTTGTGTTGTGTTGTGTGTCTTGTGTGTAAACCGTTTTCGAAAACCCGGTTTAGAGGCTAGAGTGTGAGTGTCTATTTTCCCTTCCTAGTTGTATAAATCGAGTTTTGGACTTTAATCTAGTAGAATGACCCTAAATCAATGAGTTCGTTGATCCTTTACCTTGAGTCCACCTAGCTTACTAGGGATTTACTACGGGATTTGCACTTTTGACCATTATGACCACCCACGGTGTTAAAAGGCCTTGGTTAGCGAGTCTCCTCCCCTAGGTGACCGTGTTTAGGATTGTTTGATTAGTCCAAGTTCTCCACTTTTTGTGGGTTTGAAGGGAAATCGCGACCCCCGACTTACCCATTACCCTACCTTCCTCACATACACACACAATAAAATGCAATTTGTTGATTCTCTCTTTCTTGATTGTCGAGAAATGCCAAGAAACCAAGTCTTGCCAAAAAAAGGGCAAAGAAAAGAAAAGAAAGAAAAATGAAAGAAAGAAAAGAATGAAGAAAAAGAAAAGGCACAAAAGCCAAAAAGAAAATAGAAAAGAAGAAAAAGAAATGGCATGGCAACAAACAAATCAAAATGTCGAAAAGAAAGAAAATGCCAAAAGAAAACCTGTCTCACAAAAAGAAATCCCCACAAAAATAAGCCTTTTTCCGACTTTTGCCGTGAAGAGCCTACCAAAGGACCGACTCACTAGGAAGGATGATAGCGGCATTAGTCGGTCTTCCCTCATTTTGCATGTTTTACACCTTTTTACTTGGACTAGTTAGGCGGTTTTAGACACGGGACGACCCTCTTGGCTCACGCTAAAGGGGGCGGGGTCTCACTTACCTACAGTGTCGACTAACACCGTGGTTCTTCACTTTTCCACTCCGCCGATCGTCCCGTAGTACGTTTTTAGAAAGTTAGGAGGACCAAGGTAACTTACCAACGTTTTTTTTTGCTTTATCGTCATACTATTAGGGTTTAGTCCACCTTGGTTTGTATTGCTAGCTTGGGAATGTTATCACTTACCTCGAGTCCTAAACCAGTGCTTCTTTCACCGCTTTTAGAGGGAAGCGGTATTTCTTTTGTTTTGGGTGCAACCATCTAAGTGTTTGTTAGTGTGTTTGTTTGTTTTTTTGTTTGTGTGTTTTGTGTCCGGTTGCATCCGCGGTTTTGTCGCAAGACCCAACTTGCCTTGCGGAGTGCACTTGTCCTCTAAGTGCACTCGCGTGAGTTGAAGGGGCGTAGGGTGCGCTAATACCCACTCGGATAGTTTAGTAGTTATTATGTGCTTACTCGAGGGCGAGTAAGGGTTAAGTGTGGGGGAGTTGATAAGTGCCATTTGTAGTGCCTATTTCGTAGTGTTTTGGTCCCATTTTCCTTGTAGAATCGCTCCTTGGGAGCGTTTTAGGGGCTTCTTATGCTTCCTTTAGTTCGTTTCAGGTTCCCGAGACCAATTTGGAAGAGTTGGAGCGATTCCGACTCTATACATACACATTTTGGAGCCAACGGAGTAAAGCAACGATGATTCGATGCCTTGGAATCGACCCCGAGACCTTGGGACCCAATCCCGAGCCTTCAAGACCCGATCCCGAGTCCCGAGAATCGATGGGAAGCCCATGAGAAGCAAGGAGGGACCAAAAAGTTCATATTGAAGGCCTATAAGGCTCATCCCGAACGGGTATGGCCTCATCCCGTCCGGGATGAAGGAGGAAACGAAGATGAGCATACTGACTGCCCATCCCGACCGGGAGCAAGTCTTCCCGGCCGGGACCGACCCCATCCCGACCGGGACCACCCCGTCTAGGCCGGGACGGGCGTGCTGCTGCCGTGCTTTGCTTTCTTTCTTCTCCTTTCATTCTTAAACCCTATATATACTCTTCCCTTGTTATGTAAAGCATATGCACTTCACTTATCCTTATACCCTAGACTACTTTAGGTTAGATTAGATTAGATTAGTGTAGATTAGTCGGTAATTAGTAGTTAATCATAGATTAGCTCTTGTATTAAGGAATTCTTGAAGATCTTCACCAAGCTTGACAACCTTGGATGATTATTTTGGGTTTTCTCTTTTATACAAGTTCTTATTCTTCCTTCCATTCTCTAATTTGGTATAATCCTCTTCCTTTTCCTCTTAATCTTGTTTATGTTGTTCAAGTTTGAATCTTTAGTTGATTGTTTTGTTCTTGTTCATTGTTATTACTAGTTTGTAGATGTTTGTTTTGTTTTCTTATGTTGATTCCTCTTGTTAGTGTTAATTCTAGATTAGATATGTTAGAGTAGTGTTCTTGCTAGGGTTAGTAAGGTGGATTAGGGTGTTAATTGGGTGATTAAGGGATTGTTGGAGTTTTTGGTGGAAGATTTGGGTTTCCTCTTGTTTGGTGCACATCACATGTTTGTTGAAATGCTTGAATGACTAAGTAGTTGTGAATGCTTGTTTTTCTTGCCTTTCTCTTGTGGGTGATAGTTTGTTTGTGGGTTCGGTTCCCTCACTAAGTTGCGAGAGCCCGGTGAGGACGACCCCTAGGTTGGTCTAAGTAGCGAGAGCCCGGATTCGACCTTGGTCACCATAGCGCGCTAGAACCCCGTTTGTCATGTGTGTCGCCGAGATGGGCTTTAGGTGAAACCTCTAGGTCGGTCTAAGTTGCGAGAGCCCGGACTATACCTAGATTACCCTACTACCTCCTTCGCTCTAGTTCTCCCTTGACCATTCCGTTACCCCTTTGACCCCGACCTAATCCTAGCCCGTTTTCCTTAGTTGTTCTTCTTAGTCATAGTCTAGCCTTCTCCCTTTCTATCATTTTCTAGTTTAGCTTGTTGACTTAGTCTCGTATTTGGGCCGACCTAGTCTAGGCTATACATTACCGTTCCCGTGGATTCGACCCGACTTGCTCTATCTACCCTAGTTAGGATTAGCCGGTTATATTATTGACGGTTGTGACGTGACGAATCCCTCCCATCAATGGGTCCCAAGGTCTCGGGATCGAATCCAAGGCACCGAGTGATCGTTTCTTCTCTTCGTTGGCTCCAAAAGTGTATGAAATGAGTCGAAATCGTTCCAATTCTCCATGAATGGTCTCGGGAACCTAAAACGAACTAGAAGAAGCATAAGTGGCCCAAAAACAGCTCTAAAGAGCGATTTCACAAGGGAAAATGAGACCAAACACAACAAATTAGGCACTACAAACTACACTTATCAACTCCCCCACACTTAACCCTTACTCGCCCTCGAGTAAGCACGAACTAACTACCAAACTAATAAAAACTAACATACTAGCCGAACGGGTATTAGCGCACCCTACGCCCTTTCAACTCACGCGAGTACACTTAGAGGAAAAGTGCACTCCGCAAGGGAAGTAAGGTCTCGTGACAAAACTGTGGATGCAACCGGACACAAAAACACACACACGAATAAACATACAAAGAAACAAGTAATCGGTGGCACCCAAAAAGAAATAAATACCGCTTCCCTCCAAAAAGCGGTGAAAGAAGCACCGGTTTAGGACACAAGGCAAGTGACAACGTTCCTAAGCTAAAAACACAAATCGAAATGGACAAAACCCTAATAGTATGACGACAAAGCAATAAAATTGTTGGTAACTTACCTAGGTTCCTCCTAACCTTCTAAGAACGTACTACAGGACTATCGGTGGGATGGAAAAAGGATGAACCACGGTGTTAATCGACATTGTAGGTAAGTGAGACCCCGCTCCCTTTAGCGATGAGCCAAGAGGGTCGTCCCAAGCACAAAACCGCTCAACTAGTCCAAGTAAAAAGGTGGATATGATTGCAAAATGGGGGAACACCGATCATTAACGCTATCATCCTTCCTGGGGACTCGGTCCTTTGGTAGGCTGTTCACGGTAACGATCGGAAAAAAGATTATTTTTGAGAGGGGAAGAATCTTTTTGTGAGGTGATTTTCTTTGGCATTTTCATTCTTTTGCATTTGGCTTTTGATTTTCTATGCCATCTCTTTTTCTTCTTTTGTAATTTCTTTTTGAATGTTGTGTCTTTTTTTTTCTTTTTTTTTTCTCTTTTTTTTCTTTCTTTTGACTTGGCTTGCCTTTTGCATGATTTTGTTTTGTTAGCATTTCTTGCAACCAAGTAAGAACTTTAACGATTTTACAAATTATTTGTGGATATCTGTAGGAGGTAGGGAAATGGGTAAGTTGGGACGGGCCCTTCCCTTCAAACCCACAAAAAAGGGAGAAACTTGGACTAGTCAATGCAATTCCGAACATGGTCACCTAAGGGACGGGACTCGGCAACCAAGGCCTTTTCATACCGTGGGCGGTCATAATGGTCAAAATGCAAATCCCGTAGTAAATCCCTAGTAGACTAGGTGGAGTCAAGGTAAAGGACCAACGAAACTATTGATTTAGGGTCATTCTACTAGATCAGACTAAAGTCCAAGACTCGATTCATACTACTAGAAAGGGAAAGTAAACGCTTGCACACTAGCCTCAAAACCGGGTTTTTGAAAAACCTTTCTCTACACTAGACTCACAAACTATACAAGACACAACAAGGACGAAAGAAAATGAGACAAACACAAAAAAAAAACAAAATAAGAGAAAAGAAAACATACACACAAACAAACAAACACCACCCCGACATTCCAAACAAGCCACCAAATCGACCTCAAACTCTACAAAGCTCCACCCGAGCACACATCATCACAAATCTCCTCCAAACTCCACAAGAGACAAAGAGGGAAAAGGGATAAGAAGATGTTACCGGATGTCTTGAAAGCCCTCCGAAGTTAACGGTGATTAAGCGACCTACAAGGAAAAAGGGAGGCAAAACACACAAGACAACAAATATACGACACAACGACACAAAAGAAAAAGGAAAAGACACAAAAGAAAATCCTTTTGGTTTTTATGAAATTTTTTCAAATTTTTAGGATTTTTTCGAAAAAATGACGAAAATAAAACTAAGCTAGACTACGATATCGCTCCCCCACACTTAAACCAAGCAATGACCTCATGCTCGATCGGTAGTGTGTGGAGACACTAAAAAGAAAAGAAACTACGAACATAAAGCTAAAATTAAAAAAGAAAAGCGAAGAAAGGGTAGAATGTGTCCGGCCGGAATGTAGTCAAGTCACCATGGGCCGAGACGAGAAAAGATATGGATGGGGGAAGAAATAAAAATAAGAAACTAAAGGAAATGGGTGGGGAGGACTGGGTGTAATCAAGTCACCTAGCCCGGATTCCGCCTAAATCCGACTAATTCCTACTAAAAAATAAAAAATAAATAAAGAAAGAAAAAAGACTTGTAAATTTGGATTTTTCAAATGATTCTCGATGTAATCACGTCATCGAGAATCGGGAGCGATCACCACAAAGGCCCCGAGGGCCAACAAAATACTCATAACAAGGGGGAAATAAAATAGACGATCATCAAAAACGGAAAAGAAAAGAAAGTCGCCATACCAAAGGTTAGCAACTAACGCATCTCCATCGTTCCAATAATAAATAGTCATCTTGCTCGTCATCATCCCCCTCCTCACTTCCATTGTTACCATCATCATCTTCATCACTATCTTCTTCTTCTTCTTCATCTTCTTTTTCTTCACGATTACCCTCCCCCCATTAACATCGAAGGCATCTTCGGCCTCAAACTCCTCCTCATCCATCATAGCGCCACTACTACTAGGATTAACGTAGTTCGGAAAATATTCGGGCCTATACCACGATGGGAGATAGCCTTGCGGATTTATATACCCTTGTTGAGCCAAAAGATAATACCCGGGGTATTGAGCATAGTAATCCCTCCTCTGCTCATATTGCCCGATATGTAGAGCATTAGGCATAGCGGCCATAGATTGATCGGCCGGGGGCGAAGGGTAGGCAAAGGGGGTGTATGGTTCATACTGAGGGACATCAATAAAGGCCGGGGGTGGAGTGTAAAAGGGGTAGTGTTGGGTATTGCTTTGTTTTTATTGTTGGGTTGGTTGTTGTTGTGCCACTCTTGGACGTGGAAGCGGGGTACGAGAGGAAGAAGCACCGGGATCCCCTACCACACCCGGCACTAATAGGTTAAGCTCTTGGACCGGGACGATGGAATGTTTCATAGGCTTAAGGGTCGGTAGCGTATCGCATGGTAAAGTGAAGTGCGGCCGACCCGAGGTATTCTATGTATACCTCTTATGTTCCCTCTCATAGGTAATCCACTTATGGAACCTAACTAAACACTCCTCGTCTATGGTCGTATCCCCTGGTACGGGGGTCAACTCTTCATCACTAAAATTTTCATCAATCGCCTTAGCCACGTGTGTAATGAGCCCCCCAAGAACAATTTCACTCATATTTTTCCCCGCCTTACTAATCTTTTGAAAATGTTTTGCCAAAGCAAGAAGATGGTCGGTTTCAAACCTAGGTTTGCTCTTGATATTCAAATAAGCACCTAGTATTGTCAACTCTTGTTGAGTGAAGGTGCTCATTTCGGGCCTCCCAAATATTGTACCCGCAATAAGACGATGCCAAATACGCACAACCGGATGGTGGACATGACGGCTAGACAACCGTCGAAAGTCAATGAGGGTTAGACCGGTTAAACATTTCCAAACATCGACTACATTAAAGTCGGCGGGTATGCTACCACTAGGAGGGGGGGGGGGAGGCCAAAAATGTCACCAAATTGTGCTAGGGTGTAGTGGTAATCAACATTGTTCAACCGAAAAGCAACTCGGGAAGGGTCGACTCTAGTGTTTAGAGTAAAACTGCTGAAGAACTCTAGAGTGAGTTGCTTGTAAGTCAATTCATGCATATTGAACAACAATCCCAAGCCCATACCCTCAAAAAACTCTCTAGTTTGCCTAAGAAAGCCTAATTTTCTAAGTATGATTTTACAAAGAAATCTAGTAGGGCTCAAAAGGCTTACCAAGAAGCTTAATGAACTGCTCCCTTTGCAATTCCGAGCCAAAGACAAGTGTAGGAAAATCCGGATGGCAAGGAATTTCTGGTTCTTCGACTTCAACCTCGGCTCTTGAAGTTGAAGCACTCTTTCTTTTCTTGTTGGCTACCACAGACACCCGCATTTTGACTGCCAGGTGTTTATGGCAGTTTCCAAAAAACACCCGATGATGATCGGACGCTAACATGCTTCTATGCGCTCGGATACGGGCTCAAATCCATTAATCGTTGGCTAACACACTTACGGAGTACAAATCTCACCAAACGGACCCCAAATCCAGGCCCAGTGGATCATTCCGAGTCAAACAAGACAAATTTGGGCCAAAACCGACACCGAAAATAAAACCGACTTTTGGCGATTGGGTCAATCCCGGTCAAAGTCGTTTCCGAGACACACAGAAACAGCCATACAACCCTCAAAAAGTCCAAGTGAAACACAAAACCCATCAAACACAAATCACGGTCCAAAGTTAACGGACCTGCGCGACCCAGCTGGGCCACTCGATCGAGTGACCCACCCACTCGATCGAGTGGGCCTATTTCGAGCCCGACGGCTGGCATAACGGGCCACTCGACCGAGTTAGCCACCTACTCGGTCGAGTAACCCTAAACCGGGTGCCCTAGCTCTTCATATATAAACAACCCCATGCAACACATTACACATCTTTTACAATCTTTACAACCCGACAAAACTTTACAAACCCTAGCTTTACAAACCCTAATCAAACCCTAGCAACTCAATAGTAGCAAAAAAACCCTAAACCTAGATTTTAGGAATCAATCCCAAGCCACCATAACCTAACCTACGTAAAACCTTGAAGACTCTTGTGTAGAAGCCACGGTTACGAGTCCGCACCGAGACAAGAACATGTAGGTTGAGGGTGTCAAAACCCTCTCTTTGTTTTCCTTTTTCTCTTTGTCGTCCGAGTCACTTTTCGTCGTCTTCTTTTTCGTTTTTTTTTTATTTTGTTCTTCGCATTCATAATATCGATAATACTACTAATATTAAAGCATTAAAATATTTATCGATTTGTGTCGAATAAGAAGGATACCGGGATAAGGAAAACCGCATATACAAGTGTACTGCACACGCGTCGTCGGTCGCTTATTCCGGTACCCCGATTATTTGATTGTTGAGATAAGTCAACTTAAACAACAATTCGTTATTATTTCTCGTCATCATCATAATTTTGCATCCATCAATTTCTTTAAAAATCAATTTTAATAAGGGTCGAAACCCGTTGACACGGATCCGACATCACAATCCCTAGGGATTTATTTCGATGTTGGAGAAGTCGAGGGAATCAAGTTTTTATTCAAAGTAAAGCGTCGATTTTAGATTCGATACCAATTCCATAATTGGATATCGAATCTAACAATCAAGTCATATGAATTAATTAACGTGATTTGTTCATATCACGATGATTAATTTAAAACGACTAAAATCAATTTATTTTTTCTTTATTTCACTCTAATATTCCATATCGATTCAAATAATCGAATATGGGATACAACGAGTATTCAAAATTAGAATCGAGTATAAATTCAACAATATTTATATTCGGCTAGACAAGATTTGCGATTTATAAAAAAACCAAGTCGAACATAAATTGTGCAATATTTATGTCCGATTCGGTAAAACCGTTGAATTATCAAAAATCAAAAAGCAATTTCAAAACCAAAAATTAAATTGCAAACGAACCAAGTTCGTACAGGTGCCACTCGACCGAGTGCCTTAGTCACTCGATCGAGTGACACCCTAAAATCAAGTCAGAACGTTAATGACGACCACCACTCGATCGAGTCTCACAGTGACTCGGTCGAGTGGCCATGTACTCGACCGAGTTGGTCAATAACTCGGCCGAGTACGGTCTGTAGCGCAAAACAGAATCACCTTTTTCAGGTCTACTCGATCGAGTCTGTCGACCACTCGATCGAGTAACCTCATAACGACGCAAACAATTAATCGTACATTATTCTATTTTTCAAATTCGATAGTATTTTGCGACTTAGGTCAACGCGTGCTTAATTAATCACGTGTATACTATCTTTTCAAACCATGCATCTCATATTTGCATCTCGTTTACATCATTCAATTCAATTAATCATTTGCACAAACCGTTATTATTTGTTATTACATCGTTACTAACGCGTTTGTTATTTCTTTTGTCAATTTAATTATTGTTCGTTTATTGTACTAAATGAACCCGCATGCTAAAACACAACTTCGATGTTAATTTTAGTTGCATTAAATTGACTTAGAAACCCTTTTCAATTTCATTCACATGCCTAGGAAAAACAATGTTTGCATAAGCATTTTTCCCTTTTAACTAACGCGCGTATTGTAAGTCATTCGAATTCTTAGTAGAGGCCGCTAATGTGCGGGCGGGGTTGGGTGTCCTTTGTGGGCTTCCCAACACGTACCCTCACCCCTTACTCAGAACCTCGGTTTCCGGATGCCCGAAACCGTTGGCGCACGAGAGTCATTCCATACACGATATCCGATAATGTCGGTATCGGTATCGCAATGCAAAGGGACGAGCCCAATAAACTCTGACATCGGAAATGGGCCGTATTTTGTATACAGACCACTACGACATAGAGTGGGCTCGAATGGTTTCGAGTAACCACAAAATTCGGTGACGACTCCACATAGACCTAAATTTCAATTCGATCCATTCTCATATGGAGATTCATTCGCCTCCCCAAACCCGCGCGTGGCCGCGTCGGGGTGGACCTATGTCATGTCCACAGCTACCACCATCCCTTTCTTCTTTGGAGCCATGGAAGATGAAGAAGCTTCAAAAATGGTAAACACTCAAAATCGAATTTTACCCAAAATGTAATCCCCTAGAAATTCTAACGCAATACAGTGGCGGAAACACTGTAGAAGTGGGATTATAACACACTGTAGCTATGTCTTGATTAAATAAAAATGGTAAGTCAATACATAAGCCATTAAAATAAAAATGGCTACAAAAATAAATAAATAAATAAAATCCATAAAAAGGGTTTTAACAATCCATAATACAGTGATCTGATTAAAACAAGCAGGATCCATAACTGCTCGCTAGCCCACCCGAAGGAAAACACATATACCTGCCATGTTAAAAACATAACAGCCACAATCAGTGGGGAGCAACGTCAACGTTCTCCCAGCCGTATAACAGGATTTTAAAACTGTAATTACTACTATAGAAAAATAGTAAAAATGGAAAACAGTAAAACATCATATTAAAATAAGTTTTCAGCACAAAACCAAAATATTAAAATGGGTTTCCGAAGAAACATAAAAATATTTGCCAACCTGCAAACCAATTCATATCGATAATAAATAAAATAATCAAAATGGCGTTATGGATAGAAGTAGTGATGAAGGCTAGACTTTCACTAGGAGAATACTAAAATCTAGCTTCGAGAACTTAGTTCAAACAAATCAAACTTCGATCTCTAACTAGGCTACTCAACCATAATAGGACGGCGACTTATAAATGCGTGGCCCTAGTTTAAGATGATATGTACACCCCTCCTGAGCACCATAAATACTCAGTTCAACCCGACGGCGTCTTACACTGCGAGGCACGAGCTTAAGAAAATATACACACACTCCCGAACACCATATATGCTCGGTTCAACAACCAGTGTGCCCTATAAAGACACACCAACCTTATAGTTGATGGCAAAAACGTAAACCCCAGAATATATTACTCTAACCTCACACCCGTCCTTATTCCATAACTCCAAAACAAGCCATTATCGATATATAAAAGATGTATTCAATATAAACAATATGAGAACAAAAAGAAAAGGATCTCTTTCCAAAAGAGGAAACTTTCTATTTTAGGAAAATTCTATTTTTAGAAACTTACTAAAAATAGCATCATATGAAAATAGCGAAATATTAGTTTAAACTAATACAACATATTTAGTAAACGATATAGATGTAGAAAACTAGTAATTTCGGCCTTAACGATATTAATTATTAGAGTGAACATTTAATTTTATGAAATTATTAAAATATCGTATAAGCGTTACAAAATGATTAAAAATGTCTTAAACATTTTAATAATACTAATTAGGGTGTTTTCAAAAGTTAAAAAGCTAAAATTCCCTAACTATTATTAGTTACGACAATACGATTATAAATAGAATTTTACGGCGAATGTCAAATTAAATCTTTTAACGTCTTTTATTTAACTAAACCATTGAATATATTTAGAATATGTTAAGGGATGATTTAACTCTTAAAGTTTCAGACTTAAACACTTTCAAAATACCTGGAAAAATAATTCTTTTAGGTAAGACGAAGAATTTTAACGATAAAGCACAATTTGTCCGAAAATCAATACTTATTAATTAAAGACTTTAATAAATAGTACAAAAATTATGTAAAATAGTTAAAATGTATTTATGGACATTCTGTCCAGAAAAGAAAATTTTCCAGAATCTAAAACTCGGTTTTTAAAGTGTTTTCTCGTTAATCGTCCAATCTCGACAATAACGATTAATAAAAATAGTAATTACAAAACGATTTAAGTATTAATATCCAAAAATTATTATTATACTTTAAAATCCTAATTTTCCAGAATATAAATTATCCAGATTTTTCCAAGATTCCATATTCAACAAATTCCAACAAAACCGTCATTTAAACCCGTTTTCACGATTAACGATTTCATTAATAAACTTATCGTTCCTAACATTTTATTCAGGCACTAAAAATCATAAAAATACATTTTAATATGAAATCATCAGAATCATAATTTTTCCAGATTTAAACTAAAGACCATAAATCGAGAATTTAAACAACAAACACGGTTTTAACGATAAACGATGATTTAAAGTGATTAATTAATTCATCCACTTAACAATTCCGAAAAATTATGAACAAATTTAGAAAATTCTATTTCACCAGAAAGTTTCACCACGTCAAAAATCAGATTAAAATAAAATGTTTAAGTACTAGAACTAAAAATCGGCTTTTAATCGTTTTTGTCCAAAAACGGTAATAATTCAATAATCGATATCAAAAATATCAGAAAAATACTAAATTGTTAAAAATCATCAAAAACAACATTTTCCAGAATATAAACATATATTACATGTTTAGACCGAATATTATGATTTTACAAATTAATATAACAATTAAATCGTTAATCTCGTAAAAGCGATAAAAATACCGAAACATGCAAATTTTCAACTTTTAAAATTTTTCCAGATTATATGACATACATATATTGTCAAAAATAAAATATAAAATTTATACATGCAACTACACAATTAAAACCTTGAAATACCGAGTAACATCGACGTTACCTCTACTCCAAGTCTGAATCAACGATATATTCGTCGGCTTCGGGATCGTCCAAAAATCCTACCAAACACGAAAATCATGGCAGAATAATACCATGAGAAAACTAATAAAAATCAAGGTAAAAATTGTTCGAAAACGACGTTGATTAATACCTTAACGAAGGAATCGGAAAGAGGATTAATACGACGATAAAGACGATGCGATTGTGACTCGAAATGGAGTAAAAATCAGGCCAGGATGAGGATAGAATACTCAGCCAAGAAGGAGAAAGAAAAGATGATGAATATATTTTTTTTATGACCAAAATGAATGAAAGGGGATGGAAAGGTTTGTGAGCATAAATGAGAGTGAATGAATTGATAAAAACAATGCTTATCCCACATGATATGGACGGCCAAATGAAGGAGGAGGAGGACGAAAAGTCTCGACAATAATGCCTCAAATGAATGACACGAAAATAATCTTACGTTTACGTTTTAACGTGATAAAAATGAAACGTTTAAATAAAACGTAATAAAACTTGTGACCAAGAGCTTTGTCGGTCCAAAATGTAAGAAAATAGTCTCAAATAATTTATAAGTTGATAAAAGTATAATCGTAAAATAGTTAAAGGCATTTCAAAGTAATTCGAGTAAACCTTACGTAAGAAAATAATTATTCGCGAAGCTTCGTAATAAAATCATTAAAGGCTAAATCTTCGTAAATAAAAATATTTCTTAGTTTTAAATATTATATAAATGTGTTGAGACATTTCTAGGAAAAAGAATAACTTAAATCCGAGTTTCAAAACGTCAATTCGAAGAGGAATAGAATTCCTCGCGGAAAATTAGTTAGTTTACGAAGAAAACAAAATAAATGGATTTAAAAAGAATTAAAACCTTTAAAATTAAAAATAAAAATTATTAAACTCAAAAATAAAAATGGAGTTTAGTAAAAATGATGAAATACGTGGCCGAAAAGTGACAAAGTTAAGATGGAGTCCTAACGGAAAGAATAAATATGCTAGGAAAAATAGCGGGTGTTACACAAAAACACTAGCTAGAACCCACAAAAACACCCAATAGAAGCTTAAAAATGGTGCAATAAGCTTCCAAGACCAACTTCAACAAGCTAAATCGAGTTTTGAAACAAAACCCCAAACTCGGATTTTGGGAAAAATGGTGATAAAAACTTGATTTTTTTTGTTTTTGGTGATTTAAATGGTAGAAAATGGGTCTAGGATAGGTATTAATGTGATAGAAACTGATTTTGGGGTGTTTAGGAAGTGATTTGATGAGATTTGGTGGAGTATTTGAAGATTTATGGTGTTTTGGGGGTTTTGAAATTGGGGTTTATTTTTTTTGTGTTATGGAGGATGAAGAAGGTTGAAGATGAGTTAGTATGAGATGGGAATGTGTTGGATTGGGGTTGGGTATTTGTGTGAGAGGGAAGTATAGGACGGGGCGGGCTGTTTAATGAAGGTGGGCTGGGTTCGGGCTGCAATGAGGAAAAAAACGAACTGTGTTGTAATCAGACCCGTCTCGGCCGAGATGATCACGTCTCGCCCGAGACGGGCTCGTCTCGCCCGAGACGAGCTCTCGGCAGCTGAGGATTTAGTCATATCGTCCCGACCGAGAAGGTCTCATCTCACCCGAGATGAGTCTCCGTCCCGCCCGAGATGGGCTCGTCTCGCCCGAGATGAGACATTGTCTCGCTCGAGATGGGACGTTGTCTCGTCCGGGATGAAGCATTCTCGCCCGGGATGCCTTTGAAGCTTCCTTTCAATAAGAACACACCGAACCTTCCTCCCAATCGACAAATAACACCTCGGGATCCGAAATCCTGTCACCAAAAGCTTATTCTAAGCTCAAAAACGACCATCTAGCCCCCATCTTCCAATAAAAATCCCATTGAGCCGACACTTGTAGGAAAATATAGAAGACCGAGCATGTAATACTTGATGCTAATCATGAGAGATAAAAGTGGAGCTTCTCTTGATTTGTGAATATTCACCTAATCACATAGCTTCATCAAAGCTCCCAAAAATCCATAATAGAACCACTCCCAAGATCGCTTCAAGCATTCACCTCCAAACTCAACATAATCACCCATCAACTTAAATCATCCTATACAACTTCACAATAATCATTAGTAACCCCTCCCTCACATCACTCAACAAAATTCCAAATTACAAGAATTCTACAAAACAAAACAAAACCTAGAACCTAACAATCAAAATACACAAAAACAATTACAAAAAACTCAAGAGAAGAGGAAAAAGGAATATACAACGTGACGGTTCTTTAGGAACTCCGTCAAACCGAGGACGGTGGACTCTCATTCTTCAACCATAGCCATCAAGGGCTCGGAGGAGCAAGTCAAACGCCCGAGCCACATCATAATGAGGGCTCACGCTACCGAGCCAAGCTATCCTCCAAAGCCTCCAAGTCGGAAGCAAGAAGTAGTCACCTAAAGACCCAATATCGTCTTTCACGTGGTCTTCGGGGTCTATCCACCCTACGAGCTTTACCGACCTTTTTCTCCCTAGGCACCGTCTCCAATCACTAGCAAGCTTCAAATCCTTGACACGAGGCACAAAAAGCGGTTTCGGCCTCATTTCCTTGTTGCACATCCCCACACCTTCCTCAAGTTGTGGTTCCCCATCTTCATCACTTGTCCCCACATCATCTTGGAGGAGAGAATTGGAACTTCTACCGGCGGTTTCAATCTCTTCCAAACCATTTCTTGGTTTACTTACAAGAGGCTCTTGATGTTTTTCCATACTCTCGGACAAGGGCAACTTGGGCTTGTCATTTTCACCCAACAACTTCACAAATTCCACCAACTCATTCAACTCACTAACTTCCTCCAATTCTTCACCAACATTTCCTTCACCAAGGGTCATATCCTCATTCGTCTCTTCTTGGGTAGACGTTTGAGGTTCTTCAATGCAAGTCTCGCTTCCAAAAGGAACTTCATCGGCGGCTTCGTTATTAGGTTGCTCCCCTTTCTCAAGTGAGCACCCTTCATTTAGTTGTGACGTTCGGGATAAAATCATTAAGGTTTTAACCGTTAACGCATTTAATCGAGCATCCATCGCCTCGTTTTCCCTTTGATATTGGGCCATGAACTCATCTTGGTTCTTTTGCATTTGGATGGACATTTCTTGTTGGCTCTTTTGCATTTGAAGAATCGCTTGATATAACCCCAAGTTGGGCAATTGGTGGTCATTGGGGTCTTGTAATGCTCCTTGAAAATTTGGATGATGCCCAAGGAGTGGGGCATCATATTGTTGGTAGTGAGGTTGAGATGATTGGTAGTATTGTGGGTTTTGGGGCTAATGTTGTGGTTGAGGTGAAGGGTAATGTGGTGGGTTTTGGGGAAATTGGCTTCCATGTGAAGAAACATGATGAGACATGGTGGGTTCACATCGATAGCTTGAGTAATAGCCACCATGATCATAGGATTGGTAAGCGTTCACTTGTTGGTAGCCGTTTCCATGTGCTTGAAACTCATACCCACGGGTGTCTTGATTACCCCTCGAAGCTTGGTAGTAGTAGGGAGACGTCATGGCATACTCTTGATTCATAGAGGAAGAGGAGTAGCTCATGTTGGCTTCTATGGGTCGGGAGTTTAGATCAAACCTCATGCTAAACTCGAAAATCGCGGCTCGTACCCGGTTGAGGACTCAATCTAGCAACCGTCCGTTAAAGCGGCTCTAAGTTGGAAAGAAGAAGATGGTCACAACCTCTAGGCACAAACTGTAGACTAAGAGCAAACGTGAGAAGTCTAGTGCTTTTTGGGCACTAGACAAGAGAGAAATAAACTTCACACACACAAGAAGCAAAGGAACAAAAAAAAGAAAAACACAAAAACAAATACAAAGTCAAGTAAATAGGCAAACTAGGTCTAAACTAGCACCGTCGCCGGCAACGGCGCCAAATTGATGGTAGGGATTTCCCGTGTATCCCACCGATCAAGTAAAACCAACTAATCCTAACTGGGTAGAAAGGGTAAGTCGGGTCGAGTCCACGGGGACGGTTATGAGGTGTCTAGACTAAGGTTGCCCAAAAACAAGACTAAGTCAACAAGGCTAAACTAACTAAAACAATTAAAAGGGGAGGAGACTATGACTAGAACTAGGCTAAGTGCAATAACTAAAGCTAGGGAATCAACTATCTAACGAAATAATAGCTAAGACAAAGAAGAAAACAAATAAGAAAAGGGCTAGGATTAGGTCGGGTTCTAGGGTGATAGAATGATCGAGGAAGAGCAAAGGTGAAGGGGCAGTCGGGTTATCTAGGTGTAGTTCGGGCTCTCGCTACTTAAACCGACCTAGAGGTTCCTCGCTCTCGCGCAAGAACCCAACTTAGCGACACACAAGACCGCGAGAGGAAGGCAAGAAAAACAAGCATTTGCAACTACAAGTCATTCAAACAATTCATCAAACATGTTCTATGCATATAACCAAGAAGCAACCCAAACTTCCACCAACATCTTAAACAAACCCTTAATCACCCACTAAAACACCAAATTCCCCTACTAATCCTAGCAAGAGACTACTCACTCATGTTCAAGATAGTAAACCTAACACCCATAATGAAACAAACATAAACATGAACATTCATAATGGATTATTGAAGATTACTAAATATAAACACAAATGAAAACTAAATAAAAGAGATTAAAGAGAAGAGGAATTATATCAACACTAGAAGAAAGGAAAAAGATTGAATCTTTGCATAAATAAACCCAAAGGAAGATCAACAATGTTGTCAACAGAGTAGATCAACCCAAAAACTCTTCAATATTACAAAGATAAAACTAGGATTAAACTAGGATTAAGGAGTAATTAAGACTAATCTATATTAATCTAGGCTAACCTATGCTAAGTAGTCTAGGGTTTTGTGCCTAATGTCTAATATAACATAAGATTACAAGAGGGGGGTATATATAGGGTTACAATGAATAAGGAGAAGAAAAGAAATGAGGCGGAGCTGTAACTGGCTCATTCCGGCCGAGAAGGAGGGCGTCTCGGCCGAGACGGGATGGTCCCGACCGAGACGAGGTCGGTCTCGGCCGAGACGGCTCAACCAGTAGCCGTTTTTAACTTGCACTCCTTCCCGACCGAGAAGGCACTTAGTCTCGGCCGGGAAGGCTCTTGTAGGCCTCCAATATGATCATAAAGGTCCCTCCTTACTTCTCATGGGCTTCTCATCGATTCTCGAAGCTCGGGATCGAGTCTAAGGGGCTCGGGAATGGGTCCCAAGGTCTCGGGATCGAATCCAAGGCACCGAGTGATCGTTTCTTCTCTTCGTTGGCTCCAAAAGTGTATATACGAGTCGAAATCGTTCCAATTCTCCATGAATGGTCTCGGGAACCTAAAACGAACTAGAAGATGCATAAGTAGTCCAGAAACCGCTCCAAAGACCGATTTCACAAGGGAAAACGGGACCAAACACAACAAATTTGGCACTACAACTACACTTATCAACTCCCCCACACTTAACCCTTACTCGCCCTCGAGTAAGCATGAACTAACTACTAAACTAATAAAAACTAACATACTAGCCGAACGGGTATTAGCGCACCCTACGCCCTTTCAACTCACGCGAGTACACTTAGAGGAAAAGTGCACTCCGCAAGGGAAGTAATGTCTCGTGACAAAACTGTGGATGCAACCGGACACAAAAACACACACACAAACAAACATACAAACAAACAAGTAATCGGTGGCACCCAAAAAGAAATAAATACCGCTTCCTTCTAAAAAGTGGTGAAAGAAGCACCGGTTTAGGACTGAAGGCAAGTGACAACGTTCCCAAGCTAATAACACAAATTGAAATGGACAAAACCCTAATAGTATGACGACAAAGCAATAAAAACGTTGGTAACTTACCTAGGTTCCTCCTAACCTTCTAAGAACGTACTACGGGACTATCGGTGGGATGGAAAAAGGATGAACCACGGTGTTAGTCGACACTGTAGGTAAGTGAGACCCCGCCCCCTTTAGCGATGAGCCAAGAGGGTCGTCCCAAGCACAAAACCGCTCAACTAGTCCAAGTAAAAAGGTGGATATGATTGCAAAATGGGGGAAGACCGATCATTACCGCTATCATCCTTCCTAGGGACTCGGTCCTTTGGTAGGCTGTTCACGGTAACGATCGGAAAAAAAGGCTTATGTTTGAGAGGGGAAGAATCTTTTTGTGAGGTGATTTTCTTTGGCATTTTCATTCTTTTGCATTTGGCTTTTGATTTTCTATGCCATCTCTTTTTCTTCTTTTGTATTTTCTTTTTGATTGTTGTGCCTTTTCTTTTTCTTCTTTTTTTTTTTTTTTTTTTCTTTTCTTTCTTTCTTTTTCTCTTTTTTTTATTTCTTTTGACTTGGCTTGCCTTTTGCATGATTTTGTTTTGTAAGCATTTCTTGCAACCAAAAAAGAACTTCAACGATTTTGCAAATTATTTGTGGATATGTGTAGGTGGTAGGGAAATGGGTAAGTTGGGACGGGCCCTTCCCTTCAAACCCACAAAAAAGGGAGAAACTTGGACTAGTCAAAGCAATTCCGAACATGGTCACCTAAGGGACGGGACTCGGCAACCAAGGCCTTTTCACACCGTGGGTGGTCATAATGGTCAAAATGCAAATTCCGTAGTAAATCCCTAGTAGACTAGGTGGACTCAAGGTAAAGGACCAACGAAACTATTGATTTAGGGTCATTCTACTAGATCAGACTAAAGTCCAAGACTCGATTCATACCACTAGAAAGGGAAAGTAAACGCTTGCACACTAGCCTCAAAACCGGGTTTTTGAAAAACCTTTCTCTACACTAGACTCACAAACTATACAAGACACAACAAGGACGAAATAAAATGAGACAAACAGAACAAAATAAAACAAAATAAAACAAAATAAGAGAAAAGAAAACATACACACAAACAAACAAACACCACCCCGACATTCCAAACAAGCCACCAAATCAACCTCAAACTCTACAAAGCTCCACCCGAGCACACATCATCACAAATCTCCTCCAAACTCCACAAGAGACAAAGAGGGAAAAGGGATGAGAAGATGTTACCGGATGTCTTGAAAGCCTTCCAAAGTTAACGGTGATTAAGCGACCTACAAGGAAAAAGAGAGGCAAAACACACAAGACAATAAATATACGACACAACGACACAAAAGAAAAAGGAAAAGACACAAAAGAAAATCTTTTTGGTTTTTATGAAATTTTTTCAAATTTTTAGGGTTTTTTAGATTTTTTTTCGAAAAAATGACGAAAAAAAAACTAAGCTAGACTATGATATCGCTCCCCCACACTTAAACCGAGCAATGTCCTCATTCTCGATCGGTAGTGTGTGGAGACACTAAAAAGAAAAGAAACTACGAACATAAAGCTAAAAATAAAAAAGAAAAGCGAAGAAAGGGTGGAATGTGTCCGGCCGGGGTGTAGTCAAGTCACCATGGACCGAGACGAGAAAAGATATGGATGGGGGAAGAAATAAAAATAAGAAAATAAAGGAAATGGGTGCGGAGGACTAGGTGTAATCAAGTCACCTAGCCCGGATTCCGCCTAAATCCGACTAATTCCTACTAAAAAATAAAAAATAAATAAAGAAAGAAAAAAGACTTGTAAATTTGGATTTTTCAAATGATTCTCGATGTAATCACGTCATCGAGAATCGGGAGCGATCACCACAAAGGCCCCGAGGGCCAACAAAATACTCATAACAAGGGGGAAATAAAATAGACGATCATCAAAAACGGAAAAGAAAAGAAAGTCGCCATACCAAAGGTTAGCAACTAACGCATCTCCATCGTTTCAATAATCAATAGTCATCTTGCTCGTCATCATCCCCCTCCTCACTTCCATTGTTACCATCATCATCTTCATCACTATCTTCTTCTTCTTCTTCATCATCTTCTTCTTCTTCACGATTACCCTCCCCCCCATTAACATCGAAGGCATCTTCGGCCTCAAAATCATCGTCATCCATCATAGCGCCACTACTACTAGGATTAACGTAGTTCGGAAAGTATTCGGGCCTATACCACGATGGGAGATAGCCTTGCGGATTTATATACCCTTGTTGAGCCAAAAGATGATACCCGGGGTATTGAGCATAGTAATCGTCACTCCTCTGCTCATATTGCCCGATATGTAGAGCATTAAGCGGCCATAGATGGATCGGCCGGGGGCGAAAGGTAGGCAAAGGGGGTGTATGGTGCATACTGAGGGACATCAATAAAGGCCGGGGGTGGAGTGTAAAAGGGGTAGTGTTGGGTATTGCTTTGTTGTTGTTGTTGGGTTGGTTGTTGTTGTGCCACTCTTGGACGTGGAAGCGGGGTACGGGAGGAAGAAGCACCGGGATCCCCTACCGCACCCGGCACTAATAGGTTAAGCTCTTGGACTGGGACGATGGAATGTTTCATAGGCTTAAGGGTCGGTAGCGTATCGCATGGTAAAGTGAAGTGCGGCCGACCCGAGGTATTCCATGTATACCTCTTATGTTCCCTCTCATAGGTAATCCACTTATGGAACCTAACTAAACACTCCTCGTCTATGGACGTATCCCCTGGTACGGGGGTCAACTCTTCCTCACTAAAATTTTCATCAATCGCCTTAGCCACGTGTGTAATGAGCCCCCCAAGAACAATTTCACTCATATTTTTCCCCGCCTTACTAATCTTTTAAAAATGTTTCGCCAAAGCAAGGGGAAGGTCGGTTTCTAACCTAGGTTTGCTCTTGATATTCAAATAAGCACCTAGTATTGTCAACTCTTGTTTAGTGAAGGTGCTCATTTCGGGCCTCCCACATATTGTACCCGCAATAAGACGATGCCAAATACGCACAACCGGATAGTGGACATGACGGCTAGACAACCGTCGAAAGTCAATGAGGGTTAGACCGGTTAAACATTTCCAAACATCGACAACATTAAAGCCGGCGGGTATGCTACCACTAGGAGGGAGGGGGGAGGCCAAAAATGTCACCAAATTGTGCTAGGGTGTAGTGGTAATCAACATTGTTCAACCGAAAAGCAACTCGGGAAGGGTCGACTCTAGTGTTTAGAGTAAAACTGCTGAAGAACTCTAGAGTGAGCTGCTTGTAAGTCAATTCATGCATATTGAACAACAATCCCAAGCCCATACCCTCAAAAAACTCTCTAGTTTGCCTAAGAATGCCTAATTTTCTAAGTATGATTTTACAAAGAAATCTAGTAAGGCTCAAAAGGCTTACCAAGAAGCTTAATGAACTGCTCCCTTTGCAATTCCGAGCCAAAGACAAGTGTAGGAAAATTCGGATGGCAAGGAATTTCCGGTTCTTCGACTTCAACCTCGGCTCTTGAAGTTGTAGCACTCTTTCTTTTCTTGTTGGATACCACAGACACCCGCATTTTGACTGCCAGGTGTCTATGGCAGTTTCCAAAAAACACCCGATGATGCTCGGATACGGGATCAAATCCATTAATCGTTGGCTAACACACTTACGGAGTAAAAATCTCACCAAACGGACCCCAAATCCAGGCCCAGTGGATCATTCCGAGTCAAACAAGACTAATTTGGGCCAAAACCGACACCGGAAATAAAACCGACTTTTGGCGATTGGGTCAATCCCGGTCAAAGTCGTTTCCGAGACACACAAAAACAGCCATACAACCCTCAAAAAGTCCAAGTCAAACACAAAATCCATCAAACATAAATCACGGTCCAAAGTTAATGGACCTGCGCGACCCAGCTGGGCCACTTGATCGAGTGACCCACCCACTCGATCGAGTGGGCCTATTTCGAGCCCGACGGTTGGCATAACGGGCCACTCGACCGAGTTAGCCACCTACTCGGTCGAGTAACCCTAAACCGGGTGCCCTAGCTCTTCATATATAAACAACCCCATGCAACACATTACACATCTTTTACAATCTTTACAACCCGACAAAACTTTACAAACCCTAATCAAACCCTAGCAACTCAGTAGTAGCAAAAAAACCCTAAACCTAGATTTTAGGAATCAATCCCAAGCCACCATAACTTAACCTACGTAAAACCTCGAAGACTCTTGTGTAGAAGCCACGGTTACGAGTCCGCACCGAGACAAGAACATGTAGGTTGAGGGTGTCAAAACCCTCTCTTTGTTTTCCTTTTTCTCTTTGTCGTCCGCGTCCCTTTTCGTCGTCTTCTTTTTCGTTTTTTTTTTTTATTTTGTTCTTCGCATTCATAATATCGATAATACTACTAATATTAAAGCATTAAAATATTTATCGATTTGTGTCGAATAAGAAGGATATCGGGATAAGGAAAACCGCATATACAAGTGTACTGCACACGGGTCGTCGGTCGCTTATTCCGGTACCCCGATTATTTGATTATTGAGATAAGTCAACTTAAACAACAATTCGTTATTATTTCTCGTCATCATCATAATTTTGCATCCATCAATTTCTTTAAAAATCAATTTTAATAAGGGTCGAAACCCGTTGACACGGATCCGACATCACAATCCCTAGGGATTTATTTCGATGTTGGAGATGTCGAGGGAATCAAGTTTTTATTCAAAGTAAAGTGTCGATTTTAGATTCGATACCAATTCCATAATTGGATATCGAATCTAACAATCAAGTCATATGAATTAATTAACGTGATTTGTTCATATCACGATGATTAATTTAAAACGACTAAAATCAATTTATTTTTTCTTTATTTCACTCTAATATTCCATATCGATTCAAATAATCGAATATGGGATACAACGAGTATACAAAATTAGAATCGAGTATAAATTCAACAATATTTATATTCGGCTCGACAAGATTCGCGATTTATAAAAAAACCAAGTCGAACATAAATTGTGCAATATTTATGTCCGATTCAGTAAAACCGTCGAATTATCAAAAATCAAAAAGCAATTTCAAAACCAATAATTAAATTGCAAATGAACCAAGTTAGTACAGGTGCCACTCGACCGATTGCCTTAGTCACTCGATCGAGTGACACCCTAAAATCAAGTCAGAACGTTAATGACAACCACCACTCGATCGAGTCTCACAGTGACTCGGTCGAGTGGCCATGTACTCATATTTGCATCTCGTTTACATCATTCAATTCAATTCATCATTTGCACAAACCGTTGTTATTCGTTATTACATCGTTACTAACGCGTTTGTTATTTCTTTTGTCAATTTAATTATTGTTCGTTTATTGTACTAAATGAACCCGCATGCTAAAATACAACTTCGAAGTTAATTTTAGTTGCATTAAATTGACTTAGAAACCCTTTCAATTTCATTCACATGCCTAGGAAAAACAATGTTTGCATAAGCATTTTTCCCGTTTAACTAGCGCGCGTATTGTAAGTCATTCGAATTCTTAGTAGAGGCCGTTAATGTGCGGGCGGGGTTGGGTGTCCTTTGTGGGCTTCCCAACACGTACCCTCACCCCTTACTCAGAACCTCGGTTTCCGGATGCCCGAAACCGTTGGCGCACGAGAGTCATTCCATACACGATATCCGATAATGTCGGTATCGGTATCGCAATGCAAAGGGACGAGCCCAATAAACTCTGACATCGGAAATGGGCCGTATTTTGTATACGGACCACTACGACATAGAGTGGGCTCGAATGGTTCCGAATAACCACAAAACTCGGTGGCGACTCCACATAGACCTAAATTTCAATTCGATCCATTCTCATATGGGGATTCATTCGCCTCCCCAAACCCGCGCGTGGCCGCGTCGGGGTGGACCTATGTCATATCCACAGCTACCACCATCCCTTTCTTCTTTGGAGCCATGGAAGATAAAGAAGCTTCAAAAATGCTAAACACCCAAAATCGAATTTTACCCAAAAACACTAGCTAGAACCCACAAAAACACCCAATAGAAGCTTAAAAATGTTGCAATAAGCTTCCAAGACCAACTCCAACAAGCTAAATCGAGTTTTGAAACAAAACCCCAAACTCGGATTTTGGGAAAAATGGTGATAAAAACTTGATTTTTTTTCGTTTTTGGTGATTTAAATGGTAGAAAATGGGTCTAGGATAGGTATTAATGTGATAGAATTTGATTTTGGGGTGTTTAGGAAGTGATTTGATGAGATTTGGTGGAGTATTTGAAGATTTATGGTGTTTTGGGGGTTTTGAAATTGGGGTTTATATTTTTTTTTTTTGTTATGGAGGATGACGAAGGTTGAAGATGAGTTAGTATGAGATAGGAATGGGTTGGGTTGGGGTTGGGTATTTGTGTGAGAGGGAAGTATGGGACGGGGCGGGCTGTTTAATGAAGGTGGGCTGGGTTCGGGCTGCAATGAGGAAAAAAAACGAACTGTGCTGTAATCAGACCCGTCTCGGCCGAGATGATCACGTCTCGCCCGAGATGAGTCCTCGTCTCGCCCGAAACGAGCTCTCAGCAGCTGAGGATTTAGTCATATCGTCCCGACCGAGAAGGTCTCATCTCGCCCGAGATGAGTCTTCGTCCCGCCCGAGATGGGCTCGTCTCGCCCGAGATGAGACATTGTCTCGTCCGAGATGGGACGTTGTCTCGTCCGGGATGAAGCATTCTCGCCCGGGATGCCTTTGAAGCTTCCTTTCAATAAGAATACACCGAACCTTCCTCCCAATCGACAAATAACACCTCGGGATCCGAAATCCTGTCACCAAAAGCTTATTCTAAGCTCAAAAACGACCATCTAGCCCCCATCTTCCAATAAAAATCCCACCGAGCCGACACTTGTAGGAAAATATAGAAGACCGAGCATGTAATACTTGATACTAATCATGAGAGATAAAAGTGGAGCTTCTCTTGATTTGTGAATATTCACCTAATCACATAGCTTCATCAAAGCTCCCAAAAATCCATAATAGAACCACTCCCAAGATCACTTCAAGCATTCACCTCCAAACTCAACATAATCACCCATCAACATAAATCATCCTATACAACTTCACAATAATCATTAGAAACCCCTCCCTCACATCACTCAACAAAATTTCAAATTACAAGAATTCTACAAAACAAAACAAAACCTAGAACCTAACAATCAAAATACACAAAAACAATTACAAAAAACTCAAGAGAAGAGGAAAAAGGAATATACAACGTGACGGTTCTTTAGGAACTCTGTCAAACCGAGGACAGTGGACTCTCATTCTTCAACCATAGCCATCAAGGGCTCGGAGGAGCAAGTCAAACGCCCGAGCCACATCATAATGAGGGCTCACGCTACCGAGCCAAGCTATCCTCCAAATCCTCCAAGTCGGAAGCAAGAAGTAGTCACCTAAAGACCCAATATCGTCTTTCACGTGGTCTCCGGGGTCTATCCACCCTACGAGCTTTACCGACCTCTTTCTCCCCAGGCACCGTCTCCAATCACTAGCAAGCTTCAAATCCTTGACACGAGGCACAAAAAGCGGTTTCGGCCTCATTCCTTGTTGCACATCCCCACACCTTCCTCAAGTTGTGGTTTCCCATCTTCATCACTTGTCCCCACATCATCTTGGAGGAGAGTATTGGAACTTCTACCGGCGGTTTCAATCTCTTCCAAACCATTGCTTGGTTTACTTACAAGGGGCTCTTGATGTTTTTCCATACTCTCGGACAATGGCAACTTGGGCTTGTCATTTTCACCCAACAACTTCACAAATTCCACCAACTCATTCAACTCACTAACTTCCTCCAATTCTTCACCAACATTTCCTTCACCAAGGGTCATATCCTCATTCGTCTCTTTTTGGTAGATGATGGGTGGGATTCGTCACGTCCCAACCGTCAATAATAACCGGTTAACCTAACTAGGGTAGATAGGGCAAGTCGGGTCGAATCCACGGGGACGGTAATGTAAAGTCTAGACCAAGGTCACCTAAATACGAGACTAAGTCAACGAGCTAAACTAAAGAATGAAAGGAGGGAGAAGGCTAAACTACTACTAAGGTGCCGGAGAAAACAACTAAGGGAAACGGGCTAGGATTAGGTCGGGGTCAAAGGGGTAACAGAATGGTCAAGGGAAGACTAGAGTGAAGGAGGTAGTAGGGTAATCTAGGTTGGTCCGGGCTCTCGCAACTTAGACCCACCTAGGGGTTCCACCTAGAACCCATCTCGGCGACACACACGACAAACGGGGTTCTAGCGCGCTATGGTCCTAGGTCGAATCCGGGCTCTCGCTACTTTGACCGGCCTAGGGGTCGTCCTCACCGGGCTCTCGCAACTTAGTGAGGGGACCGAACACACAACAAACTAACACCCACAAAGAAAGGCAAGAAAACAAGCATTCGTACATACTTAGTCATTCAAGCAATTCAACAAACATGTGATGTGTATCAAACAAGAGGAAACCCAAATCTTCCACCAACATCTCTAACAAACCCTTAATCACCCAATTAACACCCTAATCACCTTACTAACCCTAGCAAGAACACTACTCTAACATATCTAATCTAGAACTAACAAGAACAAGAAGATCTAACCTAAGAAACCAAACACACATTATGAAACTAACAAGAACAATAGCAAAACAATAACAAAGATTCAAACTTGAACAACATAAACAAGATTAAGAGGAAAAGGAGAGGATTGTACCAAACTAGAGGAAGAAGAAAGAACAAAACTTGCATTAATGAAGAAAACCCAAAACAAACATCCAAGGTTGTCAAGCTTGGTGAAGATCTTGAAGAATTCCCTTAATACAAGGCTAATCTACGATTAACAACTAATTACCGACTAATCTACACTAATCTAATCTAATCTAACCTAAAGTAGTCTAGGGTTTTAAGGATCTAACATAACATGGTGTCTTAATACAAGAGGGGGGTATATATAAGGTTACAAATGAAAGGAAGAAGAAAGAAAACAAGTGCGGGCTACAGCAGGCCCGTCCTGGCCGAGACGGGTTGGTCCCGGTCGGGACGAGGTCGGTCCCGGTCGGGACGCCACCATCCCGATCGGGATGGGCCCTGTTCAGTGGCTTCCTTGTTTGTGCACCTGATCCCGAACGGGATGAACTTATTCCGAACGGGATGAGCTTTGTAGGCCTCCATTATGATCTTTTTGGTCCCTCCTTGGTTCTCATGGACTTCTCACCGATTCTCGGGTCTCGGGATCGGGTCTCGGAGGCTCGGGATTGGGTCCCAAGGTCTCGGGGTCGATTCCAAGGCCTCGAGTCATCGTTCCTTTATCTCGTTGGCTCCAAAATGCGCATGTATCGAGTCGGAATCGCTCCAACTCTTCCAAATCTGTCTCGGGAACCTGAAACGAACTAAAGGAAGCATAAGAAGCCATAAACCGCTCCCAAGGAGCGATTCTACAAGGAAAATGGGACCAAAACACTACAAAATAGGCACTACAAATGACACTTATCAACTCCCCCACACTTAACCCTTACTCGCCCTCGAGTAAGCACACACTAACTACTAAAACTAGCCGAATGGGTATTAGCGCACCCTACGCCCCTTCAACTCACGCGAGTGCACTTAGAGGAAAAGTGTACTCCGCAAGGCAAGTTGGGTCTTGCGACAAAACTGTGGATGCAACCGGACACAAAACACAAAAAACAAACAAACACACAAACGAACACATAATCGGTTGCACCCAAAACAAAAGAAATACCGCTTCCCTCTAAAAGCGGTGAAAGAAGCACCGGTTTAGGACTCGAGGTAAGTGACAACGTTCCAAAGCTAGCAATACAAACCAAGGTGAACTAAACCCTAATAGTATGACGATAAAGCAACAAAAACGTTGGTAACTTACCTAGGTCCTCCTAACATTCTAAAAATGTACTACGGGACGATCGGCGGAGTGGAAAAGTGAAGAACCACGGTGTTAGTCGACACTGTAGGTAAGTGAGACCCTGCCCCCTTTAGCGTGAGCCAAGAGGGTCGTCCCGTGTCCAAGACCGCCTAACTAGTCCAAGTAAAAAGGTGGAAAACATGCAAAATGAGGGAAGACCGACTAATGCCGCTATCATCCTTCCTCGGGACTCGGTCCTTTGGTAGGCTCTTCACGGCAAAAGTCGGAAAAAGGCTTATTTTTGTGGGGATTTCTTTTTTTTTGAGACGGGTTTTCTTTTGGCATTTTCTTTCTTCTTTTGCATTTTCGCTTTGTTTTGCCATGCCATTCTTTTTCTTCTTTTCTATTTTCATTTTGGCTTTTGTGCCATTTCTTTTTCTTCATTCTTTTCTTTCTTTCATTTTTTTCTTTCTTTTTCTTTTCTTATCCCTTTTTGGCAAGATTTGGCATTTTTGGCATTTCATTGAGTAACAAGAAAGAGAGAATCAACAATTTGCAATTTATTTTGTGTATATGTGTAGAAGGTAGGGGAAATGGGTAAGTCGGGACGGGCCAAGACCCTTCAAACCCACAAAAAGTGGAGAACTTGGACTAATCAAGACAATCCTAAACACGGTCACCTAGGGGACGAGACTCGGTAACCAAGGCCTTTTCACACCGTGGGTTGTCATAATGGTCAAAAGTGCAAATCCCGTAGTAAATTCCTAGTAAGCTAGATGGACTCAAGGTAAAGGACCAACGAATTCATTGATTTAAGGTCATTCTACTAAACTAAAGCCCAAGACTCGATTTATACAACTAGGAAGGGAAAATAGACACCCACACGCTAGCCTCTAAAACGGGTTTTCGAAAACGGTTTACGCACAAGACACACAACACACACAAAATAAAGACACGACGAAAACGAACGAAAGAAAAAGAAGCAAAAGCAACAAAACAAGAACAAAACAAAACGAACACATACAAAACACACACCACCCCGAACTTCCAAATGAGCAACCAATCATCCACAAACTTTACAAAGCTCCACCCGAGCACACCACAACACATATCTCCTCCAAACTCGACAAGAAACAAAGAGGAAAAAGATGTTACCGGGTGTCTTGAAAGCTCTCCAAAGCTAGCGGTGATTAAGCGACCTATAAGGAAAAAGGGAGGCAAAACACGCACACAAAACAAATATACGACACAATGACACAAAAAGAAAACACACAAAAGAAAAATCTTTTTATGATTTTTGTGAAAAATTTTCAAATTTGTAGGGTTTTTAAAGATTTTTTTTCGAAAAACTACAAAAATAAAGCTAACTACCCTAGAATATCGCTCCCCCACACTTAAATCGAGCCATGTCCCCATGCTCGATCGTAGGGTGCGGAGAGACAAAAGAAAAAGAAAAGAAACTACGAAAATAAAGCTAAAAATCAAAGAAAAGATGGAGAAAAGGGTAGAAAGCGTCCGACCGGGGTGTAATCAAATCACCATGGGCCGAGACAAGAAAAGATATGGATGGGGGGAAAAATAAAAGAAGGAAATAAAAGGAAATGGGAGGGGAGGGCTAGGTGTAATCAAGTCACCTAGCCCGGATTCCGCCTAAATCCGACTAAATCCTCAAAAAAGAAAGTGAAAATCTTGTAAAAATTTGGATTTTGAAATGATTCTCGATGTAGTCACATCATCGAGAGTCGGGAGCAACAACTACCGAGGCCTCGAAGGCCACCAAGGTACCATGACTCAAGGGGCAGGGGGCAAACAAGAGAAAAACAAGCAATAAAAGACGGAAAAGAAAGGATAGTTGCCGTACCGACCGGTTAGCAACTCACTTGCTCCATCGTCTCAATGATCAATATAGGCGCTTGCTTGCTGTCGTCGTTGTCATCCTCCTTCAAGCTTGATAAAACCGCATTGTTGGGGTAGTAATGGTAGGGAGTGGGATTTGATGTGGATCTCGGTGTGTAAACTGAGGTGTACGGGTCATATGATAGGAGTAAGGAGGAGTAGGGAGGTTGGGAGGGGGTATAATGGATGGGTGGAGACAAAGGGGTCCATCTCGGTCGGGATGGATGGTCCCGATCGGGTTGATAAACCCTTCCCGATCGGGAAGCCCTCGTCCCGGTCGGGAACGCACTCCAGTGAATCCGAATTTCAGCACCTTCATCCCGATCGGGATGGCTCCTTCCCGGTCGGGATTCCTCATCCTTCCCGGTCGGGATGAGTCTTCTTTGCTTCCCCAAGCCCAAAAGCTTATCATAAGCTTAAAAAACTGACTTCCTCGCTCGCAAACCAAACTCCATCATCAACCACTCCTTTCTAGGAGTCACCTTCACTTTACCTATCACAATAAACTCAAACAAAACATCAAATTCTCTCCCTTACAATGCTCATCAATAATCCAATATTACAAGAATATCACAAAACTAACAAAATCAAGAGATAAAACACAAATACAAGCACAAGTATTCTAAAGAAGAGGAGAGGGGAATATACAACATGATGGTTCTTTTTAGGAACTCCGTCAAACCTAGGATGGTGGACTCCATTCTTCAACCGTAGCCCTCAAGGGCATGGAGGAGCAAGTCGAACGCCCTACCGACATCATAGTGAAGGCCCAAGAAGCGCTCGAGCTTAACCGACCTCCACGGCCTCCAAGGAGGAGGCAAGAAGTAGGAATCCCAAGAGCCGACATCATCTTCAAAGTAGTCTCCGGGGTCTCTCCATCCTACGAGCTTCACCGAACTCTTCCTCCCTAAGCATTGCCTCCAATCACAAGCAAGCTTCATCTCCAAGAAACGAGGCACAAAAATCGGCTTTGGCCTCATCTCCTCAATGCACACCCCCACACTTTCCTCAAGTTGTGGATCCCCATCTTCATCACTCGGCCCCACATCATCTTGGAGAGGAGAATCAAAACTTCTACCGGCGGTTTCAATCTCTTCCAAGTCATCTCTCGGTGTACTAGCAAGGGGCTCTTGATGCTTGTCCAAATTATCGCACAAGGGCAACTCGAGGCTAACAATCTCACCCAACATCCTCACAAATTCCACCAACCCATCCAACTCACTATCCTCCTCCAATTCCTCACCAAGAATGCCTTCACCAAGGGTCACATCCTCATTCGTCTCTTTTTGGGTAGACGATTGAGGTTCTTCAAAGCAAATCTCTCTTTCAAAGGGAACTACATCGGCGGCTTCTTGATTAGGTTGCTCCTCTCTCTCAAGTGGGCACCCTCCATCTAAATACGATGCTCGGGATAAAGACATTACGGCTTGAACCGATAATGCATTTAATTGAGCATTCCTCGCCTCGTTTGCCCTTCGCATTTGGGCCATCAATTCCTCTTGTTGTTTTCGCAATTGAATGACCGTTTCTTGAAGGCTCCTTTGCATTTGAAGCATCGATTGATGTAACTCTAAGTTCGGCGTTTGGTGGTCATTGGGGTCTTGTAAAGCTCCTTGATAATCTTGATGATGCCCAAGGGGTGGGTCATCATATTGTTGGGAGCAAGGTTGGGGTGATTGGTAGTATTGCGGGTCATGGGGTTCATATTGTGGTTGGGGTGGAGGGTAATATGGTGGGTATTGGGAATATTGGCTTCCACAAGGTGAATCCTGAGTGTACATGGTGGGGTCACAATCATAACTCGAGTAATAGTCACCATGATCGTAGGATTGGTAATCGTTCACTTGTTGGTAGCCGTTTTCATAGCCTTGAAGTTCATACCCACTAGAGTCTCCCCAAGAAGCTTGATAGTGGTAGGGGGATGTCATGTCATACCCTTGGTTCATGGAAGAGGAGTGGTAGCTCATATCGGCTCCCGAGTGTGTGGAGTTTAGATCAAACCCCATGCTTGCTCGAAAATCGTAGTCCATACCCGGTTGGAAACCACTCATTCTAGCAACCGTCCGTTTAAGCGGCTCTGAGTTGCAAGAAGAAGATAATCACCACCTCTAAGCACAAACTGTAGACTAAGAACAAACGTGAGAAGTCTAGTGCTTTTTGGGCACTAGACAAGAGAGAAATAAACCACACACACACAAGAAGCAAGGTAACAAAAAGAAAAAGAAAAACACAAACACAAAGACTAAGTCAAGCAAATAGGAAAACAAAGTCCAAACTAGCACCGTCCCCGGCAACGGCGTCAAATTGATGGGTGGGATTCGTCACGTCCCAACCGTCAATAATAATCGGCTAACCTAACTAGGGTAGATACGGCAAGTCGGGTCGAATCCACGGGGATGGTAATGTAAAGTCTAGACCAAGGTCGCCTAAATACGAGACTAAGTCAACGAGCTAAACTAAAGAATGAAAGGAGGGAGAAGGCTAAACTACTACTAAGGTGCCGGAGAAAACAACTAAGGGAAACGGGCTAGGATTAGGTCGGGGTCAAAGGGGTAACGGAATGGTCAAGGGAGGACTAGAGTGAAGGAGGTAGTAGGGTAATCTAGGTTGGTCCGGGCTCTCGCAACTTAGACCCACCTAGGGGTTCCACCTAGAACCCATCTCGGCGACACACACGACAAACGGGGTTCTAGCGCGCTATGGTCCTAGGTCGAATCCGGGCTCTCGCTACTTAGACCGGCCTAGGGGTCGTCCTCACCGGGCTCTCACAACTTAGTGAGGGGATCGAACCCACAACAAACTAACACCCACAAAGAAAGGCAAGAAAACAAGCATTCGTACATACTTAGTCATTCAAGCAATTCAACAAACATGTGATGTGTATCAAACAAGAGGAAACCCAAATCTTCCACCAACATCTCTAACAAACCCTTAATCACCCAATTAACACCCTAATAACCTTACTAACCCTAGCAAGAACACTACTCTAACATATCTAATCTAGAACTAACAAGAACAAGAAGATCTAACCTAAAAAACCAAACACACATTATGAAACTAACAAGAACAATAGCAAAACAATAACAAAGATTCAAACTTGAACAACATAAACAAGATTAAGAGGAAAAGGAGAGGATTGTACCAAACTAGAGGAAAAAGAAAGAACAAAACTTGCATTAATGAAGAAAACCCAAAACAAACATCCAAGGTTGTCAAGCTTGGTGAAGATCTTGAAGAATTCCCTTAATACAAGGCTAATCTACGATTAACAACTAATTACCGACTAATCTACACTAATCTAATCTAATCTAACCTAAAGTAGTCTAGGGTTTTAAGGATCTAACATAACATGGTGTTTTAATACAAGAGGGGGGGTATATATAGGGTTACAAATGAAAGGAAGAAGAAAGAAAACAAGTGCGGGCTACAGCAGGCCCGTCCAGGCCGAGACGGGTTGGTCCCGGTCGGGACGAGATCGGTCCCGGTCGGGACGCCACCATCCCGATCGGGATGGGCCCTGGTCAGTGGCTTCCTTGTTTGTGCACCTCATCCCGAACGGGATGAGCTTATCCCGAACGGGATGAGCTTATCCCGAACGGGATGAGCCTTGTAGGCCTCCATTATGATCTTTTTGATCCCTCCTTGGTTCTCATGGACTTCTCACCGATTCTCGGGTCTCGGGATCGGGTCTCGGAGGCTCGGGATTGGGTCCCAAGGTCTCGGGGTCGATTCCAAGGCCTCGAGTCATCGTTCCTTTATCTTGTTGGCTCCAAAATGCGCATGTATCGAGTCGGAATCGCTCCAACTCTTCCAAATCGGTCTCGGGAACCTGAAACGAACTAAAGGGAGCATAAGAAGCCCTAAACCGCTCCCAAGGAGCGATTCTACAAGGAAAATGGGACCAAAACACTACGAAATAGGCACTACAAATGACACTTATCAGTAGACGTTTGAGGTTCTTCAATGCGAGTCTCGCTTCCAAAAGGAACTTCATCGGCGGCTTCGTTATTAGGTTGCTCCCCTTTCTCAAGTGAGCACCCTTCATTTAGTTGTGACGTTCGGGATAAAATCATTAAGGTTTTAACCGTTAACGCATTTAATCGAGCATCCATCGCCTCGTTTTCCCTTTGATATTGGGCCATGAACTCATCTTGGTTCTTTTGCATTTGGATGGACATTTCTTGTTGGCTCTTTTGCATTTGAAGAATCGCTTGATATAACCCCAAGTTGGGCAATTGGTGGTCATTGGGGTCTTATAATGCTCCTTGAAAATTTTGATGATGCCCAAGGAGTGGGGCATCATATTGTTGGTAGTGAGGTTGAGATGATTGGTAGTATTGTGGGTTTTGGGGCTCATATTGTGGTTGAGGTGAAGGGTAATGTGGTGGGTTTTGGGGAAATTGGCTTCCATGTGAAGAAACATGATGAGACATGGTGGGTTCACATCGATAGCTTGAGTAATAGCCACCATGATCATAGGATTGGTAAGCGTCACTTGTTGGTAGCCGTTTCCATGTGCTTCAAACTCATACCCACGGGTGTCTTGATTACCCCTCGAAGCTTGGTAGTAGTAGGGAGACGTCATGGCATACTTTTGATTCATAGAGGAAGAGGAGTAGCTCATGTTGGCTTCTATGGGTCGGGATTTTAGATCAAAACTCATGCTAAACTCGAAAATCACGGCTCGTACCCGGTTGAGGACTCAATCTAGCAACCGTCCGTTAAAGCGGCTCTAAGTTGGAAAGAAGAAGATGGTCACAACCTCTAGGCACAAACTGTAGACTAAGAGCAAACGTGAGAAGTCTAGTGCTTTTTGGGCACTAGACAAGAGAGAAATAAACCTCTCACACACAAGAATCAAAGGAACAAAAAAAAGAAAAACACAAAAACAAAGACAAAGTCAACTAAATAGGCAAACTAGGTCTAAACTAGCACCGTCCCCGGCAACGGCGCCAAATTGATGGTAGGGATTTGCCGTGTATCCCGCCGATCAAGTAAAACTAACTAATCCTAACTGGGTAGAAAGGGTAAGTCGGGTCGAGTCCACGGGGACGGTTATGAGGTGTCTAGACTAAGGTCGCCCAAAAACAAGACTAAGTCAACAAGGCTAAACTAACTAAAACAATTAAAAGGGGAGGAGACTATGACTAGAACTGGGCTAAGTTCAATAACTAAAGCTAGGGAATCAACTATCTAACGAAATAATAGCTAAGACGAAGAAGAAAACAAATAAGAAAAGGGCTAGATTAGGTCGGGTTCAAGGGTGATAGAATGATCGAGGAAGAGCAAAGGTGAAGGGGTAGTTGGGTTATCTAGGTGTAGTCCGGGCTCTCGCTACTTAAACCGACCTAGAGGTTCCTCGCTCTCGCGCAAGAACCCAACTTAGCGACACACAAGACCGCAAGAGGAAGGCAAGAAAAACAAGCATTTGCAACTACAAGTCATTCAAGCAATTCATCAAACATGTTCTATGCATATAACCAAGAAGCAACCCAAACTTCCACCAACATCTTAAACAAACCCTTAATCACCCACTAAGACACCAAATTCCCCTACTAATCCGAGCAAGAGACTACTCACTCATGTTCAAGATAGTAAACCCAACACCCATAATGAAACAAACATAAACATGAACATTCATAATGAATTATTGAAGATTACTAAACATAAACACAAATGAAAACTAAATAAAAGAGATTAAAGAGAAGAGGAATTATACCAACACTAGAAGAAAGGAAAAAGATTGAATCTTTGCATAAATAAACCCAAAGGAAGATCTCCAATGTTGTCAATAGAGTAGATCAACCCAAAAAGGCTTCAATATTACAAAGATAAAAGTAGGATTAAACTAGGATTAAGGAGTAATTAAGACTAATCTATATTAATCTAGGCTAATCTATGCTAAGTAGTCTAGGGTTTTGTGCCTAATGTCTAATATAACATAAGATTACAAGAGGGGGGTATATATAGGGTTACAATGAATAAGGGGAAGAAAACAAATGAGGCGGAGCTGTAACTGGCTCATCCCGGCCGAGAAGGAAGGCGTCTCGGCCGAGACGGGATGGTCCCGACCGAGACGAGGTCGGTCTCGGCCGAGACGGCTCAACCAGTAGCCGTTGTTAACTTGCACTCCTTCCCGACCGAGAAGGCACTTAGTCTCGGCCGGGAAGGCTCTTGTAGGCCTCCAATATGATCATGAAGGTCCCTCCTTGCTTCTCATGGGCTTCTCATCAATTCTCTGAGCTCGGGATCGAGTCTAAGGGGTTCGGGAATGGGTCCCAAGGTCTCGGGATCGAATCCAACGCACCGAGTGATCGTTTCTTCTCTTCGTTGGCTCCAAAAGTGTATGAAACGAGTCGAAATCGTTCCAATTCTCCATGAGTGGTCTCGGGAACCTAAAACGAACTAGAAGAAGCATAAGTAGCCAAGAAACCGCTCCAAAGAGCTATTTCACAAGGGAAAACGGGACCAAACACTACAAATTAGGCACTACAAACTACACTTATCATTTAAGATGGAGGATTTGGGGTTTGTTTTGGATTTTTGGGGTTTGGTTGAGGAGAGAGATAGGAAAGGTGTATAATGAGGATGGTAAGGGGGGTTAGGTTGGGTAAGGTTACCGCGGGGTGTCATTTCCCCCGGTGGTCACCATCGGGCGAAATTTCGCCTGACGGCCTTTGGGTCGTTTTTCGGCATTTCCGCGCTAATTCACCACCGGGCGAAATTTCGCCCCGTCGGATTTCCGTCAATTTCCAAGTCGCGAAATATTTTTACCGCAGGGCGAAATTTCGCTCGGTGAGATTCCACCGGGTGAAATTTTGCCCGACGGATTTTTCGTCAATTCCTTTAGTTCGAGCAAGGTCGCCACCGGGTGAAATTTTCACCCGATAAAATAATTCACTTCAAAACGGGACCTTGCTACGAAAATTCTCTTTGACTTGGCCCAAACATTCCTTAACTCTTCAAATAAACCAATCTTCTCAATCCAAATCTTTCATAATCATTCAAAGCGCAACCCCAAAACTTCCGAAAGAAATCTTCACGATTCTTGCAGGTACCAAAGCAAGCAAGCTCCAAAGAGAAAAATCCAAAAGCTATTGTTTGAAGAAAATAAAAAGAGACGAGAATATACAAATATTTACAAAGGTGGTTATTATGGAGACCACCAAACCGAATTGAATAGTTTGATATTAGTCGGGGTTGCTTGAAAGCAACCCGGAGGGTCTTGATCATTCACTTCAAATTCCACATTACCGATCTTGAGCTTTTCTCTAAACTCCGGCATATTCATAAGTTGTGCTAGCTCAGGAAGCATTGCAAATTCTTCGGGAATATCTTCATCAGAGGTAGAACCAAGTATGAATAGGGCACCGTCGTCTTCTTCATTATCGTAGTCAAGATCTTCGGTAGAAGGCTCTTCATTTGATGGGAACTCCACCATTTGGTTCCAAAACTCCATATTAAAAGGATCTTCAGGAAGGAATGCGGGAAGCACAAATTGGACCATTTCCGTAGCGACATTAAAAGATAAACATCCTCGCTTCACATCGATAATCACCCCACCGGTAGCTAGGAAAGACCGTCTCAAGATGATAGGATTCCGTTCCTCAATCGGCATGTCTAAAATGACGAAGTCGGTGAGGATATACAAATCCCCCACATTAACCATGAGGTTACGGGCCAATCCATAGGGCTCCTTAGTGGTTCCATCGGCCATTTGTACATTCACGGGAAAGTAATCCAAGTCTTTAATATAAATAGTGCGAGCAATGGCTAAAGGCATCAAACTAATGTCGGCGCCAAGGTCGCACAAAGACCGGTCTATCAAGACATGGTCGATTGAGCATGGAATGGCAAAAATACCCGGATCTCCTAATTTGATGAGAATTGTAGCTTTAGGGTTGGTCCTTGGAGAAACGGGAGATTTTTCCTTCTCGGCGGGTTTCAAAATGATGTCTCGGATGTAATCGGACGGGGTAGGCATGGATGTGCTTGTGACAATGTCCTCAATAAGATCGGTGAAGGTTATCATGCCCAAAGCTTGATCATTGAATGGGATAGGTGGCTTGTCATTCAGAGGAGGTACTTCAATCCTAGAGACTAGATTTGTGTCCTCTATTGGAATTTGTTCAATAACAAACGCAAGGTCTCCTACAAGATACTTTGATGGATCTCTTCTTGGTTTTTCGATTACATCCTTGACCACTTTCTCATTGAATTCTTTGATTGAGGGATGAGATACAAGAGTTTGTAGATCAAAAGATTTCACCGGTTTCTTTTTGCTTACTACCTTAATGGCATTCATGGAAGCTTGATTGAAAGAATCGGTCGGTTCTTCAGGAGTTCGAGCTTGCGATGCGGTTCGTGCTTCTAGAGCATCAAGTCTAGCTCGGTTTGACGCATTTTCTTTCAATAAGAACTTGATCGTTTGTTGAATGTCATTTAAGGGTTGAGAGTTACCTTGAAAGTTCCTTGGAGGACCTTGATTAGGTGGTGGATAAGCTCTAAAAGGAGGACCTTGATTGAATGGCGGATGAGTTCCAAAAGGACCATAGTTTGGTCTATGTAACACCCCGAATTTTCGGACATAATTATTTTATTCCATTTCATATATTTTAATATCCGAAATTATTTATTTAATTCAATTCCTCTAATTTTTCTATTCGGATATTTCCTTTCCCGGTTTAATTGTTCGAAAACCGCATCCTTGTAACCTTTTGTCGGTTTACCTTGAATTTTGGGCCAAGACTAACTCATCCTTGCTTCCCATGTGTGGTTTGATGAGGGAGCATTGGGACTTGGGCCCAAGTTAGCTTTACCCATGACTTTTCCCTATATATATAGGTGATTAGTGTGGAGATTTCCACCCCTTATTTTCTTTTGCAAACCCTAATTCTAGGTTTTCACCCTCTTCTTTCTTCTCCTCCTCCTAGCCACGGCACACCCTCCTCCTTCTCCTTAATTTCGTGCCTCCTCCTCTTCATTAAAGAGTTGATCTTCATCCCTTTCGAATCCTAATCGATCCTAGCGCAATCCTTTGCATTGCTTCGTAAGTTTTGCTTCTTTTCGCGCTAGTTTTTCGTAGTTCTTTTAGTAGTTTTTGATTAGGGTTTCCTTTTGATGTTTGGCACGTGATTGATGATGGACTAGGCGTGGAGACGGGTCCGGGTGAAGACATCTACGTCATAGAAGACGAGATCGAGAATTAGCACGCTTCAAGGTAACTAGATGTGATTCTTTTCGTGTTTATGCATCTTGAATGTGTTGTGTGATTTTAATGATTTGTAACATGATTTAATTGATTTGTGTTGTGTCTTTATTCATGATTCAAAGAGTCTAATTAATTAGTATGTTAATTGAATATTTATTATTATCGTTAGATCTATAATTGTCATTTTACGCCTATATTAGAATTGTTAGATCTAATCCGTTGCAACATCTAAAATTCGTACATGAGCCGCTTGGCCTCTCCGTTTGGAAATGCTAGGGTTGTTTCATCGATGGCTTTAGGGTTCCAACCCTAAGTGTTAGATGACTCGTCCTATCATCACCCGATGTGGAGGTTAGGGTTGAGGTTAATCTAACCTTGATTGAAGATCATGTAACTTTATTGGAAAGTTACTATACAACTTCACTTAAGGTTAAGGTAACTTCAATGCGGGGTTATACTCTCGATGGGGATCAATTAAGTGACTCCACGAGGTTATGATCAAGGTTAATATAACCTTAGTTGAGGGTTACATATGTAACACCCCGTATTTTTCAAATAGAGTTAAAATTTTAAACGTTTATTTAAACCAAGTTTAACGTTTGAAAAATTATTTTTCGTAAATAAAATATTTTATTTTCGTTAAATAAAAAAATTATCCCGTATTTAAAAAGAAAAAAATTTATTTATCGAATTATTAAAAATTATATCTTTCGTTAAATAAAGTTTAAAACTTGAAAATATATTTTTAATATTTACCTGTCATTTTAACATTTTCTCGTCTTGTAAAAATTTAATAATTTATCGAATTCTTAAAATAATAAATTCTTGTCCCATAAAACTATTTTTCGTCTGTTTTACTTACCGTCTTACAAATTCATTTTTAAAAATAAATTTTACAATTTTCATTATTTTAATTTCTTAATCTTATATTTCAACTTTTTAAGAAAGAAAGAAAGACGTTTATATGAGAAACGGACCGGACCGGGAACGAATGTTCCACGTTAGCCTTCCACGTCAATTTCTTCATGCATGCATTACTCCACCTTTCAATTCAAATTCATGCATGCAGTACACCTCCTGCAGGCTCCATCTTGCCTTACCCTTTGACACCTCCACCTTACTTTTGCCTATATATACCCACACTTCCTATTTCTGTACTGCAACATTTACGTACAACTACATTACTACTACTACCCATACTACTACACTGCACACTACTACTACTACTACTTACATACGGAGTATTTACTATATATATATATATATATATATATATATATATATATATATATTAAGTACTACTTCTATTTTATACTCCGTATTATATACTATATTTACTCCCTCGTCTTTTTCTATAATTGGAGCATTGGGGACGAGGAGCTGCTCAATATTTGGCAGGATCACTTTTCTAGTACCGTATTTGGGTCAAATCATTTCGACCCGAAAATGACTTTATAAGGGGAGGAGACGACTTTCCTAACTTAGACCATATTATTGACCTGACCATCCTTAATTCTTAATAACTTTAATAAATACTCCGTAATAGCTATTAAGGTAACCAAACTTTTCTTCTAACAACATTTCTTATATATAAGTATATTATGTTAGTAATTTAATAAATTGCTTATTTAAATATTTAGGCTTATTTGTATGACTAAATTACTTATATATATAAAAATGTTACGTGATATTTTATTTGTGTTATATATTTAATTACGATTAAATTCAACTCGACTAAACTATCACTTGTTTAATTTATTTATTTATCACCTTTACATTTCTGTTTATATGAAAAACGATAAAATGAATAAAAGAACTTAAAATGATAAAATTTACTTATATCATTTTCATTGTATTTTATATGTATGTTTAATTCTATTTGTTATGTATGTTTATTCTATTTTCTATATATTTTGTATGTGTTTTATATGATTGTAATTTTTGTAGTATTAAAATTTCTTTAGTACTTTTACATTTGTTGATATAGTAAATTAGTAACTTGCAAAATGTTTCATTTTAATAAAATTTCACTTATTAATTTTATATAGGTAAAAATTTAAAAATTTCGTTTTCTAAATAAATGGATTTATTTTATCTCGAAACTTTTACACGACATTTATAAACATTTTTAAAAAATGATTTTTACGTTAAAATTTTGTAAATCGATTAAATACAACTTAATTTATATTTTTCATAAACTATAAAAGTATTTTATTATACCTAAATTTTATTTTTATAAAACTTCATTTAACGGATTTACTATTTTAAAAATGTTATACGATATTTGGGATATAACGTTTCGGATGACACTTGAGGATTAAATTGTAACGTTGTCACACCGAAAGTACGAATTTGAGGATTTGACTGTTTCAAATGAGTCCGACCAATTATTGAAGGTCACCAAATAAAATACTACTTGTTCACGGGCGACTTTTATATAAAGTTTACGATGCGAGTCTGGGACGAATAGCTTGTACTGGATCCTACCATGCGTGGTGTTTCGACTGCACTTGTAATGAAAAGCAGACTCGGAGGCTGCGGTCCGAGAGTCGACCTAGTGTTTAAGGTATTCGTCCTACGGCAGTGAGTTCTGCGGTTCAAGAGTCTGCGTAGGGTATGTGGCGCACATATAGACAAGTACTTGATCAGTATTACCACCTAGGTAGCGGAGGCAGAACAGGATTCTGAAAACTGCGGGTTCCCTCTTGGTGATGCAGAGAATGTAATCATCAGCTTTCATTTCAGCCCAGAGCCCCGTTTGAATAAACGTATAATATAATAGAAGTTCGGACCCAATTGAGCCTTATGGGTGAGATGTAAACCTCATAAGATCGGTTCGGTCTACGAGTTGGTAACACGGTTACTTCTATTGGTGAGATGCAAGCCAATATGGAGTAGCGGTGATACTAGGAGCCACGACTCGTGTGTTTATTCTCTGTTTACGTGAAAAATGATTTTAAAAGCAAATGGCCGCCAATGTCCCATCTTTTAAACTTATCGTTTTCATCACCTCACATGTTGATAATTGAATTAAAGGAAACTATCTGTTACGTGATATCCTTTAATATTTTTATAAGCATATTATTTGTTATTCACATGATTGTCTTATGTGTTCGAGGTGATGTTAGATGAACGGCTTGGTTGCTGTCCCGCTCAGTGTCCACTGTATTATTTTTTTTGCAGGTCTAAGACATTCGGGAATCGAGCGAGAGAGATTTAATAACATGTTCGTATAAAATACAATCTATATTCTGTACTAAGTGAATCAAGACTATGTAATTAATAGTCGTTTGTTGTAAGGATCCGTAGCGATCCGGATTTATTTAAACTCTGATATAATTTTAATTAAATGACTTAGATAACTTTCCGCATTATCTATTATTTTAAGTCATCGAAAATCCGGGTTGTTACAACATAACTTTATTGTAAAGTTGTTGTACAACTTCACTTGAGGTTAATGCAACCCTATCATGTGTTATAATCTCTCGGAGGCTAATGTAATCTCATGAGGTTATAACAAGGTTAATGTAACCTTACTTGAAGTCAAGTAACTTCAATGGGAAGTTACGATACCCTTCACTTGAGGATTACGTAACACCGTTACGAAGCTATAATCTCACTGAGGTTAAGGCAACCTCACAAGGTTATAGTCGAGGTTAATGTAATCTTAACTTGAAGTTGACGTTATAGTAGTTATACTATGACACCACCTTCGGGTTGACGTTATATACATAACTTCAGTTTAGTAGACAAGGTTAATGTAGCCTTACCTTGACCTTGAATACTAATGCATGTTAGATGTTCAGGGTTATAGTCCGTTAGACCTTAACCTTATTAGTATTTGAAGGTTATAGTCGGTTGTGCTATAACTTCATTATGTTATCGTTGTTTGATTACTTCTATACTCGTTCCTTTAGAACAATCAGTTACACTGTTCTACGTTTGAGTCGTGATGTTTATCACGAATGATTGATACTTGGTATAGTCTGTTACACTATCTAGGGCCGATTTTCCCTGGTATAGTCAGTGACACTATACTAGGTCTGATTACTACATCGTGCAGTCAGTGACACTGTACTACGTAGAAGTCGTGAGGTTGCTCACGCAGTTGGCAGTCAGTTACACTGTGCAACGTACATGATGGTTAGTGATATAGATGACGGTAGTATCAGATACATACTATCGGAATGAACCAATACTGCTCGCAAGAGGTTTAATTGGTCTATGTTCGGTGAGTCCAGATTCGTCAGTTACACGTTCTGGGTTCCCGTGTGTCGTTCGACGTACAGTTACTGTGTCGAGAGCTCTGGCCAGGTCTTAGACATATAGTCGTCAGTTACACGCTATACATAGTACCGTGGAGTATCAGTTACATACTTCACAAAACGGAGGGTCAGTTACACGCTCCGTGTTAGAGGGTCAGTTACACGCTCTGACTAGTTAGAGTATCAGTTACATACTCTAGCCGGTGTTCATTCTATGTCCTATACATCTTTGTATGAAGTCTGTTGTTACTTACTCCGACTTGTGTGGATGGATACATAGTATCTATCTCGATCGTTATGATTATTTATTGATTGCATTAAATTATATGACTGTGTCTAATAACATGTTGGTCATGTGTATTGATATCTTCACATGTCGTTTGGTTATGTTACCTTTCATTATTATTGTTATTCATGTTCAACTTGTTGTAACCATGACTGGGAGAACATCTAGTTACTCCCCACTGACTGTGGACCCCCCTTTTCAGGTCTTCCGAGATGCTTTTGATTCTGATGCTGTGTTGGGGAAGACTTGTGGAGAGTGACCTTTATTTAAGTTTCTTTTGATTTTCATTTTGAACACTTTTGAATAAAGTATTAGTTTGAATGTTGAGATAGTAATGATTCGGATTTGGTCGGGTGTTTCCGCCACCTTTGACCCTATTATTTAATACTATTGATATTATTATTTAGTTTTTAAAAATCCGGGTTGTTACAGTTGGTATCAGAGCGAACACGCTCCCAACTCTCGCTTAATCATTAAAAGAATAACTTGACTTAGTAAATGAGTGAGAGTAAATGGGGTAGAAACCATTAAGGACTTGCTTGCCTTAGTGGCATTGTAGAGTGTTTGAGTAGTTGCTTGTAAGTGGTGCCTAGGCCTGAACCACTTCATAACCTAGGGTACGTTGTTGCAGATGGCCCGCAATGGTAACAACAATGACCAGGAGGCCGCTCGCCTCAGACGTATCGAGGAAGCCTTGGCAACCATAGCTGAAGGGTTATCCACTCAAGTCAACAACGCAAACAATCAACCCAACAACCAGTAGCACAACAACCAGACGGTGTTCGACCGATTCGCCCGTCATCGTCCTCCAACCTTCGAGGGCAACACTGACCCTGTCGCCTTGGAATCTTGGATTCGGGAAATGGAGAAGTTGTTTCTGCCTACAGAGTGCCCGGATGCACAAAAGGTGAACGTGGCTTCCTATTACTTAAAGGAAGAGGCCGACACCTGGTGGGCTGTAGCTAGGGTAGATCTTCAAGCACAGGCTGGGTTTGGATGGAGAAACTTCACTGAGGCTCTAACCAGGAGGTTTTATCCGGAGGAGCTGAGATGGCAGAAGGAACAGGAGTTCCTACGCTTGGAACAAGGCTCGATGACTGTTGAGGAGTACACCAACAAGTTTCTGAGTTTGTCCCGCTTTGTCACGTTGGTCTAAAACTCGTCGCTATGAGAAAAATCTGGCTCCCAGAGTCCGAGCAGCTATGTCGGAGATCCCGTCTACTTCCTTCCAACAAGCTTATGACCGTGCTCTGAGCATCTATGGCTCAGTGATGGCTGTTGAGTCTGAAGACCGCATAAAGTCTGGGGGTTATTATAAGAAGCCTTATGTTTCTTCATCATCTTACCAACCTGCGAAGAAGAAGCAGAAGTTTGAGGCTAATACGTTCGACAAGCCACTTTCGGGCCAGTCCAGGAGTGATTGGACATGCTATAAGTGTCAGAAAGCTTACCATCCTAGTAAGTACTGTGATGGGACTCCATTTACTTGCTTCACTTGCAAGGGTACTGGGCGTAGAGCTTCTGATTGTCCTCAGAAGCCTAAGCATGAAGCTTCGAAGAAAGGCCGAGTGTTCGTGATGACCCGTGCAGAGGCAGAGGCTAATCCAGATGTGATTACGGGTACCTTTCTAGTTCACTCTTTCCCTGCTTTTGTTCTATTTGATATGGGTGCGTCGATGTCGTTCGTGTCTGAATCTTTTTTCGTCCGAGCTGGACTTGTTTCATCTTCATCCGTGAATACTCTTATTTCCACTCCCACGGGTGAGACAGTTCCTTGTAATATCCTATTCAAGGACATCCAGATCTCCATTATGGGGGTATCCTTTCCGGCTGATTGATCAGCTTCCAGCTAGCTGATTTTGACATCATTTTGGGCATGGATTGGTTGGCTCGTTATGATGCAAGATTTCAGTGTCGTGACCAGAAGATCGTGTTCAAGAGTCCGGACGGTGCAAGGCTATCGTATAAGGGTGTCAAGACTAGACCAACTATTCGTTGGGTGTCTGCAATGAAGATGGTCAACATGGGTAGGAAAGGCCATCAAATTTACTTGTGTAGTATCCGTGATGTGTCTAAAGAGCTGAAGTTGGAGGATATTCCTGTGGTCAGGGAGTATGCTGATGTCTTCACAGAAGACCTTCCAGGTATCCCACCCGAGCGAGACGTTGAGTTCTCTATCGATCTGTTGCCTGGTACAAGTCCAATTTCTAAGGCTCCCTATCGTATGGCGCCAGCTGAGTTGCAAGAGCTAAAGAAGCAACTTGAGGAGATGATCGAAAAGGGCTTTATAAGGCCGAGTGCTTCCCCTTGGGGTGCCCCAGTCTTGTTCGTTCGCAAGAAAGATGGTAGCATGAGGTTGTGCATTGACTACCGAGAATTGAACAAGGTTACAATCAAGAACAAGTACCCACTGCCGAGAATTGATGATTTGTTTGATCAACTTCGAGGAGCTAGTGTGTTCTCTAAGATTGACCTGAGGTCAGGGTATCATCAGATCCCAGTGAGAAAGGATGACATTCCAAAAACCGCTTTTTCTTCGAGGTATGGTCACTATGAATTCGTGGTTATTCTATTTGGTTTGACGAATGCACCTGCGGTGTTCATGGATCAGATGAACCGTACTTTTAGTGAGTATTTGGATAAGTGTGTTGTGGTTTTCATAGATGATATACTCATTTACTCTAGGGATAATCAAGAACATGAGAGTCACCTCCGCATCATCTTGGAGACTCTCCGAAAGAAGAAATGGTACGCCAAGTTCTCGAAGTGTGAGTTTTGGCTAAGAGAAGTGACCTTCTTAGGCCATGTGATTTCTGGTGAAGGAGTTATGATCGATCCGACTAAGATTCAAGCCGTGGTTGATTGGCAGAGTCCGAAGAATGTCAACGAGATCCACAGTTTCCTTGGTCTCGCTGGATATTATCGCCGCTTTGTCAATGATTTCTCAAGGATAGCAAGGCCATTAACTCAGTTGATGAAGGAGTCCAAGTTCCTTTGGACTGAAGCTTGTGAGGCTGCTTTCCAAGAGTTGAAGAAGCGGTTAACTACTGCTCCAGTGCTTACACTTCCCGAGGAAGGTGTTGGATTCGATGTGTATTGCGATGCATCGAAGTCTGGATTGGGTTGTGTTCTGATGCAGAAGGGCAAAGTGGTTGCCTATGCTTCAAGACAGTTGAAGGTTCACGAGGTGAACTATCCAACTCACGATCTGGAGTTAGCTGCGGTGGTATTCGCGCTAAAGTTGTGGAGACACTACTTGTATGGTATTTCTTGCAACATTTACACCGACCATAAGAGCTTAAAGTATATCTTCACACAGAAAGATCTCAACATGAGGCAAAGGCGTTGGATAGAGCTGATTAATGACTATAAAGTTGAGCTTCTGTATCATGAGGGTATGGCAAATGTGGTCGCTGATGCTTTGAGCCGCAAGACTTGTCATGCCATGAGGGTGTTACCGGATGATCTAGTTCGAGAGTTCCAGAAGTTGAACCTTGAAGTAGTTTTGCCAGGTTCCTTAAAATTGTGAGCGATGGTTGGTGAGCCTGAGTTCTTCCATGAGATCCGAGCTAAGCAACGAGGAGATGACTTTCTTGAAGGAATTCGGGTTGCCTTGGGTGAGGCTCGAGCTGAAGGTTTCGAGGTTGGAACCGATGGTGGTTTGAAGTTCCACGGAAGATGGTGTATCCCAAGCTGTGAAATCCTGAAGGGTAAGATTCTCAAGGAAGCTCACAGTACTCCGTATTCCGTACATCCTGGAAGTGACAAGATGTACAAGGACTTGAAGCTACGATTTTGGTGGCCAGGTATGAAGAAGGAGATCGCCGAGTTCGTCAGTCGTTGCCTGGTATGCCAAAAGGTTAAGTTCGAACATCGGAGACCCGGAGGTTTGTTGCAACCTCTTGAGATCCCCGCCTGGAAATGGGATTCTATTTCGATGGACTTTGTGATGGGATTACCGAGATCGCAGAGGGGTATGAATGCTATTTGGGTTGTTGTGGATCGGTTGACAAAGGTTGCCCACTTCATCCAAATGAAGGAGACTTGGAGTCTCGATGAGCTTGCAAATGCCTATCAGAGAGAGATCATTTGTTTGCACGAAATTCCTAAAGACATCATCTCAGATCGTGACCCGAGGTTCTGTTCTCAGTTTTGGAGGAAGTTACAAGAAGCCTTAGGAAGTGAGTTGAAGATGAGTACAGCATTTCATGCAGCTACTGATGGTTAAACTGAAAGGACGATCAAGACACTTGAGGATATGTTGCGTGCATGTGCCTTGGAGTTCCAGGTAAGTTGGGAAAAGAGTTTACCTTTGGTGGAGTTCTCTTACAATAACAGTTACCATGCCAGTATCCAGATGGCTGCCTTTGAGGCTCTGTATGGGAGAAAGTGTCGTAGCCCGATGTGTTGGGATGACAGTAGCGAGGCAGATGTGCTCGGTCCAGAAATGCTACAGGAATCAATGGAGAAAGTGAGGTTGATTCGGGAGAAATTGCAGGCTGCCCAGGACCGTCAGAAGTCGTATGCAGATTTACGACGTAGACCAATCGAGTTCGAAGTTGGGGATAAGGTTCTCCTTAAGGTATCTCCAATGAAGGGCGTTAAGAGATTTGGACTCAAGGGCAAGCTAAGCCCTAAGTACATTGGCCCTTACGAGGTACTTGAGAGAGTTGGCGAGGTGGCCTATAGGTTGGCCCTACATCCGAATCTGTCGAAGGTTCATGATGTGTTTCATGTGTCTCAGTTGAGACGTTATCGGAGTGATCCTTCCCATGTATTAGAAGCAGATGTGATTGAGCTTGAGCCGAATTTGACATATGAGGAACGTCCAGTCCGTATCTTGGATAGGAAAGATAAGATTCTGAGGAATAAGGTGGTTCCCTTGGTACGAGTTCTCTGGAGGAACCAGAGGTTCGAAGAGGAAACTTGAGAGACCGAGGCGTCTATGCGGGAGAAGCATCCGCATCTCTTTGTTTGAGGTAATCATCTTTCCAGTTTCGAGGACGAAACTTCTTTTTAGTGGGTTGGATTGTAACACCCCGAATTTTCGGACATAATTATTTTATTCCATTTCATATATTTTAATATCCGAAATTATTTATTTAATTCAATTCCTCTAATTTTTCTATTCGGATATTTTCTTTCCCGGTTTAATTGTCCGAAAACCGCATCCTTGTAATCTTTTGTCGGTTTAGCTTGGATTTTGGGCCAAGACTAACCCATCCTTGCTTCCCATGTGTGGTTTGATGAGGGAGCATTGGGATTTGGGCCCAAGTTAGCTTTACCCATGACTTTTCCCTATATATATAGGTGATTAGTGTGGAGATTTCCACCCCTTATTTTATTTTGCAAACCCTAATTCTAGGTTTTCACCCTCTCCTTTCTTCTCCTCCTCCTAGCCACGTCACACCCTCCTCCTTCTCCTTAATTTCGTGCCTCCTCCTCTTCATTAAAGAGTTGATCTTCATCCCTTTCGAATCCTAATCGATCCTAGCGCAATCCTTTGCATTGCTTCGTAAGTTTTGCTTCTTTTCGCGCTAGTTTTTCGTAGTTCTTTTAGTAGTTTTTGATTAGGGTTTCCTTTTGATGTTTGGCACGTGATTGATGATGGACTAGGCGTGGAGACGGGTCCGGGTGAAGACATCTACGTCATAGAAGACGAGATCGAGAATTAGCACGCTTCAAGGTAACTAGATGTGATTCTTTTCGTGTTTATGCATCTTGAATGTGTTGTGTGATTTTAATGATTTGTAACATGATTTAATTGATTTGTGTTGTGTCTTTATTCATGATTCAAAGAGTCTAATTAATTAGTATGTTAATTGAATATTTATTATTATCGTTAGATCTATAATTGTCATTTTACGCCTATATTAGAATTGTTAGATCTAATCCGTTGCAACATCTAAAATTCGTACATGAGCCGCTTGGCCTCTCCGTTTGGAAATGCTAGGGTTGTTTCATCGATGGCTTTAGGGTTCCAACCCTAAGTGTTAGATGACTCGTCCTATCATCACCCGATGTGGAGGTTAGGGTTGAGGTTAATCTAACCTTGATTGAAGATCATGTAACTTTATTGGAAAGTTACTATACAACTTCACTTAAGGTTAAGGTAACTTCAATGCGGGGTTATACTCTCGATGGGGATCAATTAAGTGACTCCACGAGGTTATGATCAAGGTTAATATAACCTTAGTTGAGGGTTACATATGTAACACCCCGTATTTTTCAAATAGAGTTAAAATTTTAAACGTTTATTTAAACCAAGTTTAACGTTTGAAAAATTATTTTTCGTAAATAAAATATTTTATTTTCGTTAAATAAAAAAATTATCCCGTATTTAAAAAGAAAAAAATTTATTTATCGAATTATTAAAAATTATATCTTTCGTTAAATAAAGTTTAAAACTTGAAAATATATTTTTAATATTTACCTGTCATTTTAACATTTTCTCGTCTTGTAAAAATTTAATAATTTATCGAATTCTTAAAATAATAAATTCTTGTCCCATAAAACTATTTTTCGTCTGTTTTACTTACCGTCTTACAAATTCATTTTTAAAAATAAATTTTACAATTTTCATTATTTTAATTTCTTAATCTTATATTTCAACTTTTTAAGAAAGAAAGAAAGACGTTTATATGAGAAACGGACCGGACCGGGAACGAATGTTCCACGTTAGCCTTCCACGTCAATTTCTTCATGCATGCATTACTCCACCTTTCAATTCAAATTCATGCATGCAGTACACCTCCTGCAGGCTCCATCTTGCCTTACCCTTTGACACCTCCACCTTACTTTTGCCTATATATACCCACACTTCCTATTTCTGTACTGCAACATTTACGTACAACTACATTACTACTACTACCCATACTACTACACTGCACACTACTACTACTACTACTTACATACGGAGTATTTACTATATATATATATATATATATATATATTAAGTACTACTTCTATTTTATACTCCGTATTATATACTATATTTACTCCCTCGTCTTTTTCTATAATTGGAGCATTGGGGACGAGGAGCTGCTCAATATTTGGCAGGATCACTTTTCTAGTACCGTATTTGGGTCAAATCATTTCGACCCGAAAATGACTTTATAAGGGGAGGAGACGACTTTCCTAACTTAGACCATATTATTGACCTGACCATCCTTAATTCTTAATAACTTTAATAAATACTCCGTAATAGCTATTAAGGTAACCAAACTTTTCTTCTAACAACATTTCTTATATATAAGTATATTATGTTAGTAATTTAATAAATTGCTTATTTAAATATTTAGGCTTATTTGTATGACTAAATTACTTATATATATAAAAATGTTACGTGATATTTTATTTGTGTTATATATTTAATTACGATTAAATTCAACTCGACTAAACTATCACTTGTTTAATTTATTTATTTATCACCTTTACATTTCTGTTTATATGAAAAACGATAAAATGAATAAAAGAACTTAAAATGATAAAATTTACTTATATCATTTTCATTGTATTTTATATGTATGTTTAATTCTATTTGTTATGTATGTTTATTCTATTTTCTATATATTTTGTATGTGTTTTATATGATTGTAATTTTTGTAGTATTAAAATTTCTTTAGTACTTTTACATTTGTTGATATAGTAAATTAGTAACTTGCAAAATGTTTCATTTTAATAAAATTTCACTTATTAATTTTATATAGGTAAAAATTTAAAAATTTCGTTTTCTAAATAAATGGATTTATTTTATCTCGAAACTTTTACACGACATTTATAAACATTTTTAAAAAATGATTTTTACGTTAAAATTTTGTAAATCGATTAAATACAACTTAATTTATATTTTTCATAAACTATAAAAGTATTTTATTATACCTAAATTTTATTTTTATAAAACTTCATTTAACGGATTTACTATTTTAAAAATGTTATACGATATTTGGGATATAACGTTTCGGATGACACTTGAGGATTAAATTGTAACGTTGTCACACCGAAAGTACGAATTTGAGGATTTGACTGTTTCAAATGAGTCCGACCAATTATTGAAGGTCACCAAATAAAATACTACTTGTTCACGGGCGACTTTTATATAAAGTTTACGATGCGAGTCTGGGACGAATAGCTTGTACTGGATCCTACCATGCGTGGTGTTTCGACTGCACTTGTAATGAAAAGCAGACTCGGAGGCTGCGGTCCGAGAGTCGACCTAGTGTTTAAGGTATTCGTCCTACGGCAGTGAGTTCTGCGGTTCAAGAGTCTGCGTAGGGTATGTGGCGCACATATAGACAAGTACTTGATCAGTATTACCACCTAGGTAGCGGAGGCAGAACAGGATTCTGAAAACTGCGGGTTCCCTCTTGGTGATGCAGAGAATGTAATCATCAGCTTTCATTTCAGCCCAGAGCCCCGTTTGAATAAACGTATAATATAATAGAAGTTCGGACCCAATTGAGCCTTATGGGTGAGATGTAAACCTCATAAGATCGGTTCGGTCTACGAGTTGGTAACACGGTTACTTCTATTGGTGAGATGCAAGCCAATATGGAGTAGCGGTGATACTAGGAGCCACGACTCGTGTGTTTATTCTCTGTTTACGTGAAAAATGATTTTAAAAGCAAATGGCCGCCAATGTCCCATCTTTTAAACTTATCGTTTTCATCACCTCACATGTTGATAATTGAATTAAAGGAAACTATCTGTTACGTGATATCCTTTAATATTTTTATAAGCATATTATTTGTTATTCACATGATTGTCTTATGTGTTCGAGGTGATGTTAGATGAACGGCTTGGTTGCTGTCCCGCTCAGTGTCCACTGTATTATTTTTTTTGCAGGTCTAAGACATTCGGGAATCGAGCGAGAGAGATTTAATAACATGTTCGTATAAAATACAATCTATATTCTGTACTAAGTGAATCAAGACTATGTAATTAATAGTCGTTTGTTGTAAGGATCCGTAGCGATCCGGATTTATTTAAACTCTGATATAATTTTAATTAAATGACTTAGATAACTTTCCGCATTATCTATTATTTTAAGTCATCGAAAATCCGGGTTGTTACAACATAACTTTATTGTAAAGTTGTTGTACAACTTCACTTGAGGTTAATGCAACCCTATCATGTGTTATAATCTCTCGGAGGCTAATGTAATCTCATGAGGTTATAACAAGGTTAATGTAACCTTACTTGAAGTCAAGTAACTTCAATGGGAAGTTACGATACCCTTCACTTGAGGATTACGTAACACCGTTACGAAGCTATAATCTCACTGAGGTTAAGGCAACCTCACAAGGTTATAGTCGAGGTTAATGTAATCTTAACTTGAAGTTGACGTTATAGTAGTTATACTATGACACCACCTTCGGGTTGACGTTATATACATAACTTCAGTTTAGTAGACAAGGTTAATGTAGCCTTACCTTGACCTTGAATACTAATGCATGTTAGATGTTCAGGGTTATAGTCCGTTAGACCTTAACCTTATTAGTATTTGAAGGTTATAGTCGGTTGTGCTATAACTTCATTATGTTATCGTTGTTTGATTACTTCTATACTCGTTCCTTTAGAACAATCAGTTACACTGTTCTACGTTTGAGTCGTGATGTTTATCACGAATGATTGATACTTGGTATAGTCTGTTACACTATCTAGGGCCGATTTTCCCTGGTATAGTCAGTGACACTATACTAGGTCTGATTACTACATCGTGCAGTCAGTGACACTGTACTACGTAGAAGTCGTGAGGTTGCTCACGCAGTTGGCAGTCAGTTACACTGTGCAACGTACATGATGGTTAGTGATATAGATGACGGTAGTATCAGATACATACTATCGGAATGAACCAATACTGCTCGCAAGAGGTTTAATTGGTCTATGTTCGGTGAGTCCAGATTCGTCAGTTACACGTTCTGGGTTCCCGTGTGTCGTTCGACGTACAGTTACTGTGTCGAGAGCTCTGGCCAGGTCTTAGACATATAGTCGTCAGTTACACGCTATACATAGTACCGTGGAGTATCAGTTACATACTTCACAAAACGGAGGGTCAGTTACACGCTCCGTGTTAGAGGGTCAGTTACACGCTCTGACTAGTTAGAGTATCAGTTACATACTCTAGCCGGTGTTCATTCTATGTCCTATACATCTTTGTATGAAGTCTGTTGTTACTTACTCCGACTTGTGTGGATGGATACATAGTATCTATCTCGATCGTTATGATTATTTATGGATTGCATTAAATTATATGACCGTGTCTAATAACATGTTGGTCATGTGTATTGATATCTTCACATGTCGTTTGGTTATGTTACCTTTCATTATTATTGCTATTCATGTTCAACTTGTTGTAACCATGACTGGGAGAACATCTAGTTACTCCCCACTGACTGTGGACCCCCCTTTTCAGGTCTTCCGAGATGCTTTTGATTCTGATGCTGTGTTAGGGAAGACTTGTGGAGAGTGACCTTTATTTAAGTTTCTTTTGATTTTCATTTTGAACACTTTTGAATAATGTATTAGTTTGAATGTTGAGATAGTAATGATTCAGATTTGGTTGGGTGTTTCCGCCACCTTTAACCCTATTATTTAATACTATTGATATTATTATTTAGTTTTTAAAAATCCGGGTTGTTACAGTCTAGGTGGTCCTTGAGAATAGAAATAGCCTTGATTGAATTGATTTGTGTGAGGAGGTCTCGGTTGATAATGAGGTCCATATGAATTAGGATAAACCCTTTGATTGGGGGCTCTTCGAAAAGGATATGATCCTTGAGTCGGTGTGGAATAAAATCCGCTCCCCAAATTAGGATTGTTCGTTTGAGACTTTTCATATGTTTCTTGAGTGTTTGCTTGATAAATGTACTCTTTCCTCACACAAAAATTGGAATCGTGATCATACTCTCCACAATGATCACATGGAATTTCAACTCTATATGGCTTTGGAGGCGAGATAGATGTTCGCCTAGGTGGTGTGATTCTTCTTGGTGGGGTGACTCTTCTTGGTGGTGTGACTCTTCTTGGTGGGGGCCTCATTTCGGGTTGGAAGGTGTCCCTAGCAACCATTGCCTCAAATCTCTCAAGTAGTTGAGCGATTTGTACTTCAAGAGTGGCCTCCATGTCATTTGACGATTCCGAGTCTCCACTTTATTCACTCTCTTGCAATTCCTTAGCACACATGCCACTTTTAGCTATCTTCTCAAGAAGCTCATGGGATTCATTCTCGTTAAGTAAGAAAAAGTCGCCCCTTGCGGTTGAGTTAAGAATGTCCCTTGCATCGGCGGATAAGGAATAGAAAAATGTTTGGAGCAAAAGCCAATGAGGGATACGTATCCCAAGCCTCACTTATGCTTTCAATGGTGTGGGCACTTCCTTTGTAGAGTATGAAATCGATCCCAAGCCTCACTTATGCTTTCATTATCACCTTGTCAGAAGGTTTGAATCTCCATTCGATATTGATTGGTCTTGGAAGGAGGATAGTATTTTTCTAGAAATGCATTGGCGAATTGATTCCAAGTTTGGAAGGTATCATCGCGGTGGCTTTGTAGCCATCTCCTAGCATCATCACGAAGGGTTTTGGGGAACAAAAGCCTATGGAATTGACATGAAGTTAGTCCATTTAATTTCATTCCAACTAGCTTCTCTTTAAACATTGCTATGTGTTCTAGAGCATTTTCTTGTGGAAGCCCATGATAAGTGTCTTGTTGGACTATGGCAATTGAAGAAATCTTGAGCTCAAAATTATCGGGTATGGTTCCATATGCGACGGGAGAAGAAGTTTGTTCATGGGTGGGTTGGGAGTGAGATATCAAAGTAGGCATGTTTGTTTGTAGAGGTAATTTTTGAAGAGAGAAGAGGGAAAGGGAATTTTGTAGAAGTTTTGAGAATGTTGGATGGGTGAAAAGTTGATGTAAGATATGGATGAGGTTTCACTTTGGTTGATTTGAAGTCCGAAATAATAATATCGCCTCGCTTGCACCGGTATGGAATAAGCAATGCGAAATATGACTGTTCCTGAATACAACTTAATTCAAAGATGAGACTCCTAGCACCGAGCGGTACTAGGGTATAAGGAAAGGAAACAATTATCCAAACACAATAAAACAAAGACTTAATCAATTAACTAATCACCGTCTCCCCGACAATGGCGCCATTTTGATGCGCGCTGTCATCGACACGCATGCAAACAATATTTTTAACTCCGTCTAACCTAACTAGTGTAGTAGTGGTAGGTCGGGATCGATCCACAGGGAGATGGATTAAGTGATATAGGTCAAGTCTAGAGTTTGATCGTGATTGGGATTGAGATGGGGGTTTTGGGTCGAGAGGAGTCGAACTAATGCTATTGAGCTACGCTACTAAGGCTAGGGTCAATAATAGGAAAGGTGTTGGGGAGAGTCGGGATTCGGAAATGGGATCTTAGAGTCTCGGGATCGAGTTTTAGTTACAACGTTGAAAAGGGAGAGTGCCACCTTTCGGTTTCTTCACCCAACCTACCTAAACCCGCTTCCGCGACGAAAGGGTAAGTCTCAAATTAAGGTAATTTCAACCCCGAGTTTCCCCTATTGATAGAAACGAGTCAAGGTCAATCTAGCCGCGGTTCTAGGTCAACAAAGACACAAAAACCTTAAAATTGATAATCAACAAGTAAACAACCCACCAACATCCCTTGAATCAAACAATCCAAATCCTCCTCCCTAATTTCCAAACAAGAAAATCTACTCACTAGTCATGATTAACAACAAAACACTAACTAAGGAGAATTTAACTAAAGCATGTATAACAACTATACTAACAAATTACACTAAGGAGAGAAAAACATAAGCTAACTAATGGAGAAAAAGGGAGAGGAGAGAATTTACCAACTATGGAGAAAACTAAGGTGGAAGATGAAAATTAATAACAAAGATTGAATCTTGCGAGAAATGTACAAGAATTTGTCACTAATCCATGCATAAATCTTCAACCTTCAATAAAAGAAATATGAATCTTCAAGAAATAAAACAAGAGTTTTGTCACATAAACCCTTGCAAAACCCTTGAATCTTCAACAATAAAGCATAATCTTCACAAACATGGAAACTTGTCTACTAATTATTGAGTAATTATACTAATACTAAGTAGATCTACTAATTGTTTTTGGAGATTTTTCTAGATAGCTTACTACAATCTACTACTACTACTACTAGTGATCTTTCTACACTACTCCTACTCCTAGTCCTACTCCTAAGGGCTAATCCCAAGGCAAACTCAAGACTCAAGGAGGCACAAAACCCTAGGAGAAGTATATATAGAGTTGCTTAATGGGTTGCACAAACTTCAAGGCCCAAATCCAATTTCTCTTCATTTAAGCTAGACCTTCACCCTTTTCATCTTCATGGGGCGAAATTTCGCCCCACGGCTTGACATAATAATTCCATCGGGTGAAATTTCACCCGGTGAGATTTTCTTCAATTTTTGCGTTTTCGGCCCAGTTTCTCCATCGGGCGAAATTTCACCCGGTGGGCGAAATTTCGCCTGGTCGGGAGTGCCGTGAAAATCTTCGGGGGTGGAAAAATGTCGTCGGGCGAAACTTCGCCCGGTGATGACTCACCGGGCGAAACTTCACCCGGTGGTCTTCCATCTCTTTTCCGATCTCTTTCTTCGTCGATCAATTGGATTACTTGAACTTTCAGCTGTGTGCTTTGCTCTTGGACCGTATCTCTCTCTTGCTCATAGAAGCTCAAACACGTTTTCGGTCGAAAATCCTATCAAAATAGACAGAACACTACCAAAAACACGTAAAATGCAAAAGAGAGATACTAATGCGAGAATTACGCAAAATATGGCGATAATCGCTTTCTATTCTCGCAAAACAGAGGAAAAACGGGTCTAAATGGGAGGAAAAACGGTCCAAATTTGGCACACAACACGAATCTGCACCTTACCTTGGGAATATACCCCGAAACAAAAAAATCCAAAAGGGCACTAGACTACAACAGTCTCATTACAGACTACTGCAATCCCCAGAATAGCATATCTTTCCCATTCCGAGGATTCGACCATGTCGCCACTCGCCTAGGCTATGGAATACAGAAACTTAAGAGCCTTGTCATCCTAGGTGGCCCACCCCCCTATCGAGTCACGGTCCAACCCCTCAAGAGTCCAGTCGTGTCTGTCAACTCGTCCATTCACGTCCAGTGTCGAGTCTGTCGGTAGGCCTCTCTCTTCAATTTCTCATTTTAAAATTTGCAAGACTTAGCCATTTGGGAAAATCCTTTTCGACAAGGTCAAATTTCAGTCTACTTAAACTGCAAATTTCTTTTCTACCCCTCTCAATTTTGAAAACCTATCTCCTAGCACGTGAGTTGCTTCTAGGACTTCGATTTCAAAATGAAGTAAAAAATATTTTTCCCCAGCGCAAGTCAGTCCATGGATGCTAATTGCGTTCCCTATCTGCTATATTCGCTATTTCTGCCTGTATATCTAACATTTCAGGTAACAGCTTGGCTTCCCAAAGGAATATCAAGTTTTTTATTCCCCAGCGCCTGCGCAAGTCACATATCTCCCCAGCGTAAAGCCCAAGGTGGCATTTTCCCGAAATAGCACGGGATGGGCCCATATATAGGCGCACCCAGGACTTATACAACAAGTCCGATTTCCCGCATAGTTCTGAGATGGGATGTGTCTGCAAACGAACAAACCCAGGGCTTCTTAGGCAAGCTCCTGCGCAGCTTAAGGACGGGATGTATCCGCATACAGATACACCATGGCTTAAAAAAAAAAGTCCCACGGAGCTACTCCCGACAACAGAACTCAGGTATGATTCCTATCTTATGGCTGGCGGGCCCTTTCACGCGAGTCTAATAGACTATAAACGACCCGACCGGAAGTCTGTCAGGTCTTAATCCTCGATTGGCCTGGTGGCTACTCTGACTTTCACCTTTTCCAAGCCTCAGCCAAAGTGGGGGCTCTGTAGACACCCACATTTGGCCGCTAGGTGTCTACAGCAGTTTCCAAAAAATAGCCGATGATGATCGGACTAAAACATGCTTTAATATACTCGAATATGGGCTCAAAATCATTAGCATTTGGCTTGGGCTTTTTACGGAGTACAAATCTCACAAAACCAACCGAAAATTCTGACCTAGTGGGTCATTTCTAATCCAATAAGACTAATTTCGGTCAAAACCGGCACCAAGGGCAAAACCGTCTTTTAGCGACCGAGTCAAACCCTGGTCAAAGACGTTACTAAGGCATAAATATATGTCGCGTCGCCCCACAAATCCGATTTGAAGTCCAATACTACAAAAATTAGCCACAAAAATAATAAACAATTCTGTTAGAGATAGAATTCGATCTCTAAAAATAGCCTCCTCCCCGAGCAAGACCCACTCGATCGAGTGGACAGGCCCACTCGGTCGGGAAGGCTCACAAAAACGCAAAAAACCTGCATTAGACCGGGCACTCGATCGAGTGACATGCACCACTCGATCGAGAGACCTCTTTTCCAGCCGGAAGAGGATTCCCTTCCATCAAAAGACGGAATCCTCTTTCCACTCAAATTGCGTGCTTTTCCTATCCAAAGCGGTGTTTCTTCTCATCCAAGCAAAGCTACCTCTCCTAGTCAAGATCGGGGAGCTCTCCTATAAATAGACCCCCTTGCACAACACAATAACGACATCTACAATTCACAACACACATCAACATCCTAGACAATTACAATTCCCGATCAATCCACAACATCCATTCACAACCCGAAATTCTAGGCAATTTTAGGCAAACCATACACAATCCCGAGAGCAAAACTCGGTCAAATCACATCCCAATTATAAACTACCATAACTCTTCCTATATCATCTCGACGCTCCCGTGCCTAAGCACAGCTAGACGAGCCCTGTGCCGAGAGTACAAAGCATGTAGGTTGAGGGTGCAAATTCAACCCCGTCTTCTCCTTCTTCTCTCTCTTTCTCTCGTTTTTTTATTCCGCCGGTCCATCCATATCGAGTCATCATCACGTTTTTTATTTCTTTTCGTTTTTCCCATTTCTAAATATCAATATTATCGCAACTATCTAATTTTATACATAAACGGTCATTCTTAAAATATGATACCGACTCTATAGTCGAATATCGTATGTACAAGAATCAAATTAATCTCGTTTATGCTAAGATAATCGTCACATAGTCCTAAACATGAAATACGACGATTTCAACGCGGAGAGAATCTACTTTTTTAGTTCGATTTTCAAACGATTTACAAAACATCTTTTCTAAAAATCGCTCTGAATATTCGATATTGATTCCATAATCAAGTATCGAATATGACGAGTATCGCAAATTTAAGTCGAGTATAAATTGCATCATAGTTTTACGCGACTTAACCAAATTATCGATTTTTTCAAAAAACAATTTCGAGATCAAAATCAAACCGGACAGCAGTCCGTACAGGAGGCACTCGATCGAGTGGCACCCCAAAAACCGAGGCAGAAACCTTTTTTCGAGATCACTCGATCGAGCCCCTCAATGACTCGATCGAGTGGCTCCTGATTTAGCAAAACAGCGAGTCTTTCAGCATGATTCGAGTCTCCACAAATATTGTTTTTGGCTTCGGTCAACACCGTGTCGAGTCTATCACGTGATTCATCTTTTCAAAATCATGCATCGCATCCGTTACTAACTCGTTTGTTTATCACGTGAGTCTATCAAGTGATTCATATTTACATTGTTTATTCAATTTGCAAACCGTTACTAACTCGTTTGTTCTTTGTCTTTATATCTTATTTCCGTTGTTTGGTTTTATTATACTAAAACGGACCTCGCATGCTAAATACAACTTTGACATAAATTCAAAGATGCATTAAATCGACGTAGATCAAACATAATTCACATGTTTTGTCGAAAACACTGTTTGCATATCATTCATCGAATTACTAACGTGCGTATTTCAAAATCAAACGATATATTAGTAGAGGCCGCTAATGTGCGGGCGGGATTAGGTGTTCTTTGTGAACTTCCCAACACGTACCCTCACCCCTTACTCAGAACCTCGGTTTCCGGATGTCCGAAACCGTTGGCGCACGAGAGTCATTCAATACACGGTATCCGATAACGTCAGTATCGGTATCAAAATGCAAAGGGACGAACCCAATAAACTTTGAGATCGGAATGGGCCATATTTTGTACACGGTCCACTAAGATATAGAGTGGTTTGAACGGGCCCGAACTCCCACAATGTTCGGTGGCGACTCCACTTCGATTTAAATTTCAATTCGATCCATCTCACATGAGATTCATTCGCCTCCCCAAACCCGCGAGTGGCCGCGTCGGGGTGGACCTATGTCATGTCCACAATCATTCAGTGTCCTATATGAATCAGTGGACCTAACCAGTGTTCCATTTCTTGGAGCTTCTGTACCTACGGGACAGTACGCATCTTTTCGGTTATCTGAACTAAGTTCCTATGGGAGTCTGACCGTTCGATACTAAGTGAGTCATATGTAGCAACTGTACCTTTGGGACACTATGCGGTCATTCTAGTTGTCTGAACCAATGATCCTACGGGAGTCTAAGTGTCCAGCATCATTATATGTCTTCTATAGACAATCTATATCGTAGTATCGTTACGTGTTGGGCAATATTAGGCCGAGGTTTAGAGATCGACGTGATGGGAGATTGCTCAGAGAGCTTTTGCTATGAGAGTACAGACAGCATATCCTGAAGGTGCGTGTGGATGGATTGTCATCGGAGTAGTAGTCAACGGCTATCACTGAGGACATGCGGTAGTCTGAGAGTTGTGTTAGAGGGTAGGTGCGCATGTATTTGACAAAGGCCTTATCAACTCTACTCTTTTTGTGATATCTTGGCACTTTTATTCACGATTGTGTACGTGATATTTGTCCCTGAATTCTGCGTGTTGCCAGTGGGCCTCGCGGTGGTGTGGGTAGGTGATAAGTGTGTTTTGTAATCCTTTTTCCTTGTCTTTGGTACCGGTTTCTCTTGTGGAATCGCTCTTTGCAGCGGTTTCTAGGCTACATACGCTTCTCCTAGCTTGTTTTAGGTTCCTAAGGCCAATCTTGGAGAAATGGAATGATTCTGACTCGTTTCCGACACATTTGGAGCCAACGAAGAGAAGTGACGATCACTCGGTAGGTTAGACTCGATCCGAGCCCTTGGGACCCATTTCCGAGCCTTTGGGACCCTATCCCGAGCACCGAGAATCGATAAGAAGCCTATGAAGAGCAAGAAGGGACCTATGAGATCATATTTGAGGCCTACAAGATCCATCCCGGTCGGGATTACATCCATCACGACCGAGACGAAGAGGGAAAGCAAACAGGAGCTTCTGGAGCTCCATCCCGACCGAGATGAAGAACTTCCTGACCGGGATCAAGCCTTCCCGACCGGGAAGAGCATAACACCGCCCGGTGTTATGCATGATCCCAGTCGGGACCACTCCATCCCGGTCGGGAAGGGCCTAGTTCAGCCCGTGTTTCGTATTTTCTCCTCCCTTATTCTTGTAACCCTATATATACCCTCCTCTTGTATTGTTTTAAGCACCAACCCTTAGATTAGAGAAACCCTAGACTACTTTAGGTTAGATTAGTGTAGATTAGTTTTATCCCTCTTTAATTACTCCTTAATCTTAGGTTAATCTTTGTATTATTGGAATTCTTGAAGATCTCTACCACGATTGACAACCTTGGTGGATGTATTTGGGTTTTTCTCTATATATGCTAGATTTCTTCTTTTCAACTTCTCTTGTTTGGTATAATCTCTCTTTTCCCTTCTCTTAATCTTTTATTGTTAGTCAAGTTTTAATCTTTGTCCTTTGTTTATTGTATTGTTCATCCTTGTTGTTCTTCATTATGAATGTTCTTGTTCTTGTGTTTGTTTCTCATGTTTGTGTTAGTTTTAGTTTAGATATGTGTGATTAGTCTATTGCTAGGATTAGTAGGGGAATTGGGTGTCTAAATGGGTGATTAAGGGTTTGTATAGATTGTTGGTGGAAGTTTTTGTTGCTTCCTAAATGTATGCATAGACCATCTTTGATGAAATGCTTGAATGACTTGTAGTTCTAAATGCATGTTTTCTTGCCTTTTTCTTGTGACCTTGTATGTCGCTAGGATGGGTTCTTGTGCGAGAGCGAGGAACCTCTAGGTCGGTTTTGGAGCGAGAGCCCGGATTATACTTAGATAGCTTGACTACCCCTTCACCTTTACTCTTCCTTGATCATTTCATCACCTTTGAACCCAACCTAATCCTAGTCCTTTTCCTATTATATTCTCCATCCTTTTTGTCATTGTTTCCCTAGTTAGTTGAATCCTTTAGCTTTAGTTGTCATACTTAGTTTACTCTTAGTTATAGTCTTCTCCCCCTTCTTAATTTTAGCTTAGTTTAGCTTGTTGACCTAGTCAAGTCTTTAGGTGACCTTAGTCTAGACACCTCTTTCCGTCCCCGTGGACTCGACCCGACTTACCCTTTCTACCCAATTAGGTTTAGTTGGTTTTACTTGATCGGTGGGATCCACGACAAATCCCTCCCATCAATTTGGCGTCGTTGCCGGGGACGGTGTGCATGTTTAGACTTAGTTTGCTTAATTACTTGACTTTGTCTTTGTTTTTTTTTGTTTTTCTTTGTTTTCCTTTGCTTCTTGTGTGTGTGAAGTTTATTTCCTTCTTGTCTAGTGCCCAAAAAGCACTAGACTTCTCACGTTTGCTCCTAGTCTACAGTTTGTGCCTAGAGGTCGTGACCATGCTCTTCTTTACAACTTAGAGCCGCATCAACGGACGGTTGCTAGATTGAGAGGTCCTCAACCGGGAACGAGCCACGATTTTCGAGCAAAACTTGAGGATTGATCTAAACTCCCCACCTATAGAAGCCGCCATAAATTACTCCTCTCCCTCTATGAATCAAGAATATGCCATGACGTCTCCTACCTACTAACAAGCTTCATAGGGTAATCAAGACACCCGTGGGTATGAGTTTCAAGGACATGGAAACGGCTACCAACAAATGAATGCTTATAAATCCTATGATCATGGTGGCTATTACTCAAGCTATCATTGTTAACCCACCATGTTTCATCATGTTACTTCAAATGGGAGCCAATTTCCCCAAAACCCACCATATTACCCCTTCACCTTTACTCTTCCTTGATCATTTCATCACCTTTGAACCCAACCTATTCCTAGTCCTTTTCCTATTGTATTCTCCATCCTTTTAGTCATTGTTTCCCTAGTTAGTTGAATCCTTTAGCTTTAGTTGTCATACTTAGTTTGCTCTTAGTTATAGTCTTCTCCCCCTTCTTAGTTTTAGCTTAGTTTAGCTTGTTGACCTAGTCAAGTCTTTAGGTGACCTTAGTCTAGACACCTCTTTCCATCCCCGTGGACTCGACCCGACTTACCCTTTCTACCCAATTAGGCTTAGTTGGTTTTAATTGATCGGTGGGATCCACGAAAAATCCCTCCCATCAATTTGGCGCCGTTGCCGGGGAGTTTACCCTTCACCTAAACCACATTATGAGCCCCAAAACCCACAATGCTACCAATCATCTCAACCTCACTATCAACAATATGATGCCCCTCCCCTTGGGCATCATCAAGATTTTCAAGGAGCATTACAAGACCCCATTGACCACCAAATGCCCAACTTGGAGTTATTTCAATCGATTCTTCAAATGCAAAAAAGCCAACAAGAAATGGCCATCCAATTGCAAAAGGACTATGAAATCTTGGCCCAAATCCGAAGGGAAAATGAGGCGATGGATGCTCGATTAAATGCTATAGCGGCTAAAACCGTAATGTCTTCAACTCGAACGTCACAACTAGACGTAGGGTGCTCGTTTGAGCAAGAAAAGCAACCCAATCATGAAGCCGCCGACGAAGTCCCTTTGGGAAGCGAGACTTGCTATGAAGAACCTTAATTGTCTACCCAAGAAGAGACGAATGAGGAAATGACCCTTGATGAAGGCATTGTTGGTGAAGAATTGGAGGAGGTTAGTGAGTTGAATAAGGTGGTTGGAGTTGTGAAGTCATTGGGTGAAAATGATGAACTCAAGTTGCCCTTGTGCGAAAATAAGGAAAAACATCAAGAGCCTCTTGCAAGTAAGCGAAGCAATGGTTTGGAAGAGATTGAAACTGCCGGTAGAAGTTTCAATTCTCTCCTCCAAGATGATATGAGGACAAGCGATGAAGATGGAGAACCACAACTTGAGGAAGGTATGGGGATGTGCAATAGGGAAATGAGGCCAAAAACGCTTTTTGTGCCTCGTGTCAACTACTTGAAGCTTGCTTGTGATTGGAGACGGTGCTTAGGGAGGAAGAGGTCATTAAAAATGGAGGCATCAACGCGGTAATATACCACACTTGGAGGCAACGTAATCAAGCAAAAAACGAAGCTAGTATCAAGAGACCGACTCATGTAATTAAGGAGATAAAAAGCGAACTAAGTAGTTTCATTAAAAACAATAATCAGAAAAGGCTGAGTGACAAGGACAAATCCTTCATTTTGAGGATTACCGGTTAATAGCCACATTTGTAAATTTGTGATTATTTATACAATTTTACCCTTTATCCAAAAAAGAAGAGGTCATTAAAGCTTGTAGGATGGAAAGACCCCGGAGACAACATGAAAGATGACGTTGGGTCTTTGGATGACTTTTTGCTTCCGATATGGAGGCTTTGGAGGATAGCTTGGCTTTGGTACTCAATGAGCCCTCATTATGATGTGGCTCGAGCATTTGACTTGCTCCTCCGAGCCCTTGATGGCTATGGATAAGAAGGAAGAGTCCACCATTCTCGGTTTGACGGAGTTCCTCAAGAACCGTCATGTTGTATATTCCTCTTTCCCCCTTCTTTTGAGTTTTTGTGTTTGTATTTGTGTGTTTGGTCTCTAAGTTTGATTTGTTTTGTGGAATTCTTGTAATTTGGTATTTTGATGAGGGATGTGAGGGAGGGATCTTTGATGGAAATTCTTGAGTTTAATTGATAGGTTGATAGTGCAGATGAAGTTTCGAGAGGAGTTGTTGATGATAGAAGCTTGGATCTTGGGCAAGGAAGTCGGTTTTTGAGCTTTTGACAAGATTTTGGGGACGGGATTCTAAATCCCGATGTATTATTTGCCTTGTGGGTAAAGCTACTAAGGAATGAAGTGCTTGAGAGGCCATCCCGACGTGATGGGTGTCATCACGACCGAGATGAAGTGGGCATGAAAACAGAAGCTACTGCCGAGCAATCCCGACCGGGATCATGGTAATCCCGACCGGGAAGGCACCATCCCGACCGAGATGAGGTCTGTCACGACCGGGATAGTGCACAGCAGCCTCATTTGCCTTTGTTTCTCCATTTAAGCCCCATCCAACCACTTAATACCCCCTCCCAACCTCCCTACTCACCCTTGCCTCTATCATTTCACCCTTACACTTCATATTTACACCTTCATCTCATCTTATCATCACTATACACCGAGCTTAACCTCAAATCCCACCCTCATTACACAAATGCAAGCCCAGTACTTCAACCATGCGACTACATTTAGGAGGAGGAGGAATAGCAATGATGAAGACAAGCAAAGTGCCGATAACGATCATTGAGGCGATGGAGATTATTGAGTTGCTAACAGTTTGGTAGGCGACTCTCCTTTCTTTTCCATCTATTATTGCTAGTTTCCCTTTGTACGTTCCCCTTCCCTTTATCCTTTTGGTGTCATGGCGGCCCTCAGGGCCTTGGTTGTTTTTGCTCCCGATTCTCGATGACGTGACTACATCGAGAGTCATTTCAAAAATCCAAATTAGCAAGTATTTTCACTTTTTCTCTATCTTTTATTTCCTTTTGGTAGGATTTACACGGATTTATGCGGAATCCGGGCTAGGTGACTTGATTACACCTAGCCCTCCTCTGCAATTTCCTTTTATTTTGTTCTTTTTATTTCTTCCCCCATCCATATCTTTTCTCGTCTCGGCCCTTGGAGACTTGATTACACCCCGTCCGGACACACTTTACCCTTTCTTCACTTTCATTTTTGATTTTTAGTTTTATTTTCCCTTTTTCTCTACTTTTTAGTGCCTTCCACACACTACCGATCGAGCATGAGGACATTGCTCGGTTTAAGTGTGGGGGAGCGATATCCTAGCCTAGTTTAGTTTTATTTTCGTAGTTTTTTCAAAAAAATCTAAAAGAAAATCATAAAAATTTGAAAAATTTCATAAAAACCAAAAAGATTTTCTTTTGTGTCTTTTTCTTGTGTGTCTTTGTGTCGTATATTTGTTGTGTTGTGTGTTTTGCTCCCCCGATTTCCTTGTAGGTTGCGTAATCGTCGATAAGTTTTGGAAAGTTCTTGACATCCGGTATTATCCTTCTATCTCTTTCTCCTTTTTCCTTTCTGTGGAGTTTGGAGGATATTTTGTGATGGTGTGTGCTCGGGGGGAGCTTTTTGGAGTTTGTTGTTGATGTGGGTGCTTGTTTGGAAGATTCGGGGTGGTGATTGTTTATTTCCTCGTGTTTTTATTTTGTTTTGTCTTGTTTCGTTTCATTTTCTTTTGTCTTTGTTTTTCTGTTGTGTAGTTTGTGTCTAGTGTAGAAAAGGTTTTTGAAATCCCGGTTTTGAGGCTAGTGCGCAAGTGTTTACTTTCCCTTCCTAGTGATATGAATCGAGTCTTGAACTTTAGTCTAGTAGAATGACTTTAAATCAATAGTTTCGTTAGTTTCTTACCTTGAGTCCACCTAGTCTACTAGGGATTTACTGCGGGATTTGCATTTTGACCACTTTGTCCACCCACGGAGTGAAAAGGCCTTGGTTGTCGAGTCTCGTTTCTTAGGTGACCGTGTTCGAAATTGTTTGATTAGTCCAAGTTTCCACCTTTTTGTGGGTTTGAAGGAAGACACCATCCCGACTTACCCATTTCCTACCTTCTACACATTTACCACAAATAAGTTGCAATTTGTTGAAGTTTCTATACTTGGTTGTGATTGAATGCCTACAATACATGATTTATCCAAAAGGCAAACCAAGTCAAAAAGAGAAAGAAAAAGAAAAAGAAAGAAAGAAAATAAAGAAGAAAAAGAAAAGGCACAACAAATCAAAAACAAAATACAAAAGAAGAAAAAGAAATGGCATAGCAACTCAAAACCAAAATGCAAAAGAAAAATGCCAAAGAAAATCATCTCACAAAAAATTCTCACCCCTCAAAAATTAGCCTTTTACCGACTGTTATCGTGAAGAGCCTACCAAAGGACCGAGTCCCTAGGAAGGATGATAGCGGTAATAGTCGGTCTTCCCTCATTTTGCAAACATTATCCACCTTTTTACTTGGACTAGTTAGGCGATTTTTGAGCATGGGACGACCCTCTTGGCTTGTCGCTAAAGGGGGCAGGGTTTCACTTTACCCAGTGCTGACTAACTACGTGGTTCATCCTTTTTCCATCCCGCCTATCGTCCTGTAGTACGTTCTTAGAAGGTTAGGAGGACCTAGGTAAGTTATCAACGTTTTTATTGCTTTGTTGTCATACTATAAGAATCTTGTCCATTTCGGTTTGTATTATTAGCTTGGGAACGTTGTCACTTACCTTGAGTCCTTAACCGGTGCTTCTTTCACCGCTTTGTTGAGGGAATCGGTATTTGTTTCTTCTTGGATGCAACTGATTGTTTGTTTGTTCGTTTGTTTGTGTGTGTGTGTTTTCGTGTTCCGTTGTCGCAAGACCTCACTTGCCTTGCGGAGAGCACTTCTCCTCTAAGGGTTCTCGCGTGAGTTGAAAGGGTGTGGGGTGCGATAATACTCACTCGGTTAGTGGTCTACTTTCTGTTAGTTTAGTAGTTAGTTCGTCCTTACTCGAGGGCGAGTAAGGGTTAAGTATGGGCGAGTTGATAAGTGTGTTTCGTAGTGCTTTTTCCTTGTGTTTAGTCCCGGTTTCTCTTGTGGAATCGCTCTTTGGAGCGGTTTCGAGACTACTTACGCTTCTTCTAGTTTGTTTTAGGTTCCTAAGGCCAATCTTGGAGAAATGGAATGATTCCGACTCGTTTCCGACACATTTGGAGCCAACGAAGAGAAGCAACGATCACTCGGTAGTTTAGACTCGATCCCGAGCCCTTGGGACCCATTCCCGAGCCCTTGGGACCCAATCCCAAGCACCGAGAATCGATAAGAAGCCTATGAAGAGCAAGAAGGGACCTATGAGATCATATTTGAGGCCTACAAGACCCATCCCGGTCGGGATTACATCCATCACGACCGAGACGAAGAGGGAAAGCAAAGAGAAGCTTCTGGAACTCCATCGCGACTGAGAAGAAGAGCTTCCCGACCGGGATCAAGCCTTCCCGACTGGGATCATGCATAACACCGGACGGTGTTATGCTCTTCCCGGTCGGGTAGAGACTGATCCCGGTGTTATGCATGATCCCAGTCGGCACCAGATCCTTCCCGGTCGGGACCACTCCATCCCGGTCGGGATCATCCTCATCCCGGACGGGAAGGGCCCAGTTCAGCCCATGTTTCATTTTTCCGCCTCCCTTATTCTTGTAACCCTATATATACCCCCCCTGTTGTATTGTTTTAAGCACCAACCCTTAGATTAGAGAAACCCTAGACTACTTTAGGTTAGATTAGTGTAGATTAGTTTTATCCCTCTTTAATTACTCCTTAATCTTAGTTTAATCCTTGTATTATTGGAATTCTTGAAGATCTCTACCACGATTGACAACCTTGGTGGATGTATTTGGGTTTTTCTCTATATATGCTAGATTTCTTCTTTTTAACTTCTCTTGTTCGGTATAATCTCTCTTTTCTCGTCTCTTAATCTTTTATTGTCAGTCAAGTTTTAATCTTTATCCTTTGTTTATTGTATTGTTCATCCTTGTTGTTCTTCATTATGAATGTTCTTGTTCTTGTGTTTGTTTCTCATGTTTGTGTTAGTTTAAGTTAAGATATGTGTGAGTAGTCTCTTGCTAGGACTGGTAGGGGAATTGAGTGTCTACATGGGTGATTAAGGGTTTGTATAGATTGTTGGTGGATGTTTTGGTTGCTTCCTAATTGTATGCATAGACCATGTTTGATGAAATGGTTGAATGACTTGTAGTTGCAAATGCATGTTTTCTTGCCTTCTTCTTGTGACCTTGTATGTCGCTAGGATGGGTTCTTGCAAGAGAGCGAGGAACCTCTAGGTCGGTTTTGGAGCGAGAGCCCGGATTATACCTAGATAACGTGACTACCCCTTCACCTTTACTCTTCCTTGACCATTTCATCACCTTTGAACGCAACCTAATCCTAGTCCTTTTTCTATTGTATTCTCCATCCTTTTAGTCATTGTTTCCCTAGTTAATTGAATCCTTTAGCTTTGGTTGTCATACTTAGTTTGCTCTTAGTTATAGTCTTCTTCCCCTTCTTAGTTTTAGCTTAGTTTAGCTTGTTGACCTAGTCAAGTCTTTAGGTGACCTTAGTCTAGACACCTCTTTCCCTCCCCGTCGACTCGACCCGACTTACCCTTTCTACCCATTTAGGTTTAGTTGGTTTTACTTGATCGGTGGGATCCACAAAAAATCCCTCTCATCAGTAGGCTTCTGCGAGTTGTCGTCTACATCATCAGCACTGTTCTCCCCCGTGATTAGAGTTCTAAATCAAATCATAGCTGTTGTTCGATCCTATTGAGCACCAGGGGTGAGATGTAAACCTTCTATTATCGATATGATTGGCGGGATTGATGTTCCCATCCGCACTTATGGTGAGATACAAGCCTTAAGTGTGCATGAGACATTAGTAGTCACGTTTGGTGCATTATGTGAAAGGAAACCATTGTTTTTAAAACTAAATGACTACAGTTTCTAAATCATATGTTTCGGTATACCTCATTATTATTCAATATACATATGATAAATTAGTTTGAATGAACACATATGTTCAAAAGTTATATACTCGTCGTGTTTCACATGTCACATGCTGAATGAGTTGATTCACATGACGTATGCTCGATGATGATATATCCATTATGGTTCTCATGTTATTCACAAGATGGATGCTTTACTGTTTACTTCTCTCATGTCATTCACATGATGTATGCTTTACTGTTTTATTTCTCACATGCTACTCACATGAAGTATATTTTACTTTTTGCTTTTCACATGCTATTCACATAATGTATGCTTTATTGTAATTCACATCGCATGCTTGTTTCACATGCCATTATATTCACATGCTAAACTGAACTCACTTCATTTGTATCTCACATTGTATACATGTCGAATTGTAATGTGACATGCCTGCTTATCTATTAATTAGATAACCTAAAGATTGTACTACATTGATTATTCGGGGCCATGTTAGAAGGACGGTTAGGTTACTCCCACTAAGTGGGACATGTATAATTAAATATGCATTCAGGTTGACGAACCCTCAAGACTGGACATAGTGTCATTCATGAGTGCAAGAGATACAGTGTGGCAGATGAGAGTGTCAAACTATAAATCTTGTAACACAAAGTTTGTCAGACTATTGTATTTAGAAATTTGTAATTCGGTTTTCAGTTGTTGTATTTTAACAAACGGTTCATTTATCGGTAAAAGACTAACTTGAGTCGATGGTTTTTAATTTTTACCCCTTTTTGTGACTTAATTATTTTCCGCCTTGTTAATTAATATCATTGGAAGAACCGAGTTGTTACAGTTGGTATCAGAGCGACCTTGAGACCGTGTGTAACTATGTGTGATGCATATTTAAATCACCTATCGAGGGAACGCGCCTGGAGCTCATGACGAGTGTCTAAAGTGTCTAAAACATGTAGAACATTTACGATCACTAAATGGGAGATTCACTAGCATAACCCTAGGATCAAATAATATACTTGGGTAGAATCTCTGGATAGGTAGAACTACTAAGGATTACCCGTACCGTCCGATTTAGGTTTTGGCCTCTTGCTTGTTTTTGCATGTTATCTGCATTGTTGAATGTAGAGTGATTGCCCTAACTTTTAGCCTATTGGCTAGTTTTAATTTTTTTGTGATGGACGTGATAACTAAGATAAAGCACTTGAAGCCATCAATATCTCAAGTCTGGTAGAACACCCTTGCAAGTACAAATAGACGCATCTTCCCAATCAACTATAGTAGCCAAATAAAGTTGGACCATGTTGACGTATGAAGTGAAGTTATGCAGACGAGATGTAACATACAAGAAAATCAAGTGCAGACGTACGTAAGATAGTAGTCCTCGAGTCCTATTTAGGTGTCGACTTACACTTGACCGAGACTCTACTTACCTATATAACTCGTATATCGGAGATCATTTGTTAGCCTAAATTGTAGTCATGGAAATGAACCCTTCTTGACCGTATTCATTTCACAGTAACACCTTACACCACATCTAATTCATTTTTCTAGCTTATCCTTAATTTCCATCTTTGCCCCACTTTCTTCGTCTAATCAAACAACGATTTGAGTTCAATTCTGAACTATCTTGAATCCTTCCATCGAAATTATTAAACATCACATACAAAGCTTTCCTTCATGTCTAACATCCATACCTTCATAAATCAAAGAACGCCTTTTACTCTTTCATTTTTTTTGGATAAATTGTTCATCAATCAGATCCTACATTTGAACCTAACCCTTGAACTTTTTTTTTTTGGGGAAAGGTAAGAATATATATTAAAGAATAAAGAATTACATTCTTAAAGTTACATCAGTTGCCCAATAAGGATCGTAATGAATTTACTATCCTTGTTACTAAACTTTTGATTACATTTGCTTTTGCAATAATCAAAGAAGTCCTCCTTAATTCGGCCAGCCAACTTCTCGGGATGAAGGAGTGTTCCTTCTATTCTAGCATTAGTCCTTTGTAACCAAATGTGATACGAAATCGAATTGATTAAACCGTTCTTTATGGCTCTCTCCGTTCATTATTCCTAACCCTTGAACTATCCATGAACAAACTTCTAATCTTTTCTAAAGAAGTTTTCAACCCAACTTATTCCTTCCTTCGTGAACTAGTTCTTAGGTATGACTACTCATCCTGAGTCTTTCGCTTATTTCACCTTCGTATATTATGGCTCAGCTAAACTTAGTCTGACATATTCCTATCTGATGGAACCTTTCATATTTACCGTTCTAACTTATTTACTTCTCATTTCTTCAGCTTGCTTCCTATTCTTTTAGACTGCTATCAAACTGCATGTATGCTAACATCAAACATATTCATCGTCTTTTATCTCTACCTTGTTACCATTTCCTCTTTCCAAATTTGTCATAACCGTTGACAATGAAGATAAACTTCAATACTCTCAGTTATTATTCTCATCAACCCAATTCAAAATTCTTAAATATTTATTCTTCAACCTGTTTTCTAAGTACATTTCTACGTGTTGAATGAACCATGGTTACAACTTATCGGAGTGCAGTGGAAGCACGATGAACCCATAAACCACTCAGAATGGACATAGTTATAGTAATGTACTTGAAGTATCCAATATTCTTCCAAACCAACGACAATAGGATCACCCAATCTTTACCCTTTTAGTCAACCTATAATTATTATATTGGACATAGGAACCTATTGATTTTTGGAATGACAAGAGGTTGGAAAAAGATGAGAACCAACTAATGTTTTTGAGTGTTGATCTTAGATTCAATGATCTTGAGGATTATTAATTTTAACCAATGATTGAGAGGTTTAGAGATTGTAACTTGAGGATAGTAATGAATAACGAAAGATTGGAAGAATTAAAGTTGTAAGCTAAGGAAAGGTAAGAAAGAATAACACTGATGGAAATCTAACCCACATACATATAAGTAATGAGTACTTGATGAGAAACTTAGTCATACATTTTTTTGTGGAATTTAGAACCCTTTTGTTTGAGTGTTTTTGAGGATTAAGTTTGTTAACATACGAGTTTTGTGGATGAGTAACTATTACTAATAACAAGAGAGGTGTTACCTTTATGAAAAGATATCGGGCAAAAGAAGCAGTAAAGAATACTAAGGGATAGAATGTAACAATGCCTATGGTAGTTATTTTGAGGACTAAGAGAATTGTATGAAAATTTTGAAGAATGGAACTTGTATTCTGATGATAAGATAAACTTGTATTCTGATGATAAGTTCCGATTGAACGAATTTATGGAACTCTTAGCCAACTCATGAATAGTTTTAGAATTGATAAATCGAGGTTAATAGCCAATGATTGAAAAGAGAACCCTTATTATCTGAGGACTTGTAACTTGAGTGGGTAGACTTCCAATGAATTCGTTAATTATAATTTTTAAATTCGAGAATATAGATGAAACCTCATAAAACTTATTTGGATTGTTTAAATCCAAATTGAATGTAAGGTTGTGTAACCTCTAGAGAAAAATCCTTGAGGAATGGAAATACTGAACCTTATTGGTTATTAGGGAGTGGACTAAAAGAATTAAGTTAATCAGTATAATTGATGTAACACCCCAGATTTTATGAATACAATTAATTTAAAATTATATTCGTATTTTTATTTTTGTTTACGATTTAACTCGTAAATCTTAAAATTATTATAAAACAAATTTATCGTTTAATCGTTTCATACTCTAAAATTCTATTTGACTCGGAAATTCTTCTTATATTTAAAACATATTTTTATTTCCGTTTCGATTCATTTTATATATTTAATTTAATTTTTATCGAAAGCCTATTTTGACGATTTAAATTCTAAATTCTTTTTATTTATTATTTAAAGTCGAAAATTCTATTTTCGGCTCGAGGCTCATTTATTTTAAGTTTCGTCAAAATATTTATTTTCTTTCCTCGAGAAATCAATTTAATTCACTTTATCGAAAAAATTTATTATTTATCGGGAAATACTATTTGATCGTCTAATTATTTATTTCTATCAACTTCGTTTTCGTCTCGAGTACTTTATTTATTCTTTTTTTTTTGCGGCCCGATTATTTATTAATTTTATTGACTCGTCTTAATTCACTTTCGTGGGTCAGTCAGCTTATCGTTACAGAATTAGTTTCTTACTCAATTCTTTTAATCAATCCTTATTATTCTTTTAACCCCCTTGTTTTCCCACTTGTTAATTACGTAAACCTCCCCCTTCTTTTCTTCTCCACCGCTTAAACATCCCCCTTAATTCACTGATGATTCATTCACTCCCCTTTACTCCTTGTTTAATTCCACCGCCTCATATGTTCACTCCCTCACCTCTTCATTCCCTTTTTCAGTTTTCTTCGTCTTCTTTCCTTTTTCAGTCCTCTTTATCATTCCATCTCTAGCCTTCGTCCATCATCTATCTCCGTCTTCTTCTTTATTTTGCTCCGACAAACATCCTGTTTCGTCGATGTTTCGATCGACCGCCATCGTTAATCGAGTCTTTTGCCCTTCGGCCTGCTATTATTTTCGTACCTCTGCTTCTATCGGTTGTTACCTCGAATCCTTCAAGGTATTCCCTCGTCCTTCTTACTCTCGTCCCCTGTTTTCGGTAATTTGATGGTTGTTATTGCTGTCCATTTTTCCTGTTGTTCTACTTCTTGTCGTTGTGCTGTTGTTGCCGCTGTACGGCTATCATCCTTCTCCTAATTTCGCTATTTCAGTTCTTTCTCGCTCTTCTTCTCACTTACTTTTCTTTCCCCTGTTTTCGTTTCGTTTTTTGTTCGGCTGCTGCGTGTTGTTTGTTACGGAATGCGATTTATCTGATGTGACTTTGCTGCTGTTACGTTCTACTGATTCCTACCGATTTTCTTCCTCTTCTGTTCTCGTTCTTAATTGCTGCTGCTGCTGCGTTTTCTGCTGCTCGTCATTTGGTTGTTGATGTCGCCTCTCTGTGCTGTTGCCTGATGTTGTTTTTACAGCTGCTATTCTTCTGTCATGTCGGTTGCTGTTCGTTTTTGTGTTGTTGCTGTCCGTGCTTGTCACTACGGCTGCGTCATCTCCGGGTCTTCTACTGTTACTCGTTGTTAATGCTACTGCAAATCCTTGTCACCTTCTCTGATTTCTTTTCAATCATACTGTTGTCTTTGCTAATGTTGATGCTACTGTTTTGTCGACCGATACTGCTTCTTACGAGTCCTTCTTACTCCCTTCCGTCCCTTCGTTCTTGTTTTGGTTCGTTGTATGTTTGATAGTGCTACCCGTTTCCTATTTCTGCGGCACTTTTGTGACGATTCACACCTTTACTTTGTTGTATTCGATTCTATTAAGTTCAGCCTCCGGGTTTCTATTTGTCTCATACATTCCTTTCCATCTTGTGTCAAATACCCTTGTCTCATTCCATTGTTATGTCTTATCGATTGTCGTGGTGGACCTTGTTCTAGAAGATTTCCGATTCTACCACTTGGAGTCTAAAGGCGTCACTATTAAAGTTGGAGCTTGGGTTGATCAAGAGGGACTTCGTTTTGGATATCGACTTAAGGTAACTTTAGGACGTTACTCGATTTTATATCGTATGTTTGAGTAGTAGTATGTAGTAAATATTTTAACTCCGGTTTTCTACTTTTAGCTATTTATTATTTGCTAAAAATATATCTTTAAATCGTGCGTATTATATATTTTCACAAGTTCGATACCGTTTTATAACTCGTTAGTAATTTAATTATTTACGATCGTTGTAATATTTTGGTTGGTTATCGTGACACTAGTAACTAAATAATTACTATTTCATATTTTCTTCGTATTTCGTTAATTTATAATTTTCACTCAAAATCGTATTTTTATATTTTAATCGAAATTTGTATACTTGTTAATAAATTAATTTTCGTTTTATGATTTATTCTAATAAATGAGAAAATAGTCGATTTTGTTTTAAATAAATTTTTAGTGGAGACTATTTTGACTAATAATTTCCTATTTGTTTCCGATTGACTATTTTTATTAAAATCCGTTTTACTTATTAATAAAAACTACCTGTTAAAAATAATTTGACATCTTCGTAATTTTCATTTCATTTATAAAACTCGTTGACTTAATTAATTTTGATATCATTTTTCTTAAAACGTCTGTTTTCTAAAATTTATAGTTTTAACTCGATTTCCTAATCCTTTATAAAGTACTATACTTTGACTTATTATATTTTATTTATATTTTGGGTAACGAATTTAGAATTATATTAAAGTTACGATAACAACGATAATAATAAAATGTTAATTTCGTTAGAAATGCTATTTTTAATACATTTCACATATTTTAATAATTTACGTATTTTCTATAATGAAATTTCTATTTTAAGTAAGTTTCTAAAATTAGTAAGTTTCTATTTATAGAAAGTTTTCCTTTTTATATAAAATATTTATTCCTTTTTATCTTCATATTATTTACGATGATTATTTATTTTTGAATATCGATAATGGCTGTTTTGGAGTTATGGAATAAAGACAAGTATGAAGTTAGAGTAATATAGTCTGGGATGTACGTTTTTGCCATCAGCTATAAAGCCGGTGCGCCCATTTGGGGCACCTTTTGTCGTTGAACTGAGCATGGTTTGTGTTCAGGAGAGTGTGCCTTGTGCCCTTAAACTTAGATATTGCATCATGTAAGTCGCGTCGGGTTGAACTGGATATGGTTTGTATCCAGGAGGGGTGTATACTACTTAAACCAGGACCTCGCTGCACGCAGTCCTGTTATAATTGAGTTGCCTAGTTAGAGACTGGATTCTGTTATGAGTTAAGTCTACAGTTCTCGAAACTAGTTTCCAGTATTATCCTAGGGAAAGTCTAGCCTTGTGCACACTGATCGAATTTCCATAACGCCAGTTTTGAATATTTATATTATCCATTGATTTTGACTTGCGGGTTGGCAAGTGCTTTAAGTTTCGTTGAAAACTTATTTTTATTATATCATTTTTAATGTTTTCTCATATTAAGTATTTTGATATAATAATACTATTATTTTTTCATATGATATAATTTGGCTGGGAGAACGTCCGAGTTACTCCCCACTGACGTGGCTGTTATGTTTATAACTGTTGGAAATATAGGGTCACTATAGGGGCGATATATAACTAGTAAATACACGTTGTTGTGCCGTGGTATGAAGGCCACTGAATGAGAAACGAAATCGCCCCGACTACGGTACAAATCGGAATGGGCGTCGTCCCCCAAGGTCACACAACACTCCTAAAAGGTTGTGTACTCAACCATTAGGAGTTGAACTCGATGGTATACTCAGAATTTATCAAAGAGATTTAGATGATATAGTATTTGATGTATATTCTCATGTATTTCATCATTCTCATAACTCTCACTTTATATAATAAGTGTTATATGAGACTAACCTCAAAAGGTATCTAAAGTCACTTTATGATGAAAAATGAATTATCATTATTCTAAATATAATGACAATCATAACCATGCTAATAAATTAGGTTTAATATGCTACTAATGGGAGATGCTCTTACTATGCAAGAATGATCAACAATTTCACTTTGCATTATTTCTAACAATCCCCCACTAATGCAAATGATAAACAGAAAACAAAAATCCTGAGCATATGAAAAGGTTGACACTTAGACGTTAATATCTTTCGATTTGAATTAACGTATTAGTGAAATGAGTCAACAACTTACTTACATCAAGAGAATATCATTCGATTTGAATTCCTTATTGCATTTCGGTTGAATTATCCTCACAACACATGTCATACCTTAAGTTCCACACGAGTTCCGCAATATGATTCAACAAATTTATGGCCAAATGAACCTTGGGATTTTGATGAGTGCTCTAGAAAGATAACTCAATCTCTCATAGAAGGAGGCACACCCTTCACACCCACTTTGGTGATTATATCAAGTATATCTCCACATAACCCACTCACTTATGAGCTATAGAATCATTAAGAGCTCTAAAGCTCAACCTCTCAATACTACGATGAATTCATCAAGTCCTTCACAACAGGACCACCCAAATATAGGGATATAGATTCATTAAGAAGAATATCTCAACCTCTATCATTACGGTGATCTCATCAAGTCCGTCTCACAAGGACCACCCAAATTCGGGCTATAAGACCATTAAGAGCTGTATGCTCAACCTTTCAAATACACCAAACTATATTTGATGATTTCAACTCTCTCAAATCTGCATAATACATGTGTGTAATTCACTACACATCAATTTTAGCAATACAAAGCTGAAATTAACATCAAACATTGCATAGCAATTAATGCCCCTACAATTATGCAATAAATATTAAGCTCTCAATCAGCATGCATTACCCCGATAAGGTTAAAGGAGCAAAATAATACGCATACATAATACATAAAATTATAACAGTCTTCTCAATAGACTTAAAATAAAATTATTATAAAGATGAAAGCTTACTCATGATCATTGTGCATCTCACCTTGTGATCCAACATCTTTATAAATATCCAACATGTTGCAATTCTCAATATTGCACCATATATACATCATCATTCTTATATTAGAGAACAATGATTTCGATGATTGTTTCACTTATATATTCTTTTTGCAAATCCAAAAATTAAAATATATATCATTTACTCACATAAAATCAATCATCATAATCTCATATAGTGTGGTGTAAGCCAAATGTACAACATAAATAAATGGACCTTACGCAACCATTATTTATGGACTTAGCCAAAAATTAAAACTCTTACATTTGGTTCCATTATTCATGTATAAAACACGTTATCGATCCTCTCTTTCCCCCACAATTAGAGATATACATACTCTTCACAAATTATAAGATATCAACTTTAAAATTGATGCATGAATAATTTTATCAAATAAGTTGAATGACTTCCCCCACATGTTGTCACACTAGAAATAGTGATAAACATAATCGTTCAAACAAAATGTACAAATTATTCATTCATTAATCATCTCAACTTTAGATATCAAATAATTGGGTCTGACAATTGATCTATTCCATAATCTATTCTTAGAGTAATTTATCAAATAAGTCATCCAATTATTTAATACATACTTGATCAAGATTATGCATGTCAATAAAAATAAAATATTTAACCCCCACATATAGCTTATTTTACTCAAGTGAGCATTGATGCGTCTCTAGTGTGAAGTTAAATTCTCCTTCCAAATGTATCCAAAATAATTTACAAGACAAGTACACACGTGCCTTTTCAAAACATTAATAAGGATACGAAAAATCACACTAATATATAATCCCAACATATATTATACATATTCAATTTTCTCAAGCAAAACATACATAATGTTCTTAAATTGATTAATGAATAATATTCAATGTCATATATATATTAAGTGCATAGAATAAAATTATAACGGCCATATAATAAATCCAAATATTACTCTCATTACTCATAAGAGCATATAATCTCCACATGGTCATCTTCTAACCATCATAATTTGCACAATAATCTTTTATAATTAATCATTATTATATTACACCACTAATAATCGCATTAATTATTTTATTTGACTATACACATACCATTTTTCATAAACATGAGTCTAAATTTTCTTTCCAAGATGCAATATCAAGACTCGATAAAAGTTTAGGAAAATGTTCACCTTTTTAGTCATATAATATTAAAAATATATGTGCAAATTCATCATTCATCATGAAATATTGAGACTAACACATTCAACATATGTTCAGAAACAACATTAACATCCTACTCTTATCAGATAATTTATCTTCCAATCAATGACGATAAATGATACTCATCTACCAAACGTAATTATTCTATCATCATGAATCACAAGAAGACAAGAAATAAACTCATAGATACCATACCTCATTCTCAAGGATGAATATTGATAATAAAATAAGATAATACCATCCACTCATAAACCTTCAAAAAATTTCAACATACTACCACGACATTGTGTCCCGTTTTACGAAATATAAACGACCGAATCAGCTCACGATCTCAACAAAAGAGTTGTAGCCCTTCTTCTTAGCTTTCCAACGCCATATTACACGTCCAAATCAGAGGTCTAGAGACGGAGTTATTGCAATAATACCAAACTGATGTCTCACCCTCAACGAGATGAATCTTACCAACGAAACAAGATAGCCAATTGAAACAATTCCAATGACAAGTGATGAACACAACCATAATAATAGTGACATAATTTCGTTTCTCAATTGTTGGAAATATAGGGTCACTATAGGGGCGATATATAACTAGTAAATACACATTGTTGTGCCGTGGTATGAAGGCCACTGAATGAGAAACGAAATCGTCCCGACTACGGTACAAATCGGAATGGGCGTCGTCCCCCAAGGTCACACACACTCCTAAAAGGTTGTGTACTCAACCATTAGGAGTTGAACTCGATGGTATACTCAGAATTTATCAAAGAGATTTGGATGATGAAGTATTTGATGTATATTCTCATGTATTTCATCATTCTCATAACTCTCACTTTATATAATAAGTGTTACATGAGACTAACCTCAAAAGGTATCCAAAGTCACTTTATGATGGAAAATGAATTATCATTATTCTAAATATAATGACAATCATAACCATGCTAATAAATTAGGTTTAATATGCTACTAATGGGAGATGCTCTTACTGTGCAAGAATGATCAACAATTTCACTTTGCATTATTTCTAACAATAAGACAGGTATTTGCTGCTGGGTTTTGGGTGTGAGCTAGCGAGTAGCATGGATCTTACTCTTTCTTTATTCATGTAATTTATGGAGTTGTATAACCTGTTTGGTGAATTTTCTCTTTAGCCCTTTTGTAAAAAGAGGCCTTTGTATTGACTTACCATTTCTTTTAATAAGATATAGTTTGGTAGTATGTTGTAATCCCAACTCTACAGTGTTTCTGCCACTGTATTGCGTTAGATTTTCTAGGGGATTACAATTGAGCAAATAAAGGACATTCTTATACTATTGGAGATATCTTTGATTGCAACATCAAGAACCATATCATGTTATTGTAAGCGTTTACTAACATAATTAACTTTATAAAGTATTTCATACCAAATGACTATTGCAACCAAATATTCAAAATCACCAAGTTCATTTTTTGCTAAGGATTTAGCTTCACTTCTTATCTTATAATCGTTATCAGCCTCTCCTACTTGAAGCAAAGCTTCACGTATTAGCAATTTGAAATCTTATAGCTCTAAAACTTTGAACACGACTTTCCCAACGAGTAGATGATAATGGTTTTGGAGTAAGATCGTATACATGTTCCTTAAGAATATTCCATCCTTTGTAAGAATTTGCAAAAATAGTATATATTCGTTGAATGACTACAAAAAAATCACTTGCTTTATTACAACTATTCGCCATATCACATAATGCTAAATTAAGAAGTAAAAAATGCTCGAGAAGTTTTGTCTAAAAGTCTCTTTTGTACACCTTGGTGCTTACCTTTCATATTTGACCCATTATCATAACTTTGTCCTCTCACATTATCAACATCAACGTCAAGTGTTTTCAATTCATTTAGGGGGTGTTTGGTTGGGAGTTTTGGATTGGAATGGAATGGATTTCATCCATTCTATTGTTTGGTTCATACCTTTTGGAATGGAGTTGAAAACCAAAGGGGTTCTAATTCCACCCTAATCCCAATCCATACACTTTCCCCATGATTCTAACTCCACCCCCTTCACGCATTATGCAACACAATTTACAATTCATTCCCGGATCAAACCAAACAAACATTGATAGTCATGGGGTTCTAAGTCCATACCTCCCTAGTTTTGGAATCCATTCCATTCCATTCAATTGTTCAAACCAAACGACCCCTTAATAGAACATCAAAAAGACCTTATCTAGTAATATCGTCTACACACAAAACCCCCAAAAAAGATTCTTTAACACAAACAAAATTAGAATTCACATCAACATATCTCAGAATCAATGACATCTGTTCTTGGTGGCTAATATCGGGAGTACAGTCAAGAACAACAGAAAAATATTTAGCTTCTTTCACATTTTTAAGAATTTCAGATTTAATCGTTGAAGCAATGAGAATTATCAACTCGTTTTAAATAGTATGACCAAGATAATGAAAATGAATTTTGCGGGTACTTGTACGACGAACATGCTCCTGAATAATAGGATCAAACTTTGCTAACGTTTCAATTAATCCTAAAATATTGTCGTTGTTATTTTTATATAATCTTTCCTTTTTTCCACGAAACGCCAAATTTTGTTTTGCTAGAAATTCAACATGTACAATTCCTTGCAACAAATTTTTCAAATGACTTTTCTCCTTTTCCCTATTCTCCCTAGCAATTTTATCAATTGTCTTCTTTCGAACACATTCATGCAAATCATACCAAGTAGTCATATTAGTAATATGTTCGGCACTCATTTCATGCTCCTTCAGTCTACTACTAAGGTGTGCCCAATTCGAAAACCCCTCATTAGCTAATTGACCTCTACCGCCTCCTTTTCTAAATATTTTACAGCAAAAACAGAATATTCTATCAAGCTACTTTGAGTATACGAGTCAATCTCTATCACACCTCTCTCCGTTTGACAAAATTCGCGTAAACCATGTCGAAGAAATTTGTCTAGACCATTTACCTTTGGGCCCCAAATGATAAATCCCTTCGAGGACCTTTGTCCGCTAAAATGCTAATCATATGAGAGTCAAGTACATTCCAATTTCGTGGATCAAAATTATATATCACATTCTGAACATCGTCACGATTTCTAATGTCTTCAACGGTAACATCATCATCGGTCACATTATTACTGTCGGCAGCGATATTATTATTATTATTATCATCATCAACATATTATTAATATTAATATTATTATTATTATTAATAATATTATTATTATTAAATCAAAATTAATATTATTATTATCAGCATCAACATTATTATCTGATAAAATATAAAGAGTTTTTGTATTATTGTAACTTCTTCTTCTTCTTTTTTCTTCCTTGAATATGAATACAAAATGACCCATATTTATAGTATTGTAGATATACCGTATCTAACTTAAACTAGGAAACTAAATCATATCTTAATGAAACAATATTGTCATGCTTCCTAAACCGTTCACACAATATTGTCTTATTGTGTGTTTCCTAATCCTTTACTCAATATTATCCTATTGCGTGTTTCCTGAACCTACTCAGATACCATACTACGGTATCCTCTATTATTCCCCTTCAAATTCATGGTAATTGTTAAAAATTACATGAGTTTGCATAAATTACAAGAAATCCAATATCTTTGATCTTTGATATCTTCGACGGTGATGTCATGAGGATGGTCTTTGGACCGTTTCCGTTCCCCTTCAATTTTTTCGTCACCATTTGTCTATGGTACAATAATATGATATTTTCTTATCGTAAATTAAAAAAATTCGATATCTTGATCTTCGATCTTCATTGCTATCTTCTTCAGGGTGGCACATATACTCTTCCGACTGAAATTCGAACAAGGTTTCCAACTCGTCGATGAACGTCAGGTTTTTCTGACTTGACAATTTTAGACGGTAAACTTTCCGCCAATTTAAATTGCTTGAGAGCCTTCTCGAACTCATAGCAAATTCACAAACGCCATAGATAGAATCATTAACCTCACATCTGTGGGAGAATGAGGTATTGTGGAATACAAATTCAGAGGGGAAATAGGGTTTTTTTTTTTACCAAAACTATGTAAATTTTTTATTTTTTTTTAATATCAATGAATAAATCCCGCCGGTGGGTGCCGTATTTTCAACCCACCCGCAGGGCAGCGGAAATTTTTTGTGTTGTCCTCAAGGATCGAAAGGCTCTGATACCATGATAAAATATAAAGAGTTTTTGTATTATCGTAACTTCTTCTCTCTTTTTTCTTGGATATGAATACAAACTAACCCATATTTATAGTATCATAGATATAACGTATCTAACTTAAACTAGGAAACTAAATCATATCTTAATGACACAATATTATCCTGCTTCCTAAACCGTTCACACAATATTTTCTTATTGTGTGTTCCTAATCCTTCACGCAATATTGTCCTATTGTGTGTTTCCTAAACCTACTCAGATATTGTACTACGGTATCCTCTATTACTTGACTTTTTTTCTGGGTAATTGCGTGATCTAGTGATCCTACTTTCATGCTTTGATTTTTTTTAATAATTCGGTCGGCGGTTGGGAAATTGGGAATTTGGGGATTTATCAATATTTTGGGAATTTGGGGATATATTTTGATTTATTTATGATTGATCACCTATTTATTGAAATTTCATCTACTGATTGTTGATCTAATTGTTTGAATCTTTTTTTTTTGTAGGTTTTGGACCTTTTGGGTGAGTAAAAAATATAATTCACTTTCCATTTATTAGAAGGCTTCATACAAGGTCGTTTCTTTCCTATTACAGTACCATTTTTTAACATACCACCAAGGATAAGAATGTTTGAATCTAGGAATGATAAAAGTAAAAAAGCAGCGTATAGAAGCGTTAACTCGATCCGATATGGGATCTCTTGATAGATTTGTTATGAAAGAAAGAACGATATAATACCGATAGTGACAATGTGGCTGCTGAGAATGAAAATACTGGAAGTGTTTCTCAAAAAGTTTATGCTATTGATGTTGTGATTGTAGATAATGATAATATTAATAATGTTGATGTTGATGATAATAATGATAATAATGCCGATAATAGTGGATACCGTAGTACGGTATCCGAGTAGCTTTAGGAAACACGTAATAGGACATTATTGCTTGAAGGATTAGGAAACACACAATAAGACAATATTGTGTGAACGGTTTAGGAAGCAGGACAATATTGTGTCATGAAGATATGATTTAGTTTTCTAGTTTAAGTTATTAGATACGGTATATCTACGATACTATAAATATGGGTCTGTTCGTATTCAAAATTAATAAGTTACAATAATACAAACTCTCTTTATATTTTATCATCAAGCAAGGTCAAAGCAATCAAAAATATGAAGAAAATGAAGAATCAAACCCATTAACCCAGAAAGAAAAAACTGAAATTGAAAAATTGAAATTATTTTACCTTGTAAAAAAAAATTCTGATTTTCACTATCAACACTGTAACAATCGCCAAATCGATGGAGTACATATGACAATTCGAAATTGTTGAGGGATTGTGAAAGGTAAGAATTTGTCAAAAAATCAAAATCTTTTTCGAAAGCTCTGGATATTTCCGGCGATAGAGGTGATTTCTGGCGAACTCCCAGGCACGGACAGTTCTTTGACAGCGACTAGGTTGTCCGGCGTCATTTTTGGTTCACGTTCCAATGAGGCAGAAGGCGCTCGCGGTTTCGGAAGGACCTAAACCGCTGACACAAAAAGCAAAGGAGGATCTCTTACGTAAGGTTGTGAAGAATTCGAAATTGAATGAAAACCCTTCGCAATCGGAGGACAGTTCGTCGACTTCGACGAAATCAAAATTGATTGAAATCCCTGGTCTCAATTATGCGTTAGATACTGAGGACGAAGAAGTGTCTGAATTCGTTCCAGACTCTGTGAATGATACGGAGACGAACGGAAGCGGATGGAAACAGAGGGAGGGAAAAAAACCGTTGATGTGGAAGAGGAAGAGGAACTTTTGCGCTTCTCAAAAGATGAGATGGATGATGAAATTGAATACTGGAGCAATGCGGTATACTGTTTCATTATGGGTGTGAACCCACCATGGGAAGTAGTAGAGGGGTATGTGAAGAGGATTTGGAAAGAACACGGAATTGACAAGATTTCTTTTCTTCCCAATGGAATATTTATAGTTCGGTTCAAGAAGAAAGACGCAAAGGTAAAAATTCTCGATCATGGTTTTTACATGTTTGATAATAAGCCTTTGATTGTGAAAGAATAGACACCCGATGCCAAGTTAGATAAAGAAGATGTGCAGGAAGTTCCAATTTGGATTCAATTGCACGAACTCCCATTGAAATTTTGGGGTCGATGTTTGCCCATGATTGCAGCTCTAGTAGGCTCGTATATTAAGTCTGACTTAGCTACGGAGGAACCTACTAGACTAGGGTATGCTAGAGTCATGGTATTGGCTAAGGTGGGTCAAAAATTTAAAAGTTCAATCAAATTCTTGGATGAGAGGGAGAATATGGCTGAAATTCCTATTAAGTATGAGTGGAAGCCTATATGGTGTTCCAAATGCAAGGGGTATGGGCATGATGTCAATTACTGTAGGAAAGATGAATTGAAAAAGGCGAGGCAAGAGGCAAAGCTAAAGCAAGACGAGAAGGGTGTTGTGTCACGACAAGTGAGTATGGCTAATCCTCAGCCGGTTGTTAAGAAGCAGCTGACTGCTGGCCCACAACCGAACGCAGCTCCAGTGAATGCAGGCCGTTCGGTCAAAGGAACGAGGATCAGTACGGAGGTGAAAACCGGGATTTCTTTCGCTAATATGGTGGTGGGTTCCCCGAGAAAAGAGAGGGTCGATGGAAAGGAAGGGGTGGGTTTGGAGTTAGTGATTCATGGAAGTACATAATATTGGGTGTTGGAATGTACGCGGCATGTGTAATATAAATAAGCAGCGTGCAATTAGTGAGTTCATTAGGAAGCAGCAGGTAGATATATTTAGTTTACTTGAGACTAAAATAAGGTGTAAATCTTATGCTAAAGTTCATCAGAACATCTTCTATGAATGGAGCATAACGACGAATAATCATTGTCATGAGGGAGGTCGAGTTTGGCTCTTATGGAAACATACAAGAGTTAATTTGACGATATTGGAGTATAGCAATCAAAGCATTCATGTTAAGGTGACATCGAATTCGGGGAAGGATTATTTTCTTACTTTTGAGTATGCATTTAATTCGGCTTCGGATAAAGTGAAGCTTTGGCGGAGGCTTGAATCATATGCTTCGAGGGGTCCGTGGATTATCTTGGGTGATTTTAATTGTGTTATTGATGCTCGAGAACTGCTTGGTGGTGTGTCCTCTGATGAGGATATGAGGCAATTTCGGGATTGTATAGCTAATTGTGAGGTGAGTGATTTTAAGGCCTGTGGGTCATGGTTCACTTGGTATAATAAGCATAAGGTTGTGGAAACTAGAGTCTTTAGTCGCATTGATCGGTGTTTGGTTAATGATTATTTTATGAGGCTCTTTCCGGATGGATTTGCTAGTTTTTTGTCGGAGGGTACGTTCGATCATTGCCTGTGTATTGTGCAATTGGAACACCCACCGGCAAGAAAGAATCGATCTTTCAAGTATATGAATATGTGGAGCAAGGCTCCGGAGTTCAAGCTGTGTGTGGCGAGTGTGTGGGGAGAATCGGTTAGTGGGACTGCTATGTTCCGAGTTGTTGTGAGGCTTAAGAGCCTAAAGAGACCACTGAAAGAGCTAAATGCGACTTGTTTTGCTGACATAGAAAAAAGGTGTGCACAGGCTGAATTGAGGCTTGACGACGTGCAGACCCGGATTCGCTCGGACAGGTTCGTGGCTAACTTGCAGGAGGAGGCGAACTTGAACGAGGAAGCACGAGTATTGCAGGCCGCTCGAGCGGATTTTTGGAGCCAGAAATCGAAGCAGAAGTGGGTCAAGGATGGTGATGTGAACTCGACATACTTTCACAGTTTGCTGAGGACACGGAGAGCCCATAACGCCATTACTAAAATTAGTGATGCAGAGTGGCAAGAGTGTTCGGGTAAGGCTGCTGTAGAGGATGCTTTTCTTCGATATTACATGTCCCTTTCAAGAGAATCGTGTAGTGTCGAGCCAATCAATATGGGCATTGTTTGAAGAGGCAGAATATGTTCTGAAGAGCACAAAACGTGGCTGGAAGCTAATGTCACCGAGGAGGAAATAATACGGGCACTATTCAGTATTCCTCGAGACAAGGCTCCGGGGCCGGATGGTTTTTCGAGTCAATTTTTTATTGATTCGTGGGTTATTGTTGGTGAAGATGTCGTGACAGCTATCCAAGACTTTTTTGTCTCAGGTAAGCTTCTGAAACAGATAAATTGTGTTAATATCACTTTCATTCCTAAGGTGAATAGGCCTCAAAATGTGAAAGAATTTAGGTCGATAGCTTGCTGCAATGTCTTATATAAATGTATTGCTAAAATTATTTGTATGAGGCTTGCTCGGGTGTTGCCTGAATTAATTTCTCAGACTCAAGGAGGGTTTATTGAAGGAAGGAGTATTGTGGAGAACGTGCTCATTTGCCAGGACTTGGTTAGATTGTATAAGAGGAGCCATATCTCGCCTCGTTGCTTGTTTAAGGTTGATATGACAGTGTGGAGTGGTGTTTTGTGGATCAAATGCTGCGTCCATTAGATTTCCCTGACCATTTTTGTGGGCTGATTATGGAAAGTGTGAAGTCGGTCTCCTATTCTCTTTGCACTAATGGAGATAATTTCGGGTTTTTTAGAGGAAAAAGGGGGTTAAGACAAGGAGACCCAATGTCGCCATTGTTATTCACGATATGCATGGAGTATTTTTCCCGTACCTTGATCCATGGCAAGTTGGATAAGAAGTTCAAATATCATCCAAAATGTGGCCCGATGAAGCTTACCCATTTACTCTTCGCTGACGATTTGCTCCTTTTTTGCAAAGGGGACACGGAGTCGATGGTGTTTTTATGGCGAGCTTTTGCCACCTTCAGCAGAGCTTCTGGGCTGAGGATTAGTTTGGGTAAGTCCCATGCCTATTTTGCAGGAATAGATGAAGACAGGAAGACAGTTATTTTGCAGTTTTTCGGCTGTGTGGAAGGTACGATGCCTTTTCGCTATCTTGGATTGCCTATCCAAAGTACTCGATTAGGTAAATGTGATTGTGAAAAATTGTTGGCTCGAATTGTTTCAAGAATTTCTAGTATTGGTGCTAGGAAACTGTCATATGCGGGTAGATTGACTTTAGTGCAGGCTGTTTTGTCTCTGCTGCATAATTATTGGGCTATGGTTTTTATTATCCCAAAACATGTGATGGCTCGAATTGGCTCTTTATGTCGCAATTTCCTATGGGATGGTGGTGTAGAAGATACTAATCGAGCCTTAGTAAGTTGGGAGAAAACTGGTTGTCCTAAGGATGAAGGAGGGCTGGGTCTTAGGGATTTGGCTATTTGGAATGAGGCAATGGTGGCGAAATTGGCTTCGTGGGTTTTTGATCAGCCTGGCCAGCTATGAGTTAGGTGGGTCAATAGCATATATTTGAAGGGTACCGTTTGGAGTGATTACAGCCTAATACCGATGTCACCTGGGCGTGGAAGAAGATTTTTCAGGCTAAAGAGAAGATTAAACATATGTATGTGAATGGATTGTGGCACGACTCACAATCTTCCTATTCGATATCGAGGGCCTATGAAGAACTCCGGAGTCATAGACCGAGAGTCTCGTGGGCACGGCTTATGTGGAGTGGTTGGAGTGTCCCTAGACATAGCTTTATTGCTTGGCTAGTGTTTAGGGGGGCTTTAAACACGAGGAAAAAATTATTGAGGTTTGGAGTGGCAGATTCAGACCTTTGTTATCTGTGTGAAGCGCATGAGGAGAATATAAAGCATCTGTTTCTTGGGTGTTACTGGAGTACTCAATTGGTTGATATGTTTAGTGCGTGGGTGAGGAAACACATACATACCAGGGAGTAGAGGATTGACTTGGGCGATTGCCATGAGAGGAACGAAGCTCCAGTGCAACATTATTCGGGCTATGATCAATTCCATAATTTATCATGTTTGGAGACAACGAAATTTTTGCATAATTGATGGAGTAGTCCAGCACAAGAAGTATGAAGTTAAACTGGTTAAGATGGATGTGCAAAATCGTATTATGTGTAAGATTAGATATCCTCTTATTGCTAAAGATGCTAGATGGCTACATAATTTGATGTAGTCATATACCTGTAAACTGGCTACGTTGCATATATATATATATATATATATATATATATATATATATATATATATATATATATATATATATATATATATATATATATATATATATATATATATATATATATATATATATACTTACCTTTTACCCCAAAAAAAGAATTTGATGATTGTGATTTGTGAAAGATCTTATGAATAAATTTATAATCAAAAATTTGGTGAACCGTTGGATCCTTGAGGAGGATGAACATTGTGATTAGGGAGTGTAATCGTTTATGTGGGAAAAGGGAAGAAATTTGAGGTCCTTAATTAAAGTTGATTTATGAAATTGAGAAAGTTGTTAGAGTTAATGCTTCAAAAGAAGCTCATTTAGTGGTATTAACTATCCCACATGGATCATTTATGACTACTAAATTGAGTTAATATATTACCCACTAAAATGCTCTACTAGATGTGTACAAGTGAGGACTACGTACACCACACGCGCGCGTCGAGCCGGGCCGGGCTCGGGCTTAGGGCTTTGGTAGAGCGCCTGCGGCGCACCGCTTGCGGGTAATTTTAATAGTCGGGTTATCTGTTTTATTCCAGAAGCATCCTTTTTCCTTCTTTGTTTCAGTCAGTCTTTGTGCAATTTGCGAGACTGATTGTGTTGCTTCCCAACACTGATTACATGACTAATTGATGCAAGTTACAGTGTGCATTTGTTGTTGTACACTGAACTTTTGTTCTTGCATCACTATATATACTGCTGTAGACACCCGCATTTTGACTGCCAGGTGTCTATGGCAGTTTCCAAAAAAACACCCGATGATGATCGGACGCTAACGTGTTTCTACGCGCTCGGATACGGGCTCAAATCCATTAGTTGCTGGCTAATGCACTTACGGAGTACAAATCTCACAAAATCAACCTCAAATCCAGGCCCAGTGGGCCGTTTCCAATCAAATAAAGCTAATTTGGGCCGAAACCGACACCGGAAATAAAACCAACTTTTTAGCGATTGGGTCAACACCGATCAAAGTCGTTTCCGAGACATACAAAACAGCCATTCAAACATCAAAAGTCCAATTCAAACACAAAACCCATCAAGTATCCAAGGTCACGGTCCAAAACGAGAGACCCCGCGCGACCCAGTTGGGCCACTCGATCGAGTGCCCCACCCACTCGATCGAGTGGGCCTGTTTAAGGCCCGACTGCAGGCACAACGGGCCACTCAACCGAGTCAGCTGGTTACTCGGTCGAGTAACCCTAACCGGGGAACCCTAGGCTTTGCCTATATAAACACCCCCATGCACAACTTTCACACATCTTGCAAAACCCTAATTCTACCTCTAATCAAACCCTAGCACTACACTAGCAAACCCTAAACCTAGCTTTAGGAATCGAAACCTTAACCACCATAACTCCACCTCCATAAACCTCGAAACTCCCGTGTTAAAGCCACGACTACGAGTCCTATCCGAGACAAGAACATGTAGGTTGAGGGTGCAAAACCCGTCTTCTTTCTTCTCCTCTCTCTCTCTCTCTCGTCGTCCTTCATTTCTCTTCGATTTTTTGTTTTTATTTCATTATCGCATCATAATATCGATAATACCGTTAGTATTAAAATATTAAAATACTTGTCGATTTGTGTCAAGTATGAGGGATTTCGGAATAAGGAAACCCGAATATACAAGTGTACCGCACACAGCGTTGCCGGTCGCTTATTCCGACACCCCAATTGCTTGATTATTGAAACAAGTTAATCTAAACAATAAATCGTTTATTTTTGTTTGCATCATTATTCAAGGTTCATATTAACATCGATTTTCAAAAACAAGCATTCTATTTAATAAGGGTCGAAACCCATTGATGCGGATCCGACATCACAATCTCTAGGGATTTATTTCGATGTCGGAGAAGCCGAGGGAATCAAGTCCTCTAATTCGATCAAGCAAGGTGTCGATACGTTAGATTCGATACCAATTCCATAATTGGATGTCGAATCTAACGATCTAATCAATTTAATTAACTAATGCGGTTTATTTTCGTTGATGCTAAAATAATTGTCATACGATTCGTTAGAATCACGACATTATTCAACGCGGAGAAAATCTATTCATATCGTGATAGTTAATTTAAAATGACTTAAAACAATTTTCTTTTATCTTCACTCGATCGAGTGACATCACAGTTTACCGAGCAGAATGCTCTTTCGACCTCTACTCGGTCGAGTCTCATAGTGACTCAATCGAGTGGCGACGTACTCGACCGAGTTGGTCAATAACTCGGTCGAGTAGGGTCACGAAATCCGGGACTAAACACTTTTTAAGGATCCACTCGGTCGAGTCCCTCAATGACTCGGTCGAGTGGCCCTTCATCACGTTCAACCGTGAGTCCTACAATAGCATTTGAGTCTCGTTAACCGTTTTTTTTTACTTAGGTCAACACGTGCCTAATTAATCACGTGAAACATCTTTTCAAAACCATGCATTAATACATTCGCATCATTCTATACAATTCAATATTTGCACAAACCGTTAATATCATTATACCGTTACTAACCGTTTGTTGTTTCTTTTGTCAATTTTGGTTGTTTATTTTATTGTACTAAAATGAACCCACATGCTAAATTTTACTTCGACGTAGAATTAATTGCATTAAATTGACGTAGAAACCTTTTTCAATTCATCACATGCTTAGGGAAAATAATCTTTGCATATCATTTTCCCGTTCAAGTAACGCGCGTATTAGAAAGTCATTCGAGATCTTAGTAGAGGCCGCTAAGTGTGGGCGGGGTTGGGTGTCCTTTGTGGGCTTCCCAACACGTACCCTCACCCCTTACTCAGAACCATGGTTTCCGGATATCGAATCCATTGGCATACGAGAGTCATTCAATACACGGTATCCGATAATGTCGGTATCGGTATCAAATGCAAAGGGACGAGCCCAATAAACTCTGACATTGGAAATGGGCCGTATTTCGTATACGGCCCACTACGACATAGAGTAGGTTCGAACAGGCCCGAACTCCCACATAGTTCGGTGGCGACTCCACATAGATTTAAATTTCAATTCGATCCATTCTCATATGGAGATTCATTCGCCTACCCAAACCCGCGCGTGGCCACATCGGGGTGGACCTATGTCATGTCCACAATTTGGCGACTCCGCTGGGGATTAACTGATGTGTGACTTACCATCGGCATCCTCAGGGTGAGACTCGAATAGAAATCGTTTGACAAATACAATACGCGTTTTAGTTTTACGGTTCATGCATAACCCATATTTTCCCGGGCCGGTACTCGCGACCGACGTCCCACTATACCATTGATGTACTCCAATATGGATATGTCAAAAGGTGTCCATAGTCGATTCGAGTGGGTTTCGCGGCATGTTCTAAGATCAACTCGACTTAGGAAGTCCGTCCCGATCAACGTCTAGACTATGTACACTGGTATAGAGCCTCTATAGACCGACCGAGACTTAGTGTAAAGCATACATGGCGTTGTTATAATGCTTGCTTGACTACATGCTACTTGGTTTCTGAGTCGTTTTAAAAAACCGTCTTTTTTCAAAGATTTCATCTTCTTCAAACTATCCAATTTCAAAACCCGAGACGCATACCGAATTTTGGACTTATGATTTTACTCAAAATAGCCTATTTTCTAAACGGTATGCTACCCAATTCAAAACTCGAAAACATTCAAACTTTCAAAACCGAGGCCCGATGCACTTTCCGATTTTATCGAAAAATCGGGCCTCTCCACCGAGTTATCTCAGAATTTTCAAAACACAATCAATTTTCAAAACCTTCCTCTTCTTAGGACTTCCCGTATTTAGCAGTGTCGGGTCGTGTCTTAAGTTGTCAAGGTCTTTAGCGTCGAAACTCCGTCGATCTTACACCACGAGTTTCTCCCCCATCCCAGTCCGCCTTATTAGACTAAGGCAAGGCCCACCTACGTAGAACATACTCCTACAAAGGAGGGCCCGTTTACACATTCGAGTCCAAAGTCTGGGGATGTCTCACGTGAACCTTCCTTCGAACAGGACTCGGCCCACCCGCCGGTTCGTAAGGAAGGCCCACTTTTCACATGTCACCCGTCTAGGTGTCTTTTCCGAGTCATTTCCTTTTCAGTGTTGTTCGGGATGTACTTTCTATTCCGGGATTTCGGGCTAGTTTCTGATTACGTGGTGTTCTTACAGACAGGCCACCCGAGACTAGATACTAACGCAAGATGGACGAATTGAAAAATGCTCTGACCAAGATCGAAACTCAACTGACTACCATCCAGGTTAGCCAAGCAACGCTAGCCACTCGCCTGAGCGCCGTAGAGAAGACGGCCCCTGTCGAAGGAGCTGAGCCCACTGGGCCCATAGCCGAATTGATCAGTGTTGTTCGCAGGCTCGAGGAATAAGTTCACCAACGAACAACTCGATCCACACTGAAAATGCTCGTACTTATTCGCCTTTGAACGACGAGCTACCGGCCAACCTCAACTTGACGGGAATTCCTATGTTTGAGGGTACTAAAGACCCGGTCCACCATATGCGGGCTTTCAAGGACTTCATGGCGGTCAAAGGGGTGAAGTCCACCATGTTCAAGCACTTATTCCCTTCCTCCCTGGAGCAGCATCCTAAGGCCTGGTTTTACAGGCTCGATCCCAAGAAATACAAGACTTGGGACGATGTGGCGACCGAATTTGCTCTGAATTACGCCGATAACACTGAAATCCAGACTACAATGCGTACTCTGGAAGTCATGGCTCAAAAGCCCAAAGAAGGGTTCACAAAATATCTGCAAAGGTGGAGGGCCGAGAGTGTGAAGCTGATCGACAAGCCCGGCGAGAAGGCCCTAGTGGAGGCTTTCGTCAAAAACCTCCTCCCATCCTACCGGGTCCACCTCCGGTACACTATCATCCCAAACTTTGTTGTCCTTACTGAAATGGGCACGAGGATTGAGGATGACTTGAGACTAGAGAGCCTGACTAAGGCATCTACCAAAGGTTATCAAGGGGCTAGTTCATGTACAAACAAGCCCACATCTGCAGCTGCAGCTCGCAGCATCTTCGGTGAGGTAAATCTGCTCGACACCTCATCCAAAAAGAATACACCAAATCGGGTATTCACAGATATAGGGACTACCTGTACTTATGCCTTACAAAGGCTATCTTCGAAGGGCCTGATCTAACCGATAGGCCCAACCGCAGAGCCTCCAGCAGAGAAGAGGCGCAAAACTTATAACGCCCACGCCTACTGCCAGTATCATCGGGGTAACGGGCATGATACTGAAAAATGTTGGAGACTAAAACATCTGATCCAAGATCTGATCGAGAGCGGGAAAATCCCGTTGCCCGGAGACAAGCCGAGCAACAAAGAAAATCCGTTCAGTGCCCATGCAATATTCACGGGAGAAGTAATCGATTGTTCTCACCTCTTCTCCCTTTTTATCCCACAAATCAATGGGATATGGTTCGATGACGAGGATGATGTTTACTTGACCAAAGGGCGTTCTACTCCAACAACCGTCCCTGAACCTGCCAGGACGGAATCTACCCTCGAAGAACCGAGCACTGACACGGCCTTGGTCCAGCAACTGAAAAGGGTTCGAGCTGATCTGACTATATGGCAACTACTTGTTAGCTCACAAGCTCAATGGGAAGCACTGACTAAGGCTCTCGACGAAATCAAGGTCGACTCACAGGTTACCCCTTCTGAAATGGTAGCCACTATTATGCCTTTTCTCAAAGGCAAGTCAAAGGAAGAGGACCCACTCATCACCTTCTCCGAGTCGGATCTGCCACCGTTTGGGCCCAATCATAATTTGGCCCTGTACATTACAGTCATCTGCCGGGGTAAGTACCTCCCGATGACGCTTATCGACGACGGATCTGCCGTAAATGTCCTTCCCCTAAGGACCGCTAGGGCCCTCGGCATCACAGATGCCGACTATCTCCCAACAGCGCAAACTATCCAAGCTTTTGACGGAAGCCCGAAACCGGTTGCTGGGGCCGTTAAGCTGACCATCATAACGGGCCCAATCGAAAAAGAGTTGGAGTTTCAGGTGATCGACGTCACCTCATCCTTTAACTTACTACTACGAAGGCCTTGGATCCATGCAGTCAAGGCCGTATCCTCTACCCTCCACAGAAAAGTCAAGATGCCACTTCAAAATGGTGTCATCACACTAGAGGCTAATCCTATTACCGTGGCAAGCTGCAACGCTACGGGCCGGGCCGACCCACAAGGATTCGATTTCGTGGGCATGATCAAAGAAGAATATCTCTTTAGGCCCTACTTCACAACTAGCATCGACACGTTGCTACAAAATTTGGGCTACTTGCCGGGGGCTACCTCAAGGCCATATCTTCCAGATGGGAAGATTATCGAGGTCCTAAACGATGGCGAGTCACAATTCGGATTAGGGTATGCTATAACTCCGGAAAATGTGGTTCGGGCCGGTATTTACAACGCCACCAATATCCTCAAGGGTACTTACATAGGCCCTTATAGCCCGAAGTTAACTGACTACTTCGTCACTCCAGTTTTCGAAGCTATTCAAGTGGGCCTCTACCAACCCACCATAACATATCCCGAGACCAAAACGGCTCGGGAATGCAATTTCATCTCTGATGATATATTCACCATCATCCAGGCCGAATCCAAGGAGGGCGAAAAAAACTCTGAGCCCGTGCTGGGGAGAAGACAAGGTTGTCCCTGCTCCAAATGACGATTTGTTCAACCTAATCCTCCGCAGCGATCGGTTTGACCCAACGATGCTGATCACCGAAGTTGGTGCAGATATAGGGAAACGGGCCTGGAAGAAGACCATCAAGTGGACCGACGGTCAAGGACGGGTCTACAAGCTGACCACCAGCGAGAGAGACATGCCGGATATCGATTCGGAGTCTGAGTCCGAGTCTAGAGGGTCTGGTGCTGGAGTCGAGTCTGTAATCCCTCTTCCCATATCCACTGGAGTCTTGGGGCTTGTCCCGAAGGCACTCCCAATCCCGCCACTGACCAACGATCAGATGGCCGCTCTATTCGAGCTATTTTCCAAATTCTCTATTAATAATAACGAAAACCGTTCTGCTTACGACTTCTCTTATTTCCAAAATTCTCTCAATTTCAAAAATTTTATATGCAATGACATTGAGAAACCTGACGAATAGGTACCCCTTCCTCCGCATTTGGTCGAGCAGCTCGAACAAACGGAATCCCGAGACCCGTTAATTGAAGACACCGAGTCCATCAACGTTGGAACCACTTTAGAGCCCCAGATGCTTAAGTTGGGCCAATCCTTAGATCCCGAGGAGAGAAAACAATTCACAGACCTCCTTTAGGAATTTAAAGACGTCTTCGCACAGTCCTACAAGGACATGCCGGGAATAGATCGGGAAATAGATGAACACCGAATACTCATCAAAGATGGATGCAGGCCGGTAAAGCAGAAACTCCGAAGGATGAAACCCGAATGGTCCCTCAAAGTCAAAGAGGAAGTAGACAAACAATTCAAAGCGGGCTTTATACAAGTGTCTGAATATCCAGACTGGGTTGCAAACATCGTGCCGGTACCCAAGAAGGACGGCAAGGTGCGCGTATGTGTGGACTTCCGGGACCTAAACAAGGCCAGTCCAAAAGACAATTTTCCGTTACTGCATATCGACATGGATAACACGGCCGATCATGCTCTTCTATCATTCATGGACGGGTATACCGGATACAATCAGATTAAAATGGCCGAAGAGGATATGAGTAGGACCACCTTTATTACACCATGGGGGACTTACTGTTACACCGTCATGTCGTTTGGGCTTATCAATGCCGGGGCCACTTATCAACGGACCGCCACTACTTCGTTGCATGACATGATGCATCAAGAAGTGGAGGTCTACGTCGACGATATGATCGTCAAATCCAAAGATCGAAGCGGGCATATCACGGCCCTAAGAAAATTCTTCACCCGGCTACGTAAATACAACGTGAGACTGAACCCTCAAAAATGCAGTTTTGGGGTAACGTCGGGCAAATTACTGGGCCATATCGTTAGCCAACGCGGCATCGAGGTCGACCCAGCTAAAATCAAAGCCATCACCGAGATGCAACCACCCAAGACCGAAAAAGAAATAAGGGGGTTTCTCGGGAAAGTCCAATACATCAGCCGGTTCATTTCAAAACTAACCATGGTATGTGAGCTAATCTTCAAGAAACTGAAGATCGGAGAACGGGTGCTATGGGACGACAAGTGTCAAGCGGCTTTCGACAAAATCAAGGAGATTCTATCTTCTCCGCCGGTATTAATGCCTCCTCGACCCGGTTTGCCTTTGTCGTTATACCTAACAACGACCGAGACAGCCATGCGGGCTATGTTAGCCCAGACGGTTGATTCAGAAGAACGGGCTATTTACTACATCAGTAAAAAGTTCCTTGAGTACGAATGCAAGTATACAATGCTCGAGAAGACGTGCCTAGTATTGGTTTGGGCCACTAAAAAGCTTCGACATTACATGCTCAGTCACGAGGTACATGTATTATCCAAAATGGATCCTATTAAGTACCTGTTCGAGAAGCCCATCCTCAACGGTAGGATGTCTAGATGGACTTTAATGTTAGCTAAGTTTGACCTCAAGTTTGTACCGTTAAAAGCCATCAAAGGCCGGGTGGTAGCCGAATTCCTCGCCGATAGCCCAATATCTGAAGAGGGCCATACCGATACTGGGGCCTTTCCTGACGAAGACATATTCCATACTGACACTAAAACATGGGATTTGTATTTTGATGGAGCATCCAACTTCCGAGGATTTGAGGTCGGAATTCTGTTGATCTCACCCTGAGAGGAACACACTCCCTTATCCATCATTGGTTAACAATCAAGCACTCCAGAAATGGAAAACTCGGAACGCCAATCTCGTGGCTTACCAAGCACGAGTAAGGGTTCTAGAGAAACAATTCCAGAAGGTGGAATATATCTACCTCCCCCGGGAAGAAATTCAATTTGCAGATGCACTTTCCAAATTAGCATCCCTGCTAAATATACCGGAGCATCTTACCAGCATGCCAATCTGTGTTGAAAGACGGTCCGAGCCGGCCTACATCCATGCCATTCAAGATATCGAGATAACTGACCCAGAACCTTGGTATCGAGCCGTCCTGACCTACCTGACAACGGGAGAATATTCCCCGGGAACTGAAAACCGGGCCAAGAAGGCCTTACGAAGATTGGAGACCCAATTTGTTCGTACAGACGACGGGCAATTGTACAAGAAGACGGCACAGAGGGCTCTCCTCCTATGTATCGACAAAATACAGGCCGAAAAGGTTATGACCGAGGTACACGATGGTGAAAACGGTCCGCATATGAACGCCCATTGTAGACACCCACATTTTGACCGCCAGGTGTCTATAGTAGGTCCCGCCAAACACCCGATGATGATAGGACGCAAACATGCTTTAATGGACTCGGATATGAGCTCGAAATCATGGACATTTGGTTTAGGCTTATTACGGAGTACAAATCTTACAAAACCCACCTCAAATCCAGGCCCAGTGGGTCTTTTTGGGTCAAATGGGACAAATTTGGGTCAATTCCGGCACCAGGGGTAAAACCGTCTTTTTACAACCGAGTCAAAACCCGGTCGAAAAATATTCTCGAGAGACACGAGTCAGCCGTGACACCTCACACGGCTGATTCGGTCCCAAATACTACAAAAATCAGCTTTCATAAATATTAAATAAATCCGTTTAAGGATAGAATTCGATCTCAAGTAGGAATTCTATCCGGAAACTGAATCAGACACCGACCGAGCTCCAGATACTCGGCCAAGACATCCCAAACAGCCAAAACACTCGGCCAACTCTTCACGACAGCCGAGATACTTGGCTTCCCCACCAAGAAACGAGACTTTCGTTCCCTTTCGAACTCTCGTGTTTTCTATCCAAACCGGTATTTCTTGTCACACAAGCAAGACTACCTCGACCCCGATAAATAAGACCTCCCGTTCAACACAAAAAACACAACTTTCACAGACCGAAATACACATACACATATCCAACATACATACATCCTCGATATCTAAAAAAATAATACAAAGCAAATCCCGACGTATTCCCGAAGAAGTCTCGAAATACCGACGAAACCGGCCACCCCCATTCGGCCGAACCCGACGCCCCACACGTCCAAAAAAACGCACCATCCCAAACTCACCCGCATCATCTCGACGCTCCCAAGTTTAAACCACTTTCCGACGAGCTCCATACCGAGAAAATAAAGCATGTAGGTTGAGGGTGTAAATCAGACCCGATTCTTCTCCTTTCTCTCTCTCTCTCTCACGTCTTTTTTTTTCTTTTTTTCGTCCGTCACTTTTTTTACGGGTCGTCGATCGTTTTGTATTATTAATATGGGTCGTTCGTCACATATTTTAATTTCTAATAATCGATACTAAAAAAAACTATTTTCGTATAACGTTCTTAAAATATGATATTGATTCTCTAATCAAATATCATATTTAACAAGAACTAAATTAATTAATTCTCGTTGATGCTAATAAAATCGTTACATTTTTTTTTAAACAAAATTCGACGATTTTATACGCGGAGAGAATTAACATCTTTTTCGTTCAAAATTCTTTTTTTTTATTACTTTTCGTTCAAAACAAACTTTTTTTCAAAACCTTTTCTAAAATCATTCTGACAATTCGATATCGATTTCATAATCGAATATCGAATACGACGAATATCGAAAATATAAATCGAGTATGAATTAATCCATATTTGTACGCGATTTATAAAAAATAACGATTTTCGACAAATAAAAAAAATGCGACTTTCGCGACATATTTCGATAAAATACTTTTTTCGACCTCGGTCAACACGTGTTAATCCATCACGTGTCATTAAAACGTTTTTCGAGTCATGCATATTATTTAGTCTTTATTCTATTTATTCATCGTTACTAACTCGTTTTCTCGTGTTTGTAGCTATTTATTTGTTTTTATCGTTTTATTAGACTAAAACGACTCCACATGCTAAAATAACTTTGACGTTATTAGTTTAACATGCATTAAACGACTTAGCAACCCATTTTTTTTTCTCACATGCTTAGGAAAATAATGTTTGCATATCATTCAACCGTCGAACTAACGCGTGTACACCAAAAATGAACGATATCTTAGTAAAGGCCGCTAAGTGCGGGCGGGGTTGGGTGTTCTTAGTGAACTTCCCAACACGTACCCTCACCCCTTACTCGAAACCATGGTTTCCGGATGTCCGAATCCATTGGCAACGAGACTCATTCAATACACGATATCCGATAATGTCGGTATCGGTATCGTAATGCAAAGGGACGAGCCCAATAAACTCTGAGATCGGAAATGGGCCGTATTTTGTATACGGCCCACTACGACATAGAGTGGGCTCGAATGGTTCCGAATAACCACAAAATTCGGTGGCGACTCCTACTTCGATTTAAATTTCAATTTCACCATCTCATATGGAGATTCATTCGCCTCCCCAAACCCGCGCGTGGCCGCGTCGGGGTGGACCTATGTCATGTCCACAATTTGGCGACTCCGCTGGGAATCAACTGATGAGTCCCTTACCATCGGCATCCCTAGGGTGAGACTCGAAAAAAATCGTTCGAATAGTAATGTACACGTTTTAGTTCAATGGTTCATGCATAACCCAATCTTTCCCGGGCCGGTTACTTGTGACCGACGCCCCACTATACCGCGGTGCGTTCCTAAATGGACCCACTAAAGACTTCGATGGCGGAACTCGCATGGGTTTTACGGCAGGTTCTAAGACCAACTCGGCTTAGGAAGACCGTCCTGATTTGCGAGAAAGCTATCGTAGTTGGTATAGACCCTATTCGACCGACCGAGACTTAGACTAAGAGCATACATGGCGTCATTATACTGTTTCCGTGACTATGTGCTACTTGATCCATGTCTCGTCTTTTCAAAAACCGTCGTTTTCAAAAAACTTGCATCTTTTTCGAAAACTATCCATTTTTCAAACCCGGAAAGGTACCGAATTTAGGACTTATGATTTTGACTCAAAATAGCCTATTTTCTAGCCGGTATGATGTCCAAACTTTTCAAAAAATTCAAAATCTCGGCCCGATAAACCTTTTTTCCGATTTTCAAAAAAAATCGGGCCTTCCTATCCGACTTTGTTCGGGTTTTTCAAATCCAAATTCTCCTTTCAAAGCTTTCTTCTTCTTAGGACTTCCCGTATTTAGTAGTGTCGGGTCTTGTCATAAGTTGTTAGAATCTCTAGCGTCGAAACTCCGTTGATCTTACATCACGAGTTTCTACCCCATCCAAGTCCGCCTTATTTATCAAGGCATGGCCCACCTACGTAGGACAAACCCCTACAAAGGGAAGCCCATTTACACTTTAGGGTCCAAAGTCTGGGGAATAGCTCACACGTAGGTCTTTCTTCACACGGGACTAGGCCCACTTTGCCGAATCCTAAGGAAGGCCCACCATCCACGAGTCACCCGTCTAAGTGTCGGTCTTCACCCCCACTCGGGGGCTACCCTTCAGCAGAGCGATCAATTACGGTTGCTCTAAGGGTCTTGTCTTACACGTGTCTCACGTATCCCACTTGCGAGCCACTTAGATGTCACACCATATGAGTCTTACCAAAGTCTTTAGTCTCACTCGGGGGCTGTCCTCCACCCAAGCAGTCAACCATGGTCACCCTAGGGAGTACCCCACATCCATCCTACACCGGCGTCCTTATGATGCCTTCTTCGAGTCGTACCTATGCTAAGAACACTCGAGTCACCTAGGGTTAGGTCACCATGGTTAGGCCAAGCACGCGACACGGTCAAACACGGTCGCCCCCATTTTCGGATTCACCCTTATGTAGCTCGAGTCCAATTCGCGGTCGTTACTTTGTCTAGGTCAACGTTCGAGTATCCCGATCTCAGAGCCTTTATCATCCCGTCATCCCGGTCCGTGTCTAATTCGACTCCTTCTCTTGCACCTGCGCAAAACCGAGCTTAGGCGAGTTCTAACACCTATCGCTTCTTCCTACCAGGGACCCGACGAACGAGACACTACCTAACCACGACAAAGCCCGCGCTATCGAGAAAGGGGATGTCCAAGGAAGCATGCTTATGCTTTCTTGCTCCATTAACAATATCTTCTCAAAAATCAATACCGCCCTAGATAACCTGGGTTCCAGGGTAGCCACCATCGAAGAGGATCTTTCAAGAGCCCAATCTCGTCTAACACAACTAGAAACAGTAAGGCAGTCAATCACCCAACTGGGCCATTTGAAGGGTGAACATTCTTACGAAACTGTCCGATACCCTCAAGATGGCAAGACCGAGAGAGGTAATCCACAAGTCACCTCTCCGAAAATCAAGAACCAGTCAAAGGTAAGGACATTTACCCACTTGGATATGTCCTACACTGTCGCTTTCCGAAGGTTGGTTTCGAAGGGCCTAATATTACCCCTAGGCCCAACAGCCGACTTACCCTTGGAAAGACGCTCCAAATCATGGAACGCCGAGCGTTACTGCGAATTCCACAGAGGGAGGGGACACGATACAGAGCAGTGTTGGAAACTGAAACACCTTATCCAAGATTCCCTCGATACCCGGAAAACACCCGTCATGGAAACGATGTCGCTTGCAAAGCCCCTCATGGACTACACAGGGCCCGGTGACCAAAGCATCCAATCTACCTCCAATACATCCAAGAGTCCGGTTTTGATTTAAGTCCGAGTCTGAGTCCGAGTCTAGGATATATTATTTATTCCAAAGTCAGAGTCAGAGTCAATTGTATTCTGTCATCTTTCGAAAATTCAATAAAATCAGCTTTTCTATTCCTCATATATACGTTCCTTATGTGTTTCCGAGAACATGATGAACACCGTCCTACACTGTGAGCACATGCACGTGACTATTACAAGCACATCTATAATGACTGCAGGAAACCGAACCCGTGTTTTCCTTTACCTATTCCATGTCTGACATAGAAAGCCACATAACTACCTTTAGCAGGAGCGGTATCAAATCCTATGACAAATCTAGGTAGTCTCCGAGTTTGGGTTCAAGACGGGAGGCAAGCCCATTTCCCACCATAAACACCCATCCAATAAGACTAACCAATCCATACCTTATGTGTTTAGTCTGACCGACAAAAAAAAAAGTTGGACAAAAAAAAAATCAAAAGTCCAAGGAAAAAGCAAAAGGCCAAAACAAAAAAGCTGGCCATGATCAAATTATCAACATCCCTTGACCAAACACGGTCAACTCAAATGAAGAATCCCATGACCAGGGCTAAGAGGTCAACCCAAAGAATTCAAAAACCCATGACCATAGTTAACGATCAACTCAAGTGAAACGGTCAATTCAAAATTATCAAAACCCAAACCATCAAATAGGGGAGAAACAATCAAGCTGGTCAGCTAGCACCACATCTAGCCTTCCCACATTACAACCCTCAAGACCTTCCCGAGACCTAGTCTAGAGACAGCTCGGATTTTTGAGGATTCAAGCTCCATAGGATACCCTAACCATTAGGGTCAGACATGGAAATCAGATCCCGCATTATCAAACCTACCCCGATCGAAGTTCGAGTCATTATTACTCGACTTCCCCCTTTTCTACCACATTACAATACCTTACCCTCGAAGCCTTAGCTCCACAAAATCGATAACCAGATTTCGAATCATTAAAGCCACTTACTTCCTAGCACCACATTTCCAAAAAACATCTAAACCAATTACCAACCCCAAACACGGGAATTCAACTTGCGGTCGGCATAGAACATGCCCAAATAGTTCACACCACCTCTGGGGGCTACCCCGGAAAATGCTCACAGTCACAGGATCAACATCCTAACTATTCTAGCCCTTTGGTCAAGACATCATTGGGAATGCACCTAGCCTACACCATTGCTATGGCTAGTTACACACAAAGCCCTAATAAACTAGGCACCATAATACATTTTTCAACACTAAACTACGGCTTGGTTTGATTTCACAACACGTGAATACGTAGGCAGTCTTTCAAAAGAGGTACAACCACCCACATTGACACTCATTCAAAAGCACCATCATTCCGGTCACGACACTGTCATGTTCTCAGCAGCTAGCTTTGTCGTCCCGGGGGCTTCTCTTAGGCAGAAGTTCTCCATCCACTCACATAATCCAAAGACTTTCAAAAACTAGCCTCCTTTCTATAGTGTGTCCTAGTACTCGACCCAGTCGAAGACAAGAATCTGTCAGAGACTCGAGACAACACCTACTTTGGGAACATGCCCCGAAACCAAAAAAAAAATTCAAAAGAACACCAGTCTACGGCATTGCTACCACAAAGCCCTGTCGTACGGAAACAATCTCACTCTGAGGATTCGACCATGTTGCCACTCGCCTAGGCTACGGAATAGCGCAACTTAAGAGTCTTGTCATCTTAGGTGGCCCATCCCCTACCGAGTCACGGTCCAACCCTTAGAGAGTCCAGTCGTGTCTGCCAACTCGTCCGGTCACGTCCAGAGTCGAGTCTGTCGGCATGTCTCTCTCCAAATTCTTATTTTAAAATTTGCAAAACTTAGTCATTTGAGAAAATCTCTTTCCTAGTCACCCCGGGAATAGGAATTTTTATCACACTTCATCTAGGCAGACAGGCCTAACCAGAGGATTTTTGAAGTCCGTGTCAGAATCTGATCGGGAATCAAGTCATACCAAGCATTCTAATTTCCAAAAAAAAAGATTCAAAAATTTTCAGCGTTTCCAAAAAATTTCAAAAATTTTCAGCATTTTCTTTCCAAAAATCAATCAAAAAAATCATTTTCTTCCCCAGCGTGAGTCAATGTTTTATCTGAATGTTGCATGCAAAACAGGCAGGTATCCCAAGACTCCCGGAGAATTCTCAAAAGAAAATTCCCAATGAAAATTCAATCAACATTTTTACTGAAGAATCGGATGTATCAGTAAGCGGTACATCCGCAGCCTCTAATGAAGGCTCCCGCGCTATTTCGAGGTGGGATTATCAGTAAGCGGTATACCCACAGCTTCCAATGGAGGCTCCCACGCAATTCTAAGATGGGATGTATCAGTAAGCGGTACACCCGCAGCTTCTAATGGAGGCTCCCGTGCTATTTCGAGGTGGGATTATCAGTAAGCGGTATACCCACAGCTTCCAATGGAGGCTCCCGCGCCATTCCAAGATGGATGTGTCTGTAAACAGACATACCCAAGACTTTTTAAGAAAAGTCCCCGCAACATTATTGACGTCTATCCAAGTATGATTTCTATCTTATGGCTGGCGAGCCCTTCACGCAAGTCTAATGGACTCTAAACGACCCGATCGGAAGTCTGCCAGGTCTTAATCCTCGATTGGCCTGGTAGCTACTCTGACTTTTGCCTTGTCCAAGCCTCAGTCAGAGTGGGGGCTCTGTAGACACCCACATTTTGACCGCCAGGTGTCTATAGAAGGTCCCGCCAAACACCCGATGATGATAGGACGCAAACATGCTTTAATGGACTCGGATATGGGCTCGAAATCATGGACATTTGGTTTAGGATTATTACCGAGTACAAATCTTACAAAACCCACCTCAAATACAGGCCCAGTGGGTCGTTTCGAGTCAAATGGGACTAATTTGGGTCGATTACGGCACCAGGGGTAAAACCGTCTTTTTACGACCGAGTCAAAACCCGGTTGAAAAATATTCTCGAGACACACGAGTCAGCCGTGACACCTCACACGGCTGATTCAGTCCCAAATACTACAAAAATCAGCTTTCATAAATATTAAACAAATCCGTTTAAGGATAGAATTCGATCTCAAGTAGGAATTCTATCCGGAAACCGAATCAGACACCGACCGAGCTCCAGATACTCGGCCAAGACATCCCAAACAGTCAAAACACTCGACCAACTCTTCATGACAGCCGAGGTACTTGGCTTCCCCACCAAGAAACGAGACTTTCGTTCCCTTTCGAACTCTCGTGTTTCCTATCCAAACCGGTATTTCTTGTCACACAAGCAAGACTACCTCGACCCCTATAAATAAGACCTCCCGTTCAACACAAAAAACACAACTTTCACAGACCGAAATACACATTCACACATCCAACATACATACATCCTCGATATCTAAAAAAATAATACAAAGCAAATCCCGACGTATTCCCGAAGAAGTCTCGAAATACCGACGAAACCACCCCCATTCGGCCGAACCCGACGCCCCACACGTCCAAAAAAATGCACCATCCCAAACTCACCCGCATCATCTCGACGCTCCCAAGTTTAAACCACTTTCCGACGAGCTCCATACCGAGAAAATAAAGCATGTTGGTTGAGGGTGTAAATCAAACCCGATTCTTCTCCTTTCTCTTTCTCTCTCACGTCTTTTTTTTTCTTTTTTTCGTCCGTCACTTTTTTTACGGGTCGTCGATCGTTTTGTATTATTAATATGGGTCGTTCGTCACATATTTTTATTTCTAATAATCGATACTAAAAAAAAAAACTATTTTCGTATAACGTTCTTAAAATACGATATTGATTCTCTAATCAAATATCATATCTAACAAGAACTAAATTAATTAATTCTCGTTGATTCTAATAAAATCGTTACATCTTTTTTTAAACAAAATTCGACGATTTTATACGCGGAGAGAATTAACATCTTTTTCGTTCAAAATTCTTTTTTTTTTTACTTTTCGTTCAAAACAAACTTTTTTCAAAACCTTTTCTAAAATCATTCCGACTATTCGATATCGATTTCATAATCGAATATCGAATACGACGAATATCGAAAATATAAATCTTGTATGAATTAATCCATATTTGTACGCGATTTATAAAAATTAACGATTTTCGACAAATAAAAAAAACCGGTAGGCCACCACGCGGGTCGCGCGCCTGTCAGGCGACCCGCCGGGCTCTTTTTCTTCGTTTCTTCGCTTTTCTATTTTTAATTCTTTTCGAACCTTACATTAAAATGCGACTTTCGCGACATATTTCGATAAAATACTTTTTCGACCTCGGTCAACACGTGTTAATCCATCACGTGTCATTAAAACTTTTTTCGAGTCATGCATATTATTTACTCTTTATTCGATTTATTCATCGTTACTAACTCGTTTTCTCGTGTTTGTAGCTATTTATTTGTTTTTATCGTTTTATTAGACTAAAACGATTCCACATGCTAAAATAACTTTGACGTTTTAGTTTAACATGCATTAAACGACATAGCAACCCATTTATTTATTTTTCTCACATGCTTAGGAAAAAAATGTTTGCATATCATTCAACCGTCGAACTAACGCGTGTACACCAAAAATGAACGATATCTTAGTAAAGGCCGCTAAGTGTGGGCGGGGTTGGGTGTTTTTAGTGAACTTCCCAACACGTACCCTCACCCCTTACTCAAAACCATGGTTTCCGGATGTCCGAATCCATTGGCAACGAGAGTCATTCAATACACGATATCCGATAATGTCGGTATCGGTATCGTAATGCAAAGGGACGAGCCCAATAAACTCTGACAACGGAAATGGGCCGTATTTTGTATACGGCCCACTACGACATAGAGTGGGCTCAAATGGTTCCGAATAACCACAAAATTCGGTGGCGACTCCTACTTCGATTTAAATTTCAATTTGACCATCTCATATAGAGATTCATTCACCTCCCCAAACCCGCGCGTGGCCGCGTCGGGGTGGACCTATGTCATGTCCACACCCATATGCTAGCCCAAAAAATCATGACGCTCGGGTATTATTGGAACACCATGGAAACAGACTGCCAGTTATATGCCAAACACTGTCATAACTGTCAGATCATTGGCAATGTACAGCATATGGCGTCTTCCCTATTATATACCATGACATCACCATGGCCATTTTCGACATGGGGTATTGACATAATTGGGAAGGTGCATCCTTCCGGGACGGAAGGTCATTGCTTCATTTTAGTGGTCATCGACTACTTCACCAAATGGGTCGAAGCCGAGTCATACCATGTCTTGAACGCCAAGCACGTGGCCAAATTTATGCAAAACAAGATCATATGCCGGTACGGGATCCCACACGAATTTATTAGTGATCACGGGACCCACTTTCAAGCTGAAACCGCTGCATTGTTGGCGAAATATAAAATTCAGAGGCATACATCTTCACCTTACCGACCCCAAACAAATGGAGCGGTAGAAGCGGCCAATAAAACAATTGCCACCATACTTAAAAAGATGGCTGAGAATTACCGGGATTGGCCCGACAAAATACCCTTTGCCTTATGGGGGTATCGAACTTCAATTCCCATCGCGACCGAAGCAACTCCATATTATCTGACATATGGAATGGAAGCAGTCCAACCGGTCGAGCTAGAGGTGTCATCTCTCAGGATTTTACTTGAAAGCCAAGTACCTGAAGCAGATTGGGTCCAAGCCCGATACGATTCGCTAGTCTTTTTAGACGAACGGCGATCCCGGGCCCTCAACAATATTCAAATATATCAAAAGAGGATCCAACGGGCTTTCAACAAAAGGGTTAGACCCAGGAACATCAAAGAAAGGGATTTGGTCCTAAAATCGGTTCGTGCCTTACTACCAGTTGACCCAAGAGGAAAATTCAAACCCAATTGGGCTGGGCCATACTTAGAAAAGAAGGTCCTATCAGGGGGAGCGGTAATGATGACAGACCTGGACGGGAACGAGTTCGTCAACCCGACCAACTTGGACCAGTTGAAGCGCTACTACCCATGAACCTAATCTCAATGTCATTTGCAAAAATTTATAAAAATCTGTCTTTTTATAAATTTTCAAAATTTTTAGACAAGTCAATGAGTTAGAATTAATTATTCTACCGTCGCACATCTCGAATTAATAATCTTGATGTATTTCAAAAATTGCAAAAAAAAACAAATTTTGAACTACGTTTGGTTTGATTCCGCTATTTGTGGATACGTAGGCAACCCCTCAAAAGGGCACAACCACTGCAATAACGAAAAGACGGGAACGGTATTCAATAATATGTCTTTTATTAAATCTCGATAAACTCGGGAATTAAAAAAAAAAAAAAAAAAAAAAACGTTGAAGTCGGCACACAAAAAAAAATCACACCAAAAAAAAATTAATAATAGTAATACTCAAATAATAAATGAGACTAATAGTCGGGTATCTTGCCCTTTCCCTTATCCTTTGGGTCACGAGGAGCCCGAGGTCGCCGGGGCGGGGAAGAGCGTTCCCGAATTACAAGGGGAACTTCCTTGGCTCGAGCCCGTTTCTTTGGCAGCGGGTCCTCTATCGTCTTCGGTCCAAGTCGGGCCCGCACATGCTCGGGTAGTCTATCCCGTGGGCCAAGTCGGTCCTACACGGCTAATCTTGGGCCCAGTCTCCTCTCCAAGTCAGTCTGGGGGCTCACTTTCCCCCAAGCACCTTTAGCACTAGACCCTTCAGCTTGAGTCTTAGTCTTCTTCTTTTGGCTTGACCTTAGTCGGACCATAGCAGCCGGGGTGTTTCCTTCCACAAAGAAGTCCCTATTGTCTTTAGCCTGCTCCCTTCGCAGCAAATCAAAAGCTTCATCAACCTTCTGAGCAGCTTGGGCTTTGGCATCGCCTGCTTTAGTCCACTTTATATATGAGGCTGAAACCCAAGTCGAATGGCGATATTTGGAAACGGGCCAAGTGTGCCGGGTGTACCATCTTTGCATCCACGTATCGCACATCACATCAGTCAGTTGGGTAGGGTAACTCACAACTGCTGCAATTTCTGGTATCCGTTCAGCCCGTCCATATTGCCTTAGTATGCGGTCCAGGTAGAGATGAACCGTTTGCCTGAAAGACAAGATCACTTGGTAACGAGCTCTGTCCCTCGGATCCAAGCCGGTCCAAACGTAGATGGGCCACCACGGCAAAACCCATCGAATTAGCCGCCCACCATGGTTTGATAGCACCTCGTCCCAGTATTTCTGAGTAATCTGGCGAGAAAAATCAATGGCCCGTCTCCTCGTAATCAGTTGGTTATGACGGTAGTTGCTGGCATCAAGGGGAGGATCTATCACCGATAGCCTCTCATATAGCCAAATCTGAAAAAGGAAACAAAAACATGAGATCCCGAGACGAAACAGGCGTCCGCCTGATGACACTCGATCGAGTGCCAGGATGACTCGATCGAGTGGCATCCCTGGGAGCAAACAGGGGGCTTTTCTACGAAGGCACTCGATCGAGTGCCAGGCTGACTCGATCGAGTGCCCACTGCAGCAGTCAGAATCTAGAAAAAATTTAAAAATTAAGAAATCGAGAAAAAAAAAAAGATTCGACATACTTGCAGCAAACGGGTGCTTCCGGTGAGACCGACTGACGAATCCCTCTTACGATTGTCCAAGCCTTGGATTATTTCACCCGTAATCAGCCAAGCCGGGCTATGCTCCGCCTCCATTAAATCAACAACGGTCAAGAGACGGATATGACCCATACATGATAACAAGTCCATGTGACCCTCAATGGCATAAACATGGAGCATGCAAAGAGAAAAGGCCCTACGGCTATGAATTGGTCTCACCCGGACGTCGTGCAGGTTCATAAACTTCTCGGCCAGATCAATCAAAGAAACTGTGTTGTCGTCTCGGGCCATTCGAGACACCTCATTATGGGAGAGGCCTAAGAATTCTCGAAGTTTCCTCCTCAGGTCGTAGACCGAATATGGGACGGCGGGCCGAAGTATTGGGTTCCATCCTCCTACAGCAGCAATCTCCTCAGGCAAAGGGCAGATTTCGCCCCGAGGAAAGGCAAAGACATGATGTAGACACCCGCATTTTGACTGCCAGGTGTCTATGGTAGTTTCCAAAAAATACCCGATGATGATCGGACGCTAACGTGCTCTAACGCGCTCGGATACGGGCTCGAAATCAATAATGTCAGGCATGGGCTTTTAACAAGATACAAATCTCACAAAACCAACCTCAAAACCAGGCCCAGTGGGTCGTTCCGAGTAAAATGGGACTAATTTGGGCCAAAACCGACACCAAAAATAAAACCCATCTTTTAGCAACCGGGTCGAAACCCGGTCAAAGACGAATCCGACACACAAAAAAAACCTGGTGCATTTCTAGAAACTTGCACCAAATAGCAAAATTCAAAAAACAATCAAAATCAATCAAGGTCAGCCATTTCCTAAAATGGTGCGTCCTAATTGATCCACTCAGTCGTGTGGATTGACCCACTCGATCGAGTGGAGCCTCAAAACAGACCCGTCTTTGAAGGCACTCGACCGAGTGCACTAGGGGCACTAGATCGAGTGACCCTATGTCGTGGGGTTTCTCCTATAAATACCCCATCAATCCATCACATTCCACAACTTTTGACAACCCTTTTAATCACACTTTTCAGCCAACTTACACATGCAAAACACCCTACATTTCTAACCCTAAGTCCCTCATCCTAATACACTACAACCCTAGGCAAATCCATACAAAAATCGAGTCATACATACACACCATCAACTCCTCCTACATATCTCGACGATTCCCGCGCCATTGCCGCCATTTGACGAACCGTATCCCGAGAAGCAAGAGCATGTAGATTGAGGGTGTAACATTCCACACCGATCTCTCCTTTCTCTTTCGCTTTTTCATTTTTTTTGCGTTTATGTCTATGTATTATAATTATGTCGATAGTAACGACAATACTAACACTAACATCTAACACTAACATCTAACTCTAACATTTATTATCGCATCTAACCGCTAACATTTTCTTTTATTCGTTTCGTCATATTAACATTATATACCGTGTATACGTATAATAATATCAAAATTCGGACTTTAACTCGTTTAACTACGACTATTGCACAAAGTTCGTTTAATCCCTTTACGAGACGCAGTAGTGGTGGCGCCCTTTTGATGGTAAGGGATTTGTCACGTCCCTAGCCGATCAATAAAACACCGACTAACCTAGTGGGTAGCTAGGGTAAGTCGGGATCGTATCCACGAGGACGGTATATCAAGGTTTAGACTAGGTCGGCCTACAACGAGACTAGATTACCAAACAAACACAAAGGAACAATAAAAGGAAACTATTAAGGAGGAGGAGTAAGAACTAGACTAAAGATCGAACTAATGAATAAGCTAAAAGAACGATGGCTAACGAAGACGATGGATCAAATATGGAAAGAAGTGGGGTAGGTCGGGTTCATAGAGGTAGAAGGGTAATTGGGGTGATCAAGGGTATCGGTGTCTCCTAATCGCTAGAGTCGGTCCGGGCTCTCGCAACTTAGACCGATGTCAAGATGGGTCCGGGCTCTCGCAACTTAAACCCTAGTCCGCGCTCTCGCGACTAAACTATTCTCAACATTTCCACAACATAAGCAATCAATGAGAAGATGAACACAAGTATATATGGGAAGCATGGCCACTACAACTCACACAAGCATATCAACAAACACATAGAGTGCCTACAATGTGACTAACAACAAAGATGTAACCTTTTCCCCTTAATCAACCCTAATCATCCATAATCTACCCCTAATCCCCCTACTAACCCCACAAGACTACTACTCACTCATTATCAAATTATTCATAACATTAACAAGAGAAAACAAACTAAACATCCAAGCATTCATTATGAACAACTAACAACAATAACAATATAAAAAGATGAAACAAGATTGAATAAACAAAGATTAAGAGTAGAGATGATTATACCAACACTATGAAGATGAAAAGATGCAATCTTGTATAAATAAGAACCCAAATAAAACCCAAGGTTGTCAAGCTTGGAGAATTCTTCAAGTATCCTCTTAATACAAGAACTAATTACAATGATTAACTAAGAATTAAAGAGAGATTAAAACTAATGAGTGAGAGTAAATCTAGGGTTTTAGATGCTAATGGAGGCTTAAACTAATCTAGGGTAAGATAAGATGTCTTAAAATTACAAGAAGGGAGTATATATATGGGCACAAGAATGAAGGAGAAGAAAAGAAGAAATGCGGGTGAGCTGTAGCCCATCCCGACCGTGACGGATCATCCCGATCGGGAAGGGTTCTGCCATCCCGATCAGGAAGGGCTCAACCCGACCGGGAAGGACCCACAGTGGCGCTTCTAAATGTGCCTCCCTTCCCGATCGGGAAGGCTATTATCCCGACCGGAAAGGGTCTTGTATGCCTTCAATAAGAGCTCTAGGGTCCCTCCTTGTATCTTATGGGCTTCCCGTCGATTCTCGGGACTCGGGATCGGGTCTCGGAGGCTCGGGATTGGGACCCAAGGTCTCGGGGTCGATTCCAAGGCCTCGAGTCATCGTTCCTTTATCTCGTTGGCTCCAAAATGTGTATGTACTGAGACGGAAATCACTCCAACTCTTCCAAATCGGGCTCGGGAACCTGAAACGGACTAAAGGAAGCATAAGAAGCCCATGAATCGCTCCAAAGGAGCGATTCCACAAGGAAAAAGGGACTAAAACACAACAAATAGGCACTACAAACTACACTTATCAACTCCCCCACACTTAACCCTTACTCGCCCTCGAGTAAGCACATACTAACCACTACACTAACTGAATGGGTATTAGCGCACCCTACGCCCCTTCAACTCACGCAAGTGCACTTAGAGGACAAGTGCACTCCGCAAGGCAAGTTGGGTCTTGCGACAAAACCGCGGATGCAACCGGACACAAAACACACAAACAAACAAACACATAAACAAACACTTAGATGGTTGCACCCAAAATAAAAGAAATACCGCTTCCCTCTAAAAGCGGTGAAAGAAGCACCGGTTTAGGACTCGAGGTAAGTGACAACGTTCCCAAGCTAGCAATACAAACCAAGGTGGACTGAACCCTAATAGTATGACGATAAAGCAACAAAAATGTTGGTAACTTACCTAGGTCCTCCTAACTTTCTAAAAACGTACTACGGGACGATCGGCGGAGTGGAAAAGTGAAGAAACACGGTGTTAGTCGACACTGTAGGTAGGTGAGACCCCGTCCCCTTTAGCGTGAGCCAAGAGGGTCGTCCCATGTCCAAAACCGCCTAACTAGTCCAAGTAAAAAGATGGAAATATGCAAAATGAGGGAAGACCGACTAGTGCCGCTATCATCCTTCCTCGGGACTCGGTCCTTTGGTAGGCTCTTCACGGCAAAAGTCGGAAAAAGGCTTATTTTTGTGGGGATTTGTTTTTGTGAGATGGGTTTTCTTTTGGCATTTTCTATTTTTTCGACGTTTTTGCTTTGTTTGTTGCCATGCCATTTATTTTTCTTCTTTTCTATTTTCTTTTTGGCTTTTGTGCCTTTTCTTTTTCTTCATTTCTTTTCTTTCTTTCTTTTCTTTCTTTTTTTTTCTTTTCTTTGCCCTTTTGGCAAGATTTGGCATTTTTGGCATTTTCATTAGGTGATGAGAAAGAGATAACTCAACAAATTGCATTTTATTGTGTGGATATGCGTAGGAGGTAGGTTAATGGGTATGTCGGGACGACGTCTTCCTTTCATACTCACAAAAAAGGGGAGAACTTGGACTAATCAAACGATCCTAAACACGATCACCAAAGGACGAGACTCGGTAACCAAGGCCTTTTCACACCGTGGGTGGTCATAATGGTCAAAAGTGCAAATCCCGTAGTAAATCCCTAGTAAGCTAGGTGGACTCAAGGTAAAGGACCAACGAAATCATTGATTTAGGGTCATTATACTAGATTAAAGTCCAAGACTCGATTTACACTACTAGGACGGGAAAGTACACACTCAGACACTAGCCTCTAAACCGGGTTTTTGAAAACTGTTTACACACATGACATACAACAAAACACAAAACAAAGACACAACGAAGATGGAAGAAAAAGAGACAAAACAAAACAAAACAAAACAAGGAAAAACAACACATAAACAAAACAAACACCACCCCGATCTTCAAACAAGTCTCCAAATCCACCACAATCTTTACAAAGCTCCTCCCGAGCACACATCATCACAAATCTCCTCCAAACTCACAAGAAGCAGAGAGGGAAAAAGGGATGAAGAGATGTTACCGGAAGTCTTGAAAGCTCACCAAGGCTAACGGCGATTGGGCAACCTATAAGGAGAAAAGGGGGGGGGGCAAAGCACGCACAACAAAATACGACATAACGACACAAAAAGGAAAAGACACAAAAGAAAATATTTTTGATTTTTGTGAAATTTTTCAAATTTTTAGGGTTTTTGAAGATTTTTCGAAAAAACTAAGAAAATAAAGCTAAATACGATAGAATATCGCTCCCCCACACTTAAATCGAGCAATGTCCTCATATGCTCAATCGTAGTGTGTGGAGAGACAAAAGAGAAGAAAATAAACTACGAAAATAAAGCTAAAATTAAGAACAAAGTTGAGAAAAAGGTAAAAGGTGTCCGGCCGGGGTTTAGTCAAGTCACCATGGGCCGAGACGAGAAAAAGATATGGAATGGGGAAAAAAATAAAAAGAAACAAATGAAAGAAAATGGGAGGGGAGGGCTAGGTGTAATCAAGTCACCTAGCCCTGATTCCGTCCAAGTCCGACTAACTCCTAAAAAGGGGTGAAAATCTTGTAAATGGACTAATCGATTGACTCTCGACATAATCACGTTGTCGGGAGTCGGGAGCAACCAAACTATGGCCTCGAAGGCCCCTAGATACCGAGACTCAAGGGAAGGGGGCAAACAATGAAAAGGAAGCGATAAAAAGACGGAAAAGTAAGGATAGTTACCCAAACCGAGCGGCTAGTAACTCACTTGCTCCATCGTCTCGTTGATCATTAGAGGCTCGTTGCTTGTTTTCTCAGTTGCCATCTCGCTTCACACTTGAAGAGAACTCATGGTATAGGTAGTAATGGTAGGGGGTGGGATTTGATGTGAGAGTTGGTGTAAAGTGGATAGGAAATGGAGTGAGGGCATGACAATGAAGTACATGGGGTATATGATAAGGCTAGGGTAGCTAGGGAGGTTGGGAGGGGGAATAAAACGGTTGGGTGGACTCGATTTGCGAAGAAGAATCACAAAGGGGGAGCAGAGGACCTTCCCGGTCGGGAATATTGTTCCCGATCGGGTTTGCTCACCCGTCCCGGTCGGGACGCCCTCATCCCGGTCGGGACGAGCTCACAGTAAGCTCGAAATGTGGTGCGCCCTTCCCGATCGGGAAGGCACCCTTCCCGATCGGGAAGCCTTATCCTTCCCGGTCGGGACGCCTCATCCCGGCCGGGATGGGTCTTCTTCGACTTCCTCAATCCCAAAAGCTTGCTCCAAGCTTCAAAAACCCGATCCTCGCGCCTATAACCCAAGGTATACCATAGCCAATCCTCTCTAGGAGCGTTCTCACTTCACCTATCAAACAATACTCAAACACACATCAAACTCTCTCCCTCACAACGCTCATCAATCAATCCAAATAACAAAAATTCACAAAAATCCAACAAATTACAAGAAAGAGATATATACAATGAGACGGTTCTTGTGGACCTCCGTCAAACCAAGGTGGTGCTTTCTTCAATCTTTTTCAACAACCAAAACTAGTTCCATCTCCATCAAGGGCACGTAAGAACAAGTCGAAGGCCCTAGAGAAGTCTTCAATCAAGCTCGTAATGTAACCGACCACATCCCAAGGCTCCTCATGGCCTTGTCTTGACGTTCCCGGGGCATCCCGCTCTTCCAAGTTCAACGACTTGAACTTGTACTTTTGGTCCTTGGGGATATACCCAAACGTCCACCGGTCCTCATGCGGCCCCAAGGGAGGCTCATCTTCTTCCTTGTCATTGCACTTCAACTTGTCATCAAGCCCATGAATTGGGCAATCATCTTCCTCCATATCGGAGTCGTCATCCTCAAGTACATAAGAGTACTTCTTCAAGCTTTGTTCCGGTTCACCCCCTAGATCGATGTCTTTCTTGGCTTGGATCATATTGCATGTCTCATCGCTAGTAGGCGAAGTGTTGCCTTGGAGGTCAAACACTATCTTCTCCTCGCCTAACTCAAATGTGATCCTACCGTTCTTCACATCGATCATGGCACCCGCGGTGTGTAGAAATGGGCTCCCAAGAATAATGGGAGTGTTGGCAATCTCCGGCATGTCAAGCACAACGAAGTCGACCGGAATGAAGTATTTCCCTACTCGTACTGGTACATCCTCTAACATTCCTAATGGTCGATTGAATGATTTATCGGCCATTTGGAGGGTGACGGACGTACATTTCAACTCCTTCATTCCGAGTCGGCAACAAATAGAATATGGAATGATGCTCACACTCGCGCCCAAGTCACATAACGCATTCTTGATCAAGAAGTTGCCTATGGTGCAAGGGATCGAAAAACTACCCGGATCCTTCAACTTCGGAAGCGTGGAACCTTGGATAAGCTCACTCACCACCCTCGTGAACGCTACGGTTTCTTCCTTGTCGACGGATCTCTTCCTAGCTAAGATTTCTCTCATAAATCTTCCATATGCCGGGATTTGGGTAAGTAATTCGGTAAACGGGACACTAACATCCAATTTCTTCACAATACTAAGGAACTTGTCGTAGTGAGTGTCCACCTTAGTCTTCATTTGCCTTGATGGGTAAGGCAACTTGATTTGGTACTTGTTTTGATCAATTTGGGTGGACTCTTCACTTGATACTTTCCCTTTACCCTTTTCTTGTGCTTGAAGTGGGGGAGGGTTGTCTTCTTGGGGTTTTTCAACTTCCCATAGAACTTGTTCCTCCATTGGATTGTCCAAGCTTGATTCTTCTTGATTTGGAGACACAACTTCCTTCATCACTTGTTTCTCACTAGGAAACACGGGAGGATTATATGTAGCACCGCTCCTCAAGGTGATGGCATTGACATGCTCAAAATTTAGAGTTTCACCTTGAGGAGGTAATTGCCCCCTTTGTCTTGAGGAACTACCCGATGCAAGTTGAGCTACTTGGTTCTCAATCATCTTCATGTGAGTCTTCATTTCCTTGTTATCCATTAGTATTTGAGCAATGATTCCTTGTTGCGACATTTGTGTTTCCAATTGACTCCTTTGCATGTCTTGAGTACTCCTTTGCATATCCAACATTTACTTTTGTATATCCGAATCCCGCGGTGGGGATGATGGATTATGCGGAGTATCGGTGAGGCCCAATGGAGTACCGTAGTCATGAATAGGAGACCGACTCCTAGGCTTGCTTTGTTGATTGCCTTGTGTTGCTTGTTGTTGTTGATGGTTCCCTTGGAACCCATGAGAATTGCCTTGATTAAGGCCTTTGTTGTGGTTTTGTTGACCTTGAAAGTTTCGGTTTCCTTGGAAATTTTGGTTTCCTTGGAAACCGCCATGATTGAAGTTCCCTTGTTGGAACCCTTGCTTGTTGTTGAAGTTTCCTTGGTTATTTTGCTTGAAATTATTGAAGGGTCTTTGGTTACCCACATAACCTTGGTAACTTTCATTGTTGTCCCTTAAAGGAGGTGGAACATAGGGACGTTGTTGTTGTTGATGTTGAAGTGTTTGTTGTTGAGGGACTTGATTGGAAGCTTGGTATTGATTAGAGAAGGAGGCACCTTGCTTGAACGCTTGAAAGGCATTCACTTGCTCAATACTCCCTCTACAATTCATAGGGTCATGACCAACGATTCCACAAGTGTCGCACATCCCAAAGTAATGTGTAGGAGGTGCGAACCCCAAAGCATTCACTTCTTGAATCGGTTGATGGTGGGAGGAACTAGAGCCTTGGACTTGGTTGAGGTGGCTTTGGAGCTTCTTGTCAATAGTCTCCATGTGTGTTTTAAGTTGAGCTCCAAGGTCAATGCTTAACTTAGTTATAGCCTCGACCTCATGCATGCCTCCTCGGTGTGCCTTCCTAGGCCTAGAGTATTGCGAATTATGCACCGCCATCTTTTCGATTCTCGCCCATGTTTGGTCGTCATCGACCTCGGTGAACCTACCGTTGGAGCCCATGTTAAGAATAGCTCTCGAGTCTTCATAAAGTCCATTCCAAAATTGTTGCACCAAGAACCATTGTGAGAGTCCATGATGAGGGCACGATCTTACCAAAGACTTAAACCGCTCCCAAGCTTCATATAGGCTCTCTTCATCCCTTTGTTGGAACCCGGTGATGGAGGCCCTAAGCAAGTTCGTCTTTTCCGGAGGGTAAAACTTTTGGTAGAACGCCAAGGCAAGCTTTTTCCAAGTGTCGATACCCATGGTTGCCCTATCGAGACTCTTGATCCGTTGCTTCGCTTTTCCAATAAGAGAAAACGGGAAGAGTACCCAACGAATTTGGTCTTGAGTAACCCCGGTTTGAGATATAGCGTCACAATAATCGGAGAAGGTCTCCATGTGTTGGTGTGGGTCTTCGGTGGGCAAACCACTAAATGGGCTCCTCTCCACAAGTTGGATAAATTGAGTCTGTGCCACAAAATCCCCGGCAACGGCGCCAAATTGATGGTAAGGGATTTGTCACGTCCCTAGCCGATCAATAAAACACCGACTAACCTAGTGGGTAGCTAGAGTAAGTCGGGATCGTATCCACGAGGACGGTATATCAAGGTTTAGACTAGGTCGGCCTACAACGAGACTAGATTACCAAACAAACACAAAGGAACAATAAAAGGAAAACTATTAAGGAGGAGGAGTAAGAACTAGACTAAAGATCGAACTAATGAATAAGCTAAAAGAACGATGGCTAACTAAGACGATGGATCAAATATGGAAAGAAGTGGGGTAGGTCGGGTTCATAGAGGTAGAAGGGTAATTGGGGTGATCAAGGGTATAGGTGTCTCCTAATCGCTAGAGTCGGTCCGGGCTCTCGCAACTTAGACCGATGTCAATGTGGGTCCGGGCTCTCGCAACTTAGACCCTAGTCCGCGCTCTCGCGACTAAACTATTCTCAACATTTCCACAACATAAGCAATCAATGAGAAGATGAACACAAGTATATATGGGAAGCATGGCAACTACAACTCACACAAGCATATCAACAAACACATAGAGTGCCTACAATGTGACTAACAACAAAGATGTAACCTTTTCCCCTTAATCAACCCTAATCATCCATAATCTACCCCTAATCCCCCTACTAACCCCACAAGACTACTACTCACTCATTATCAAATTACTCATAACATTAACAAGAGAAAACAAACTAAACATCCAAGCATTCATTATGAACAACTAACAACAATAACAATATAAAAAGATGAAACAAGATTGAATAAACAAAGATTAAGAATAGAGATGATTATACCAACACTATGAAGATGAAAAGATGCAATCTTGTATAAATAAGAACCCAAATAAAACCCAAGGTTGTCAAGCTTGGAGAATTCTTCAAGTATCCTCTTAATACAAGAACTAATTACAATGATTAACTAAGAATTAAAGAGAGATTAAAACTAATGAGTGAGAGTAAATCTAGGGTTTTAGATGCTAATGGAGGCTTAAACTAATCTAGGGTAAGATAAGATGTCTTAAAATTATAAGAAGGAAGTATATATATGGGTACAAGAATGAAGGAGAAGAAAAGAAGAAATGCGAGTGAGCTGTAGCCCATCCCGACCGGGACGGATCATCCCGATCGGGAAGGGTTCTGCCATCCCGATCGGGAAGGGCTCAACCCGACCGGGAAGGACCCACAGTGGCGCTTCTAAATGTGCCTCCCTTCCCGTTCGGGAAGGCTATTATCCCGACCGGGAAGGGTCTTGTATGCCTTCAATAAGAGCTCTAGGGTCCCTCCTTGTATCTTATGGGCTTCCCGTCGATTCTCGGGACTCGGGATCGGGTCTCGGAGGCTCGGGATTGGGACCCAAGGTCTCGGGGTCGATTCCAAGGCCTCGAGTCATCGTTCCTTTATCTCGTTGGCTCCAAAATGTGTATGTATTGAGTCGGAAATCACTCCAACTCTTCCAAATCGGGCTCGGGAACCTCAAACGGACTAAAGGAAGCATAAGAAGCCCATGAATCGCTCCAAAAAAGCGATTCCACAAGGAAAAAGCGACCAAAACACAACAAATAGGCACTACAAACTACACTTATCACCTTTCGAGGAGCACCGCCCTACGCACTCAAGGGCATAACGTGATCGTGATAGTACGTAGTTGAACGGGCTTAATTCCATTTCAAAGGATCGGTACAAAACCCGTTGACGCTAAATCGAGCATCCCATAATCCGTAAGGATTATTAAAGATGACGTAACGCGGAGGGAACTAATTTTGTCCCGGTCCAATTTAAAACGATTTTATATCATCTTTTCTAAAATCTCCGATGACAGTCTCATAATCATAATATACGTATTATGAGTACCGAAGATCGAATTGCATATAAATCGTGCCATATTTATATGTGATTCGGTTAATTATCGATTTTAAAACGCATAAAACGAGACGAGTTATACCTCGTACAGGTGCCACTCGACCGAGTACATAGGCTACTCGATCGAGTAGCACCCCAAATCATGGGCAGTAGCCTCTTCTAGGACACACTCGATCGAGTCAGACCATGACTCGATCGAGTGGGTCCTGTAACCTAGAAATCCGAGAGCTTTAATGCAACATTCGAGCCTCGTCATTTTTTTTTCGACTTAGTAGTCACGTGTAAAGACAATCAGGTGATCTCATTTTTCAAAAATCATATACATCACTCCATATAAGCAACTTTGATTGACGGTCTCGCATTATTAATCGTGTGTCGACGACTCTCTAGTCGTATCCGACACATGGTTAATTTAGACTTTATTTTCCGATATGATAAGTTGGGACAAGGCATCGAGATTCCGATCGGGCTAACTTTACGCCTAGGTCCTCTATCTCCGTCCTTTGGTTAATATACAAAATAATGTGTATTTAATCAAAGTTCGTCCGTTCACTCAATTTACGGTCTAGTTTATACACGGGTCCGTTTCTAATTATTGTCTATCCTTTTAGTTATATATTCCAATTATTCTATATTATTGCTCGTCGTATTGTGAATTCCGGGTTGTATTCCGCCCGTGTAACTTGTAACCGATTTATTTTGTTTTGCTTTATTTATTTGCGTTTTACCGCTTTTGAATGAACCTCCGCATGCTAAATCACTTCGACCATAAATTAGATGCATTAAAATGACATAGCTCACATTTAATTCGCATGATTAGCTAAAAACGCTGTTTGCATATCATTTCACCGGATTACTAACACGCATATTAGAAAGTCAAACGATGTCTTAGTAGAGGCCGCTAAGTGCGGGCGGGGTTGGGTGTCCTTAGTGGGTTTCCCAACACGTACCCTCACCCCTTACTCAGAACCTCGGTTTCCGGATGCCCGAAACCGTTGGCGCACGAGATTCATTCTTTACACGATTACCGGTATAGATGGTATCGGTATCGCAATGCAAAGGGACGAGCCCAATAAACTCTAAAACTGGAATGGGCCATACTTTGTGTATGGTCCATGGCGATATAGAGTGGGCTCGAACGGTTCCGAATAACCATAAAATTCGGTGGCGACTCCATTTCGACTTAAATTTCAATTTGTTCCATTCTCATATGGAGGTGCATTCGCCTACCCAAACCCGCGCGTGGCCGCGTCGGGGTGGACCTACGTCATGTCCACAATTTGGCGACTCCGCTGGGGATTAAATGATGAGTGACTAACCATCGGCATCCTCAGGGTGAGACTCGAATAGAAATCGTTTGACTAGTACGATATGCGTTTTAGTTTTACGGTTCATGCATAACCCCTATTTTTCCCGGGCCGGTACTGGTGACCGACGTCCCACTATACCACGATGTATTCTGCCTTGGATACGTTAAAGGTGTTCATAGTCGATTCGTATGGACTTTGCGGCATGTTCTAAGCTCAACTCGACTTAGGAAGTCCGTCCCGACTCTCGTCTAGACTATGAGCACTGGTATAGACCCCATTTTAACCGACCGAGACTTAGTGTAAAGCATACATGGCGTCGTTATAATGCTTGCGTGACTATGTGCTGCTTGGTTTCTGTGTCGTTTTCAAAAAACCGTCATTTCAAAAAATGCATCTTTTCAAAATATTCAAATTTCAAAACCCGGAAAGCTACCGAATTTAGGACTTATGATTTTACTCAAAATAGGCCATTTTCTAGCCGGTATGCTGCCTAATTTAAAACTCGAAAATATTTTCGAATTTTCAAAAACAAGGCTCGATGCCCTTTCCGATTTACTTGAAAAAATCGGGCCTTTCCCCGAGTTTCCTCGGACTTTCCTAAATATTCCTTTTCAAAACCTTCCTCCTCTTAGGACTTCCCGTATTTAGCAGTGTCGGGTCATGTCATAAGTCGTCAAGGTCTCTAGCGTCGAAACTCTGTTGATCTTACATCATGAGTTTCTTCCCTATCCCAGTCTGCCTTATTAGACTAAGGCAAGGCCCACCTACGTAGGTCATACTCCTACAAAGAAGGGCCCGTCTACACATTTGAGTCCAAAGTCTGGGGACGTCTCACATTAACCTTTCTTCAAACAGGATTCGGCCCACCCGTCGAATCCTAAAGAAAGCCCGTCATCCACGAGTCACCCGCGCACTACTACAAAACATCAAATAGACAACTGTTTTTTTTGCCATAGACAACTGACTTACAACAGTTGAGTAGTTTGGAGTTGTATATTACTCTGAGCATAGACATCTGTTTTAGAACAGTTGTCTATTGGTTAATAGACAACTGTTTTTGCAAAACAACAGTTGTGTATTACGTATATAGACAACTGTTTTTCTCAAACAACAGTTGTCTATTACGTATATAGACACATGTTTTTCTAAACAACAGTTGTCTATATACATAATAGACAACTGTTTTCTGATATACGTATATATAGATATGTGCTTATATACATATTCGTATTTTATGTTTTTTAATAATTCTGAAATACGTACATATTAACAAACCATAAAAAAGCAATACCATAACGAATAATTGAACAAAAGAAGTTACATTTTTATAAAATCCAACATCCAAAATCCAAAAGATACATAAAATCATTATCCAACATCCAACATCCAAAATCCAAAAGGTACACATAAAATCATTATCCAATGTCCAAAAGTACCTAAAACCATAATCCAACTAAAACCTTGTCCACATAAGGTAATCTGATGCATCATATATGACTAATTATTAAGAAAATAATCCGCCCATAATCCACGAACCTCGTCAATATCTTCTTGAGAATATGGCATCATATCGTTGAAATGCTACAAAATCAATAATATAAATGAACTAATTATGTTGTTTCAAATATGTGCATAAAACAAATGATTGAAACAAGAGAAAGTGTGAAAACCCAAGTCTTACCTCATTGACGGTTCTCTTCAAATCAGAACGAGTGATAATTTCAATCATATATCTCATCACGTAATAACCACACTCTATTTTCCTAGCATGAGGAGCCGACTACATTGCAACAAGTATAACAAAGTGTAAGAGTCGTACAAATGACAAAATACAACATTCTCCAAATTGACAATGAGTGGGCCTATGAGATCGTCCCAAACCTATTTACCTTTCACACTTGATCCAACCATGTCCATGTTTCCGATCCAAACCCATAAATTCGAACATATCCGACCCGAACTGTTCCGTGCTCACAGGTCATAACCCCATACCAATTACTCGAGCAAAGTAAACAAAGAACATCCCCAAAAACAACAAACAAAAACAAAAACAACAAGAAAGATGTCAGGCAAATGTGGCAAGGGTTTGATGGCTGATCTTCAGGTTCTTTCTCTATCTATCTTTCTTCTGGGTTTCTTTCATCTCATCCCCTTTTGTTAGAAAAATCTACACTTGTTTCTCTGGTTTCCAAGTTTCAATCTTTGGTAGGGTTCTACTCTCGCTCCGTCTCGTTTATTTGTTGTCCTTTAATTAAAATAGTTCTCTATGATTGTGTTTACATCAAATTTGGTTGTTTTTCTTCTTGCAAAAGTTCGGTTCTTTCATATATTCATCATTGATTTAGGGATTTAGGTTTAAGGGTTTAAAATTCTAGGGTTCTAGGGTTTTATACCATGGTTACCGGATTCCCTTAGGATACCTAGCAAACATCGTATACTCGCTGGGTAATTGAAGGCACGAATAAATTGACAGCAGCAGCATGTTATCATGACAAATAGTATCCTGGTACAGGCCTAAAATTTAAAAACCAAACCAATCACCAAATATCAGATTTCAAGATTTAGTAATGAACAGAATCTGAATTCCAAACATTCAACCACCATCAATTATCAAGTATAGAGTAAGAAAGATATTCAGTAACAAGGGAAGAGAATAAACACCATAGATAAGTAAGAGAATTAAATGCCAGGATTAGAGCTAGGATTATCACAGGATGTTCAAACTTAAGATGAACTTCGATTTCAAACTTCAAAGCCTCATTTTTTCATCATAGAACCAGACGATTCATATAATATACGAGGTTTAAATAAGTACATACATTAACTTTCACCCACTGCGGAATTTGAGAACTCTTCCTTGTACCCCCTCTATAGCCGTACACTTTTATAAACCTAGCACGGGAAAAAGAAAAGTTAGGTCACTATTAAAGAAGAAACATAAGTAAAATGAAAAAATTATCCATAGTAATAAATTGAGATAACTCACGTATTAAGTAAAGTTTTAAATCCACTAGGCTCGGACTTTTCAAGTGGGTCAAACCAATATACTTGGTTATGCTCAACAATATCTATCAAAACAAGCATCCAATGTTCCCTATTAACATTAAAATCAACTTCCCTTAATCAAGTATATATATATCATTTATATAACAAATAGTTTAAATTTTATTACTTGAAAAGGATATACTCACTATTTGTAGAATGGAGCTAAATATACTAGTTTTTTCCCTTTCATCATCCATTCAGATATATATGTCGTCAAAGCTTCGGTATCATGACCTATCAATTATGTCTTCTCCGGACAAAAAAACCCATATCTTTTGGAGTCACAAATACTATACAAGTACCTACGTAACAAAAAAAAATCATGAGATATCTTTGACCTTTGTAAATCTCAAGAAAAAGATTGATTACTAACTACATACTTACCGAACAAAAGTCTGAAGGTATACGCAGTTGAGTTCATCCATATTCAACAATCGATTGATGTCATTCTTGGTGAGAAAAATTGTTTGCTCATTCCTCATAATATCCTCGCTCAAAGTAAGTTCAGATTTTCTATCATCATCCATCATACTAACCATCTTCGACAACAACTTTCTGGATTCATATTTTTGCTCGAAAATATTTTTCACAACATTGTTTGATGTAGCAAATGACTCTTTCGTTATGCATTTAGAGCTCTCAGCTATCTTTATCGTTTTAGTACTATCCTTTTGTATGTTTTCATTTGTCCCCTTCAATGATGCTTGAGGACTTGTTTCCTGAGTTATCTACATTTGAAAATAACTCATTAGAATTACAAGTGATGTGTACAACAATAAAAACTTATACATGGACGACGTTAGCAATAACCGCACCTTTGGATGTCCAATAGTGATTAAATTTTTCGGCCATCGAACAAATGAGCCAAGTGCCTCACCCACAGTTGAAAATTCATCAGTTGGCACCGGTAAATTTGCATCCTCCTCTTCTTCAAAGTAAACATCAATTGAGACTCTGAACTCATTTTCTCCAAAAGCACATCCATGAGATCTTGAAATCTGTGTAGGGGCCCGAAAAACTCTTCCAAGTGCCACCTTTCGTAACTCGATGTCCACCACAGCTAATTGACATTCAAAGCCCTTTGAAAAATTTAACAAGGATAATTATAAAACAAACTAGCTCATAATTTAAAAAGAACTAGTTGTAACATAGAGACGAGATATAAGAAGGGTGAAAACGGTTTACCTTCTCCGGTAACGTCGTTTTTTGCCATAATTATTTGAACAGAGTGCGTAGCCTGTCATGTAGAAAGCACTATTATCATTCATCCTTGTCACGGAGCGAGGTTACACTCATTCTCCCATAATTCCAAGTCCTAACAACATACATATAAATAGATAGTTTTATTATACACGTTCCTTGTCTCAAAGAATATGAAGAGTGGATGACATGAAAGGCTTTATTTCCATTACATATATTGACAACAAACAAAATGCTTAAAGCAAGGATATATGCAGCATGTATGGGATATTTATATATATGTGTTTAGGACATAAACCCCTTAATTGGCCTACGCCACTCCCACTCCCCTACCATAACTCTAATAATTAATTCATACACCACTCCTTGATTTACTATTTCATTATTCATCATAATATATATATATATATATATATATATATATATATATATATATATATATATATATATATATATATATATATATATATATAAGGACTAGAAGAAAGAACTATTATAACTTAGCTCATACATCCAGATTTAAAACATAACGTATTTTACTATCACATTATTCGTAGCTTGCGGGGATCGATTTTCGGAGTCAATAATAAAGAGTAGTCCTCATGACACGGGGTCGTTGTTATACTTCATTATCGACTTACATTATTATTGTTGATGTATTCAATAATGACACGGGGTCGTTGCTATTCTCGGCTTCCACTTGTCTGTTTTTGCTTTAAAACCCAAGGTAAAAGCGGCTATCTAAATAGTTTATGTACTAATACAAGGCCGTGCTGTAGAAAATATGTAAATATGCTAACTTCGGCTTCCAAAGGTGTTGACAGTGATGCTACCAGACCTCCCTGGAATGCTATTCTTTAAAACACTTACACACTGTTGGTTTTCTTATGGGCTAAGATATACTATGAGGTATTAGAAAAAAAACGGCATTTCAGATCTGTTAAAACTCCTGCACGCATTTTGACTGAGACAACTCTGTCGACGGGCAGGCTAGAGGTCTTCCGATACATATGCTGAGGCCTTTGTATATTTCAATCAATTGTGTAATATACGTTATTCAGGTCAGTTCGCCTCTCCTTTTCGTTCGTCTTTCTCTTATATGCACGACCTAAACATTCTACTGATACAGAAGCTGTCGAATATTCGTATCTCAAACATGACAGGCTATAACACCGTGGCAACTAGTTCATTTATCTTCCAATAATGAATGATTCATTTGAACAGTCCAAAGCAACTCCTCCTTCCCACTTCTCCTTTTGCCTTGTTGCGGTTAGTCCTGCTCCATTGAAACCAACCTACAGAATACCGTATCCAGTCTTCTTATTGATGTTGTCAAAGTACTAGGCTCTCTTCGTTTTTGTTTCCTCACAGGCACTATTTTCTCACATTGACATTTTACTCATCCAAATTAAGGTACACATAATAAGTTTGTAACCATGAAACTGTTTCGATAATTAACACTCCTTCGATATTGAAGATGTCAACTATATTAGTTGATGAAGTTAGGAGTGATCATCAACTGATCTGTTGATTATGATCTGTGTCAGCATACAAATTTTTTGGGCATTAAAGTATGTTCTCTTTCAAATGAAAAGTACCAGTATAATTTAGTTTCCTAAAGTGAATTTAATGCCCAAAATCACTATTGAAAATATCATTCTCCAGGCAATTTGATTATACTCGGCAATGATCAGATGCAATCTAACTCTAACTGATTAAAATAAAATCAATAAACCTGATCCGAAAATTTTTACAATTATATGTACGCTAAACGAATTAAATTAAACTCCCATCTAATCTCAAACTGAAAAATAAGTAAACGAAACACTCAGCAAACGAAATCACACTATATCCAACAAAAAAAAATGAAACAACAGTGAAGGACAGCGACTCGTTCAGTTTCCAAACTAACGAAACACTCAGCAAACGAAACAACGACGAAATATGATGGAGTAAGAGTGATTACCAGAGAAGAGGCAGAATAGAGAAGAAGAAGAAACAGCAAAACAAAACAACGATGAAGAGCGAAGAACAGCGACGAAACTCGGAAGGGATGAAGGACAGCGGGAACAGCGACAAATAGAGAAGAAGAAGGACGAATAGGCTTCGAAATTAGGGTTAGAGCGACGAAGAGCGACATGATTGAGTGACGAAGAACTTCAAAATTAGGGTTAGAGAAATAATTGGGGATCTGGAATAATTTAGGGTTAGAGGAAAAATTGAGAAGATAGGTTGAGCGGGAGTTAGGTTGAGCAACTCAAAACAAAAACTTTGATGGGGATGGGAAGCTTACAGTGGAGCCATGTTTGACAGAAATGGCGATTGAATTGGGGGATTTGGGGGAAATGGTGTATACGTCGAGTTTGAAGTAGTGGGCTGGCGTATGAGTTTGAAGTAGGTCCGATTGATTTGTCGAAATGGCGTTCGTAGAAGTATTATCAATTCCATGAGTCTCGGTTTGTAGGCCGGATCACAAAATAAATACGGAAAACACAAATCGATACATAAGACAGTCTCACCATAAGTCGAAATCCCGTTGCTAAAAAAAATCATACTGTAACAAAAATCTGAGTGAGTTTGGGGTTACCTCTAACGTCGATGCATGGGGAGCCGTGAGTGGATACGTCAGTCCTCGACGGTTCCGTCTCAAGAAATCGTACCCTAAATTTATTACCTAAAAATCGTCTCAACTCGATCCTTGCTTCGCTCGTACATGAGAATGTCCCATTATGTATGCGGTTCCCGCCTCTCGTGCTTCCATTAGATCCTGAAAAAATTAGGGATCTGAAAAAATTAGGATAATTGAAGTTGAGTTAGATAGGTTGAGAAAGTGATATAGGTCGGGTAAATGAGTTGAGAAAGTGATATGGGTCGGGTAAATGGGTTGAGAAAGTGATATGGGTAGAATTACACTTATTATTAGATTAATTAAAAAAAAAAATTGAGAAACTGATATGGATTGGGTAAGAACAACTAAGTTTTAGTGGTCCTGCAATTAGAATAGACAACTGAGGTTAATTAAAACAGTTGTATAATATATAGACAACTGTTTTTATAAAACTTAGTTGTCTATTATCAGATAAAGACATCTGTTTCTCAGACAAAACAGTTGTCTATATATTATACATCAGTTGTTAAGGATATCTGATGTCTATTAGGAGTTGTCTATTTGATGTTTTATAGTAGTGCGGGTGACTCGTGGATGACGGGCTTTCCTTAGAATTCGACGGGTGGGCCGAATCCTGTTTGAAGGAAGGTTAATGTGAGAGGTCCCCAGACTTTGGACTCAAATGTGTAGACGGGCCCTCTTTTGTAGGAGTATGACCTACGTAGGTGGGCCTTGCCTTAGTCTAATAAGGCAGACTGGGATAGGGAAGAAACTCGTGATGTAAGATCAACAGAGTTTCGACGCTAGAGACCTTGACGACTTATGACATGACCCGACACTGCTAAATACGGGAAGTCCTAAGAGGAGGAAGGTTTTGAAAAGGAATATTTAGGAAAGTCCGAGGAAACTCGGGGAAAGGTCCGATTTTTTCAAGTAAATCGGAAAGGGCATCGGGCCTTGTTTTTGAAAGTTCGAAAATATTTTCGAGTTTTGAATTAGGCAGCATACCGGCTAGAAAATGACCTATTTTGAGTAAAATCATAAGTCCTAAATTCGGTAGCTTTCCGGGTTTTGAAATTTGAATATTTTGAAAAGATGCATTTTTTGAAATGATGGTTTTTTGAAAACGACACGGAAACCAAGCAGCACATAGTCACGCAAGCATTATAACGACGCCATGTATGCTTTACACTAAGTCTCGTTCGGTTTAAATGGGGTCTATACCAGTGCTCATAGTCTAGACGAGAGTCGGGACGGACTTCCTAAGTCGAGTTGAGCTTAGAACATGCCGCAAAGTCCATACGAATCGACTATGAACACCTTTAACGTATCCAAGGCGGAATACATCGTGGTATAGTGGGACGTCGGTCACCAGTACTGGCCCGGGAAAAATAGGGGTTATGCATGAACCGTAAAACTAAAACGCATATCGTACTAGTCAAACGATTTCTATTCGAGTCTCACCCTGAGGATGCCGATGGTTAGTCACTCATCAGTTAATCCCCAGCGGAGTCGCCAAATTGTGGACATGACGTAGGTCCACCCCGACGCGGCCACGCGCGGGTTTGGGTAGGCGAATGCACCTCCATATGAGAATGGAACGAATTGAAATTTAAGTCGAAATGGAGTCGCCACCGAATTTTATGGTTATTCGGAATCGTTCGTGCCCACTCTATATCGCCATGGAGCATACACAAAATATGGCCCATTCCAGTTTTAGAGTTTATTGGGCTCGTCCCTATGCATTGCGATACCGATACCATCTATACCGGTAATCGTGTAAAGAATGACTCTCTTGCGCCAACGGTTTCGGGCATCCGGAAACCGAGTTTCTGAGTAAGGGGTGAGGGTACGTGTTGGGAAGCCCACTAAGGACACCCAACCCTGCCCGCACTTAGCGGCCTCTACTAAGACATCGTTTGACTTTCTAATATGCGTGTTAGTAATCCGGTGAAATGATATGCAAACAGCGTTTTTAGCAAATCATGCGAATTAAATGTGAGCTACGTCATTTTAATGCATCTAATTTATGGTCGAAGTGATTTAGCATGCGGAGGTTCATTCAAAAGCGGTAAAACGCAAATAAATAAAGCAAAACAAAATAAATCGGTTACAAGTTACACGGGCGGAATACAACCCGGAATTCACAATACGACGAGCAATAATATAGAATAATTGGAATATATAACTAAAAGGATAGACAATAATTAGAAACGGACCCGTGTATAAACTAGACCGTAAATTGAGTGAACGAACGAACTTTGATTAAATACACATTATTTTGTATATTAACCAAAGGACGGAGATAGAGGACCTAGGCGTAAAGTTAGCCTGATCGGAATCTCGATGCCTTGTCCCAACTTATCATATCGTAAAATAAAGTCTAAATTAACCATGTGTCGGATACGACTAGAGAGACGTCGACACACGATTAATAATGCGAGACCGTCGATCAATGTTGCTTATATGGAGTGATGTATATGATTTTTGAAAAATGAGATCACGTGATTGTCTTTACACGTGACTACTAAGTCGAAAAAAAAATGACGAGGCTCGAATGTTGCATTAAAGCTCTCGGATTTCTGGGTTACAAGACCCACTCGATCGAGTCATGGTCTGACTCGATCGAGTGTGTCCTAGAAGAGGCTACTGCCCATGATTTGGGGTGCTACTCGATCGAGTAGCCTATGTACTCGGTCGAGTGGCACCTGTACGAGGTATAACTCGTCTCATTTTATGCATTTTAAAATCGATAATTAACCGAATCACATATAAATATGGCACGATTTATACGCAATTCGATCTTCGGTACTCATAATACGTATATTATGATTATGAGACCGTCATCGGAGATTTTAGAAAAGATGATATAAAAATCGTTTTAAATTGGACCGGGACAAAATTAGTTCCCTCCGAGTTACGTCATCTTTAATAATCCTTACGGATTATGCGATGCTCGATTTAGCGTCAACGGGTTTTGTACCGATCCTTTGAAATGGAATTAAGCCTGTTCAACTACGTACTATCACGATCACGTTATGCCCTTGAGTGCGTAGGGCGGTGCTCCTCGAAAGGGCGCCACCACTATTGCGTCTCGTAAAGGGATTAAACGGACTCTGTGCAATAGTCGTAGTTAAACGAGTTAAAATCCGAATTTTGATATTATTATACGTATACACGGTATATAATGTTAATATGACGAAACGAATAAAAGAAAATGTTAGCGGTTAGATGCGATAATAAATGTTAGCGTTAGATGTTAGTGTTAGATGTTAGTGTTAGTATTGTCATTACTATCGACATAATTATAATACATAGACATGCATAAACGCAAAAAAAATGAAAAAGCGAAAGAGAAAGGAGAGATCGGTGTGGAATGTTACACCCTCAATCTACATGCTCTTGCTTCTCGGGATACGGTTCGTCAAATGGCGGCAATGGCGCGGGAATCGTCGAGATATGTAGGAGGAGTTGATGGTGTGTATGTATGACTCGATTTTTGTATGGATTTGCCTAGGGTTGTAGTGGATTAGGATGAGGGACTTAGGGTTAGAAATGTAGGGTGTTTTGCATGTGTAAGTTGGCTGAAAAGTGTGATTAAAAGGGTTGTCAAAAGTTGTGGAATGTGATGGATTGATGGGGTATTTATAGGAGAAACCCCACGACATAGGGTCACTCGATCGAGTGGCCCTAGTGCACTCGGTCGAGTGCCTTCAAAGACGGGTCTGTTTTGAGGCTCCACTCGATCGAGTGGGTCAATCCACACGACTGAGTGGATCAATTAGGACGCACCATTTTAGGAAATGGTTGACCTTGATTGATTTTGATTGTTTTTTGAATTTTGCTATTTGGCGCAAGTTGAAAAGTGAGGAACCACGGTGTTAGTCGACACTGTAGGTAAGTGACCCCGCCCCCTTTAGCGTGAGCCAAGAGGGTCCTCCCGTGTCCAAGACCGCCTAACTAGTTCAAGTAAAAAGGTGGGAAACATGCAAAATGAGGGAAGACCGACTAATGCCGCTATCATCCTTCCTCGGGACTCGGTCCTTTGGTAGGCTCTTCATGGCAAAAGTCGGAAAAAGACTTATTTTTGTGGGGATTTCTTTTTGTGAGACGGGTTTTCTTTTGGCATTTTCTTTCTTTTCGACGTTTTGATTTGTTTGTTGTCATGCCATTTCTTTTTCTTCTTTTCTATTTTCTTTTTGGCTTTTGTGCCTTTTCTTTTTCTTCATTTCTTTTCTTTCTTTCATTTTTTTCTTTCTTTTTCTTTTCTTTTCTTTGCCCTTTTGGCAAGATTTGGCATTTTTGGCATTCCTTTGATAATTGAGAAAGAGAGAAATCAACAAATTGCATTTTATTTGTGTGGGTATGTGTAGGAGGTAGGGTAATGGGTGAGTCGGGGGTCGCGATCCCTCTTCAAACCCACAAAAAGTGGAGAACTTGGACTAATCAAACAATCCTAAACACGGTCACCTAGGGGACGAGACTCGGTAACCAAGGCCTTTTCACACCGTGGGTGGTCGTAATGGTCAAAAGTGCAAATCCCGTAGTAAATCCCTAGTAAGCTAGGTGGACTCAAGGTAAAGGACCAACGAATTCATTGATTTAGGGTCATTCTACTAGAGTAAAGTCCAAGACTCGATTTATACTACTAGGAAGGGAAAGTAAGCAGTCACACACTAGCCTCTAAACCGGGTTTTCGAAAACGGTTTACGCACAAGACACACAACACACAAACAAAGACTCAACGAAAACGAAAGAAAAAGAAGTAAAAGCAACGAAACAAAAACAACACAAAATGAACATATACACAACATAAACACCACCCCGATCATCCAAACAAGCCACCTAATCAACCATACTTTACAAAGCTCCACCCGAGCACACAGCATCACAATCTCTTCCAAACTCCGCAAGAGGTAAAGAAGAAAAAAGGATAAGATGTTACCGGGAGTCTTGAAAGCCTTCCAAAGTTAACGGTGATTAAAGCAACCTATAAGGGAAAGAGAGGCAAAACACGCACACAGACAAATATACGACACAATGACACAAAAGGAAAACACACAAAAGAAAAATCTTTTTGATTTTTGTGAAATTTTTTCAAATTTTTAGGGATTTTTAAGATTTTTTCGAAAAACTAAGAAAATAAAACTAACTATACTAGAATATCGCTCCCCCACACTTAAATCGAGCCATGTCCTCATGCTCGATCGTAGAGTGCGGAGAGACAAAAGAAAAAGAAAAGAAACTACAAAAATAAAGCTAAAAATCAAAAATAAAGTGAAGAAAAGGGTAGAAGGTGTCCGGCCGGGGTGTAGTCAAGTCACCATGGGCCGAGACAAGAAAAGATATGGATGGGGGATGAAATAAAAAGAAGGAAATAAAAGGAAATGGGAGGGGAGGGCTAGGTGTAATCAAGTCACCTAGCCCGGATTCCGCCTAAATCCGACTAAATCCTCAAAAAAGAAAGAGTGAAAAACTTGTAAAAATTTGATTTTGAAATGACTCTCGATGTAGTCACATCATCGAGAGTCGGGAGCAACCACTACTAAGGCCTCGAAGGCCACTAAGATACCATGACTCAAGGGGAAGGGAATAAACAAAGGAAAACAAGCAATAAAAGACGGAAAAGTAAGGATAGTTACCCAAACCAATCGGCTAGTAACTCACTCGCTCCATCGTCTCATAGATCAATGTAGGCACGTTGCTTCTCGTCTTTGTTGTTATCTCGCTTCAAGCTTGATAAAACCGCATGGTAAAGGTAGTAATGGTGTGAGGGAGGGTGGGATTTGATGTGGATCTCGGTGTAAAGTGAGGTGTACGGGTGATATGATAGGAGTAAGGAGGAGTAGGGAGGTTGGGACAGGGTATAATGGATGGGTGGAGTCAAAGGAGACCATCCCGGTCGGGATGAATCGTCCCGATCGGGTTGATAAACCCTTCCCGATCGGGAAGCTCTCGTCCCGGTCGGGAATGCACTCCAGTGAGTCCGAATTTTTGCGCCTTCATCCCGATCGGGATGGCTCCTTCCCGGTCGGGATTCCTCATCCTTCCCGGTCGGGAAGCCCTCTTTCTGGTCGGGATGAGTCTTCTTTGCTTCCCCAAGCCCAAAAGCTTATCATAAGCTTCAAAAACCGACTTCCTCGCTCGCAAAACAAACTCCATCATCAACCATTCCTTTCTAGGAATCACCTTCACTTCACCTATCACAATAAACTCACAGTACACATCAAATTCGCTCTCTCACATCGCTCATCAAAATACCAAATCAATTACAAGAATACCACAAAAACAAAGGAGTCCAAGAAACAAAAATCACAAATACAAGCACAAGTACTCTAAAGAAGAGGAAGAGGGAATATACAACATGACGGTTCTTTTAGGAACTCCGTCAAACCTAGGATGGTGGACTCTTCTTCAACCGTAGCCCTCAAGGGCATGGAGGAGCAAGTCGAACGCGCTACCGACATCATAGTGAAGCCCCAAGAAGCACTCGAGCTTAACCGACCTCCACGGCTTCCAAGGAGGAGGCAAGAAGTAGGAATCCCAAGACCCAAAATCATATTCAAAGTTGTCTCCGGGGTCTATCCATCCTACGAGCTTCACCGACCTCTTCCTCCCTAAGCATTGCCTCCAATCACAAGCAAGCTTCATCTCCAAGAAACAAGGCACAAAAAGCGGTTTTGGCCTCACTTCCTCGTTGCACACCCCCACACTTTCCTCAAGTTGTGGTTCCCCATCTTCATCACTCGGCCCCACATCATCTTGGAGAGGAGAATCGAAACTTCTACCAGCGGTCTCAATCTCTTCCAAGTCATCTCTCGGTGTACTAGCAAGGGGCTCTTGATGCTCATCAACATTATCGCACATGGGCAACTTGGGCTCATCAATTTCACCTAACGACCTCACAAACTCCACCAACTCATCCAACCCACTATCCTCCTCCAATTCCTCACCAAGAATGCCTTCACCAAGGGTTATCTCCTCATTCGTCACTTTTTGGGTAGACGATTGAGGTTCTTCAAAGCAAACTTCTCCTCCAAAGGGAACTACATCGGCGGCTTCATGGCTAGGTTGCTCCCCTTTCTCAAGTGGGCACCCTTCATCTAATTGTGATGTTCGGGATAAAAGCATTACGGTTTTAACTGCTATTGCATTTAATCGAGCATCCCTCGCCTCGTTTTCCCTTCGAAATCAGGCCATGAATTCATCTCGCTCTTTTTGCATTTGAATAGCCATTTCTTGTGTGCTCCTTTGCAATTGAATAATCGAATGACACAACTCCAAGTTCGGCAATTGGTGGTCACTGGGGTCTTTTAAAGCTCCTTGATAATCTTGATGATGCCCAAGGGGTGGGGTATCATATTGTTGGTAGCTAGGTTGGGGTGATTGGTAGTATTGTGGGTCATAGGGTTCATATTGTGGTTGGGGTGGAGGGTAATATTGTGGGTCTTGGGGGTATTGGCTTCCATATGGTGAATCTTGATTGAACATGGTGGGTTCACAATCATAACTCGAGTAATAGCCACCATGATCGTAGGAGTGATAGTCATTCACTTGTTGGTAGCCATTTCCATAATCTTGAGGATCATACCCGTCTTGATTACCCCAAGAAGCTTGATTATGGTAGGGGGACGTCATGTCATACCCTTGGTTTATGGAAGAAGAGGAGTAGCGCATATCGGCTCCCGAGTATGTGGAGTTTAGATCAAACCCCATGCTTGCTCGAAAATCGTAGTCCATACCCGGTTGGAAACCTCTCACTCTAGCAACCGTTCGTTAAAGCGGCTCTAAGTTGCAAGAAGAAGATAGTCACCACCTCTAAGCACAAACTGTAGACTAAGAACAAACGTGAGAAGCCTAGTGCTTTTTGGGCACTAGACAAGAGATAAATAAACTTCACACACAAGAAGCAAAGAAACAAAAAGAAAAAAGAAAAACACAAACACAAAGACAAAGTCAAGCAAATAGGAAAACAAAGTCTAAACTAGCACCGTCCCCGGCAATGGCGCCAAATTGATGGGGGGGGGGGGATTCGTCACGTCCCAACCGTCAATAATATAACCGGCTAATCCTAACTGGGTAGATAGGGTAAGTCGGGTCGAATCCACGGGGACGGTAATGTATAGCATAGACTAAGGTCGCCTAAATACGAGACTAAGTCAACGAGCTAAGCTACAATGAGAATGATAAGAGGGGGAGAAGGCTAGACTACACTAAGGCTAAGGAGAAAGCAAACAAAGGAGAACGGGCTAGGATTAGGTCGGGGTCAAAGGGGTAACGGAATGGTCGAGGGGGAACTAGAGCGAAGGAGGTAGTAGGGTAATCTAGGTTGGTCCGGGCTCTCGCAACTTAGGCCTACCTAGAGGTTCATCCTATAACCCATCTCGGCAATACACACAACAAACGGGGTTCTAACGTGCTATGGTGGCCTAGGTCGCATCCGGGCTCTCGCTACTTAGAACGACCTAGGGGTCGTCCTCACCGGGCTCTCGCAACTTAGTGATGGAACCGAACCCACAAACAAACTATCACCCACACGAGAAAGGCAAGAAAAACAAGTATTTGCAACTACTAGTCATTCATGCATTTCAACAAACATGTAATAAGCATCAAACCAAGAGGAAACCCAAATCTTCCACCAACATCTCCAGCAAACCCTTAATCACCCAATTAACACCCTAATCACCCTACTAACCCTAGCAAGAACACTACTCTAACATAATCATACTAATACTAACAAGATCAAGAGGATTCAACATAAGAAACAAAACTAACATAAACAAACTAGTGAAAACAATAAACAACAATCAAAGATTAAAACTTGGATGATTAAACATGAAAGATTAAAGGAAAAGAGGAAGGAAAGATTATACCAACTACAAGGGATGAAAATGAGAACACTTGTATAGAAGAAAACCCAAATAATTCCACCAAGGTTGTCGAGCTTGGATGGATTCTTCAAGAGATCCAATAATACAATATTAAACTAAGATTAACTACTAATTATCGACTAATCTACACTAATCTAATCTAATCTAACCTAAAGTAGTCTAGGGTTTAAGGTCTAATGTCTAACATGGTGTCTTAAAACAAGAGGGGGGTATATATAGGGTTACAAATGGAAGGGAGAAGAAAGAAAACAAGGCGCGGGTTACAGCTAGGCCGTCCCGGCCGAGACGGGATGGTCCCGGTCGGGACAGGGTCGGTCCCGGTCGGGAAGCCATGCTCCCTATCGGGATGGGCCCTGGTCAGTAGCCTCCTTGTTTGTGCACCTCATCCCGAACGGGATGAGCCTTGTAGGCCTCCATTATGATCTTTTTGGTCCCTCCTTGGTTCTCATGGGCTTCTCACCGATTCTCGGGATTCGGGATCGGATCTCGGAGGCTCGGAATTGGGTCCCAAGGTCTCGGGGTCGACTCCAAGGCATCGAGTGATCGTTCCATTACTCCGTTGGCTCCAAAATGTGTATGTATTGAGTCGGAATCGCTCCAACTCTTCCAAATCGGTCTCGGGAACCTGAAACGAACTAAAGGAAGCATAAGAAGCCCCTAAACCGCTCCCAAGGTGCGATTCTACAAGGAAAATGGGACCAAAACACTACGAAATAGGCACTACAAATGACACTTATTAGCTGCAACCCGAAGTATCTTTGATACGGTTAATCTCTTGGATGCCCCATCCAAAAGAAATACCCCTCCTAAGGTATTCACTGATATAGGGACTACCAATACATATGCCTTACAAAGGCTGTCTTCCAAGGACCTGGTCCAACCGATAGGCCCAAGTCCTGAAGTCCCAGTTGAAAAACGCTCCAAAAGCTACAATGCCCAAGCCTATTGCCAATATCATCGGGGCAATGGGCATGATACCGAGAAATGTTGGAAGTTGAAGCATCTGATTCAGGATTTGATTGAGAGCGGGAAAATACCGTTACCCGGGGACAAGCCAAGCAACAAGGACAACCCCTTTAGCTCTCATGCTATCTTCACCAGTGAGGTGATCGACTGCTCTCACCTTATCTCTCCTTTCATCCCACAAATCAATGGAATTTGGTTCGATGATGAGGAAGATGTGTACCTCACCAAAGGGGAAACTGTCCCTATCACCCCCGAAGAAATCCGGAGGGCTAAGTCCAAGGCCTTAGCCAGTAACCACCTCACCACCGCCGGTCGTCCTTATTCAGCCACTAGCTCCAAGGACATCTCAGTCCCAGCAACCGTCACTGAACCTGCCAGGATGGAAAAGGCCATTGAAGAGCCAAGCACAGATACGGCTCTTGTCAAACAATTGAAAAGAGCTCGGGTTGACCTCACTATATGGCAACTCTTGGTTAGCTCGCAAGAACATCGAGAGGCACTTACTAAGGCTCTCGATCCGATTAAGGTCGACTCCCAGGTTACCCCTACTGAAATGGTAGCCACCATCCTGCCCTACCTCAAGGGCAAGTCCAAAGAAGAAGGCCCATTAGTCACTTTCTCGGATGCCGACCTACCACCATTCGGGGCCTCTCACAATCTGGCCCTGTATATCACAGTGATTTGCCGGGGTAAGTACCTTCCAATGACCCTAGTTGACGACGGGTCTGCTGTGAATGTCCTCCCTCTAAGGACTGCCAAAGCACTCGGCATCACCGAGGCTGACTATATACCAACTGCCCACACTATCCGGGCTTTCGATGGAAGCCCGAAGGCAGTTTCTGGGGCCGTTAAGTTGGCAGTTACAATGGGTCCAATTGAAAAGGAGCTAGACTTCCAGGTGATCGATGTCACCTCCTCTTTCAATCTACACCTAGGAAGGCCTTGGATTCATGCTGTAAAGGCGGTGTCTTCTAATCTTCACCGAAAGATCAAGATGCCCTTGCAAGACGGCATTATCACTCTAGAGGCAACCCCTATGACTGTGGCTAGCTGTAACGCCACGGACCGCACCGACCTGTGGGGGTTCGATTTTGTGGGGCTGATTGAAGAAGAATACCTTTTCAGGCCCTATTTCACCACGAGCATCGATACGATGCTACAAAACTTAGGATATCTACCAGGGGCTACCTCGAGGCCATATCTTCCATCTGGGAAGATTATTGAAGTCTTGAATGACGGGGAATCTCGCTTCGGCTTAGGGTACGCTGTGACCCCGGGAAATGTGGTCCGAGCGGGCATTGAGAAAGCTTGCAACATCAACAAGGGGACCTACTTGGGTCCTTATAGCCCAAGGTTGGCTGACTATTTCGTCACACTGGTATTCGGGGCTATTCAAGTTGGCCTGTATCAACCAACTACCACATATCCCGAGACTGAACTAGCTCGGGAATGCAACTACATTCCGGATGACATATTTGCCCTCGTCCAATCTGAATCCAAGGAGGGTACTGACAATGCCGAGCCCGTGCTGGGGCTCTTATTTGGGGAAGACAAAGCTGTTCCGAACCCCAAGGAAGACTTGGTGAACCTGATCCTTCGAAGCAACAGGTTCGATCCTTCAAAGCTGATCTCGGAGGTCGGTGCTGATACTGGGAAAAGAGCTTGGAAGAAGACCGTCAAGTGGACCGACGGCCAGGGCCGAGCGTACAAGCTGACCACCGGGGAAGGAGACATGCCGGACACCGATTCCGAGTCTGAGTCTGAGTCTGTATTCGAGTCTAAGGGGTCTGGTGCTAGAGTCCAAACTGTAACCCCCCTCCCTGTAGTCACTACCACCGGAGCCTCGGGGTCTGTCCCGAAAGCGCTCCCAATCCCGCCTCTGACCAATGATCAGATGGTCGCTCTCTTTGAGCTATTTTCCAAATTTACCATCAATAATAACGAAAACCGTTCCGCTTATGACTTGTCTTATTTTCAAAATACTTTCAATTTCAAAAATATTTTATGCAATGACATTGAGAAACCCGATGAACAGGTGTCCTTGCCGCCGCATCTGATCGAGCATCTAGAACAGAGGGAATCCCGAGACCCGGTAATCGAGGAAACTGAGTCTATCAATGTGGGAACAACCTTAGAGCCCCAGATGCTTAAGATAGGGTTATCTTTAGATCCCGAGGAGAGACAACAACTCACAAACCTCCTCCAAGAATTCAAGGATGTCTTCGCATGGTCCTACAAGGACATGCCAGGGATAGATCGGGAAATAGTTGAACACCGCATACCCATCAAAGATGGGTGTAAGCCGGTAAAACAGAAGCTTCGAAGAATGAAGCCCGAGTGGTCTCTCAAAGTCAAAGAAGAAGTAGACAAACAATTCAAAGCAGGCTTTATACAAGTGTCTGAATATCCAGACTGGGTTGCAAACATCGTGCCGATACCCAAGAAGGACGGCAAGGTGCGGGTATGCGTAGATTTCCGGGACCTTAACAAGGCTAGCCCAAAAGACGATTTTCCGTTGCCACACATCGACATACTGGTGGACAACATAGCTGATCATGCCCTTCTATCATTTATGGATGGGTATGCCGGATACAACAAAATCAAGATGGCAGAAGAAGATATGGGTAAAACCACTTTCACCACGCCATGGGGTACTTATTGTTATACAGTTATGCCGTTTGGGCTCATTAATGCCGGAGCCACTTATCAACGAACAACCACGACCTTATTACATGACATGATGCATAAGGAAGTGGAGGTTTATGTCGATGATATGATTGTTAAGTCTAAAAGCCGAGACATGCATGTTGCTGCCCTAAGAAAATTCTTCACCCGACTACGCAAGTACAACATGAGGCTGAACCCTCAAAAGTGCAGTTTCGGGGTAACATCAGGCAAATTACTGGGCCATATCGTTAGCCAACGCGGAATCGAGGTCGACCCAGCTAAAATCAAAGCCATCACCGAGATGCAACCACCTAAGACCGAAAAACAAATAAGGGGGTTTCTCGGGAAAGTCCAATACATCAGCCGATTTGTTTCAAAGCTAACCATGGTGTGTGAACCCATTTTTCAAGAAACTGAAGATAGAGGAACGAGTACTATGGGACGGTAAATGTCAAATAGCTTTTGACAGAATTAAGGAGATTCTGTCTGCTCCGCCGGTATTAATGCCACCTCAACCCGATTTGCCTTTGTCGTTATACCCAACGACGACCGAGACAGCCATGGGGGCTATGCTGGCCCAGATAGTCGATTCCGAAGAACGGGCTATTTACTACATCAGTAAAAAGTTCCTAGAATATGAATGCAAGTATACAATGCTCGAGAAAACATGCTTAGCTTTAGTGTGGGCCACTAAAAAGCTCTGGCACTACATGCTCAGCCACGAGATACATGTCCTGTCTAAAATGGATCCAATCAAATACTTGTTCGAGAAGCCCATTTTTAATGGAATAATGTCCAGATGGACTTTAATGCTAGCCGAGTTCGACCTCAAATTTGTACCATTAAAAGCCATCAAAGGCCGGGTAGTAGCCGAGTTCCTCGCCGACAGTCCGATATCTGAAGAGGGACATACCGATACTTGGGCTTTTCCAGATGAAGACATATTCCATAGTGATACCGAAACATGGGACTTGTACTTTGACGGGGCATCCAATTTTCGAGGCTTTGGGGTCGGAATTCTGTTAATCTCACCCCGAGGGGAACACACACCGTTATCCATCAAACTTGACTTTGATGTGACTAATAACGCGGCCGAGTATGAAGCATGCATCCACGGGCTACAAGCAGCTGCTGATTTGGGAATTACGAATCTCCGGGTTCACGGAGACTCGTCCCTAGTCATCAATCAAGCCCTCCAAAAATGGAAAACTCGGAATGCTAATCTCGTGGTTACCAAGCGCGAATAAGGGTTCTAGAGAAGCAATTCCAGAAGGTAGAATATATCTACCTCCCGCGTGAAGAAAATCAGTTCGCGGATGCACTTTCCAAATTGGCATCCTTACTAAACATCCCAGAACATATGTCAAGTATGTCAATCTGTGTCGAAAGACGGTCCGAGCCGGCATATGTCGACGCCATTCAAGATATCGAGATCACCGATCGAGAACCTTGGTATCAGGCTGTCCTAATTTATTTGACTACGGGAGAATATCCCCAAGGAACTGAAAATCGGGCCAAGAAAGACCTGCGAAGACTGGCCGCCCAATTCATTCGCACGGACGACGGTCAGTTATACAAAAAGACGGCACAGGGGGCTTTACTCCTATGTATCGGCAAAACACAGGCCGAAAAAGTGATGGCCGAAGTACACGACGTTGAAAATGATCCGCATATGAAAGCCCATATGCTAGCCCGAAAAATCATGAGGCTCGGATACTACTGGAACAGTATGGAGACCGACTGTCAATCATATCTCAAACACTGCCATAATTGTCAAATTTTCGGCAATGTTCAACACATGTTGTCGTCTCTAGTGTACACCATGACCTCGCCATGGCCATTTTCGACATGGGGGATCGACATAATTGGGAAAGTGAACCCTTTCGGGACGGGAGGTCACTGTTTTATTTTGGTGGCTATCGACTATTTCACCAAATGGGTTGAAGCTGAGTCATATCGTGTCTTGAACGCCAAGCACGTAGCCAAATTTATCCAGAATAAAATCATATGCCGGTACGGGATCCCACACGAGTTTATCAGTGATCACGGGACCCACTTCCAAGCCGAAACCGCTACTTTGCTAGCAAAATACAAAATCCAGAAGCATACATCTTCGCCTTACCGTCCTCAAACAAATGGGGCGGTGGAGGCCGCTAATAAGACAATTGTCACCATACTTAAAAAGATGGCTGATAATTATCGGGACTGGCCCGACAAAATACCCTTCGCCCCATGGGGGTACTGGACATCGATTCGTACTGCAACCAGGGCCACTCCATATTATTTAACGTACGGCATGGAAGCAGTCCAGCCAGTCGAATTGGAGATACCGTCTCTCAGAATTCTACTAGAAAGCCAAGTGCCCGAAGCGGATTGGGTTCAAGCTCGATATGACTCGTTAATTCTCTTGGACGAACGACGGTCTCGGGCTCTCAATAACATCCAAATATATCAAAAGAGAATCAAACGGGCCTTTAACAGGAGAGTTAGGCCCAGGAATATCAAGGAAGGGGATTTGGTCCTAAAATCGGTTCGTGCCTTACTACCGGTTGACCCAAGAGGAAAATTCAAACCCTATTGGGCTGGGCCATACGTAGTCAAGAAATAACAATTAGGAGGAGCAGTAATGCTGACGGACCTGGACGGGAATGAATTTGTCAACCCAACCAACCTAGACCAGCTGAAGCATTACTACCCCTAAACCTTATCTCAAATGTCATTTGCAAAAATTATTTAAAGACATTCTTTTTGAAATTTATAAGCAAGTCAATAAGTTAGGATTATTTATCCTACTATCGCACATCTTGAACTCATAGTCTTGATGTATTTCGAAATTGCAAAAAAAATCTACGCGCGAACTACGTTTGGTTTGATTCCATTAACTGTGGATACGTAGGCAACCTCTCAAAAGGGCACAACCACCGCAATAACGAAAAAAGACAGGAACGGTTTCACTAATATAGTACTTTTATTATTCCAAAAAAAAACCGATAAACCCGTTAATTCAAAATTACAAAAAACCACGAAATAAAAACACAACAAAAATAGTAATAATATCTAAATAATAGTAATAATGGAGACTAGTATCCGGGCATCTTGCCCTTGCCCTTGTCCTTCGGGTCTCGTGGAGCCCGAGGTCGCCGGGGTGGGGAAGAGCGTTCCCGGATGACCACGGGAACCTCCTTGGCCCAAGTCCTCTTCTTCGACAGAGGATCTTCACCTATTGTTACGGGCCCAAGTCGAGCCCGTATGTGCTCCGGCAACCTGTCCTTAGGACCAAGTCGGTCCTGGACTGATGGTCTGGGCCCTGGCCTCCTCTCCAAGTTTGTCTGGGGGCTCACTTCCCCCCGAGCACCTCTAGCACCGGCCCCCCTAGTTCGAGTCCTAACTCCTCTCCTCTGACCTGACTTTAGATGGACTATCGGGGCTAGATTCTCCCCTTCAGCAAAGAAGTCTCTGTTATCCTTGACCTTTTCTCGCCGAAGCAGGTCGAAGGCCTCATCGACCTTCAGGGCAGCGCGAGCTTCGGCAGTCTCCGCTTTGGTCCACCTTTCATAAGAATGAGACACCCAGATAGAATGGAGCGACTTGGAAACGGACCAAGTAACACGGGTATACCAACTCTGAATCCAGGTGTCGCACATAATGTCGGTCAGCTGGGTAGGTTCACTCACAACTGCCTCGTTCTCCGGGATGCGCTGAGTCCACCCATACTGCCTGAGTATGCGGTCAGGATAAAGGTGAACTGTCTGGCTGAGGGACAGAATCACCTGGTAGCGCGCCTTATCTCCGGGCGCCAAACCCGTCCAGGAGTAAATGGGCCACCATGAAACCACCCATCGAATCAATGGACCACGATGGAATGACAATTCTTCCTCCCAGTATTTCTGGGTAATAAGGCAGGATGAGTCGGTAGGCCGTCTCCTTGTCATCACTTGGTTGAACCAATATTGACTCGGGTTGGGAGGAGGCTCGATCATTGACAACCTCTCATATAGCCAGAGCTGAAAAGAAAAACAAGCCATATTCAGCATACCTGATGACAAGTCTCCCGGACCAGACGGGTATTCAAGTAAGTTTTTCAAAGACGCCTGGCATATTGTTGGCTATAAGATTACTGATGCTATAACGGACTTTTTTAAAACTGGCCTCCTTCTCAAGTAGCTCAATACGACCTCGGTTACCCTCATTCCTAAGATGGAGAGACCAAAGAATGTAATGCAGTTCAGGCCGATTGCCTGTTGCAATGTAGTCTATAAAGCAATATCTAAGATTCTATGCTCGCGATTATCGGCTGTACTCCCCGACATTATTTCCCCGGCTCAGGGTGGTTTCATAAAAGGAAGAAGCATTATAGAGAATATCCTAATTTGTCAAGACATAATTAGACTATATAATAGGAGAAGTGTTTCTCCTAGATGCCTGTTCAAAATTGACATTCAAAAATCGTATGATACAGTCGAATGGAGCTTCCTCCATCAATTGCTGATTATGCTAAATTTCCCTCAAGGATTCAGGGACATCATTATGCAATGTGTCACTACGACCACCTATACGATGAATTTGAATGGGAATTGCTTTGGTTTTTTCCCGGGTAAGAGAGGCCTCCGACAGGGTGACCCGTTATCGCCTCTCCTTTTCACCATGTGTATGGATTATCTGACCAGATTGCTGAAATGCACTACCAGTAATATGCCTTTCAGTTTTCATCCGTTATGCAAAAATTTAAGGCTTTCAAACCTTATGTTTGCGGATGACTTACTGCTTTTCTCGAAGGGGGATGCTAAATCCATGATGCTTCTATTGCGTACCTATTCTACATACTCGGACACTTCTGGATTAAGAATGAGTAAAGGGAAATCGAGCGTTTATTTTAATGGTGTAAATGCTGATTTAAAGGCAGACATTATCAAAATTTCTGGATGTACTGAGGGTTCTCTACCCTTTCGTTATATGGGTGTTCCTATTAAGACATCCAAGCTTACCATTCTTGACTGCCAACCGCTCGTTAACAAAATTGTGGAGAGGATTAGACGATTGGGAGCCAAAAAACTTTCCTATGCAGGTCGGCTTATCCTAGTCAAGAGTGTCCTGTCTACCCTACACAATTACTGGGCTACTATCTTCATCCTCCCTACTGCTGTGATGAAACAGATAGATGCTATTTGTAGGAACTTCCTATGGGATGGGAAGGCCGATTACCATAGAGTTCCTATGGTTTCTTGGGATAAACTGTGTGTCCCTTATAGAGAAGGGGGACTGAATCTGAATCAGTCTGCGATTTGGAACAAAGCTGCGATTGGGAAAATGGCTTGGTGGATCTCTAGTAATCAAGATAGACTCTGGGTTCAATGGATTCATCAAATTTATTTAAAAGGGAAAGCTTGGGAGGATTATTGCCCAAAATCGGACTCTTGTTGGTATTGGAAGAAAGTCTGTCAGGCTCGTGACACCCTGAAACCCGCTTATAGCAGCAATGCTATGGATATTCAGGGTGCGAACTGCTTTACTGTTGCCAAGGCGTATAACTGGATGAGGAGCAGGCGAGAGAGAGTCGACTGGTGTGTTTGCGTTTGGACCAAATGGTCTATACCCAAGCACAGATTGATCGCTTGGTTTATTCAACAGAATGGAATGAATTTGATGACCAGGCTCTATAAATTCGGGGTTACTGATGACGATAAATGCATCTGTTGTGGAGACCAACCTGAAACAATTCAGCATCTGTTCTATGAGGGTAGATACATCAACCGTGTGCTCGATACAGTCCGTGAGAAAGTCGCAGTAATGGCAAACTTAAGGATGCAGATTGATGGGAGGAAAAAAATGAAGGGAACGAAGATGCAGCGAGCTATTAAAAATGGCTTACTCAATTCGATATCATACCATATATGGATTCAAAGGAATATTGCTAGAGTTGATGGACAGATCATTCGTCCTGAGGTACTGGCGTCTCGTATTATTAGGGAATTTGGGGAATTTTGTAAGAACAAATGCAATCAAAGCTTTAATGCCAAAGATAGAAACTTCCTAATGAGCATTATTAGGTAACCGATGTAATTATGATATTGTAAATCTTTTTTATATCAATATACTTACCTTTACCCAAAAAAAAAAGAAAAGAAAAACAACACTCATAAGATTCCGGAACAACTTAGACATCCGCCCAGAGGCACTCGACCGAGTGCCGGGGTCACTCGATCGAGTGACACCCCTAAAATGAGGCAGTAAGCTCCTTTACGAGGGCACTCAATCGAGTGCCAGGGTGACTCGGTCGAGTGCCCCCTGTAGCAGTATATCGCGAAAAAAAAAAATATATATATATATATATATCAAAAAATCAAAAATCAAAAAAAAGAGAAGAAAAATCGATATACCTGCAACAGGCGGGTGCTCCCAGTGAAACGGGCTGACTCATCCCTCTTTCGGTTATCCAGGCCCTGAATAATCTCTCCCCTAATCAACCACGCGGGACTGTATTCCGTCTCCATAAGGTCGGCAATGACGAGAAGACGAACACTGACCATACAAGACAGCAGGTCCAGATAACCTTCAAAGGCATACACATGCAGCATACAGAAGGCGAACGCCCTGCGGCTATGAATGGGCGAAACCCAGACGTCGTACGGGTTCATGAATTTCTCAGCCAAAGCAAGCACAGAAATAGTATCCCCTTCAGTCATACGGGACACTTCAGCATGGGAGAGCTCTAAAAACTATCGTAGTTACCTCCTGGGGTCCTGAACTGAGAAGGGGACGGCAGGACGGAGCAGTGAGTTCCACCCTCCAATGGCAGCAATTTCTTCTGGGAGAGGACAAATTTCGCCCCGAGGGAAGGCGAAAATGTGGTAAGTATCGTCCCAGAAGGTCAGACAGGCGTCAAAAAAATGACGGTTCACGTGCATCTGGCGGAACGTGAACGATTGAAGTATGCCCGACTGCCTTAAGGCTACTTTGCTCGCATCCCTAAAACGGTGGTACCAATCTTGCAGCATGCCAGTCAGACGGTCAATACCCATGATAAAATTACTTAAAGGAGATGAATTTTTCTTGAGGAGAAGAAGATTTGAGGGTTATGAATAGAAAGAAGCCAGGGTGATGTATTTATAACATCAAAACCCTGGTGAATCCCCTGCAGCTGTGCCTTCTTGGCCCAAGCGGGCCTAAACATACAGACCAGACTCTTGTCTCCTTCCCACAGACACAGGAATTTAGTCATCCCGAGCAGTCAGTCAAAATTCAAAAGAACATTCTAAAATTTTTCAAAAAATTTCAATCATCCAAATTTTTATTCCCCAGCGCGAGTCGTGTTCTGCCTAAATGTTGCATGCAAAGCTTTATGTGACTGATACAGGTACAACTCGAGGCTTCGGAAGCAAGCCCGCACAGTTTATATATCTCCCCAGCGGAAAGTCTAAAGACGGCATTCCCTCAATTTAAACACGGGATGGGCCCACATACAGACACACCCAGGACTTACGCGACAAGTCCAATTCCCCACAGACGTATTATCATCAGCTCAGGTATGATTTCTATCTTATGGCTGGCGAGCCCTTCACGCGAGTCTAATGGACTATAAACGATCCGACCGGAAGTCTACCGGGTCTTAATTGACTTGGTAGCTACTCTGATTTTCGCCCTGTCCAAGCCTCAGTCAGAGTGGGGTCTCTGTAGACACCCGCATTTTGACTGCCAGGTGTCTATGGTAGTTTCCAAAAAACACCCGATGATGATCGGACGCTAACGTGCTCTAACGCGCTCGGATACGGGTTGAAATCAATAATGTCAGGCATGGGCTTTTAACGGGATACAAATCTCACAAAACCAACCTCAAAACCAGGCCCACTGGATCGTTCCGAGTAAAATGGGACTAATTTGGGCCAAAACCGACCAAAAATAAAACCCGTCTTTTAGCAACCGGGTCGAAACCCGGTCAAAGACGAATCCGACACTCAAAAACAACCTGGTGCATTTCTAGAAACTTGCGCCAAATAGCAAAATTCAAAAAACAATCAAAATCAATCAAGGTCAACCATTTCCTAAAATGGTGCGTCCTAATTGATCCACTCGGTCGAGTGGATTGACCCACTCGATCGAGTGGGGCCTCAAAACCCGGAACAGACCCGTCTTTGAAGGCACTCGACCGAGTGCACTAGGGCCACTCGATCGAGTGACCCTATGTCGTGGGGTTTCTCCTATAAATACCCCATCAATCCATCACATTCCACAACTTTTGACAACACTTTTAATCACACTTTTCAGCCAACTTTTTTTTTGGTGAAAGGTAAGTATATATATAAAGAATGTGTAACCAAATACAAAAAACACCAACTGATTACATCAATTTATGTAACCAATTAGCGTCTTGAGAATGAATGGGGTATTTAATGTTACACCTTATTCTATTTAACACATCTTTTTTAATCATCTTAGCCGTGAACTGTGGTACCGGTACGAACCCTTCGAACCTACATAAATTTCGTTGCCTCCAAATGTGGTAAATTGCTGCATTTATCATAGCCCGAATTATATTGCACTGAAGTTTCGTACCCCTCACCTTCTTCACCCATAAAAGACCATCCACCGCCGGTATAGTATTCTGAATCCAATCACTCAAAATAGCCATAATCCTCGTGCTCCAGCAACACCTAAAGAATAGGTGATCTATATCCTCCGAATGTGCCTCACACAAATAACACAAGTTCTAGTCAGCAACCCCGAACTTCAAAAGCTTCACTCTCGTATTCAAAGCACCCCGAAACACTAACCACGAAATGAAGTTGTGTTTCGGTTCACTCCAATTGCTCCAAACTAGCCTCCACCACATTACCTGCGGCCTTTGTCCTCGTAATTCGTCATAAGCCTTCGATATGGAGTACCGTAAATCCGAACCATGCCATTTATCATTAACGAACTGATGTTTAATCTTATCCTTAGCCTGACAAATTTTCCTCCAAGCCCAAGTTACATTCGAATGGGGTTGAAAGTCCCTCCATGAAGAACCTTTCCAATAAATATTATTCACCCACCGAACCCATAACCTATCCGGCTGATCAAAAACCCATGACGCAATTTTTGCCACTGCCGCCTCATTCCAAGTAACAAGATCCCTCAGGCCCAACCCTCCCTCGGCCTTGGGACAACATATTTTTTCCCAGCTCACAAGTGCCCGCTTAGTACCTTCCACCCCACCATCCCAAAGAAAGTTCCGGCAGATTGAACCAATACGAGCCATAATATATTTCGGAATAATAAAAACCATGGCCCAGTAATTGTGCAATTGAGATAACACAGACTGAACCAAAGTTAATCTACCCGCATAGGAAAGCTTACGAGCGCCAATACCTGAGATTCGCGCAGTGATCCATGGTAACAACTTCTCACAATCAATCTTGCCCAATTTGGTACTCTAAATAGGAAATCCAAGGTACCGAAATGGCAACGCTCCTTCCACACAGCCTGAAAAGTGCAGTATCGCAGCTTTCCTGTCATCGTCAACACCTGCAAAATAAGAATGAGATTTTCCCACACTAATGCACAGACCCGACGTTTTGCTAAAAGTAGCGAAAGCCCGCCATAAAATCTCCATCGATTCCGAATCCCCTTTACAAAAGAGGAGCAGATCATCTGCAAATAATAAATGACTAAGCTTCAGCCCTCCACATTTAGGATGAAACTTAAAATTTTTCTCCGTTGCAGCAAAATCAATAATACGAGTAAGATACTCCATGCATATCGTGAAAAGCAACGGAGACATCGGGTCTCCTTGTCTCAAGCCCCTTTTTCCTCGGAAAAATCCAAAATTTTCCCCATTAACACAAAATTAATAGGAAACAGTCTCAACACACTCCATAATCAGCTTACGAAAATGTATCGGAAAATTCAAGGCCCTCAGCATCTGCTCCACAAAGCTCCATTCAACACTATCATAAGCCTTATGTATGTCAACCTTAAACAGGCATCTAGGGGAAATGCGACCCCTATTATACATTCGGACCAAGTCTTGACAAATTAACACATTTTCAACAATGCTCCTTCCTTCAATAAAGCCCCCTTGAACCGGGCTAATCAATTGAGGCAAAACCCGAGCCATCCTTACACAAATAATTTTCGAAATACATTTGTATAGGACATTGCAGCAAGCAATCGGTCGAAAATCTTTCACAGATTGAGGCCGATTAACCTTAGTAATATTAGCACAGTTCAATTGTTTAAGCAGCTTACCCGACACAAAAAAATCCTGAATAGCTTTCGAGAAATCTTCTCCAATACACTACAACTTACACATGCAAAACACCCTACATTTCTAACCCTAAGTCCCTCATCCTAATACACTACAACCCTAGGCAAATCCATACAAAAATCGAGTCATACATACACACCATCAACTCCTCCTACATATCTCGACGATTCCCGCGCCATTGCCGCCATTTGACGAACCGTATCCCGAGAAGCAAGAGAATGTAGATTGAGGGTGTAACATTCCACACCGATCTCTCTTTTCTCTTTCGCTTTTTCATTTTTTTTTTGCGTTTATGTCTATGTATTATAATTATGTCGATAGTAACGACAATACTAACACTAACATCTAACACTAACATCTAACTTTAACATTTATTATAGCATCTAACCGATAACATTTTCTTTTATTCGTTTCGTCATATTAACATTATATACCGTGTATACGTATAATAATATCAAAATTCGGATTTTAACTCGTTTAACTACGACTATTGCACAAAGTCCGTTTAATCCCTTTACGAGACGCAATAGTGGTGGCGCCCTTTCGAGGAGCACCGCCCTACGCACTCAAGGGCATAACGTGATCGTGATAGTACGTAGTTGAACAGGCTTAATTCCATTTCAAAGGATCGGTACAAAACCCGTTGACGCTAAATCGAGCATCGCATAATCCGTAAGGATTATTAAAGATGACGTAACTCGGAGGGAACTAATTTTGTCCCGGTCCAATTTAAAATGATTTTTATATCATCTTTTCTAAGATCTCCGATGACGGTCTCATAATCATAATATACGTATTATGAGTACCGAAGATAGAATTGCATATAAATCGTTCCATATTTATATGTGATTCGGTTAATTATCGATTTTAAAACGCATAAAACGAGACGAGTTATACCTCGTACAGGTGCCACTCGACCGAGTACATAGGCTACTCGATCGAGTAGCACCCCAAATCATGGGCAGTAGCCTCTTCTAGGACACACTCGATCGAGTGGGTCCTGTAGCCCAGAAATCCGAGAGCTTTAATGCAACATTCGAGCCTCGTCATTTTTTTCTCGACTTAGTAGTCACGTGTAAAGACAATCACGTGATCTCATTTTTCAAAAATCATATACATCACTCCATATAAGCAACTTTGATCGACGGTCTCGCATTATTAATCGTGTGTCGACGACTCTCTAGTCGTATCCGACAAATGGTTAATTTAAACTCCATTTTCCGATATGATAAGTTGGGACAAGGCATCGAGATTCGGATCGGGCTAACTTTACGCCTAGGTCCTCTATCTCCGTCCTTTGGTTAATATACGAAATAATGTGTATTTAATCAAAGTTCGTCCATTCACTCAATTTACGGTCTAGTTTATACATGGGTCTGTTCTAATTATTGTCTATCCTTTTAGTTATATATTCCAATTATTCTATATTATTGCTCGTCGTATTGTGAATTCCGGGTTGTATTCCGCCCGTGTAACTTGTAACCGATTTATTTTGCTTTGCTTTATTTATTTGCGTTTTACCGCTTTTGAATGAACCTCAACATGCTAAATCACTTCGACCATAAATTAGATGTATTAAAATGACGTAGCTCACATTTAATTCGCATGATTAGCTAAAAACGCTGTTTGCATATCATTTCACCGGATTACTAACACGCATATTAGAAAGTCAAACGATGTCTTAGTAGAGGCCGCTAAATGCGGGCGGGGTTGGATGTCCTTAGTGGGCTTCCCAACAGGTACCCTCACCCCTTACTCAGAACCTCGGTTTCCGAATGCCCGAAACCGTTGGCGCACGAGAGTCATTCTTTACACGATTACCGGTATAGATGGTTCGGTATCGCAATGCAAAGGGACGAGCCCAATAAACTCTAAAACCGGAATAGGCCATACTTTGTGTATCGTACATAGCGATATAGAGTGGGCTCGAACGGTTCCGAATAACCATAAAATTCTGTGGCGACTCCATTTCGACTTAAATTTCAATTCGATCCATTCTCATATGGAGGTGCATTCGCCTACCCAAACCCGCGCGTGGCGGCGTCGGGGTGGACCTACGTCATGTCCACACATGATATATGTCATCCCAATAAGATAAGCATGCATCGAAGAAATAACGATCAACCAGCATCTGACGGAACGGGTACAATTGGGAAATACCCATCTGGTTAAGAGCCACCCTATCTGTGTCCCTGAAGTGTTGGGACCATTCCTGCAACATCACAGTCAACCTATCGATGCCATGGCTACTTTTTTTGAAGGGAATAAGGAATTTTCTTTTAAAGGAGAGATTGTAATGAGAGTTATGAAGAAATCAAGGGCAAGGGAGGGCTATATATAGCATTAGCCTTACAAACCTCTTTCCGTATCACTTTTTAGGAAAAGTTTCCTAATTCTAAACGGAATCAACCCACAAGCCTAGTCCCGATACTAGCACGGAAATATTCATCCCGAACTTTCCTAATTTCTTTAGAAGTCATTTTTTTCAAAAATTTCCAAATTTCAAAAATTTCAAAAATTCAAAAATTTCAAGAAATTTCAAAAATTTCGAAAATTCAAGCTTTCAAAAATTCAAAAATCATTTTCCCCAGCACGAGTCATTTTACTACCTACGTGTTGCATGCATTTTTATGTGACTTATACAGGTATGACTCAAACAGGGACATGCATCTCTCAAAATCTCCCCAGCGGAAGCCAAAGGCGGCATTTTCAGGGGATGGGCCTACACACAGGCGCACCCAGGACATACGCGACAAGTCCAAATTCCCCACGGAGGTACTATCATCAAGCTCAGGTATGATTTCTGTATTATGGCTGGCGAGCCCTTCACGCGAGTCTAATGGACTATAAATGACCCGACCGGAAGTCTACCAGGTCTTAATTGGCTTGGTAACTACTCTGACTTTCGCCCTGTCCAAGCCTCAGTCAGAGTGGGGGCTTTGTAGACACCCGCATATTGACTGCCAGGTGTCTATGGCAGTTTCCAAAAACACACCCGGTGATGATCAGACGCTAACGTGTTTCTACGCGCTCGGATACGGGCTCAAATCCATTAGTTGCTGGCTAATGCACTTACGGAGTACAAATCTCACAAAATCAACCTCAAATCCAGGCCCAGTGGGTCGTTTCCAATCAATCAAATAAAGCTAATTTGGGCCAAAACCGACACCGGAAATAAAACCAACTTTTTAGCGATTGGGTCAACCTCGGTCAAAGTCGTTTCCGAGACATACAAAACAGCCATTCAAACATCAAAAGTCCAATTCAAACACAAAACCCATCAAGTATCCAAGGTCACGGTCCAAAACGAGAGACCCGCGCGACCCAGTTGGGCCACTCGATCGAGTGCCCCACCCACTCGATCGAGTGGGCCTGTTTCAGGCCCGACTGCAGGCACAACGGGCCACTCGACCGAGTCAGCTGGTTACTCGGTCGAGTAACCCTAACCGGGGAACCCTAGGCTTTGCCTATATAAACACCCCCATTCACAACTTTCACACATCTTGCAAAACCCTAATTCTACCTCTAATCAAACCCTAGCACTACACTAGCAAACCCTAAACCTAGCTTTAGGAATCGAAACCTTAACCACCATAACTCCACCTCCATAAACCTCGAAACTTCCGTGTTAAAGCCACGACTACGAGTCCTATCCGAGACAAGAACTTGTAGGTTGAGGGTGCAAAACCCGTCTTCTTTCTTCTCCTCTCTCTCTCTCGTCGTCCTTCCTTTCTCTTTGATTTTTTGTTTTTATTTCATTATCGCATCATAATATCGATAATACCGTTAGTATTAAAACATTAAAATACTTGTCGATTTGTGTCGAGTATGAGGGATGTCGGAATAAGGAAACCCGAATATACAAGTGTACCGCACACAGCGTTGCCGGTCGCTTATTCCGACACCCCAATTGCTTGATTATTAAAACAAGTTAATCTAAACAATAAATCGTTTATTTTCGTTTGCATCATTATTCAAGGTTCATATTAACATCGATTTTCAAAAACAAGCATTCTATTTAATAAGGGTCGAAACCCGTTGACGCGGATCCGACATCACAATCTCTAGGGATTTATTTCGATGTCGGAGAAGCCGAGGGAATCAAGTCCTCTAATTCAAGCAAGGTGTCGATACGTTAGATTCGATACCAATTCCATAATTGGATGTCGAATCTAACGATCTAATCAATTTAATTAACTAATGCGGTTTATTTTCGTTGATGCTAAAATAATTGTCATACAATTCATTAGAATCACGACATTATTCAACGCGGAGAAAATCTATTCATATCGCGATAGTTAATTTAAAACGACTTAAAGCAATTTTCTTTTATCTTCACTCTAGTATTCCATATCGATTCAATAATCGAATATGGGATACAACGAGTATTCAAAATTAGAATCGGATACAAATTCAATAATATTTATGTCCGATTCAACAAAATCAATGATTTATAAAATCCGAGTCGAGCATAAATTGTAAAATATTTCTGTCCGATTCGGTAGAATCATTGAATTATTAAAAATCAAAAGCAATTTCATAATCAATAATAAAATTGCAAGCGAACATGGTTCGTACAGGTGCCACTCGACCGAGTGCCTCGGCCACTCGATCGAGTGACATCACAGTTTACCAAGCAGAATGCTCTTTCGACCTCTACTCGGTCGAGTTTCATAGTGACTTGATCGAGTGGCGACGTACTCGACCGAGTTGGTCAATAACTCGGTCGATTAGGGTCACGAAATCCGGGACTAAACACTTTTTAAGGATCCACTCGGTCGAGTCCCTCAATGACTCGATCGAGTGGCCCTTCATCACGTTCAACCGTGAGTCCTACAATATTAATAGCATTCGAGTCTCCTTAACCGTTTTTTGAGACTTAGGTCAACACGTGCCTAATTAATCACGTGAAACATCTTTTCAAAACCATGCATTAATACATTCGCATCATTCTATACAATTCAATATTTGCACAAACCGTTAATATCATTATACCGTTACTAACCATTTGTTGTTTCTTTTGTCAATTTTGGTTGTTTATTTTATTTTACTAAAATGAACCCACATGCTAAATTTTACTTCGACGTAGAATTAATTGCATTAAATCGACGTAGAAACCCTTTTCAATTCATCACATGCTTAGGGAAAATAATCTTTGCATATCATTTTCCCGTTCAACTAACGCGCGTATTAGAAAGTCAATCGAGATCTTAGTAGAGGCCGCTAAGTGCGGGCGGGGTTGGGTGTCCTTTGTGGGCTTCCCAACACGTACCCTCACCCCTTACTCAGAACCATGGTTTCCGGATATCCGAATCCATTGGCATACGAGAGTCATTCAATACACGGTATCCGATAATGTCGGTATCGGTATCAAATGCAAAGGGACGAGCACAATAAACTCTGACATCGGAAATGGGTCGTATTTCGTATACGGCCCACTACGACATAGAGTGGGTTCGAACGGGCCCGAACTCCCACAAAGTTCGGTGGCGACTCCACATAGATTTAAATTTCAATTCGATCCATTCTCATATGGAGATTCATTCGCCTACCCAAACCCGCGCGTTGCCGCATCGGGGTGGACCTATGTCATGTCCACAACTGCCCTTCACTTCACTTCAGTCACACATCAAACATATTCTCATACTCATACTCTTATACACTCTCAGAATTCATATCTTTCTCTCTGTTCCGGTTAAGTTATTGGCAAACGTTCTTGGCTGTATTCAACCGTTCTTCACCTACACTGAAGTTACGGTATAGTTGTGGAATCCTGGGAGTTGAGTGCCATTGAGGCCGTGTGTAGTAGACGGGGCATAAATCAACTTTAGGACAGTGACTTTCTTGTCGCGACACAGCGTCTATTCTCTGTTTCAGATAAGATCTAACCCTCTTCTCTCCCTACTTCTACTACTACCGTGATAACAATCTAAAGTTGATTTAATTTCGTTTATCATCATGCTTGGTAGTCCTATTAGTGTTGTTGTCTCTACTCCTCCTCCTCCTCCTCCTATTGTCACTTCCGTTCCTACTGCTATTGTTCATAACCCTTTCATACCCGACATGTCCAGATTAGAACTTTTTGATGGAAAAAATTACCGTATGTGGTCGGATAAAATGGAATTTTTTCTAACTCAATTAGGGGTCGTTTATACACTTACAAAATCTGAGGCTCCAGAAAAATCGGGTAGAGATTTTGGAACGGATAATGTTACTTGTAGGGGGATGTTACTGCATTATATGACTTCTTCTTTGTACTTGATTTACAGTAAGTTTAAGAAGGCTACTGAAATTTGGAATGTTCTCAAAATCAAGTATGGTTCTGATGATTATGGAACGAAAAAGTATGCTTGCAGTCGTTGGTTAAACTTCAAGCTAGTCGATGAGAAACCCATTTTAGATCAAGTTCATGAATACGAAAATCTATGTGCAGAGGTAATGGCGTAAGGTATGAAAATTTGTGAGATTTTTCAGGCTAATTGTCTATTAGATAAACTTTTGGTTTCTTGGGAAAATTATGTTCGTAGTATGAAACACAAACAAAAGGATTTTACTCTTTTAGAACTAGTGTCTCATATAAAGATTGAGAAACAAAACCGTATACAGACTTTAGGTAAACAAGTCGAACACTCTTCTTCCATGGCTAACCTGACCGAGTCTAAGAATCATTACAAGAGTCAGAAACGGGGTAACATGTCTTCTAATCAAGTTCATGGGACTAGAAACCAGAATACCTTCAAACGGGATGGAAAAGGGGATTCTAAAGGTGAAGGTAAACGGGAATTTAAGGGAAATTGTTTTACATGTGGTAAACCGGGTCACTCGTCTATATTTTGTCCCGAAGGCTTCTCTCCTGCTGGTAAACGGAACCCCAATAAATCTCATGTTAATCTTACTGAACAAGATGACGATATTATCGTTGCTGCTGTGTCAGAAGTTAATTTAGTAAGCAATTTTTCCGAATGGGTTGTTGATATTGGCGCTACAAGGCACATTTGCTCCAATCGGGATGTTTTCACGGATTACTCTCAAGTACCGAGTGGGGAATGCGTTTTTATGGGAAACTATAGCACCGTGAAAGTACTTAGTAAAGGGAAAGTCATTTTGAAGCTCACTTCTGGTAAGACTCTTGAACTTAATAACGTGCTACATGTTCCTGATATTCGAAGAAATCCTATCTCTGGAGCAGTATTAAACAAAGCAGGTATCAAATTAGCTTTCGAATCTGATAAACTTGTGCTCACTAGAAATGGAAATTTTGTCGGTAAAGGATTTTGTAATGGTGGATTATTTGTACTAGACATAGAAGTTATTAATAAGAATTCGTCCGCTTCTGTTTATATTGCTGAGTCTGTTTCTGTGTGGCATGCTAGACTAGGACATGTGAATGTGACCTCCATTAAGAACATGAAAAAACATGACCTTATTCCTGACTTTAGCGACACAAATTTTGATAAGTGTGAAATATGTGTCGAAGCTAAGCATGCTAAAACACTCTTTAATAAATGTGTGGAACGTTCTACTACGCTTCTTGAGCTAATTCACTCAGACTTAGCTGACTTTAAGAACACCACAAGTAGGGGTCGGAAACATTACTATATCACTTTTGTGGATGATTTTTCTCGCTACACTAGGGTCTATTTGTTAACAACCAAAGATGAGGCTGAAGACAAGTTCATAGAGTTTAAAGCCGAGGTTGAAAATCAATTAGACCTTAAAATAAAACGAGTAAGATCTGACCGGGGAGGTGAATACGACGGTAATCCACTTAGTGACTTTTGTAAGACCCATGGGATTATACATGAAAGGACTGCCCCCTATGCACCCCAACAAAATGGTGTTGCCGAACGCAAAAACCGATCACTTAAGAATATGATGTCATGTTGTTGAGTTCTGGAATGTCAACTAATATGTGGGGTGAAGCAGTTCTTTATGCATGTCATGTTCTGAATCGTGTACCTCATAAGAAAACAGGTAAGACTCCTTATGAGCTGTGGAAAGGATACAAGCCCAATCTCAAATACCTCAAAGTGTGGGGGTGCCTAGCGAAGATCGGGATTCCAACGTTTCAATGGAGCAAAATTGGACCGAAAACCGTAGATGGAATCTTCATCGGGCATTCCATGAATATTGCCGCTTACCGCTTCATTCTTAAAGATTCGTCCGATTTCGGGGCCATAAAAGAATCTAGAGATGCAGAATTTTTTGAGCATATTTTTCCTATGAAAACTAACTCTTTGGCTCCTGTTGTTGCAGCGCGTCCCCCTACTCCTGCGGTGGTTCCCGAGGAACCTCGAAGGAGCAAACGATCCAGGACCGAAACCAATTTTGGTCCAGATTTCGTGACCGCTTTCCTTGCCGAAACGAGTTTAGTTGATTAGTATGTTGTAAATGTTTGTATGCTCGAAACAAATCCTCGAACTTATAAAGAGGCTATGAGCTCCATTGATTCCACCTTTTGGCTTCAAGCCATTAATAGTGAAATAGAGTCTATTATGAGTAATAACACTTGGGTGTTAACAGATTTACCTAGGGGTTGTAAACCCCTAAGTAATAAGTGGGTGTTTAAAAAGAAACTCAAACCTGATGGCTCAGTTGATAAGTTTAAGGCCAGACTTGTTGTATGTGGTAATCGTCAAACGAAAGGTTTGGATTTTTTTTATACTTACTCACCTGTTACTAAAGTGTCTACCATTAGGGCTCTAATTGAACTTGCATCTATACATGATTTAGTCATTCATCAGATGGATGTAAAGACTGCATTTCTAAATGGCGATCTTGATGAAGAGATCTACATGAAACAGCCAGAAGGTTTTTTGGCTCCTGGACAAGAGAACAAGGTATGCAAGCTCATCAGGTCCTTGTACGGTCTGAAACAGGCACCAAAGCAATGGTATGACAAATTTGACAAAACTATCAGATCCAATGGTTTCACGGTAAACGCTTCTGATGCATGTGTGTATTCTAAATATGATGATTCTGGTTGTGTGATAGTATGTTTGTATGTGGATGATATGCTCATATTTGGAACAAACATGCATGTGGTAGACGCTACCAAGAATTTTCTAAATTCGTGTTTTGACATGAAAGACCTAGGGGAGGCCGATGTTATTCTTGGGGTGAAAATCACTAGAACAAAAACAGGATTATGTTTGAGTCAGTCTCACTACACGGAAAAGATTCTGAGAAAGTTCAATCAGTTTGATAGTTTACCTCTATCCTCACCTTATGACTCTAGTATAGATCTGGCTAAAAACCCCGGGAACAGTGTGGGACAAGAGAAATATGCCAAGATTATAGGTAGTGTCATGTACCTAATGAATTATACTAGACCCGACATTGCCTACGCAGTAAGCAGACTAAGTAGGTACACTCATAACCCCGGACAAGACCATTGGACGGCCCTTATTCGTTTGTTGAGATACTTGAGGGGTACTATGGATGGGGGTTTACATTTTGAGAGAACACCTGCGGTTCTAGAAGGTTATACTGATGCTAATTGGATAGTCGATTCTCTTGATATTTTATCTACTAGTGGTTATGTGTTTACACTTGCTAGTGGTGCTATTTCATGGAAATCGTCTAAACAAACTTGCATTGCTAAATCGACAATGGAATCTGAATTTGTTGCTCTAGAATTGGCAGGACAGAAAGCTGAGTGGCTTAGGAGTCTGCTAGCTGACATTCCATTGTGGGGGAAGCCGACTCCATCAATCTCCATTCATTGTGACAATCAAGCAGCAATTGGGGTAGCTCACAGTCAAACATACAATGGGAAAAGGAGACAAATACGCCTAAGGCATGGAATTGTGAGGAATCTCATCAGAGAAAATGTAATCTCAATTGAGTTTGTAAGATCCGAGAGGAACATAGCGGATCCTTTAACCAAAGGCCTTGGTAGAAAGATGGTGCTGTAGACAGCACGGGAAATGGGTTTAAAGCCCGTAAAAGAGTAAACTGTGATTGATACCCAACTTAGCTCAGCTAAGGTCAAATGCGGTCAAACGAAGTCACAGTGAACTCGAGTAATAATGTCACAACCATTTCCCTTTGTAATTATTTTGCATGACATATGTTTTATTTCGATATCTATTGTCTTGTGTTTTAAGGTTGAGCCTTGGCTCTTAATAAATTCATAGTCCTAAACGGATGGTTTGTGACAGTCAAACCTGATGAATTTACCTATGTGAATGTGGGAGATTATTGCTCTAAACCCCAAGAGATCCTTAGGCTTTAGGATCGCTAGAGGCATTCATGAATTACCAGGATTCATTTGGAGAGCACTTGGGAAGTCCAAGTAAAACACTTACTATATACAGTTAGCGTTCATGATGAGTTCATGGATGGTGCGAATGCTAGCCCTGATTTGAGTACGGTAAGTGCACAAATAACCTTTTACCAACATCATTAGAAGGATAAAGGCTTCGATCCACCTCTAAATGATGGTTATAGGTTTTTGTACGCACTGGGTGTCAGTTAAAGTCCACAAGACACTGAACATCTAAACACTAAAACTCCGTTTGCCAATGATTTCTCCATTTCTCTTCTTCTTTTGAATCATGTGGGGGATTGTTAGAGTTAATGCTTCAAAAGAAGCTCATTTAGTGGTATTAACTATCCCACATGGATCATTTATGACTACTAAATTGTGTTTATATATGACCCACCAAAATGCTCTACTAGATGTGTACAGGTAAGGACTACGTACACCACACACGCGCGCGCCGAGCCGGGCTCGGGCTCGGGCTTTGGTAGAGCGCCTGCGGCGCACCGCTTGCGGGAGTTGAGTGCCATTGAGGCCGTGTGTAGCAGACGGGGTATAAATCAACTTTAGGACAGTGACGTTCTTGTCGCGACACAGCTTCTATTCTATGTTTCAGATAAGATCTAACCCTCTTCTCTCCCTACTTCTACTACTACCGTGATAACAAAAGTTTAGGGATGTTGTTGTGATGAAGAGCGCAGGAGTCGGGGCAGTTACGTACAGAGTACTTGTCAGTCTTTTTTTTTAATTCCAGCTGAAGTTACGAATTTGGGCCTATATTTTGGAGGCATAGTTCCGTTGGTCTTCCTGAACTGGCCCATAGCCGCCCCTGGTTTTGAACAACATTTGGCAAAGATGGTTGTCACACTTTGGGTGTCTATTGTACGGAGTATTACAGAGATGTTCTGTTGTAGTATTAGAAATCAACTTCTGAAAAACTTGGCTCTTCCTTTGATTAATCGAGGGCGATAAAAATTTATGCTTATAATAATGAAGTATAGAAAATTTGTAAGCCATTTTGAGCTCACATGTACATCTATTTAAAAAGAAAATAGCTCTGATTCAAGACCATTACTCACATTCTACGTACAACTTTATATCTTCTTCCAATTACGTTTTTTAATTTAATTTATCAGATTAATCAAACAAATAACAAACAGGATTCAATAATTATGTCACAAAAGAGTGGAGCAATGATTATTGCTTTTAGATTTATTAAATTAAATGTTTGCCAATAGATTATAGCCTACTTGCTCCCGTCACTATATTTGTGTTTTTAACATTGTTTGATGTTACGTGGTACATTTTGTTACAGTTTTAATACTAGAGCATCTAGCTTTATCATCTATTTTTTTGCGGACTATTAGTCAATGGACATAATTTGCATTGTCATTATGTATTTGGCCATTTATTAATCCTTGACTCATTCGAATGGTGATCTTATGTAAACGTACGTTCAAGGCTTCCAGCTAATATTTGAGTAAATTCAGTTCTTATTCTTTAAATTTGTTGGAGTTATGATAATGATGTGTCTCACATATGGTTAATAATTGTTATTTGAGATTTATAAAAAATTTCAGTAATTTTGTTTGTAGTACGTGATGTGTTTCTAAATTTATCTTATACATGCAACATTGTAAAACCATTGGGATTAGTCATTTCACAACATTAATATTTGAGGAAAAGTTATTTTCAAATACTCCATAGTAATTTTATCACTTTTTAACTGTAGGATACTTTTTCGAAAGACAAGATGCTTGGAATAATAGTGAATTAAGAATGAGATGAATTAGACAAAGCTATCACAAAGAAGACCAAGGTTTAGATCAAACAAATTTCATACTCCGTATATACCAAAAAAGAAAAGTTATGATATATGCCAAGTTTTTCACCTTTATCCAGAACAAATACCGAGTATGAACTTAGTAGTATGGAGTAGTAATTTTTTTTCCTTTTTTTTTCTTTTTCGACATTTTCTCTGAGATCTCCTTTATTTTTAGATACTAATTATATGTATAGCTACTATCATCTCATCTTTTACCCCCACTTTAGCCTCCACCACATACTCCCTCCATACCACAATGAATTCCCCATATCATTATTGTGGCATGTATGTAGATTAAGGAGGACATGTTCAACAAATAAAATATTAAACAATTAATTAATTATTAAGATGGTAAATTAGTTATTATTGGAGATATGTTATATGATTAATATTGATTTTAACAATGCTAATCTTTGGAATTTGGAATTATTAGTAAAGTAATAGGATTGTTTTAGTGTAAAAATTTGACAAAAAAGAAAGAAATGAAATGAGAAGTTACTGGTATTTTCTTATTATGAAAGTAGGAAGAAATTAGTGGTATAAAGAGAGTATTACTTTTTCCTAAAATGTTTTACTCAAAAGCAAGAAAATATTATGTTGTGAAGTCAAATTTAAAGATTAGCCAGATTCGAGTCAAATCTTTTATGAAAATAGATAATTACAAAAAAATAATTCGGAGAAATATTGTTAGATTAACTTTATAAATCGTGAAATATCAACCATGCATCAATTAGTTACGAGTATTTTTTTTCCCATTTCATATTTTCTCAAAATTCGTGGGAAAATTAATACTTCGTAGACGTTTTTTTATAGCACAATTTTAGAGAATGTCTCATGTGATCTGATACAGTCTCACAATAAAGTCTTACAATAATTATAGTGTGAGATTATCTCACATAAGAATTTGGAAGGAACAACCGCGCAATCTGCGCGGGTTTAAAACTAGTTTTTAGCGTAAACAAAAAAACCTGATGAATTTTAAGCAAAAAAATGGATTCATGATTAATCGGATGAGAATAAAGATAGAGTCCCATCTAGCCTCCCGATCTTTCCAAACAAGTACTAGATTATTGACAAATGTTCGTCCGGTCAGATGTCCATCGGGCAAACTTTTGTCAGACGGTAATTTTTTCAATTTGCTGCATTTACTTCACTGGGCTAAGTTTCCCCCGATGGTCTTGGCATGAAATTCCACTGGGCAAAATTTCGCCTGACGCCAGCCTGCCTTTTCTTCTTGTTTCTTGCCCTTTTAAAAGCCTTAAAAATTCCCAAATTTTCTCAAGCAACAATCCCAACTCACAAACTTCGAGATGTGAGCAAAAACTTCTTCAACTAACACCTACAACACCACAAAAAGTATTATAAAAAAAACCCTAATAAGTCTCCTCTCAGGGGATCCTAGGGCGATTGGCGGAGACAATTATGGCACGTAATTCAGCGAAGAAAACACAACAGAAGAGCAATGGTGCGAAGGATTTACAAGTGTCTCCGCCGACTGGAAGTAGTAACAAACACCCTCTTCTCAAATGTGGATGAAATGGTACGTACTAGACCCATGCATGAACTGAATGTTATACCAGGGTTAGATTTTGATGATGAGGATGATAATAATGTATCATCTAGCATATGGATTAATCAACGAGGACGTAAAACACCCTCTTCTCAGACTTGTACTATTGATAAGCCCTCTACGCAGAATGACACTAATATTAATTCATTAGATGAGGATGATAATATGTTGCAGTTTTCTGATGATGACACTAAGGAAGAGATAGAGTATTGGTCCACGACGATCTTTTGCTATGTTCTAGGAGCGAATCCCCCTGGGAGGTGCTTAAAGGATTTGTGCAAAGAGTGTGGGGCAAATATGGTATTGATAAAATCTCGTACATTTCAAATATGGTATTAAATGGGATTTTCCTGGTTCGTTTTAAGGATAGCAAGGATAGAGATGCAGTGTTGCAAGCTGGCTATCATATGTTGACAATAAGCCATTACTTGTCAAGCCATGGCAGCATGACATTAATCTCACCAAGGAGGATGTAAAAGTTGTTCCCTCTTGGGTGCATTTCCATGACTTACCACTTAGGTTTTGGGGGAAGTGTTTGCATATGATTGCTGGCTTAGCAAGAAAATTTATCAGATCTGACCCGCTGATGGTAGATAAGATTAGGATAGGCTATGCAATGGTACTATTAGAGCTTAAAGGTGATCAACAGTTTCCTGAGCAAAGGTTTAAGAATGAAAAAGGAGAGGTTGAATACATTAAGGTTGAGTATGAGTTGAAGCCCATACTGTGTTCCAAATGCAAAAGAATGGGATAAGAGACGATGACCTTTAGAAGGGGGATGCCTCAGCAAAAAGCACAAAAACCACAAAAGCATATTTGGAAGCAAAAGGAAACAGTTGTGAGGCAGCATGTGCAGCAGACTACGAAGCAGCCTTTGCATCAATCTGTACAACATCCTGTGAGAATTCTCGTTAGATCAAGGTCTACTAGTCCTGGATCACAAGGAAGGGAGCAGGAGAAGGAAAAGAGTGGAGAGAAGTCTTATGTTGCAGCTGTAGTGAGTGCAACTGTGCATGAGATGCTTCCTGATAATGGTAACCATAACATTAATCAAGTTATCAATGATAATAGGATCCTGGAATGTTAGAGACTTGAATAGTATCAATAAGCAACGTGAGATTAGCTTTTTACGCATAATAAAGGTGTAGGCTTGTATGGCTTACTTGAGACAAGGATAAAATCTACTAATAATGGTTTGATGATTAATAAAATGCTAGAAGGCTGGAGTGTTTGTAATCCCCTAGAATTTCTAACGCAATACAGTGGCGGAAACACTGTAGAGTTGGGGTTAAAACACACTGACAAACTATATCTAATTAAAAAAAATGGTAAGTCAATTCAAAGGTCTCTTTTTACAAAAGGGCTAAAAGCAAATTCTCCAAATGGGTTTATAAAATTCCATAAATTACATGAACGAAGATAGAGTAGGATCCACGCTACTCGCTAGCTCACACCCAAAATCCAGCAGAAAATACCTATCATGTTGTAGACACCCACATTTGGACTGCCAGGTGTCTATAGCAGTTTCCAAAAAACACCCAATGATGATCGGACGCAAACGTGTTTCTACGCGCTCGGATATGGGCTCGAAACCATTAGTTGCTGGCTTAGGCATTTACGGAGTACAAATCTTACAAAACCGACCTCAAATTCAGGCCTAGTGGGTCGTTTCCAAACAAATAAGACTAATTTGGGTCAAAACTGACACCAGAAATAAAACCGACTTTTAGCGATTGGGTCAAACCTCGGTCAAAGCCATTTCCGAGACACAAAAAACAGCCGTGCAAACATCAAAAGTCCAACCCAAATACAAAGCCCACAAAATCCCTAACCTAAGGTCCAAAAAACTGGACCCGTGCGCTTCAGCTGACCCACTCGATCGAGTGTCAGCCCACTCGATCGAGTGGGCCCTCAAACAGGTCCGACTGCGATTGTTTGGGCCACTCGACCGAGTCAGCAGGTTACTCAGACGAGTAACCCTAGACGGGAGAGCTAGACTTTGCCTATATATACACCCCTTTGTGCATGCAATTGAACACTTTTACACACATCTCATACAACCCTAATCAACCCTAATCTCACACTTTCAAAAACCCTAACCCTAGCATCTAGGAATCCAAACCCTAAACCACCATAACTTAACTTACATTAACCTCGATTCTCCCGTGCTAAAGCCACAACTAGCGAGATCTATCCGAGACTAAGAAACATGTAGGTTGAGGGTGCAAAATCTCATTCTTCTCTTTTTCCTTCTTCTCCTTGTCCGTCCGTCGCGTAGTCGTCTCTTTTTTTCGTCTTTTTATTATTTTGTTATCGCGTCTATAATATCGTTAATATCATTTGTAGACACCCGCATTTTGACTGCCAGGTGTCTATGGCAGTTCCCAAAAATCATCTGATGATGATCGGACGCTAACATGTTTCTACGCGCTCGGATACGGGCTCAAATCCATTAATCGCTGGCTAACACACTTACAGAGTACAAATATCACAAAATCAACCTCAAATTCAGGCCCAGTGGATCATTCCGAGTCAAACAAGACTAATTTGAGCTAAAACCGACACCGGAAATAAAACCGACGTTTCACGATTGGGTCAACCCCGGTCAAAGTCATTTCCGAGACACACAAAACAACCATACAACCATCAAAAGTCCAATTCAAACACAAAACCCATCAAGCAATCGAGGTCAAGGTCAAAAACAAGACCCGCGCCACTCGACCGAGTTGGCCTCCTACTCGGTCGAGTAGCCCTAAATCGATGCCCTAGCCTAGCCTATATATACACCCCATGCAACACCCTACAAGACATCTTTTCACATCTACAAAAAAACCCTAGAGCAACCCAGCACTACGTCCTCTACAAACCCTAGACAAACCCTAAGCAAAACCCTAGCAAATCGACATTAAGCAAACCCTAAACCTAGTTTTAGGAATCCAACACCGAGCCACCACAACTTAGCCTCCATATACCTCGAAGACTCTCGTGTCATAGCCGCGTTTACGAGCCTTAGTCCGAGACAAAAACATGTAGGTTGAGGGTGACAAACCTCTTTCTTTCCCTCCTTTTTCTTTGCGTTGTCATCTTCCTCTCTTTCCCGATTTTTACGTTTATTATTATTATTATTATTATTATTATTATTATTATTATTATTATTATTATTATTATTATTATTATTATTATTATTATTATTACGTTTATTACGTTTATTATTATTATTATTATTATTATTATTATTATTATTATTATTATTATTATTATTACGATTATTATTATTATTATTTACCTCGTTATCATTATTGCGTCATAATATCGGTAACATCGTTAGTATCAAAATATTAAAATACTCATTGATTTGTGTCAAGTAAGAAGGATATCGGGATAAGAAAACACGAACATACAAGTGTACTGCACACAGCGTTGACGGTCGCTTATCCCGGTACCCCGATTATCTGATTATTGAGATGAGCCAACTTAAACAAGAATTCGTCATTATTTCTCGTCGTTATCATCTTTAATATTGCATTCATCGAATTTTCTAAAACCAATTTTAATAAGGGTCGAAACCCGTTGACACGGATCCGACATCACGATCTCTAGGGATTTATCGATGTCGGAAAAGTCGAGGGAATCAAGTTCTTTTATTATTTAATCAAAGAGTCAATCTTTCTAAATCGCATTAAATCAACTTAGGGCAATTTTCGTTGATGCTAAATAATTGTCGAAACAATTCTTTAGAATTATGACATTATTAACGCGGAGAAAATCTAATCACATCTCAATAATCAATTTAAAACGATTTTCGACATAAAACACGATTTTACAAACGAATCTTAATTCGTACAGAGGGCACTCGACCGAGTGCCTAGCCCACTCGGTCGAGTGGCACCTCAAAATCAAGTTAGAATGCTAATCACGATCACCACTCGATCGAGTCTCACAGTGACTCGGTCGAGTGGCCATGTACTTGACCGAGTTGGTCAATAACTCGGCCGAGTACGGTCCATAATGCAAAACAGAATCACTTTTTACAGGCCTACTCGATCGAGTCCATCGACCACTCGATCGAGTAGCCTCATAACGACTAAAACACAAGTCGTACATTATTCTATTTTTCAAACTCGATAGTATTTTACGACTTAGGTCAACATGCGTATAATTAATCACATGTATACTATCTTTTCAAATCATGCATCCTCATATTTGCATCTTTTCAATTCAAATCAATAGTTGCAAACCGTTATTATTCGTTTCTTTACATCGTTTACTAACGCGTTTTTTTGTTTCTTTTGTCAATTTAATTATTATTCGTTTATTGTACTAAATGAACCCGCATGCTAAAATACAACTTCGACGTTAATTTTAGTTGCATTAAATTGACATAGAAACCCACTTTTCAATTCCATTCGCATGTTTAGGGAAAGTAAATCTTTGCATATCATTTTCCCGTTTTACTAGCACGCGTATTAGAAAGTCATTCGAGTTCTTAGTAGAGGCCGCTAATGTGCGGGCGGGGTTGGGTGTCCTTTGTGGGCTTCCCAACACGTACCCTCACCCCTTACTCAGAACCTCGGTTTCCGGATGCCCGAAAACGTTGGCGCACGAGAGTCATTCAATATACGATTAACCGCTCAAGTCGGCATCTATATCGATATGCAAAGGGACGAGCCCAATAAACTCTGACATCGGAAATGGGCCGTATTTTGTATACGGCCCACTACGACATAGAGTGGGCTCGAACGGTTCCGAATAACCATAAAATTCGGTGGCGACTCCACATAGACCTAAATTTCAATTCGATCCTTCTCATATGGAGATTCATTTGCCTAACCAAACCCGCGCGTGGCCGCGTCGGGGTGGACCTATGTCATGTCCACAATTTGGCGACTCCGCTGGGGATTAACTGATGCGTGACTTACCATCGGCATCCTCAGGGTGAGACTCGAATAGAAATCGTTTGACAAATACAATACGCGTTTTAGTATTACGGTTCATGCATAACCCATATTTTCCCGGGCCGGTACTCGCGACCGACGTCCCACTATACCGTCGATGTACTCCAATATGGATATGTTGAAAGGTGTCCATAGTCGATTCGAGTGGGTTTTGCGGCATGTTCTAAGATCAACTCGACTTAGGAAGTCCGTCCCGATCAACGTCTAGACTATGTACACTGGTATAGACCCCTTATAGACCGACCGAGACTTAGTATAGAGCATACATGGCGTCGTTATAATGCTTGTGTGACTACGTGCTACTTGGTTTCCGAGTCGTTTTCAAAAAACCGTCAATTTTTCAAAATTGCATCTTTTTCAAACCATTCAATTTCAAAACCCGGGACACATACCAAATTTAGGACTTATGATTTTACTCAAAATAGCCTATTTTCTAGACGGTATGCTGCCCAGTTCAAAACTCGAAAATACTTTCGAACCTTCAAAATCCTCGGCCCAATACCCTTTTCGTTTTTTTTCGGAAATTGGGTCCGCAAACCGAGTTTACTCGGTCCTTTTCAAAAAAAAAACCCATCAATTTTCAAAACCTTCTTCTCCTTAGGACTTCCCATATTTAGCAGTGTCGGGTCGCGTCTTAAGTTGTCAAGGTCCGTAGCGTCGAAACTCTGTCGATCTTACATCACGAGTTTCTTCCCCTTCCCAGTCCGCCTTATTAGATTAAGGCAAGGCCCACCTACGTAGGACAAACCCCTACAAAGGAAGGCCCGTCAACACAATCGAGTATAAAGTCTGGGGATGTCTCACGTGAACCATCCTTCGAACAGGACTAGGCCCACTCGCCAAATCCTAAGGAAGGCCCACCTTTCACAAGTCACCCGTCTAGGTGTCTTTTCCGAGTCATTTCCCTTTTTAGTCTTGTTCGGGATGTACTTTTTATTTCGGGATTTTGGGCTAGTTTCTGATTACGTGGTGTTCTTACAGACAGGCCACCCGAAACCAGACATCTACGCAAAATGGACGAGTTGAAAAATGCTTTAACCAAGATCGAGACCCAACTGGCCGCCATCCAGGCCAATCAAGCAACCTTGTCCACCCGCCTGAGCACCGTGGAGAAGACGGTCCCCATCGAAGGAGGTGAGCCCACCGGGCCCATGGCTGAGTTGGTTAGTATTGTTCGTAGGCTTGAAGAGCAAGTCCATTTATCGATGAACAACTCGATCCACACCGAAAATGCTCGTACTTATTCACCTTTGGATAACGAGCTACCCGCTAACCTCAACTTAACGGGACTTCCTATGTTTGAGGGTACCGAAGACCCGGTCCACCACATCCGGGCTTTCAAGGACTTCATGGCAGTCAAAGGGGTGAAGTCAACTATGTTCAAACACTTATTCCCTTCTTCCTTGGAGAAACACCCTAAGGCCTGGTTCTACAGGCTCGACCCCAAGAAATACAAGACTTGGGATGATGTGGCGACCGAGTTTGCTCGGAACTACGCCGATAACACTGAAATCCAGACTACAATACGTACTCTGGAGGTAATGGCCCAAGAGCCCAAAGAAGGGTTCACAAAATATCTGCAAAGGTGGAGGGCCAAGAGTGTGAAGCTGGTCGACAAGCCCGGCGAGAAGGCTCTAGTGGAAGCCTTCGTCAAAAATCTACTCCCATCTTACCGGGTCCATCTCCGGTATGCTATTATCCCAAACTTTGTTGTCCTCACTGAAATGGGCACCAGAATCGAGGATGACCTAAGGCTAGAGAACCTGACTAAGGCCTCTGCCAAGGGCTATCAAGGGGCTAGCTCATCTACGAACAAGCCCACACCTGCAGCTGCAACCCGCAGCATCTTTGATGAGGTAAATCTGCTCGACACCTCATCCAAAAAGAATACACCAAATCGAGTATTCACGGATATAGGGACTACCTATACTTATGCCTTACAAAGGCTATCTTCAAAGGGTCTGATTCAACCAATAGGCCCAACTCCAGAGCCTCCAGTAGAGAAGAGGCCCAAATACTATAATGCTCAAGCCTACTGTCAGTATCACCAGGGCAACGGACATGATACTGAAAAATGTTGGAAATTAATGCATTTAATCCAAGATCTTATCGAGAGCGGGAAAGTCCCGTTGCCCGGAGACAAGCCGAGCAACAAAGAAAACCCGTTCAGCGCCCATGCCATATTCACGGGGGAGGTAATTGATTGTTCTCACCTCATTTCTCCTTTTATCCCACAAATCAATGGGATATGGTTCGATGACGAGGACGATGTATATTTGGCCAAGGGGGAAGCTGTCCCCATCACCCTCGAAGAGGTCCGAAAAGCCAAATCCAAGGCTTTAGCCACCAACCACCTCGCCACTGCTGGGCGTGCCACTTCAACATCCGTCACTGAACCTGCCAGGACGGAACCAACCCCCGAGGAACCAGGCAATGACGCGGCTTTGGTCCAACAAATGAAGAGGGTTCGAGCTGACTTAACCATATGACAACTACTGGTTAGCTCACAGGCTCATCGAGAAGCACTGACTAAGGCTCTCGATGAAATCAAGGTTGATTCAGAAGCTACCCCTGCTGAAATGGTAGCTACTATCATGCCCTACCTCAAGGGTAAGTCCAAGAACGAGGGCCCACTCATAACTTTCGCCGAATCTGATCTACCGTCATTTGGGCCCAATCATAATCCGGCCCTATATATCACGGTCATCTGCAAGGGTAAGTATCTCCCGATGACCCTTATTGACGACGGATCAGCCGTGAACAACCTACCCCTAAGGACCGCCAGGGCCCTCGGCATCACTGATGCCGACTATCTTCCGACGGCACAAACTATTCAGGCTTTCGATGGAAGCCCAAAACCAGTCGCCGGGGCCGTTAAATTAAAGATCATAACGGGCCCAATCGAAAAGGAGTTAGAATTCCAGGTGATTGATGTCACCTCATCATTCAACCTCTTGCTAGGAAGGTCTTGGATCCATGCAGTCAAGGCCGTGACATCTACCCTCCACCGAAAAGTCAAGATGCCACTTAAAGACGGTATCATAACACTGGAGGCAACACCGATGACCGTGGCAAGCTGCAACGCCACAAACCGGGCCGAACCACGAGGTTTCGATTTCTTGGGTATGATTGAAGAAGAATATCTTTTCAAGCCCTACTTCGCCCCTAGCATCGATACGATGCTACAAAATCAGGGTTACCTACCCGGAGTTACCTCAAGACCATATCTTCCGGCGGGGAAGATCATCGAGGTCCTAGACAATGCAGAATCCCGACTCGGATTGGGATATACCATAAGCTCGGAGAATGTGGGCCGGGCCCCTGCAATTAAATTTGTCACTCCAGTCTTCGGAGCCATCCAAGTGGGCCTCTACCGACCCACCATCACATATCCCGAGACAAAAACGGCTCGGGAATGCAACTACATCCCCGATGACATATTCACCGTTATCCAGGATGAGCCCGAGAAAAGGGAAAGCGACTCTGAGCCCGTGCTGGGGCTGTTATTTGGAGAAGACAAGACCGTCCCTGCTCCGAAAGATGACTTGGTCAGCTTGATCCTCCGCAGCGATCGGTTCGACCCAACCAAGCTCATTACCGAGGTCGGCGCCAACACCGAGACGAGGGCTTGGAGGAAGACTATAAAATGGACTGACAGTCAAGGACGGGTCTACAAGCTAACCGCCGGCGAAGGAGACATGCCGGATACCGAGTCTGAGTCCGAGTCTGAGTCTGAGTCAGAGTCGGAGTCTGAGTCCAGGTTTAGAGGGTCTGGTGCTGGAGTCGAGTCTGTAATCCCTCTTCCCTTAGCCACCGAGGTCTCGGGGTCTGTCCCAAGACCTCTCCCTATCCCGCCACTGACCAACGATCAGATGGCAGCTCTGTTCGAGCTATTTTCGAAATTTACCATTAATAATAATAACGAACACCGTTCTGCTTACGACTTGTCTTATTTCCAAAATTTTCTCAATTTCAAAAATTTTATATGCAATGACATTGAGAAACCCGACGAACAGGTACCTCTACCACAACATCTGGTCGAGCAGCTCGAGCAAAGGGAATCCCGAGATCCGGTGATTGAAGAAACCGAGTCCATCAACGTGGGAACCACTTTAGAGCCCCAGATGCTTAAGTTGGGCCAATCTTTAGATCCAGAGGAGAGACAACAGTTCACAGACCTCCTCCTAGAATTTAAAGACGTCTTTGCATGGTCCTACAAGGACATGCCAGGAATAGATCGAGAAATAGTAGAACACCGAATACCCATCAAAGATGGGTGCAAACCGGTTAAACAAAAACTCAGAAGAATGAAGCCCGAATGGTCTCTTAAAGTCAAGGAAGAGGTCGATAAACAATTCAAAGCGGGTTTTATACAAGTGTCTGAATATCCAGACTGGGTTGCAAACATCGTGCCGGTACCCAAGAAGGACGGCAAGGTGCGGGTATGCGTAGACTTCCGGGACCTAAACAAGGCCAGCCCAAAAGATGATTTTCCGTTACCACACATCGACATTTTGGTGGATAATACGGCCGACCATGCCCTTCTATAATTCATGGACGGGTATGCCGGATACAATCAAATTAAAATGGCAGAAGAGGATATGAGTAAGACTACCTTCATCACACCTTGGGGTACTTACTGTTACACTGTCATGCCATTTTGGCTGATTAATGCGGGAGCCAATTATCAACGGACCGCCACCACCTTATTACACGACATGATGCATAAGGAGGTGGAGGTCTATGTGGACGATATGATCGTTAAGTCTAAAGATCGAAGCGGGCACATCACGGCCCTAAGAAAATTCTTTACCAGACTGCGAAAATACAACATGAGACTAAACCCACAGAAATGCAGTTTCGGGGTAACGTCAGGCAAATTACTGGGCCATATCGTTAGCCAACGCGGCATCGAGGTCGACCCAGCTAAAATCAAGGCCATCACCGAGATGCAACCACCCAGGACCGAAAAGGAAATAAGGGGGTTTCTCGGGAAAGTCCAATACATCAGCCGTTTCATTTCAAAGCTAACCATGGTATGTGAACCCATTTTCAAGAAACTGAAGATCGGGGAACGGGTGCTATGGGACGACAAATGTCAAGCGGCTTTTGATAAAATCAAGGAGATTCTGTCTGCTCCGCCGGTATTAATGCCACCTCAACACGGTTTGCCTTTGTCGTTATATCTAACAGCAACCGAGACAGCCGTGGGGGCTATGCTGGCCCAGACAGTCGATTCAGAAGAACGGGCTATTTACTACATCAGTAAAAAGTTCCTTGAGTACGAATGCAAGTACACCATGCTCGAGAAAACGTGTCTAGCCTTGGTTTGGGCCACTAAAAAGCTCAGACATTACAGGCTCAGTCACGAGGTACATGTATTATCCAAAATGGATCCTATCAAGTACTTATTCGAGAAGCCCATCCTCAATGGCAGGATGTCAAGATGGACTTTAATGTTATCCGAGTTCGACCTCAAATTTGTACCATTAAAAGCCATCAAAGGCCGGATAGTTGCCGAGTTCCTCGCTGACAGCCCAATATCCGAAGAGGGCCACACTGATACATGGGCCTTTCCTGACGAAGACATATTCCATACTGATACCGAGACATGGGATCTGTACTTTGATGGAGCATCCAACTTCCGAGGATTTGGGGTCGGAATTCTATTAATCTCACCTCGAGGGGAACACACTCCCTTATCCATCAAATTGGACTTCGACGTGACCAACAACGCAGCCGAATACAAAGCATGCATTCACGGGTTGCAAGCCACCGCTGATTTAGGGGTAACAAACCTCCGGGTCCACGGTGATTCATCATTGGTCATCAATCAAGCACTCCAAAAATGGAAAACTCGGAACGCCAATCTCGTGGCTTACCAAGCGCGAGTACGGGTTCTAGAGAAACAATTCCAGAAAGTAGAATATATCTACCTGCCTCGGGAAGAAAATCAGTTTGCAGATGCACTTTCCAAATTAGCATCTTTACTGAACATCCCGGATCACCTGACCAGCATGCCAATCTGTGTTGAAAGGCGGTCAGAGTCGGCCTACATCCATGCCATACAGGATATCGAGATAACTGACCCAGAACCTTGGTATCAAACCGTCTTAACATACTTGACAACGGGGGAATATCCCGCGGGAGCTGAAAATCGGGCCAAAAAGGCCCTACGAAGGTTAGCAACCCAATTTGTTCGTACTGATGACGGGCAATTGTATAAAAAGACGGCACAGGGGGCTCTCCTCCTATGCATCGACAAAATTCAAGCCGAAAAAGTCATGGCCGAGGTCCACGACGGTGAAAACGGTCCGCATATGAACGCCCATATGCTATCCCGTAAAATCATGAGGCTCGGGTACTACTGGAACACCATGGAAACAGACTGTCAGTTATACGTCAAGCACTGCCATAACTGTCAGATCTTCGGTAATGTACGACATATGCCATCTTCCCTATTATATACCATGACATCACCATGGCCATTTTCGACATGGGGTATATACATAATTGGGAAAGTACATCCTTCCGGGACGGGAGGACATTGCTTCATTTTGGTGGCCATCGACTACTTCACCAAATGGGTAGAAGCCGAGTCATACCGTGTCTTGAACGCCAAGCACGTGGCTAAATTTATCCAAAATAAGATTATATGCCGGTATGGGATCCCGCACGAATTTATCAGTGATCACGGGACCCACTTTCAAGCTGAAACTACGGCATTACTGGCAAAATACAAAATCCAAAGGCATACATCCTCACCTTACCGACCCCAAACAAACGGAGCGGTAGAAGCGGCCAACAAAACAATTGTCACCATACTTAAAAAGATGGCTGAGAATTATCGGGACTGGCCCGACAAGATACCTTTTGCCTTATGGGGATACCGAACTTCAATCCGCACTGGAACCGGAGTAACTCCATATTACCTGACATATGGAATGGAAGCAGTCCAACCGGTTGAGTTAGAAGTACCATCCCTAAGGATTCTACTTGAAAGCCAAGTACAGAAGCAGATTGGGTCCAAGCCCGATACGATTCGCTAGTCCTCTTGGACGAACGACGGTCCCGGGCCCTCAACAATATTCAAGTATATCAAAAGAGAATCCAGCGGGCCTTCAACAAAAGAGTTAGGCCCAGGAAAATCAAAGAAGGTGATTTGGTCCTAAAATCGGTTCGTGCCTTACTACCGGTTGACCCAAGGGGAAAATTCAAACCCAATTGGGCTGGGCCATACATAGTCAAGAAAATCCTAATGGGAGGAGCGGTGATGCTAACGGACCTGGATGGTAACGAGTTCGTTAACCCGACCAGCTTGGACCAGCTGAAGCGCTACTACCCATAAAGCCCAATCTCAATGTCATTTGCAAAAATTTATAAAACTTAGTCTTTTTATAAATTTTCAAAACTTTAGACAAGTCAATAAGTTAGAATTAACTATTCTACCGTCGCACATCTCGAATTAATAATCTTGATGTATTTCGAAAATTGCAAAAAAAATCAATCAAATTAGATTTTGAACTACGTTTGGTTTGATTCCGCTAATCGTGGATACGTAGGCAACCCCTCAAAAGGGTACAACCACTGCAATAAACGAAAAGACGGGAACGGTATTCAATAATATGTCTTTTATTTATTTCTCGATAAACTCGGGAACTACAAAAAAAAAGAAAAAACGCCAAACACGGCAAAACTACAAAAAATCACACCAAAAAATAATAGTAATATTCAAATAATAAAATACGGAGACTAATATCCAGGCATCTTCCCCTTTCCCTTGTCCTTCGGGTCGTGTGGAGCCCGAGGTCGTCGAGGTCGGGATGAGCGTTCCCTAATCACAAGGGGAACCTCCTTAGCACGGGCCCGCTTCTTTGACGACGGGTCTTCAATCACAGTCTTTGGCCCAAGTTGGGCCCGGACATGCTCGGGTAGTCTATCCCGTGGGCCAAGTCGGTCCTACACGGCTAGTCTGGGGCCCAGTCTCCTTTCCAAGTCTGTATGGGGGCTTACCTTCCCCCGAGCACCTTTGGCACCGGACCCTTTAGCTTGAGTCTTAGTCTTCTTCTTTTGCCCTGACATTAGACGAACTAGGCTAGCTGGAGTGTCTCCCTCATCAAAGAACCCCCTGTTGTCTTTAGCCTGTTCTCTCCTCAGCAGGTCAAAGGCCTCATCCACCTTCAAAGCAGCTCGGGCTTTAGCATCACCTGCTTTAGTCCACTTGGTATATGAGTCTGAAACCCAAATCGAATGCCGAGATTTGGAGACAGGCCAAGTGTGCCGGGTGTACCATCTTTGCATCCACGTGTCGCACATCACATCCGTCAATTGGGTAGGATCACTCACAATGGCCTCTATTTCTGGTATCCGCTGAGTTCGTCCATACTGCCTTAGTATGCGATCCGGGTAGAGATGAACCGTCTGGTTGAAGGACAAGATCACTTGGTAACGGGCCCTCTTCCTCGGGTCCAAACCTGTCCAAGCCGGGATGGGCCACCATGGCACGACCCATCGAATCAACCGCCCACCGTGGATTGATAGCACCTCATCCCAATATTTTTGGCTAATCAAGCGAGAAAAATCGATGGCCCGTCTCCTCGTCATCAACTGGTTATGGCGGTAATTGCTGGCATCAAGTGGGGGATCTATCACCGATAGCCTCTCATAAAGCCAAATCTGAAAAAGAGAACAAAAGCATTAGATCTCGAGGAAAGGCAGACGACACTCGATCGAGTGACAACGTGACTCGATCGAGTGGTGTCACTGGAAGCAAACAGGAAGCCTTTTTACGAAGGCACTCGATCGAGTGTCGGGGTGACTCGATCGAGTGCCCACTGCAGTAGCTGAGTTCTCGAAAAATTCAAAAATCGAGGAATCAAAAAGTAAAAAAAAAATTCCGACTTACTTGCAACAAACGGGTGCTTCCGGTGAAACGAACGGACTGATCCCTTTTGCGATTATCCAATCCTTGGATGATTTCGCCCGTGATTAACCAAGCCGGACTATGTTCAGTCTCCATCAAATCCACCACGGTTATGAGACGGGCGTTACCCATGCAAGATAACCAATCCATGTGACCTTCAAAAGCATAAACATGGAGCATGCAGAATGAAAAGGCCCTACGGCTATGGGCTGACCTTACCCGGACATCATGCGGGTTCATGAATTTCTCGGCTAAGTCGATCAGAGAAATGTCGCCACCTTCCATCATACGGGACACTTCGTTATGGGATAGCCCTAAAAATTCCCTCAACTTCCTCTTTGGATCGTAGACTGAATACGGGACGGCGGGCCGAAGCATCGGGTTCCATCCTCCTATAGCTGCGATCTCCTCAGGTAAAGGGCAGATCTCACCCCGAGGGAAGGCAAAGACATGGTATATGTCGTCCCAGTAAGCCAAGCAAGCATCCAAGAAGTAACGATCTACCACCATCTGACGGAACGGGTACAGCTGAGTTATACCCGTCTGGTTCAAAACCACCCTGTCGGCATCCCTAAGCTGTCGGGATCATGCTTGCAACATAGCGCTCAACCTATCGATTCCCATGTTGGATTTCTTAAAAGGATAAAGAGATTTTCTTTTTGCCTTAAGGGAAATAAGGAGAATTTCTTTTTAATAGATTGATTTGTGATGGGAATTATGAAGAAAACCAAGGGCATAGAGGGCTATATATAGTATTAGCCTTGCACACCCTTTCCATATCACTTTTAGGAAAGTTTCCGAATTGCAAACGAAATCGAGCCACAAGCCCAGTCTCGATACTAGTGTGGAAATAATCATCCCGAACTTTCCTAATTTCTTTAGAGTGAATTTCAAAAATTTCAAAATTTCAAAATTTCAAAATGTCAAATTTTCAAAAATTCAAAACGTCATTTTCCCCAGCACGAGTCATTTTTACTACCTATGTGTTGCATGCATTTTCTGTAACTTATACAGGTACGACTCCAGCAAGGCATGCAAGCCAATCAAATCTCCCCAGCAGCATTTCCCCAGGATGACACGGGATGGGCCAACACACAGGCGCACCCAGGACTTACGCTACAGGTCAAAATTCCCCACGGGAACACTATCATCAAGCACAGGTATGATTTCTGCCTTATGGTTGGCGAGCCCTGTCTGACTTTCGCCCTGTCCAAGCCTCAGTCAGAGTGGGGGCTCTGTAGACACCCGCATTTTGACTGCCAAGTGTCTATGGCAGTTCCCAAAAATCACCCGATGATGATCGGACGCTAACATGTTTCTACGCGCTCGGATACGGGCTCAAATCCATTAATCGCTGGCTAACACACTTACAGAGTACAAATCTCACAAAATCAACCTCAAATTCAGGCCCAGTGGATCATTCCGAGTCAAACAAGACTAATTTGGGCCAAAACCGACACCGAAAATAAAACCGACTTTTCACGATAGGGTCAACCCCGGTCAAAGTCATTTCCGAGACACACAAAACAACCATACAACCATCAAAAGTCCAAGTCAAACACAAAACCCATCAAGCAATCGAGGTCAAGGTCAAAAACAAGACCCCCGCGACCCATCTAGGCCACTCGATCGAGTGACCTATCCACTCGATCGAGTGACCTATCCACTCGATCGAGTAGGCCGACTTTGAGCCCGGCAGCTGGCATAACGGGCCACTCGACCGAGTTGGCCTCCTACTCGGTCGAGTAGCCCTAAATTGATGCCCTAGCCTAGCCTATATATACACCTCATGCAACACCCTACAAGACATCTTTTCACATCTACAAAAAAACCCTAGAGCAACCCTACACTACGTCCTCTACAAACCCTAGACAAACCCTAAGAAAAACCCTAGCAAATCGACATTAAGCAAACCCTAAACCTAGTTTTAGGAATCCAACACCGAGCCACCACAACTTAGCCTCCATATACCTCGAAGACTCTCGTGTCATAGCCGCGTTTACGAGCCTTAGTCCGAGACAAAAACATGTAGGTTGAGGGTGACAAACCTCTTTCTTTCCCTCCTTTTTCTTTGCGTTGTCATCTTCCTCTCTTTCCCGATTTTTACGTTTATTATTATTATTATTATTATTATTATTATTATTATTATTATTATTACGTTTATTACGTTTATTATTATTATTATTATTATTATTATTATTATTACGATTATTATTATTATTATTTACCTCGTTATCATTATTGCGTCATAATATCGGTAACATCGTTAGTATCAAAATATTAAAATACTCATTGATTTGTGTCAAGTAAGAAGGATATCGGGATAAGAAAACACGAACATACAAGTGTACTGCACACAGCGTTGACGGTCGCTTATCCCGGTACCCCGATTATCTGATTATTGAGATGAGCCAACTTAAACAAGAATTCGTCATTATTTCTCGTCGTTATCATCTTTAATATTGCATTCATCGAATTTTCTAAAACCAATTTTAATAAGGGTCGAAACCCGTTGACACGGATCCGACATCACGATCTCTAGGGATTTATCGATGTCGGAAAAGTCGAGGGAATCAAGTTCTTTTATTATTTAATCAAAGAGCCAATCTTTCTAAATCGCATTAAATCAACTTAGGGCAATTTTCGTTGATGCTAAATAATTGTCGAAACAATTCTTTAGAATTATGACATTATTAACGCGGAGAAAATCTAATCACATCTCAATAATCAATTTAAAACAATTTTCGACATAAAACACGATTTTACAAACGAATCTTAATTCGTACAGAGGGCACTCGACCGAGTGCCTAGCCCACTCGGTCGAGTGGCACCTCAAAATCAAGTCAGAATGCTAATCACGATCACCACTCGATCGAGTCTCACATTGACTCGGTCGAGTGGCCATGTACTCGACCGAGTTGGTCAATAACTCGGCCGAGTACGGTCCATAATGCAAAACAGAATCACTTTTTACAGGCCTACTCGATCGAGTCCATCGACCACTCGATCGAGTAGCCTCATAACGACTAAAACGCAAGTCGTACATTATTCTATTTTTCAAACTCGATAGTATTTTACGACTTTGGTCAACATGCGTATAATTAATCACATGTATACTATCTTTTCAAATCATGCATCCTCATATTTGCATCTTTTCAATTCAAATCAATAGTTGCAAACCGTTATTATTCGTTTCTTTACATCGTTTACTAACGCGTTTTTTTGTTTCTTTTGTCAATTTAATTATTATTCGTTTATTGTACTAAATGAACCCGCATGCTAAAATAAAACTTCGACGTTAATTTTAGTTGCATTAAATTGACATAGAAACCCACTTTTCAATTCCATTCGCATGTTTAGGGAAAGTAAATCTTTGCATATCATTTTCCCGTTTTATTAGCACGCGTATTAGAAAGTCATTCGAGTTCTTAGTAGAGGCCGCTAATGTGCGGGCGGGGTTGGGTGTCCTTTGTGGGCTTCCCAACACGTACCCTCACCCCTTACTCAGAACCTCGGTTTCCGGATGCCCGAAACCGTTGGCGCACGAGAGTCATTCAATATACGATTAACCGCTCAAGTCGGCATCTATATCGATATGCAAAGGGACGAGCCCAATAAACTCTGACATTGGAAATGGGCCGTATTTTGTATACTGCCCACTACGACATAGAGTGGGCTCGAACGGTTCCGAATAACCATAAAATTCAGTGGCGACTCCACATAGACCTAAATTTCAATTCGATCCTTCTCATATGGAGATTCATTCGCCTACCCAAACCCGCGCGTGGCCGCGTCGTGGTGGACCTATGTAATGTCCAGACATTAGTATAAAATATTAAAATACTTGTGAATTTGTGTCGAGTGCGAATGATGACGGGATAAAGAAATCCGAATATACAAGGGTGTTCCACCCGATGTTGCCGGTCGCTTATCCCGACACCCCTAGCGCTTGATTATTGAAGCAAGTCAACGTAAATAATAGCTTTTTATTCCGTTCGCACTGTCGTCAATCGCATATTTCATCAATTTCAAAACTATTTTCGAATCAAACATCTTTTTTTAGTTAAGATCGAAACCCGTTGACGGGGATCCGACATCACGCAATCCATACGGATTTATTACGATGTCGGGAAGCCGAGGGAATCAAATCGAGTCCGTTTTAATTAAAGTAATCACAAAGTATCGGTCTATTAGATTCGGTACCAACTCAATAGTTGGATGTCGAATCTAAACGATTTAGTCAAATAATTTAACTAACGCGATTTTCGTTGATGCTAAAATAGTTGTCATCTAATTCGTTAGAATTAATTACGACACTATAAACGCGGAGAAAATCTATATCGTTTTAGTTAACTTAAACGACTTATAGCATCTTTTTTCTTTCAAGTTTCATTCTAATATTCAATATCGATTCAATAATCGAATATCGGATATGACGAGTTTCCATGTCCGAATCGAGCATAAATTTTACAATATTTATGTCCAATTCAACAAAATCAACGATTTATCTAAAATCAAGACGCAATTTCGAAATCGATAACGTTATCCGATAAATTGCAAAGCGAACCCTAGTTCGTACAGTGGGCACTCGATCGAGTGCCTAGTCCACTCGGTCGAGTGACGCCCCTAAAACGAGATAGAAGGCTACTTTGACAACCACTCGGTCGAGTCTCGCTATGACTCGGTCGAGTTCCCTCATAACTCGGTCGAGTGATGATGGGAGGGATTTTCCGTGGATCCCCACCAACAAATAAAAACCAACTAATCCTAATACGTAGATAGGGTAAGTCGGGTCGAGTCCACGGGGACGGTAAAGAGGTGTCTAGACTAAGGTCACCCAAATACAAGACTAGGTCAACTAAGCTAAACTAGGCTAAAACTAAGGAGGGGGATAAAACTATGACTATGACTAAGCTAAGCATGACAACTAAAGCTAAGGGATTCAACTAACTAAGGGAACAATGACTAAGAAGATGAAGAAATTAAACAAGGAAAGAATAGGGTTAGGTCGGGTTCATAAGTGTAGTAGGATAGTTGGGAGATCGATGGTGCAAGGTTCACCTAGTTACTAAGGTTGGTCTGCGCTCTCGCGTCAAAACCAATGTCCGCACACTCGTGTCAAAGATAAAACCCGAATACTTATGCAAGATGTTACCCAAAACACAAGGATTCAACCACAAATTAATCACACAATGAGAAGAGGAAGACAAGCAAGAGAAATATTTGCAACTACTACTCTAACAAGCAATTCAACAAACACATGATGTGCATAACATGTGACTAGTAACAAAGAATCCACCTTTACCCACAATCAAACCCTAACCATCCATAATCAACACTTAATCCCCCTACTAACCCCACAAAAAAGTCTACTCACACATGTTCAAACTAATACTAACACAAAGAAAGGAAAACAACACAAGCAACAAAACATTCATAATGAAACTAGTAAAAACAATGAACAATGAACAATGAACAAAACAATGAACAAAGATTAAAACTTGAATGATAAAACAAAGATTAAAGGAAAGGAGAAGAGAAATTATACTAAACTAGTAAGGAGGAAAGATGAAAACTTGTAATAATAAGAAAACCCAAATACATCAACCAAGGTTGTCAATCTTGGTTGGATTCTTCAAGAATTCCCTTAATACAAGCATTAAACTAAGATTAAAGATTAACTACAATAATCTAGGCTAATCTAGGCTAAAGTAGTCTAGGGTTTAGTGGGTAATGTCTAACATTCCATAAGATTACAAGAGGGGGGTATATATAGAGTTACATTGAATAAGGAGAAGAAAAGAAGAGGCGCGGGCTACAGCTGGCCCATCCTGGTCGGGATGGTGGTGGTCCCGACCGGGACGAGATGGTCCCGATCGGGATCATGCATAACACCGGGTTGTGTCATGCATAACACCAGGCGGTGTTATTGCTCTTCCCGATCGGGAAGGGTGATGATCCCGACCGGGATGGCCCATCAGAACACGCTCTTTTCTTGCACTCCTCCCCGACCGGGAAGGCTACTCTTCCCGCCCGGGAAGGATCTTGTAGGCCTCCAATATGATCATAAAGGTCCCTATTTGCTCTTCATAGGCTTCTCATCGATTCTCGGTGCTCGGGATCGAGTCTAAGGGGTTCGGGAATGGGTCCCAAGGTCTCGGGATCGAATCTAAGCCACCGAGTGATCGTCGCTTCTCTTTGTTGGCTCCAAATGTGTCGGAAACGAGTCGGAATCATTCCAACTCTCCAAGATTAGTCTTAGGAACCTAAAACAAACTAGAAGAAGCATAAGTAGCCTAGAAACTGCTCCCAAAGAGCGATTTCACAAGAGAAACCGGGACCAAACACAACAAATAAGCACTACAAAACACACTTATCAACTCCCCCAAAATTAACCCTTACTCGCCCTCGAGTAAGCACAACCTAACTAAAAACTAAAGAAACTAAACTACTAACCGAGCGGGTATTAGCGCATCCTACGCCCTTTCAACTCACGCGAGTACACCTAGAGGAAAAGTGCACTCCGCAAGGCAAGTGAGGTCTTGCGACAAAACTGTGGATGCAACCGGACACGAAAACACGCAAACAAACAAACATACAAACAAACAAGCAATTGGTTGCACCCAAGAAGAAATAAATACCGCTTCCCTCTACAAAGCGGTGAAAGAAGCACCGGTTAAGGACTCAAGGCAAGTGACAACGTTCCCAAGCTAATAATACAAATCGATATGGACGAAACCCTAATAGTATGACAACAAAGTAATAAAAACGTTGGTAACTTAACTAGGTCCTCCTAACCTTCTAAGATTGTACTACGGGACGATAGGCGGGATGGAAAAAAGGATGAACCACGGAGTTAGTCGACACTGTAGGTAAGTGAAACCCCGCCCCCTTTAGCGATGAGCCAAGAGGGTCGTCCCATGAACAAAATCGCCCAACTAGTCCAAGTAAAAAGGTGGATATTATTGCAAAATGAGGGAAGACCGATCATTACCGCTATCATCCTTCCTAGGGACTCGGTCCTTTGGTAGGCTCTTCACGGTAACGATCGGAAAAAGGCTTTTTTTTAGAGGGGGAGAATCTTTTTGTGAGACGGTTTTCTTTTTGGCATTTTTTTTTCTCTTTTGCATTTGGCTTTTGATTTGCTATGCCACATATTTTTCTTCTTTTGTATTTAGTTTTTGACTTGTTGTGCATTTTCTTTTTCTTTTTTTCATTATTTTCTTTCTTTTCTTTCTTTTTTTTTTTTCTTTCGACTTGGCTTGCCCTTTTTGGAACTTTTGTTTTGTGGGCATTTCTTGCAACCAAGTGAGAATTTCAACAATTTGCAACTTATTTGTGGATATGTGTAGGAGGTAGGGAAATGGGTATGTCGGGAGCGCGCTTTCCCTTCAAACCCACAAAAAGGGGGAAAACTCGGACTAATCAAACAATTTCGGACATGGTCCCCTAAGAGACGGGACTCAGCAACCAAGGCCTTTTCACTCCGTGGGTGGTCATAGTGGTCAAAATGCAAATCCCGTAGTAAATCCCTAGTAGACTAGGTGGACTCAAGGTAAAGGACCAACGAAACTATTGATTTAGGGTCATTCTACTAGACTAATGTCCAAGACTCGATTCACATTACTAGGAAGGGAAAGTAAACTCTTGCACACTAGCCTCAAAATCGGGTTTTCGAAAACCTTTTTACACTAGACACAAACTACACATCACAAAACAAAGACGCAACAAAAACGAAAGAAAACGAGACAAAGACAACAAAATAAAACAAAACGAAAGAAAGGAAAGCAAACACACAAGGAAAACAAACACCACCCCGAAACATCCACATAAGCAACCAAAACAACCACAACCTTCAACAAGCTCCACCCGAGCACACATCATCACAAAATCTCCTCCAAACTCCACAAGAGACAAAGAGGAAAAGGGATAGAATGACGTTACCGGATGTCTTGAGCTTTCTGAAAATTACGGCGATCAAGGAACCTATAAGGAAATGGGGAGGCAAAACACACAATACAACAAAAATACGATATGACGAAACAAAAGAAAAAGACACAAAAGAAAATCATTTTGATTTTTTATGAAATTTTTCAAATTTTTAGGGGTTTTTAAGATTTTTCGGAAAAAAACTACGAAAATAAAACTAACTAGGCTAGGATATCGCTCCCCACGCTTAAACCGAGCAATGTCCTCATGCTCGATCGGTAGTGTGTGGAGACACTAAAAAGAAAAGAAATTACGAAAATAAAGCTAAAAATCAAAAATAAAGGTGAAGAAGAGGGAATGCGTCCGGCCGGGGTGTAGTCAAGTCACCATGGGCCGAGACGAGAAAAGATATGGATGGGGGAAGAAATAAAAAGAAGGAAATAAAAGAAAATGGGAGGGAAGGACTAGGTGTAATCAAGTCACCTAGCCCGGATTCCCCCCGAATCCAACTAAATCCTAACAAAAGAAAGAGAAATCAAAGAAAAAGTGAAAATACTTGCAACTTTGGATTTTGAAATGACTCTCGATGTAATCACGTCATCGAGAATCGGGAGCAATGACTATCAAGGCCCCGAGGGCCACCATGACTCAAGAATGGATAAAGGGAAGGGGAACACACAAAGGGAGACAAGCAGTAAAAGACGGAAAAGAAAGGATAGTCGCCTTACCAATCGGTTAGCGACTCACTAACTCCATCGTCTCAATGTTCGATATCGGCACTTTACTTGTCTTCATCAATGTTATTCCTCTTCATTCTTGATATGGTTGCATGGTTGAAGTACTAGGCTTGCAATGGTATAATGAGGGTAGGATTTGATGTGAAACTCGGTGTGTAGTGAAGAGAAGATGAGATGAAGGTGTATATATGAAGTATATGGGTCTTAGATAGTTGCAAGGGTAGGTAGGGTGCTCAGGAGGGGGTATAAAGAGGTTGGGTGGGCTCAAATGTCAATGAAGAGGCAAAAGGAGGAGCTGGGCACCATCCCGGTCGGGATGGCACATCAGTGAACCCATTTTTCAGCACACTCATCCCGATCGGGATGACATCCTTCCCGGTCGGGATGAGTCTTCTAGCCCTTCATTTTCTTGATAGCATCACCGACAAGGCCACCAATACATCGAGATCTAAAATCTCGTCCCCAAAAGCTTGTCAAAAGCTTCAAAAACCGACTCCCATGCCCAAATCCAAGCTTCTATCATCAACAACTCTCCTCGAAACTTCATCTTCACCACTAACCTATCAAATAAACTCAATAAACATCATCAAATTCCCTCCCTCACATCGCTCAAGAAAATTCCAAATTACAAGAGTTCCACAAAACAAACAAAATCAAGAGACAAACCACACAAATACAAACACAAGAACTCTAAAGAAGAGGAAAGAGGAATATACAACATGACGGTTCTTTAGGGACTCCGCCAAACCGAGGATGGTGGACTCTCATTCTTCAACCATAGCCCTCAAGGGCTCGGAGGAGCAAGTCAAAGGCACGATCCACATCATAATGAGGGCTCATTGAGTACCCAAGCCAAGCAATCCTCCAAAGCCTCCAAGCCGGAAGCGAGAAGTAGTCATCCAAAGACTCAAAGTCATCTTTCATGTTGTCTCCGGGGTCTATCCATCCTACAAGCTTTACCGACCTCTTCCTCCCTAAGCACGTCTCCTAGCACAACCAAGGCTTGAATTTCTAATACAAGGGTCAAAAGAGAGTTTTACCCTTTTCTTTTCATTAAGCAAACCCAAGTCATCAACAAGTTCCGGCCCAATATCTCCCAATCCTAAAACATCGTTCTTCCCCACATCATCAATAAGAAGAGATTTAAAACTCATACAAGCGGTTTCAACCTCCTCTAAACCAAGATCCAAATTACACACAAGGGGTTCACAATATTTTATTGGATTATCACATATGGGCGACTTGATTTCATCATTCATGTCCCATGACTTCACAACACTTATCACCTCACTCAACTCATCCCAAAGTTCAACATCCTCAACAATAGGCTCATAAGAAGCGGCATGAAACTCAAGAGGAGGGCAAGCAGAGGGGATTGAAGGTTCAACAAGCATAGAGGGTGTAGACTCTTGACTTTCCTCTATTATATCGGTGTTTTCATCAATGAAACTCTTCAAATTCCCATTATCCTCACCTAATTCTTCTCCAAAAACGCCTTCATCAAGAATTATCTCCTTATTCATCTCATCTTGGGTAGACAATCGAGGTTCTTCATAGCAAGTCTCACTTCTCAAAGGGACTTCATCGGCGGCTTCATGATTAGGTTGCTCCCCTTGCTCAAGTGAGCACCCTTCGTTAAGTTGTGACGTTCGAGTTAAAAACATTACGATTTTAACCGCTAACGCATTTAATCGAGCATCCATCGCCTCGTTTTCCCTTTGATATTGGGCCATGAATTCATCTTGGTTCTTTTGCATTTGGATGGCCATTTCTTGTTGGCTCTTTTGCAATTGAAGAAACGATTGATATAACTCCAAGTTGGGCAATTGGTGGTTATTGGGGTTTTGGAGTGATACTTATAAACCTTGATGATGCCCAAGGGGTGGGGCATCATATTGTTGGTAGTGAGGTTGAGGTGATTGGTAATATGGTGGGTTTTGGGGAAATTGGCTTCCATAGGAAGAAATAGGATGAGGCATGGTGGGTTCACGATGGTAATTTGAGTAATAACCACCACGATCACAATGTTGATAAGCACTCACTCGATGGAAGCCGTTTCCATATCCTTGAAGCTCATACCCACAGGTTTCTTGATTGCCCGATGAAGTTTGGTGGTAGCTAAGAGACATCATGGCATAGTCTCGATTCATGGAGGAAGAGGAGTAGCTCGTGGTGGCTTCTATGCGTGGGAAGTTTAGATCAAACCTCATGATATACTCGAAAATCGTGGCTCGTACCCTGTTGAGGACCTCTCAATCTAGCAACCGTCCGTTAAAGCGGCTCTAAGTTGTAAAGAAGAAGATGGTCACCACCTCTAGGCACAAACTGTAGACTAAGAGCAAACGTGAGAAGTCTAGTGCTTTTTGGGCACTAGACAAGAAGGAAATAAACTTCGCACACACAAGAAGCAAAAGAACAAAAAGAAAAACACAAAAACAAAAGACAAAGTCAAGTAAATAAGCAAACAAACTCTAAACTAGCACCGTCCCCGGCAACGGCGCCAAATTGATGGGAGGGATTTGCCGTGGATCCCCACCAACAAATAAAAACCAACTAATCCTAACACGTAGATAGGGTAAGTCGGGTCGAGTCCACGGGGATGGTAAAGAGGTGTCTAGACTAAGGTCACCCAAATACAAGATTAGGTCAACTAAGTTAAACTAGACTAAAACTAAGGAGGGGGATAAAACTATGACTATGACTAAGCTAAGCATGACAACTAAAGCTAAGGGATTCAACTAACTAAGGGAACAATGACTAAGATGATGAAGAAATCAAACAAGGAAAGAATAGGGTTAGGTCGGGTTCATAAGTGTAGTAGGATAGTTGGGAGATCGATGGTGCAAGGTTCACCTAGTTACGAAGGTTGGTCCGCGCTCTCGCGTCAAAGCCAATGTCCGCACTCTCGTGTCAAAGACAAAACCCGAATACTTATGCAAGATGTTACCCAAAACACAAGGATTCAACCACAAATTAATCACACAATGAGAAGAGGAAGACAAGCAAGAGAAGTATTTGCAACTACTACTCTAACAAGCAATTCAACAAACACATGGTGTGCATAACACGTGACTAGTAACAAAGAATCCACCTTTACCCACAATCAAACCCTAACCATCCATAATCAACACTTAATCCCCCTACTAACCCCACAAAAAAGTCTACTCACACATGTTCAAACTAATACTAACACAAAGAAAGGAAAACAACACAAGCAACAAAACATTCATAATGAAACTAGTAAAAACAATGAACAATGAACAAAGATTAAAACTTGAATGATAAAACAAAGATTAAAGTAAAGGAGAAGAGAAATTATACAAAACTAGTAAGGAGGAAAGATTGAAACTTGTAATAATAAGAAAACCCAAATACATCAACCAAGGTTGTCAATCTTGGTTGGATTCTTCAAGCATTCCCTTAATACAAGGATTAAACTAAGATTAACGATTAACTAAAGACTAATCTACACTAATCTAGGCTAATCTAGGCTAAAGTAGTCTAGGGATTAGTCGGTAATGTCTAACATTCCATAAAATTACAAGAGGGGGGTATATATAGGTGTACAATGAATAAGGAGAAGAAAAGAAGAGGCGCGGGCTACAGCTGGCCCATCCCGGTCGGGATGGTGGTGGCCCGACCGGGACGAGATGGTCCCGACCGGGATCATGCATAACACCGGGCTGTGTTATTGCTCTTCCCGGTATGGAAGGGTGATAATCCCGATCGGGATGGCCCATCAGAACACGCTTCTTTCTTGCACTCCTTCCCGACCGGGAAGGCTACTCTTCCTGCCCGGGAAAGATCTTGTAGGCCTCCAATATGATCATAAAGGTCCCTATTTTCTCTTCATAGGCTTCTCATCGATTCTCGGTGCTCGGGATCGAGTCTAAGGGGCTCGGGAATGGGTACCAAGGTCTCGAGATCGAATCTAAGCCACCGAGTGATTGTCGCTTATCTTTGTTTGCTCCAAATGTGTCGGAAACGAGTCGGAATCGTTCCACCTCTCCAAGATTAGTCTTAGGAACCTAAAGCAAACTAGAAGAAGCATAAGTAGCCTAGAAACCGCTCCCAAAGAGCGATTCCACAAGAGAAACCGGGACCAAACACAACAAATAAGCACTACAAAACACACTTATCAAGTGACGTCACGAAATCCGGGACAGAAGCTTTTCAGACGCCCACTCGGTCGAGTCCCTTGATAGGGGCAGTCGTATCCCTAATCAAAGATACCCTAAGTTCCACTAACTAATGTTGATAGTGAAGTAGGGGTCGAACCACAAGGAGACGGGACTCAATTACTCGTTCTAAGGTCTAGACTAAAGATTACAGGTCACAGTTTTTCTGTTTGTTTGAGTGGACTATCAACTAATTGCTATAAGGTAAATCAATAATAAAAAGGTCTAGGATCTCAGGTTCATAATGAATGTCAATCGGGTCAGGGAGTCAACTAACAGGTCACTAATCGAACTGTCTAAGGTGTAGGTCCGGTCAGTACTACTACAAACTTTAGAACTAAACTTAACCTGCGGTCGCTAGAATTAAGCCAGTCTACCCAAAATATCGTGACCTAATTAGTCCTTAACCCGGTCGGCGAAAAGTCCTAATTGTGATACTAACTAATTAATCCTAGCCAGTAATTAATCAATCAGAATTAAAAACAACATTCAGGCGACAGTTCATATAATCAGAGACAGGTCAATTTTCTATAACCCAATTAACACTCATCGATCCCCTTAAACCCTAGATAAAAATTAGCTACTCATGATGATTATAATTAAATTAACAAAATATGAATTGCAATAAACATGATGAATGCGGATTAAATTAAGCTACGAGACTGAAATCAGATAACTATGAAAACTAAGAACGAATTAAGGCAAGAATTAAACTAGGGAATTAAGATAAGAATTAAACTAGAGAATTGAAATTAAAATTAAAATTAAAGTAGCGATACCGAACAATTTGAGATCTGAAAAAGGAAGAACGGAATACGATGAATCTTGCGAAGAAAAACGGAATGAACGTGACTTCTAGGCTAAGCGAAACTAACTAACATAATGTCGTAGGAAAAATAAAATCCCAAAGTAAAAAGTGTGTCTGACAATCCTCCTCCAACTGATTTAAAAGAAATCAGTTGGGCTTACAAGGCAGGCCCAAAATTCTAAATAAATGAAAATCCAATCCACGACCTGATTGTGAAGCACTCGATCGAGTACATGCGTGCACTCGATCGAGTGGATCCGTATCTGCAGTCATCACGGAAATAGGCACTCGATCGAGTGCTTAGTACCACTCGATCGAGTGGGTGCTGCTGAGCTCGTAATTGAGCTATTCCTTTGCTCCTCGGCTTTTTCCCGTTTTCTTCCTCGTCCTCCGTCCTCGTCTTGGCTATCCGGGTTATTACTCCAAAATATGCTCAAAATTGCACTTAACCTACAAAATAGCACGAGGACCGACAGTATCGAATTTCTAATAGAAATCGACATTAATCAAATAAATATGGAAGAAGAAGAGCTTAAAAATAGGTATTGGGGGACTACAAAATACGATATAAAATACATTGATCAAACTCCCCCAAACCAAACCTTTGCTTGTCCTCAAGCAAACAACTAATACATACAAACGAGGACAAGTGATGTGAAACACGACTCAGAGCTGAATTACAATCATTTTCCTAAAATCGACTAAAACCGACGAGAAAACATGTAATGCACAAGAATGCAACGAGATCGATAATCATGCCATAGTCAAACAATTGCCTGCCAAACTTTCAATCTTGCGAGACCAATAATGTCGGGCTTCCTTACGGTTGTCGCTCGACACTCATAAGTACGGGTAAGTATGTATGTGAAGATAGGAAGGAATAAAGACACTCACTCGACTTATGAAACATGCATGCAATCGAATATGAAATCAATCTCCCCAATTAAACACGTGTTCCACCAATCAGGACCATAGTACATGCCAAGGACTTACAAAGGGTGGCTTATATGTGAGGGAATAAAATGGATTGTGCCTAAAGCACGTATGGAAATGTGGGGCTAAGACCAGTAGTCGCAGCTACACAATAAAAACTATCCATCCAAAAACCTCATCTATAAATTCCGGCCACTAGCTAGAAACAACAACTCAAAAGAGAATAAGAGAGAATTTTGCCATCCTCTAAATTACAGTTCAATTCTAGTTATAACTTATCGACCGTTTCCCAAAAATTACAAGAAGAATATATATTTTTCTTTTCTTTTTCTTGGAATTTTTCTCATTTTTTTTTTTTCAATTCCCTTTTCTTTCTTTTTCATGCTTCCATATTTTTTCAATTCAGACAAGGGGAAGGCGAATACAAAGTCACATAACAGTATTACCCACTAAGATCCCAAAAGATGTAAAAATCCAAATTGTGACTGATTAGTGGAATAATTCTCAATTAAGTTCACTGCGACTGTCCTGGTAAGGTAGGCTATTCTGGGTTGTAGCTAATTGATATAAATATCATGAAGACTGGCTTACAACAACTGAAATGGGCTAAACAGAGGAAAAAATAACCTAAATCTACAGGGTAGTAAAAATGGGTCATTTTGGCTATGTGGAGCTCGTCAAAAACAGAAATGCCTTTCCTCATGTACCTCCTCCTCAAACCAAACACGTATTCAATATCAAGAGACAGATGTCATATTTATGCAAATTTATGTTACACATCCCATAAGGAGAAACCACTCAATTCCTAAATAAAAATGAGACCAGTTATAGATGTTACTAGCCTAGGAAGCTCTAAATCCTCAGAATTTTTGTGGTTTGCCGACAAAATGATCAAATTTACTCATTTGGCAATTAATGGTTCAATAGGCAATCATATCAAAATCATCTCATCTCAAGTATTACATGCATTTAGGTACGAATTTAGCTTTCAATTAGGAGAGGTCATGTAAAATGCAATGTCATCATCGCTGTTTTGCATGTTTCACAACAGACACAAGACAGACACAAAGCACACAAAAATAAAGTCTTTTTTTATTTTTCTGATTTTTCAATTTTTTTTGAGTTTTTTAAAAATTTGAAAGCACACAACAGAAAATAAAAGCACACAAAAACACACAAATCCTCCCCCAAACCTAAATGTCACAGTGTCCTTAATGTGACTCTACAGCATATATGACAAACAAATCCACAGCCAATCCTAAGGACAACTCGACCTAAGGGGAAGAAAAAATCTAAGAAAACAATAAAAACAGAAATAAAAATGAAAGAAAGTACCGTATATACAATGGTAGCTCCCCCAAACCGGCTAATCAGCCATCTCGTCGTCTCCACCGGTCCCAGATGGACCTGCTCCAGTATTGCCCTGGCCTGAGCCGCTAGTACCACCCTGCTGACCCGACTGTCGCAAGCCTCTCAACCACTGTGCTCCTAGGCTGCCGTAGGTGTGCCCGTAGTCCGGACCCCAAGCAGCTGGATCAACCCCGTAGTCGTGGAATATACCACTAGTGTCACCCGGACCTCTCCAGTAGGACAGGTGCTGAGGTACCGAGATGCCTTGAGTAAGCATGTACTCGTGGATCTCGCGGTTGACGATGCTCTGATTAATCCCCTCGTGTACCCGTCTCTGGTGCTCATAAAATGGATCATACATAAATGGATACGGGTGCGGAAACTCGGCACCCGGAGTCTAGAACGGGAAGGTCGGGGTGGGTGTAGGTACGGCCCTAGGGGGCGCGGTCTCATCGGGTTCGGACTGTACGCGAACCCTACGTCGAGGGGGTTGAACACCCTCCTTGAAAATGAAGAGCTCCTCGAGAATGAGGTAGCTCGGTGGGTCGGGTGTGTCCTCGCCTGCGGGAGTGGGTTGCGAGGCGAGGAGTGGGGGTAGGATTGTCCCTTCGACAACCGGGAGTTTCATCCAAACCTTGTCTCGGACGCGCCACAGAAATTCCGGGGGATTGTCCCGAATCCACTTCAAAGTGGAGAAGAGGTAGCTACGGTCTAGCAAAGGGACGCGGTCGGTGAGACTCTCAAAAGTGACTGTATCCCCAAAACCCATAATAAAGCGCTTTGCTAGCGCGATGACAATGGCTCCACAACCGATCGGTCCAGATCCACTGATCTGGCGTTGGATTCCGACACAGATCATACCCGGTGCACTAAACGCCTTCAGGGATTGCCTAAAGGGGTTTACGTAGTGTCCTAAAATCAACACCTCCAATGAGTGAAGTTTACTCATGTCGGAGCGTGGAAAAACCACATGACTCAAAATCCGCAAGAAGAGGCGGATAGTAGGGTGTGGGATGGCGTTGAGCGCCGTAGCGGTGACAGTTGCAACACGACCCGAAAATAACTTAAAGTAGGGAGGTGCTTTCGAACTCTCGGGTATGTCTAGGATGTCTTCAGCCTGGTCAGAGGTAAGCCTAAGACACTCGGACAATTCACTAAGGTAGATGGATTGCTCCTCATTGTTCAACCGAAAGGAAATCATGCTCTCTTGTCTATCAAATTCAAATGAACTTAAAAATTCTAAAGTGAGTACTCGGTAAGATAACTCACGTAGTGTCCATAAGCCACCGAATCCGGTCATGGACAAGAGATGCAATAATTGCTTGTTCAAACCGAGTTCGATTGCGAATTGTGACGAGCAGCACCGGGTAGCCTCCATCGTCCTAGGTATCAAGGTAACTAAACGAGCTCTCTGGGCCTCGTCCCTGCAAGTAATTTCTTCATAGCCCGGCACAGGCTGAACAGCCGGCTGCCTTGCATTCCTATTTCTGTTGTTGTTTCGGGGCGGATTCCTTCTTCCTGCCATGACTATAGCATAATAACAAAACAGAATTATACAAAAATCCCACAAAAAACACAACATCTCGGCCAAAATCAGACCCTATACACAAAAATCGATTTTTGAGCATGAAGTGGTGAAATCAACACAAAATCAAGCATGCAATGGGATTAGTATATAACTAAGGATGAATTTATACCATAAAACCAAGAAAAGAAGTGAGAAAATCAAAAACCCAAAATATACCTTGAGGGGGCACGAAAATCTCGAAACTGGGGGAAGAGGGACGAAAAATTCACAAAATAACACCAAGGAACACAAGTAGATACTACTAATTGCAAATTAGAAGCAAAAATCGTGAGTTTTGGTGAAGATTTGATGAATTAAGAATGATTTGGGTGAATTGGGGGTTAGGGTTCTTAGGTAATGTGAGGGGGAGGGGTTTTAATTTAGAAAACTGATTTGAAAAAAAAAAAGAGTAGGAAACAATTAAAGGAGGACGAAAAAACCGAAGTTGGACCCGGTTCAGGGGCACTCGACCGAGTGCATGAGCCACTCGATCGAGTGAACTCTTGAAAACTGGGCAGTAGCTGCTCCGTAAGTGCACTCGACCGAGTGCATGGGCCACTCGGTCGAGTGACCACTGCACCTGCTACTTCTCGCCTTTTTTCCATTAAATTGCTTCAAAATCCTGAAATTAAATCAATTAAACCGTAAAATTCCCTCGTCCTCACTCGATAAATAATACTAACTCCCAATTAGAGCTACCAAGCTAAAAATAAAAATAAAAATAAAAAATAAAAAAATGCGGAAAGGGAAATTGCAAATTTATACAAGTGGTGTCGGGTTGTCTCCCGGTTAGCGCTGGTTTTTACGGTCCGGCTCGACCGGTTTACCTCAATTTGATTAGGTGGACTCGAGAGTGTCGTTGAGGTCCATGGCCTCTATGACACCAACATATGCACCTTCGTGATAGAGCTTGAAGCGTTGACCGTTCACCTTGAATATTTCGCCTTTGTCGGTAGTGAGTGTAACCGACCCGAATTTATTTACTTCAGTCACCGTGAACGGTCCGGACCATCGGGATTTAAGTTTCCCGGGAAAGAGTCTAAGTCGGGAATTAAATAAAAGTACCTTATCGCCGACATGGAACTCTCCTGGGATAATGCGCTTATCATGCGATCTTTTGGTCCGCTCCTTATAAATTCTCGCGTTATCATAAGCATGGAGACGGAATTCATCTAGTTCGTTCAACTGCATGAGGCGCTTCTCTCCGGCTAGCTTCGGATCGAGATTGATCTCCTTCAAGGCCCACATAGCCTTAAACTCGAGCTCTACGGGCAGATGGCAAGCCTTGCCATAAACAAGCCTATACGGGGATGTCCCGATAGGAGTCTTGAATATAATGCGGTCCGGTAATCCCAAAGAGAATCGTCGAGCTTCGAACTCCAATCTTTTCTCGAAGTATGGACAACCTTCTCGAGAATAGACTTAATCTCACGGTTGGAGATCTCGACTTGTCCACTAGTTTGTGGATGATAGGCTAGCCCGGTACGGTGGTGAACACCGTATTTCGTCAATAGCTTAGTGAGTTGGCGTTCATGAAAATGTGAACCGCCATCACTAATAACAGCCCGTGGGACCCCAAAACGCGGGAATATTGTCTTCTTAAAGAGCCGGATCACCACGTTAGCATCATTAGTGGGTGAAGCGATGGCTTCCACCCACTTAGAAACATAATCTACGGCGACCAAAATATACCGATTCCCATAAGAAGAAGGGAATGGTCCTTGATAATCTATACCCCAAACGTCAAATAGTTCTACTTCAAGAATCCCTGTTTGAGGCATTTCGTGTCGCCGAGAAATATTTATCGTTCGTTGGCATGCGTCGCTAGAACGGATAAAGGTGGTGGCATCCTTGAGAATAGTGGGCCAATAAAAGCCCGATTGCATTACCTTCGCGAAGGTCTTTGAAGGGCCGTGATGTCCACCATAAGGGGAGGAGTGGCATCTAGTGAGGATAGCATGTACCTCACTCTCGGGAATACACCTCCTAAATAAGCCATCTGCACATTCTCGGAAGAGATACGAGTCGTCCCAAAAATACCTCTTCACATCATGTAGAAATCGCTTCTTCTGCTGATACTGAAGGTCGGGAGGTAGAGTACCTCCAACTAGGAAGTTGGCATAATCAGCAAACCATGGAGTATCCATGGTAATAGCGAGCAAATGGTCATCGGGGAATGAATCGTCAATTGGAGCGAGATCCCACCATCATATCTTAGCCGGGATAGGTGATCGACTACGACATTCTCGGCCCCGGACTTATCACGGATCTCCAAGTCAAACTCTTGCAGTAGTAGGATCCATCTAATAAGTCTCGGTTTGGCCTCCTTCTTCGCTAGAAGGTACTTCATGGCTGCATGATCTGTGTACACTATCACCTTCGAGCCAATGAGATAGGCTCGAAACTTGTCTAGAGCATAGATGATGGCCAATAACTCCTTCTCCGTAGTAGCATAATTGATCTGCGCCATATCTAACGTCCGACTAGCATAGTAGATCGCATGTAAAGCCTTGTCTTTCCTTTGCCCGAGCACGGCTCCTACAGCGTAATCGCTAGCATCGCACATAACCTCGAAAGGTAAATACCAATCGGGAGCTCGGACAATAGGTGCGGAAACGAGAGCCTGCTTAATCCTGTCAAATGCTCGAGCACACTCGTCAGTAAAAACGAACGGGGCATCTTTGAGGAGCAGCTGAGTCAGAGGCTTGGCAATCTTGGAGAAATCTTGGATGAAACGGCGGTAAAAACCCGCGTGACCAAGAAAACTCCGCACACCCTTAACGTTAACGGGGTATGGTAATTGCTCAATCACCTCGACTTTTGCTTTATCCACTTGGATGCCGCGTTCGGACACTAAATGACCCAAAACGACTCCCTCAGTCACCATGAAGTGACATTTCTCCCAGTTTAAGACCAAATTGGTCTCCTCACAACGTTGCAAGACCCGTGTAAGATTAATTAAACATGCATCATAATCAGTGCCATATACACTGAAATCATCCATGAAGACTTCCATGACAGACTCGATAAGGCCCGAAAATATGGACATCATACAACGTTGAAAAGTGGCCGGGGCATTACAAAGGCCAAAAGGCATCCTTCGGTATGCGAAGGTGCCGTAGGGACAGGTGAATGTTGTTTTCTCCTGGTCGTCTGGGTGAATTGGGATTTGGAAAAATCCCGAGTAGCCATCTAAGTAGCAGAAGTACTTATGGCAAGCAAGACGCTCTAGCATCTGGTCAATGAAGGGGAGTGGGAAATGGTCTTTCCTAGTAGCTACGTTCACCTTACGGTAGTCAATACACATTCTCCATCCAGTCACTAATCGAGTAGAAATAAGTTCATTCCTCTCGTTCGTGATAACCGTGGTCCCTCCCTTATTAGGGACCACTTGGACTGGACTAACCCATTTAGAGTCGAAAATGGGATAGACAATGCCAGCATCTAGGAGTTTCAGAACCTCCTTCTTAACCACATCCTGCATGTTCGGGTTCAACCTATGTTGTCCCTGAATGGATGGTCTATGGTCTCCCTCTAAGTGAATGCGATGCATGCAAAACTCGGGACTAATACCACGTAGGTCATCAATACTGTACCCAATAGCCTTCTTATGTCGTCGTAAAATGACTAACAACTCCGAAAGTTGGCTATGTATGAGTGCAGCGTTGACAATTACGGGGTTTAGACCCTTATCATCTAGAAATGCATATTTCAAATTAGAGGGGAGGGGTTTTAGTTCAGGTTTACTTACCTCGACCTCCTTTTTAGGGGTGCCGAGACTGTATACCTTCTCTATAGTGCTCTCCTTTCCGTTTAGCATGCGTTCCAGCTCATCTACTTCCGTGCTCCATGATCTCTTCTCCGCATCAGCATCGCCGGATGTTAGCAATTTCTCCAAAGGGTCCCTGCCAAGATAGTCGTCAATATAATTTTCTATTTCCAAATCAATGACATCTATACTATAACAGGACTCTTCTATCATGGGCTTCTTAAGAGCTTGATCGAGACTAAAAGTCACGGTATCATCTCCTACGGAGAGTGTGAGCTTCCCATTTTTGACATCGATGATCGCCCCTGCCGTGTGTAGGAAAGGGCGACCGAGGATAATAGAGATTATGGCGTCCTCAGCCATGTCTAAGACTACAAAGTTAACGGGAATGAAGAATTTCCCTACTTGGACCGGAACATCCTCTAAGACACCTAAAGGATATTTGACCGATCGATCAGCCATCTGCAGAGTCATATTAGTACATTTCAAAACACCCATATTCAATTTCTGACTGATAGAATACGGCATGACACTGACGCTAGCTCCTAAGTCACAAAGGGCCTTATCGATAGCTAATGTCCCTATAGTACAAGGGATAGAAAAACTCCCTGGATCCTTGAGCTTTGGCGGAGTACGACTCTGTAGTAGCGCGCTGCATTCTTCTGTGAAAGCAATTGTCTCAGTCTCACTAAAAGATCGCTTACGAGTTAGTATTTCCTTCATAAATTTCGCGTAAGCAGGAACTTGAGTGATCAAATCAGTAAAAGGAACACTTACCTGCAGATTCTTAACTACTTCCATAAACTTACCAAACTGTTGATCGAGCTTTGTCTTACGCTGTCGGTGGGGAAATGGAAGTATGATCGGAATCGCAGGCTCCTTGGCTTGAGACGGGGACGCTTGAGAAGAATTAACATCCTTAATCAAAACCTGGGGATGAAAAGAAGCGGAGTTAGGCGTTACGTTATCCACTCGATCGAGTGCAGGCTGACTCGGTCGAGTGTCATCATACTCGATCGAGTCACCTGTAGGCACTCGGTCGAGTGGCATCACTAGGGGCTACTGACCCCTTTTGGAGGGTCTACTCGACCGAGTGGTACGGTCGAGTGACTTCCAACTCGATCGAGTCCGGCTTGACTCGGTCGAGTGGTACACTTGACTGCTCTCTGCCAGGTTTTAGGGGGTCTACTCGATCGAGTGAGGTGGTGTTACTCGATCGAGTAGCCTCAATTCGTGGCCTGCTCAACGCTTCCTCGGCCAGCTCTTGCTTCTCCAACTCGGTTTCGTCAACCACAACATACTCCTCGGGCATCTTCGGACCGTCATATTGGGTTCCGCTTCTCAATGTGATCGCATTGGCTTGCTCGTGTGATTGTTCGCCTTGAGGAGGTAAAGTACCCGGTCGCCTAGCTTGCTTTTGGGCGGCAATTTGTGCTACTTGGGTATCTAGCATCTTGTTATGGGCAAGTATCTGGTTGACTTGAGTTTCTAGCTTATTATGAATTTGGATACCTTGCATCAACAATGCTTTAATCTCCGCAAACTCGGTGTTGGTTGGAGCTTGAGCTTGAGCTTGGTTTTGGCTTTGTGGGATCAGTTGGAATTGTTGTTGGTTCCCCCACCCTTGTTAGTTACCCCAAGGTTGGTTACCCCAAGGTTGGTTATAACCTCACTGTTGTTGGTTACCCCATCCTTGTTGGTTGCCCCAATTTTGTTGCCCTCCTTGGAATTGTTGTCTGTTATTGCTATGGCTTTGGGAGGGTCGGTTATGGGGTGCTACGTATGGGACGGTTTTGTTACCGTCGGGTGGTGGTGGGTTGAGCACGTTTTGACTCCTATAGGACAACGAGGACTTGTCATAGCCCGGTTGGTTCATGTAGGGTTGGTGTGGTCTCATGGATTGAAATGCATTCGCCGTTTCTAAACTCACACACTCTTGGGTATAATGACCCATATTCCCACAGTTCTCACAAACAACCTCAGACATTGCATTATCTTGGTACATACCGCCTTGTTGTTGTTGGTTTTGGGTTCTAGCAAGCTCCATGGAGTCAATCCGCTTAGTTAAAGCGGCTAGGTGGCTAACTATGGCATTTGATGACTCGGAGTCACCACTATTTCCCCGGGTATTACCTCATAGATTTCCCCAACGTGAGTGATGAGTAGCCATATCTTCAATCAATTTCCATGCTTTATCATCATCAACGTTGTTTTGGAACCTGCCATTAGCTGCAGAATCGAGCGTAGCTCGGCAATTGTCATATAAACCATTATAGAATTGATTGCACAAAAACCATACCTCGAATCCGTGATGTGGGCACTCCTTGACTAGCTTTTTAAACCTTACCCACGCCTCGAAGATATTCTCATGAGATGTCTGTCGGAAGTTAGTAATCTGACTCCTCAACATGTTGGTCTTTTGCGGCGTGTAGTAGTGCTTATAAAAAGCTAAGGCTAGGGAGTTCCAGTCTGTGATTCCCTCAGAAACGCGGTCTAGATCCGTGATCCAGTCTCTTGCGTTGTCGCGTAGGGAGAACATGAATAGCATCTCCATCACCTCTTCTTGTGTCACTCCCGCGGGGAGTGGTATAGTTGAGCAATAGTCGGTGAAGAGCTTCATGTGCTTCGCCGGGTCTTCATCAGGACCTCCACCGAATTGATTTCGCTCCGCCAACGTAATGAAAGCGGGGCGAATCTCAAATGTACCTGTAGTGGCCGTGGGCCTCTTCAATGGTTTCGGTAGGGCACTTTGCTCCGGCTCGGAATGGCTAGCAAATTTGGGAGGCATCTTGACTAGCGGTGTCTCGGGGGCAGTAGTGGAATTATCCTCTTCAAAGGACAGTACTTCGGATATATGCTCGTCGTCCGAATGTTCCACGGATTCTGATCTTTCTGTCTCAGCAATCTCCTTGTAGAATTTCCTAGACCTGCGGAGAGTTCTCTCTGGTTCAGGATCGAATGGTGGTACGTAGCCTGAAATTCGAGAGGACCTGGGCATACGAGGAAACTACAAAAAAATGTGAGAAATGGTCTCAAGGAACTGAAGTTCCTCGAGACAAGTAATCTAAAGACTAAAACACAAAACAAGTAAATAAATAACACCGTCTCCCCGGCAACGGCGCCAAAATTTGATAGGGGTAGTCGTATCCGTAATCAAAGATACCCTAAGGTCCACTAACTAATGTAGATAGTGAAGTAGGGGTCGAACCACAAGGAGACGGGACTCAATTACTCGTTCTAAGGTCTAGACTAAAGATTATGGGTCACTGTTTTTCTGTTTGTTAGAGTGGACTATCAACTAATTGCTATAAGGTAAATCAATAATAAAAAGGTCTAGGATCTCAGGTTCATAATGAATGTCAATCGGGTCAGGGAGTCAACTAACAGGTCACTAATCGAACTGTCTAAGGTGTAGGTCCGGTCGGTACTACTACAAACTTTAGAACTAAACTTAACCTGCGGTCGCTAGAATTAAGCCAGTCTACCCAAAATGTCGTGACCTAATTAGTCCTTAACCCGGTCGGCGAAAAGTCCTAATTGTGATACTAACTAATTAATCCTAGCCAGTAATTAATCAATCAGAATTAAAAACAACATTCAGGCGACAGTTCATATAATCAGAGACAGGTCAATTTTCTATAACCCAATTAACACTCATCGATCCCCTTAAACCCTAGATAAAAATTAGCTACTCATGATGATTATAATTAAATTAACAAAATATGAATTGCAATTAAACATGATGAATGCGGATTAAATTAAGCTACGAGACTGAAATCAGATAACTATGAAAACTAAGAACGAATTAAGACAAGAATTAAACTAGGGAATTAAGACAAGAATTAAACTAGAGAATTGAAATTAAAATTAAAATTAAAGTAGCGATACCGAACAATTTGAGATATGAAAAAGGAAGAACGGAATACGATGAATCTTGCGAAGAAAAACGGAATGAACGTGACTTCTAGGCTAAGCGAAACTAACTAACGTAATGTCGTAGGAAAAATAAAATCCCAAAGTAAAAAGTGTGTCTGACAATCCTCCTCCAACTGATTTAAAAGAAATCAGTTGGGCTTACAAGGCAGGCCCAAAATTCTAAATAAATGAAAATCCAATCCACGGCCTGATTGTGAAGCACTCGATCGAGTACATTCGTGCACTCGATCGAATAGATCCGTATCAGCAGTCATCACGGAAATAGGCACTCGATCGAGTGCTTAGTACCACTCGATCGAGTGGGTGCTGCTGAGCTCGTAATTGAGCTATTCCTTTGCTTCTAGGCTTTTTCCCGTTTTCTTCCTCGTCCTCCGTCCTCGTCTTGGCTATCCGGGTTATTACTCCAAAATATGCTCAAAATTGCACTTAACCTACAAAATAGCACGAGGACCGACCGTATCGACTTTCTAATAGAAATCGACATTAATCAAGTAAATATGGAGGAAGAAGAGCTTAAAAATAGGTATCGAGGGACTACAAAATACGATATAAAATACGTTGATCATCCCTCAATGACTCGGTCGAGTGGCCCCTTTATCACGTCAAACCGTGAGTCCCACAATGTGGTTTTAGTCTCGTTAATACCTTTTTTATGACCTAGGTCAACACGTGTCAAATCTATCACGTGAAATATTACTTTTCAAAACCATGCATCATCTTATTTACATCATTCCATATTTTTCTATATTATTCGCAAACCGTTATTATCGTTATACCATTACTAACAAGTTTGTTCCTTTTTTGTCGATTTATTTTCGTTGTTTATTTTATTATACTAAAATAAACCTCGCATGCTAAATATAACTTCGACGTTAGAATTAGATGCATTAAATCGACATAGCAACCCATTCAATTTTTTTTGCATGTTTAGGGAAAACAATATTTGCATATCATTTCATCATCTTACTAACGCGTGTATTAAAACGTCATTCGATATCTTAGTAGAGGCCGCTAATGTGCGGGCGGGGTTGGGTGTTCTTTGTGAACTTCCCAACACGTACCCTCACCCCTTACTCATAACCATGGTTTCCGGATACCCGAATCCATTGGCACACGAGAGTCATTCAATACACGGTATCCGATAATGTCGGTATCGGTATCAAATGCAAAGGGACGAGCCCAATAAACTCTGACATTGGAAATGGGCCATACTTTGTGCATGGCACACTACGACATAGAGTGGGTTCGAATGGGCCCGAACTCCACAAAGTTCGGTGGCGACTCCACTTCGATTTAAATTTCAATTCGATCAATTCTCATATGGATATTCATTCGCCTCCACAAACCCACGCGTGGCCGCGTCGGGGTGGATATGTAATGTCCACACATGTTATAAACATAACAGCCACGTCAGTGGGGAGTAACTCGAACGTTCTCCCAGCCATATTATACCATATGGAAAAAATAATAGTATTACTATATCAAAATAATTAAAATGGAAAACATTAAATGATATAATAAAAATAAGCTTTCTGAGAAAACTCAAAATATCGGAACAATAAAATCAGAACAAGTTTTCAGAAGAAAACTTCAAATATTTGTCAACCCGCAAACCAAAATGTATCGATAATAATAAAAATATTCAAAATGACGTTATGGATAGGAGTAGTGATGAAGGCTAGACTTTCACTAGGAGAATACAAAAATTAGCTTTCAAAACTTAGTTCAAACAAATCAAACTTCGATCTCTAACTAGGCTACTCAACCATAATAGGACGGCGACTTATTAAAAATGTGTGACCCTAGTTTAAGATAATATGCACACCCCTTCGAGCACCATAAATACTCAGTTCAACCAGACGGCGTCTTACACTGCGAGGCACGAGTTTAAGGTCAAAATGTACACACACTCCCGAACACCATATATGCTCGGTTCAACAACTAGTGTGCCCCATAAAGACACACCAGCTTTATAGTTGATGGCAAAAACGTAAACCCCAGAATATATTACTCTACCCCACACTTGTCCTTATTCCATAACTCCAAAACAGCCATTATCGATATATATACAAGGGATATAATCATTATGAATAATATGAAGATAAAAGGAATAAACATTTAATATAAAGGGGAATTTCTATAAATAGAAATTACTAAAAATAGAAATATTGATATAGAAAATTCGTAAGTTATTAAAATAAGTGAAATGTATAAAAATAACATTTCTAACGAAATTAACATTTTATTATTATCGTCGTTATCGTAACTTTATTATATTTCTAAATTCGTTACTCAAAAAATATATAATAAGTCAATATATAGTATTTTATAAATAATTAGGAAATCGAGTTAAAACTATAAATTTTAGAAATGAGATATTTTAAGAAAAACGACATCCAAAATTAATTGAGTCGACGAGTTTTATAAATTAAATGAGACTTTATAAAGCTTTCCAATTAGTTTTAGAAAATAGATTTTATCAATAAATAATACTTTTTTTTCCTAAAAATAATCAATCGTAGACAAATGAGAAATTATTAGGGAAAGTAGTCTCGACTAGAAATGTATTTAAAACAAAATCGACTATTTTCTCATTTATTAGTATAAATCTTAAAACGAAAATTAATTTATTAAACAAGTATACAAACCTTGATTATAATATAAAAATACGATTTTGAATTAAAATTATAAATTAACGAAATAAGAAGAGAATATGAAATCGTTATTATTTAATTACAAGTGTCACGATAACAAACAAAATATTATAACGATTGTAAAATAATTAAATTACTAACGATTTATAAAACGATATCAAAAATTTGTAAAATATTTAAGGCACACGTTTTAAAAATAATATTTAGCAAATAATAAATAGCTAAAATTAGAAAATCGAAGTTAAAATATTTACTACAAACTACTACTCAAACATACGATACAAAATCGAGTAACGTCCTAAAGTTACCTCGAGTAAATCGTCAATATATTTGCCCTTCGAACCAAGCTCCGACCCTTGATACTTCTACAAAACTGCTTTAAAATTGCCTTGAGCCAGGACGACTAGGGCAGTAACAGCTACCTCAAAAACGACGAGCAACAGCGAAAAGGCAGGCAACACATAACTATGGAGCGAAATTCGAAGATAAAGATAAGGGGAAGAGGGAAGAGACAACGAGGAAAAGGAGGGAACACAAAGGAAGCAAAACAATAGCAGTGACATCAACGAAACAGGAGAAGAAGGAGAAGCACGAAAATACGATCAAGGATAAAACATCGATAAACGGTAGCGGCACAAACGACAAGAGCGACAACGAAAAGGATCAGGGGAAGAAAGAAGGCACGATCGTCGACGAGAGTAATAGCAACAACACACAGTAATAACACGTACCAACAGCAATAGCATAAACAAAACAGACAGCAGCAACAACACGCAGTAATAACAAAAGAAATCAGGACGAGATGAAGGGGAAGTAATAGGTCGGAAAAAAAAAACAAAGAAGAAACAGCAGGAAAACCACGAAATTGAAAGGTAGAGGACAAATCGATAGAAGTCGGAAAGTAAACAGCAAAAGCTCGATACAAGAGCGGAATTAAGAAGAGAGGAAGAAGCGTAACGACATTACATTAAAGTAACAGTAACAGATAGACGAAACGGACTCAAAACAGAGTTGAATGACAGTACCAAGGACGACATTAGAAGGATGGAAATATCAAGAATACAAGTTAAGTTCATTAGTCTCAAGCGTCCAGATTCATCTCCACCATATCATTCATAGCATTACCATATCCATTCATATCAATTACTGTAATCACGTAATCAATTCATTTAGAGGAAGATTGTTTGTATCTTTGTAATTAATGTCTTTATTCTTTCCTAAGGTAGGATGTCTAGGTTCTTACTGTAACTAGTATATATATGTATTACCCTTATGTATTTTATATTATCGAAATATAAAACTCTTTATGGTATCAGAGCATACGATCCTAATTCGTGTCTAAAAACCGTCCCACAACATCACCTTACGTAATGGCCCCTTCAAACAATAACATTCACAACTCAGACGAACCATCCAACCCACTTACCGAAGTTCAATTCCCTAATTGTATCAAACTCACGGATACTCTCACTTACAAACAATGGTGTTTCCAGATCCGAGCCATCCTTAATGGCCACCGACTCTTTGGTTACCTCGACGGAACCATAGTCGCCCACGCTGAAACCCTCACCAAGGCACCTACACCACCCGCCACCGAACCCGTCGTCACCCCGAATCTGGCCTATGCCACTTGGTATAGGCAAGACCAATTTGTTCTAGGAGCTATCACCGGTATCCTCACCCCTTCCATTGCCACCTTTATAACTAACGACAACACTACACATGAAGCGTGGACCACCCTCTCACGTACCTTCGCCAATAAATCCCGAGGCCGTAAGCTTCAACATAAAGCCCGACTTGCATCACTCAAATGTTAAGGAACAATCACTGAGTATATGCAAGCTTTCAAATCCATCACCGATAACATAGCCTAACTTGACCGACCTATGGACATCGAAGACATTATCACTCACGTCTTTGATGGCCTTGATTATGAACTATATAACCCGGTCATCAACGCAATTAAAGCACGTGACACACCGATTGCTTTTGATGATCTACACGAAAAACTCATCCAACACGAGATATCGACCAATCTCACCAAAAAACCGACCCCCACCCCGGCTCCGACACCCTTCACCCCGGCGGCCAATTCTGCCCAATCTCGCCCCGGGCCCCGCTATCAATCACGCCCGACACCCCAACCCGCCTACACCCCAAAGCCCTCCTCGCACACTCCTCGGCCCTATAAGGGTCGTTGCCATTTTTGTGACGTCGTTGGGCATGTTGCGTCAAACTGTCGACTACTTGCCCAACAATACCCAATGGTTGTGTTCCCGATTCGTGCTCTGAGAAACAACACACCTCGCCCTCACGCTCATACCGCCTCTCACCTACCCTTACCCACCCCGTCCGACGAACCGTGGCTCCTCGACATCGGAGCCACCCACCACATGACTCACGATCTTAACACCTTAGCCTTTCATCAACCATATGAAGGCCCCAATGACATAGTCATTGGCGACGGTTCCGCTCTTCCGATCTCTCACATAGGTTCTTTTACCCTTTCTCACAATTCTACTACTCTTAAATTCAATAATGTATTTTACGTTCCAACTATTTCCCGTAAATTACTCTCTATTCGTCAATTTTGTCTAGATAACAACGCAAATGCTATTTTCTCACATAACTCTTTTGTCTTAAAGGATCAATCGACGGGAGCGGTCCTTCTTCAAGGCCGGTCTAACTCCGGGTCCTATGATTGGAATCCGACAACCTCTCATGCTCATCATGCCGCCTACACTTCAACCTCCGTGTGGCATAATCGCTTAGGCCACCCCTCCGCCGCCACTCTCAAACATCTTTCTCATTTTTTGCATTTTCGTTATTCCCCTTTAGATTTTTGTAATGCTTGCTTAACTAATAAAAGCCGGAAACTTCCATTCCATGACTCTACGTTAAAATCTACTGCGCCTCTCGATTTAATTTACTCCGACGTATGGACATCACTCGTTCTCTCCAATGATTCTTTCAAATATTATGTAATCTTCATTGATCACTTCACACACTATATTTGGTTATTTCCTATTAAAAAGAAATCTGACACTTTCACTACATTTAAAAGATTTCAAGCTTTATTAGAAAAATTCTTTCAACGACCAATTCGTCAATTCTACTCCAATAATGGAGGAGAATTCCAAAAATTAACTCCGGATCTCTTAGATAATGGTATTCATCATCTCACTTCTCCACCACATACTCCCGAACATAACGGATTTGCGGAATGTCGTCATGGTCACATTGTCGATATGGGGCTTTCACTACTCACCCAAGCCCAACTCCCAGACACATTTTGGCCGTACGCCTTCACTACTGCTGCTTACCTTATTAATCGATTACCTACCCCCACCTTAAATAACGATAACCCCTACAATAAATTATTTTCTAAGCAACGGTTAACCAAACTACAAGAAACTCCATGCCTTTGGATGCCTATGTTATCCGTGGTTACGACCCTACACATCTCACAAACTCGAACCTCGTTCCCTTCCTTGTATCTTTCTCGGGTATTCTAATACACAAAGCGCCTATCTATGTTTAGAACCAAACACGAACCGTTTATATACATCTCGCCATGTACGGTTTGTTGATCATGAATTTCCCTATATTAAACTCACTAAATCTCCTCCCAATACCCCACCCACGTGATCCACTCTTGCTTCATCATCATTATCTCACTCCTCCACTAATAATACCTACACCCCCTCAACTATTTTTCCAGCCAACAACTCCCTTCCCAGACTTCCTCAACAACAGTAACCTCTCCCATTTATCTACCTTGTCATCCCCTGCCTCTACTCCTACCGCCACCCCTGACACAACCCCATCCTCGTCCTCCCTCTCCACTCTACCAGACTCATCAACCACCTCGCCCTCCTCCATCCCGTCGCCCTCACCACCACCACCCGCCCCGACCCATAACTAGACTATCCAACAAAATCCTCAAACCTAATCCTAAATACTATTCCCCCTATAGCGCCAACCCAGCGAGTCCCACCCCTCCTTCACCACCCCAACCACCGTTAAACAAGCATTGGTCGACTCCCTCTGGCGTGATGCCATGGTCGCCGAGCACACGACCCTCACACGCAATGCCACCTGGACTCTCGTCCCACCTAACCCCACACGAAACACCATTGACTGTAAGTGGGTCTTTCGTCTCAAATACAATCCTGATGGTACTATTAAACAACATAAAGCTCGTCTTGTTGCTAAAGGTTTTCATCAATGACCCGGCTTAGACTACTCAGAAACGATCAGCCCAGTAGTTAAGCCCACCACTATTCGTCTTGTACTTACCCTCGCCATCACTAAAGGCTGGCCCCTCAACCAACTTGATATTAATAACGCGTTCCTACAAGGGACTCTCACGGGCACGGTCTTTATGGTTCAACCGCCTGGTTTTGTTGACCCGACTAAGCCTAATCATGTCTATCAATTGCAAAAAGCCATCTACGGTATCAAGCAAGCTCCCCATGATTGGTACACCGAACTTAAAAACTACCTACTCCAAAACGGATTCAAAGGTTCTATCTCCGATGCCTCTCTCTTTATCTACAACACTAACAACAACTATCTACTAGTCCTCGTTTACGTAGATGACATAATCGTCACGGGTCCGAACCCCACCATGATCAAAAATTTTATCACACACATCTCCCGTCGTTTTTCTCTCAAGGATTTAGGACATCTCTCCTATTTTCTTAGGGTTGAAGTTACTCCCACATCTACAGGTCTTCATCTCAATCAATCCAAATATACTCACGATTTACTCACAAAATACAATATGGAGAACTGTTCACCCGTTACATCCCCGCTCACTCCCGATACTCAACTTGTCCGACGGCCTGATCTCCCCATTGAAAATGAAACGGACTATTGTGGCATCGTTGGAAGTCTTCAATACTTGTCCCTGACACGACCCCACATTGGTTTCTCGGTTAATAAATTGGCCCAATTTCTTAATCATCCTACTTCTGTACAATGGGTAGCCCTAAAACGTGTACTTCGTTACTTGCAAGGCACTCAAAATCATGGCCTACATTTACCCCGCTCATCTCCCCCTATTCTTCATGGTTATAGTGATTCTGATTATGCCCGTGATAAAGACGACTACATCTCTACCACTGGTTATCTCATGTTTCTTGGTCATAATCCCATTTCTTGGTCCTCCAAGAAACAACGAGCTGTTTCTCGATCATCTACCGAAGCCGAGTTTCGCGTAGTAGTTAACACGACCGCTGAAGTATTATGGATTCAGGCTCTCCTCCATGAGCTCAACATACGTGTCCCAAGCACCCCCGCCATATACTATGACAACCTCGGTGCTACGACCTACTCGGCCAATCCCGTATTTCATTCACGTATGAAACACCTGGCACTTGATTTTCATTTTGTTCGTGAACATGTCCATCATGACCGCCTTCGTGTTCAACACATAAACGGTGACGATCAACTCACAGACGTTCTTACCAAACCGCTACCAAAGACCCGATTTCAGACTCTCTCTTCCAAGATCGGACTAACTCTCCGACCGTCCGTCTTGCGAGAGCGTATCAAGAATACAAGTTCATTAGTCTCAAGTGTCCAGATTCATCTCCACCATATCATTCATAGCATTACCATATCCATTCATATCAATTACTGTAATCACGTAATCAATTCATTTAGAGGAAGATTGTTTGTATCTTTGTAATTAATGTCTTTATTCTTTCCTAAGGTAGGATGTCTAGGTTCTTACTGTAACTAGTATATATATGTATTACCCTTGTATATTTCATATTATCGAAATATAAAACTCTTTAGGAACAACGGCAGAAATCGAACATCAGCAACATCATAAAACAACCGCAGATACGGATGAATTCAGAAGGAGAAGAGGAAGAGGAAGAATAGATGGCTCACCGAGTTTCGATGACGAAAAATAACGAAGACAGCTGCTTGGCCGGAGTCGAAACATGACACAGGGGAAGAAAATAGAGTAGTGAGGGTGAAGATGAAGAGGAAGGAGGAGAATATGCAACAAGACGCAGCATCAACAACAAATGAACGCAGTAGCAGCAACAAACGAACGCAGCAGCAACGACACCTGTATAGCGGAAATAGTAATAGAACAGCAGCTGCAATAACAAGAAGGAGACGGGAAAACCAAGGAGAAATTAGGAGGATCATACGTATCATAGCAACCAACTGCAGCAACAAAAACAATAGCAGAGGCAGCAGCAGCAGCAGCGTTCAGTAGGAGAAGGACGAAAATGGCAGACAAAATGGGGGCGTTGCGAAGAAGACATAAAGAAGAAGAGGTTGACACAACGAAATGGAAATGGGCTTCCAAAAAAAATGAATGAAGAGATGACAGGTTGGGTGAATGGGAGCATTTGAAAACAAAAGAAAAGGGGATGTATGAGGAGTAATAGTGAAGCGATGGGAACAATATGGAAAGGGGGAAGAACGTGATTAAGTGGTGGAAAAAGGAAAGAAGACAAAGGAGGGTGTACGTTAACACAAGTGGGCTGAATACACATCATCAAAATAAGTGTACGGATTTCGTGATGATATGTATACGATGAAAACGGGTTAATTAAATGAATCGGGTTAGAAATACGGATTAAACAAATTCCGAATCGATAAGTTGACTGACCCACGAATCGGGTTAAAATGAGTTAATAAAATTAATAAATAATTGGACCGTCAAATAAAATGAGTAAATAAAGTACTCGAGACGAAAACGAAGCTGATAGAAATAAATAATTAGACGATCAAATAGTATTTCCCGATAAATAATAAATTTTCGCTAAAATGAATTAAATTAATTTCTCGAGGAAATGTAATAAATATTTTGACGAAACTTAATATAAATGAACTTCGAGTCGAAAATAGAAATTCGAGCTTAAATATAAATAAATAAATAAATAAAATTTAGAATTTAAACCGTCGAAATAGACTTTTGTTAAGGATTAAATTAAATTGGTAAAATAGATCGAAAGTGAAATAAAAATATGTTTTAAATATAAGAAAAGTTTCTGAGACAAATGGAATTTTAGGAATTTGAAACAATTAAACGATAAATTCGTTTTATAATAATTTTAAGAATTACGTGTTAAATCTAAAAATACAAATTCGAATCAAAATTTTAATTTAATTTATAAAATCAAGGGTGTTACAGTGTTACAACCAATGGCCATATTCACCCTGGTGGTAGAGTTTGGCTAGCTTGGTTACCTAGTTTATTTGATGTGGAACTTTTGGAGTACTCTGACTAGTTTATTCATAGTAAGGTGACTTATGAAACTGAAGGAAAGAAGTTCTACTATTCATTGATCTATGCTTTCAATGATGGTGCTAACAGGCGACCTCTTTGGGAGAGACTAAAAAATTTGGCTGATCAGATACAGGGTCCGTGGGCCTTTGGTAGTGATTTTAATACAGTTATTTCTCCAAATGAGCGTCTGGGTGGTCAATCAAAACAAAGTGATATGGATGATTTTATTCAATGCCTTGATCACTGTGAATTGACAGATATAAGTGCTATAGGAGCCTGATATACATGGAGCAATAAGCAGAAGATGCATAGTAGAAAGTATAGCCGGCTAGATAGATTTTTGATGAATTCAGCGTGGTTGGATGTTTTTCCCTCTGATCAGGCTCATTTCCATCCTGAAGGCTTGTTCGGCCATAATCCATGTACAGTTCAGGATAAATGCTGGGAGGGAGTTGTGAGGAAGGCAAGTTTCAAATATTTTAGAATGTGGAGTCAGGCCTCATCTTTTAAAGAGGTGGTGAGTAATATTTGGTCTACACAGGTTCAGGGTACTATCATGTTCAAGGTCATAAAGAGACTTAAAATGATGAAGAAGGATTTGAAGAATCTTAATGTCGAGATTTTTTCTGATATTGAGCAATAGACCACTGCGAAAACTTATGAATTAGAGAGAATCCAAGTGGTTATTGCAGAAGGACATCCTTCTGATTCACTAGTTGAGCGGGAGGTGAATATCCATGGGGAGTTGGCTTGGTTGAAGAAGGCTAGAGATAGTTATCTTACTCAGATAGCCAAGGATCAGTGGCTTGAGGAAGGAGATGCGAACACTCACTATTTCCATCAAGTTATAAAGCAAAGAATCATGAGGAATAGGGTCACTCAGATTCGAAACCTGCAGGGACATCTTTGTACTGATCATGATAGCATTCAAAATGCTTTTTTGGATTATTACCAGGATCTGTTGGGGAAGAACAAACATGTTATCCCACATAAGACAAGCATTATAGCTTGTGGAGCAGTGTGTAGTGAGGCTCACCATGCTATTCTTCTTAAGCATGTCACTAAGGAGGAGATAAAACAAGCATTTAGTTCAATTCTTCCTGATAAAGCACTAGGCCCAGATGGTTACTCTAGTAGTTTCTTTAAAGATGCTTGGAGTATTGTTGGGGATGATGAAAGTGCTGCGGTGATGGATTTCCTTCACACAGAGAAGCTCCTAAAATAAATTAATGCTACAAATGTGGTGTTGATTCCTAAATGTGAAAGACCTGAAAGCGTGACTCAATTCAGACCTATTGCCTACTGTAACATGATATATAAGGTAATTTTAAAGATTATTTGTAACAGATTATCCTTGATCCTGCCCGAACTTCAATATGACTCAAGGTGCGTTTGTCAAAGGAAGATCCATTGCAGAAAATGTGCTTATATGCCAAGATTTTGTTAAGATGTACTCTAGGAAAAATATCACTCCTAGATGTATGTTCAAGCTAGATCTTTTTTTTTGGTAAAATGTGAATATATTACTAAGTCAAAATGTAAAGATTACAAAAATCAAGGCTCAAGCATAACATCCCATTTTAGGTAACAAACACGACATGCTACACTACCAACTTATATATTACCCCATTTCCGAAACCACTCCCTTTCAATTCTAGAAGTTTTGTTGTTCACCTTGCTTAGAATTCTTCTCTTAGCTTGTATTATGATCTCATCAGCAACTAGACGGGAGTTTTTCAGCCTGAATTGCATTCTAGCATTATTCCGCTGTTGCCAGATTTCATAGTGACAATGCAGGCAGTCCAAACAGCAGCAGCAGTTTTATAAAAGATGCTATTTATGTCTGTACTGCCTCCTACAATTCTTTGCAGATTGAGTCCGCACCAATTTTCCACTTCAGCAATAATTCTAGAAGTATAAGGACAATAAAAAAACAGATGGTCTGCAGTTTCCGAATCATTTTCACAAATACAGCATTGGTCGCTAGTACTGCAACCGTGCTCAAACAGTTTGCTTCGCAGGTTCAAACCATTATGCTGAATAAGCCAAGTAATCACAACATGACCCGGGATGTTCCAGTCCTGCCAGACGGAGGTATACACGTTTACAGGTGGATGTTGACCTCGGACCCATTCATATCCCTTCTTAATTATGTAATTATCATCCTCACCCTGCCACTTATTCGCTATGTAGGCATGTTTTACGTGCTCTTTGATTTTGCACACGTTTTTCCAAGCCCAAGAGGCCGATTGAGGTGGATTAAACTCATTCCAATCATCGCCTTTGAGATAGATATGATTAATCCATCTAACCCAAAGCCTGTCAGCCTTCCCATAGATCCAGTTCACGAGTTTCCCAATAGCAGCAATATTCATTGCTTCCGCTTTCTTTATACCCAGGCCTCCTTCCCGTTTGGGCAGGGTTACTTTATCCCAAGTTACCAAAGGAACCCGGTTATACTCAGTTCCTCCGTCCCATAGGTAGTTCCTTCACACTGCTTCAACTCTTCTGATGACCCCTTTAGGGAGCAAGAAAATGCTTGCCCAATACGAGTGGAGGGTATTCAGAACGGAGTTAATGATAACCACTCTCCCTGCATATGAGAGCTTTCTAGCACCAATGTTTCTTACTCTGGTCACCATCCTATCAGTAAGGATTCTACATTCAGTCTTCGTTAATCTTCCAGATTGGATAGGCACTCCAAGGTAGTTGAATGGGATAACCCCTTCTTTAAATCCGGTAGCAGAGAGAACATCCTCCTTTAGGCTGTTGGTAACCCCATTAAAGTAGACTTCTGATTTAGTATTATTCATCGTCAATCCAAACGCGTTGGAGAACGAGAAAAATGCTCTAACTAAAAGCATGATGGAGTGGACATTTCCTTTACAGAACAGTAGCAAATCGTCCGCGAACATGAGGTGATTAAGCTTTATCTCTTTACAAAGCGGATGATAATTGAAAGGCCAGCGTGCTGTTGCATAATTGATCATCCGAGTCAGATAATCCATTCCAAGGATAAAGAGGAGGGGTGAGATAGGGTCGCCTTGTCTCAGACCCCGCTTCCCTTGGAAGAAACCAAAGTTAGTGCCATTTAGACTAAGAGAGTAGGAAGTAGTGGTGATGCACACACCATAACCTTTTGGACAAAAGATTGAGGCATATTGAGACCCATCATCAGTTGCTCGATAAAGCTCCATTCTATCGAATCATAGGCCTTTTGAAGGTCAATTTTGAAGAGATATCTAGGCGACACCGCCATCTGATTGTACATTTGGACAATGTCTTGGAAATGAGCACATTTTTTACTATATACCTCCCTTTTACAAATGCACATTGGTTATCCCCAATAATATCCGGGAGAATTTTTGCCAGTTTGCTGCATAATAACTTCGAAATGATTTTATAGAGCAAGTTACAGCATGCAATAGGCCTGAAATGCAGGACAGATGTGGCTGTCTCGCGTTTCGGAACCAATGTAATAGTTGTAGCATTAATCTGTCTCAAGAGCTTTCCATTCGCGAAAAATTCATGTATAGCTCCACATATGTCATCCCCGATAATTGGCCAGCTGTCTTTAAAGAACAAGCTCGAAAACCCATCAGGGCCCGAAGCTTTTTCATTAGGGATTCAAAACACAATCGTCCTAATTTCATCATTTGTCACAGGTTTGTTCAGTTCAGTGCAGTGTTCTTGTGTACATAGCTTCCCATATTCTAAAACCTGGCGCTTGACAGGTTGAGAGGCTTTACTAGAGCCCAACAGTCTCTCATAGAAATCAAGGAAGGCTTGATGTATATTCTCTAGGTCAGTACATAGGTTCCCTCTCTCGTCTTCAATTTGTATCACTTTATTAATAACAGTATCGCTTTCTCAAGATTCCATGGAGGTACCCCGTGTTATTATCCCCGTCCTCTATCCATCTGGTGTTGGCCTTTTGGCTCTGGAATAAATTTCTCGCTTCAGTTAGGGTTTTCAATTTCATAGCAGTGTTTATCTCTTCCTGAATCAGGTCTTCATTCTGAGGTTGATCCTGGATTTGCAGTTGGATGCCATACAGCGATTTTTCTGTCATGGCCGTTGTATTTTCGATATCAGAGATGCATTGCTGGTTTAGGAACTTAAGGGGTTTCTTCGGCATCTTCAGTCGCCTGCATACTGAAAACATTTTACAAGCATCAATTTTTTCATTCCAGATCTCTCGCACAACATTGGGAAAATCAGGTGAGTTACTCCACATAGTGAAGTACGTAAAATTTCTCCTCCCACCCACATTCATCCTTCTGTCAGAAATAGTACATGGTCAATGATCGAAAAGACCTGCAGGGTGGAAGTGCGCTACCATGTTTGGGAAAGAAGAAGATCATTCCGCGTTTACCACACATCTGCCTATTCTGCTGAAAATTCTGGACTGAGGTACTTGCTTTTTAGTCCAGGTGTAGAAGGCACCTGTGGCTGCTATGTCAGTCATTCCACAAGTTTCTAGACAGTCGATAAAATCTTCCATGTCTTGTTGCTTACTTGGTCTGTCCCCCCGGTCTCTCCTGTGGGTTTATAACTATGTTAAAATCCCCCATTATGGTCCAGGGATCATTTATTGTACTAGCATACTCGGTAAGTTTACTCCAAAGCGGAACCCTATCAGCCCCTTCATTAAAGGCATATGTCATTGTGAGGAAGAACTTTTTTTAGTCCACTCTAGACGTAACCATCACATGAACACTTTGTGCAGTGTAATCTAGATCTTCAAAAAGCCTATGACACTGTAGAGTGGGAATTTGTAGAGAATATGCTTCATGCCTTGAACTTCCCCCTCAGTTCACCGGGATTGTTATGGAATGCATCTCAAGTACCTCTTATTCTCTTGTTCTTAGTGGGCCCTCTTTTGGTTACTTTAAAGGAAAGAGGGGTTTGAGGCAAAGGGATCTCATTTCTCCTCTCTTATTTACTCTTCGTATGGAATACCTCAGCAGGACAATCACCTATGCTAATGCTAAATGGAAGTTCAATTATCATCCCCTTTGTAAAGATCTTAAGCTTACACATCATATGTTCGCTGATGATCTATTAAGTTTTGTAAGGGTGAAGCAAACTCTGTGATGATATTACTGAAAGCTTACTCTACTTTCTCCAATTCAACTGGACTTTGTATGAATAACCCGAAATCTGAAGCATACTATGTTGGAATTCCTAATGCTCTCCCCGAGGAGATCTATGTTGCCACAGGAATCAAGAGAGGTGATAAGTGTGATTTGTATTGTTTATTTCTCGTGTTTGGTCCCGGTTTCTCTTGTGAAATCGCTCTTTGGAGCGGTTTCGAGGCTACTTACGCTTCTTCTAGCATGTTTTAGGTTCCTAAGGCCTATCTTGGAGAAATGGAACGATTTCGACTCGTTTCCGATGCATATGGAACCAATGAAGAGAAGCGACAATGTTTCGGTAACTTAGACTCGATCCCGAGTCCTTGGAGCCCATTCCCGAGCACCGAGAGTCGATAAGAAGCCTAGGAGGAACAAGTAGGGGCCTACATGGCCATGTCAGAAGCCTACATAGCCGTGTAGTGAGTTGGGAAGCAAAGAAGAGAGAAAGGGAGCTACAGCAGGGTGTCATGGTCGTGACCCATGACCATCATGGCCATGACGGGGGTGCTTCATGGCCGTGAGCCCCCTCATCATGGCCGTGAGCCCCCTGTTTCTCCTCGCGCTTCAACACTTCATTCCCCTTATTCTTACAACCCTATATATACCCCCCTCTTGTAATCTAATGTTATGTTAGACATTACCCACTAAACCCTAGACTATTTTAGGTTATATTAGCTTAGATTAGTGTAGATTAGTCCTTAATTACTCCTTAATCTAGTTAGTTACTCTTGTATTATTGGGATTCTTGAAGAATCTACCAATCTTGACAACATTGTTGGATGTTTGGGTATTCTTTTATGCAAGTGTTCATCTTTTCCATTCCTTTCTAGTTGGTATAATCTTTCTTCTCCTTTTCTCTTAATCTTTCATAGTTAATCAAGTTTTCATCTTTGTTTATGATTGTTGTTCATCCCTTTTGTTCTTCATAATGGATGTTCTTGTTCTTGTGCTTGTTTCTCTAGTTATTGTTAGTTTTCCATTAGATATGTGTGAGTAGTTGTCCCCTAGGGTTAGTAGGGGGATTGGATGTGATTAGGGATGATTAGGGTGAGATGGATGGTACTAGATGTTGTTTTTGTTGTTTCCCATTTACCTTGCACACCACATGTTTGATGAATTGTTTGTGAGACTAGAGATGATCAATCCTTGTTTTTCTTGCCTCTTCTCTTGTATGTGTTTGTTTGGTTGGTTGGTTTGGTTCCCTCACTAGTAGCGAGAGCGTGGAGAGAATGACCCCTAGGTCGTTTAAGTAGCGAGAGCCCGATCGGAACCTAGGCTACGAAAGCAAGCTAGTAACCCCGTTTCCTTCTTTTTATCTCCTTGACATCCATGAACCCGACCTAGCCTTAGTTTTCCTTCTTGTTGATTTATTTGCTTCCGTTAGTCACTAGTTTCTTGTCTTGCCTAGTCATTAGTCCACCTTAGTTATCACCTAGTTTAGTTAGCCTCGAACCTAGTCTTAGACCGTAGCACACCTTAGTCCGACACCCCGTCCCTGTGGATTCAACCCGACTTGCCCTATCTACCCAGTTAGCAATAGTTGGTTTTACTTGTTTGGTAGGATTGACGGCAAAATCCTCCCATCAATTTGGCGCCGTTGCCGGGGACAGCGTAGTTTAGACTTTTGTGTGCTTAGTTTTACACTTTGTTCTTGATCTTTGTGTTTTCTTTTCCTTGTGTATCTCCATTTTTTTTTCTTGTGTGCTTATTTCTCTCTTCCTAGTGCCTCAAAAGCACTAGGCTTCTAACGTTTGCTCAAGTGCTTCTAGTTCATTAAATGTATCAAGGCAACGTTATGGAAATGGCACGTCCTAGCTTCCATCAATCGTCATGGGACAACCATGGGGCAAATTGCCAAGACCCACAATTTCACCAACCATATCAATCTCATCAACAATCTTATGAACCCCCTTCACATGGCTACCATGAAAGTTGTCAAGGATCATTCCAACATCCTAACAACTACCAAATATCCTCACATAACTCACAACCAAAAATCCCCGACTTTGAGCTTTGTCAAATGATGATTCAAGTGCAAAAGAGTCAACAAGAGATGATGATTCAATTGCAAAAGAGTCAACAAGAGATGATGATTCAAATGCAAAGGGTCAAAGAGGAGTTTAAGGCCCAAAAAGAGGTGCAAGATGCTCGAATCACTGCACTCATGGCTCGTATCACGATGTCGGCCACTCGAGCTCCACAAATTGTTGAGGAATGTTCATTTGGGCATGAAGATCGGTTGTCTCCACAAGGAAATCAACCTGATTGTGAAGCCACGAATGAAGAAGAGAGGGTCAATCAAGAGATCATTGTTGAGAGTTGCTTGGATGGTGGAACTATGGGAATAATGGAGGAAGTTGAAGCTTCAAGGGTCGACAATGAGGAGGAATTTGAACATGATTATCAAGATAACTCTTGGGTAGCCCATGTATTGGCTATTAAATTGGATTTGTATTATTTTCTTCGTAATGAACCGGATGTTGACAATCCAAACCCAAGTGAAGAGATGACCTCAAGACCAAATTGACAAGGTGAGTGAAAAGGAACGTAATACTTGGGAAAAAGAGGTAGATGCCTTAGAACTTGCCTTGAATGGGAAATTGGAGGAACCAATTAGGGGATTTGGAGATGCTATGCTAGACCAAACCATCGAAGGCCTTGAGTCTCTTCATGGTGAGAATTCTAGTAAGAATGACGATAAGGTCTCCCCTAAAGCCTCCAATGAAGAAAACTTGATGCCTTCTCCTCCTTTATCGCACTCGATTTCAAGTCCATTGTCTTGTGAGACGGTTGATGAAGTGGATCCTTGTCGGGCGGCGGAAAAGAGTTCCACTCTCGACCCCATAGAAGAAGCAACCCCCTTAGGGTGTGATCTCCCAACTCATAATGCCAAGCTTGACTCTAGACCACTATACCTACCGGATGGTCATAAGAGTCGTTGCTATGTTGGTTCGGAAGACCCGGAAGATCACAAGAAACCCGAGCGTAATGGATTAGATGATTGCTTCTTGACTCCGACTTGGAAACTCTTGTTGATGTCTAGGATCGGCCACATGAGCGTTAATGAAGATGTTGCTAGGGCATTTGACTTACTCCTCCGAGCTCTTGATGGCTATGGAGGCGTAGATGGTGCGAGTATCTTAGTGTAAGTATCTTTTTCCTTTTCTTTTGAGCTTGTGTATTTGTATATGTTTGTTTGGATAGTTTGGTTTCTAGGATTTGTTAGTTTTTGTGGAATTCTTGTAATTTGGAATTTTCTTGAGTGATGTGAGGGAGGGATTTTGATGGTGTTTATTGAGTTCACTTGTTAGGTTGATAGTGAAGATGAATTTTTGAGAGGAGTTGTTGATGATAGAAGCTTGGAGCTTGGTAGAGGAAGTCGGTCTTTGAGCTTTTCGTAAGCTTTTGGGGACGGGATTTTGGATCCCGAGGTTGTATTTGTCTTATGGGTGGGACTAGTATTGAAAGAATTGAAGGCTTCAAAGGCTCGGGAAAGGTGCCATCCCGACCAAGATGGGTGTCATCTCGACCGGGATGAAGTGGGGATGAAAACAAGAGCTTCTGATGTGTCATCCCGACCGAGAAGAAGAGCTTCCCGACCGGGAAGGACTCTTCCCGACCGAGATGGAGCCATCTCAACCGGGATGGTCTCCTGCAACCCTCATTTGCCTTTTCTTCTTCATTTAAGCCCCCACCCAACCACTTTATACCTCCACCCAACCTCCCTACTCACCGTAGCCTCTATCATTTAACCCTTACACTTCATATATACACCTTCATCTCATCTTCTCATCACTATACACCGAGTTTAACCTCAAATCCAACCTCATTACACCCATGTGTGCCCGATACTTGAGACTGCATTGATGAAGAGAAGGAATATCGATGAAGACAAGCAAATGTGCCCATAATGATCATTGAGACGATGGCGTTGGTTGAGTTGCTAACCGTTTGGTAAGGCGACTCTCTTTTCTTTTCCGTCTTTTATTGCTAGTCTTTCTTTGTATGTCCCCCTTCCCTTTTATGTATTTGGTGTCATGGTGGCCCTCAGGGCCTTTGTGGTTATTTCTCCCAATTCTCGATGATGTGATTACATCGAGAGTCATTTGAAAAATCCAAATTAACAAGTTCTTTCACTTTTTCCTTGTTTTTATTTTCTTTTGGTTGAATTTAATCGGATTTAGGCGGAATCCGGGCTAGGTGACTTGATTACACCTAGCCCTCCCCTCTCATTTCCTTTTATTTTCTTCTTTTTATTTCTTCCCCCATCCATATATTTTCTCGTCTCGGCCCTTGGTGACTTGATTACACCCCGACCGGACAAATTCTACCATTTCCTCACTTTTATTTTTGATTTTTAGCTTTATTTTCGTAGTTTCTCTTCTTTTTAGTGTCTCCACACACTACCAATCGAGCATGAGGACATTGCTCGGTTTAAGTGTGGGGGAGCGACATCTTAGTCTAGTTTAGTTTTATTTTCGTAGTTTTTTCGAAAAATCTTTAAAATCCCTAAAAATTTGAAAATTTTCATTAAAAAAACCAAAAAGATTTTCTTTTGTGTCTTTTTCTTTTGAGTCTTTGTGTCGTATATTTGTTGTGTTGTGTGTTTTGCCCTTCCCCGATTTCCTTGTAGGTTGCGTGATCGTCGATAAGTTTCGGAAAGCTCAAGACATCCGGTAATATCCTTTCATTTCTTTCTCCTTTTTTTCCTTTTTGTGGAGTTTGGAGGATGTTTTGTGACGGTGTATGCTCGGGTGGAGCTTTTTGGAGTTTGTGGTTGATGTGGTTGCTTGCTTGGAAGCTTTGGGGTGGTGTTTGTTCATGCTTTTTGTGTGTGTTCGTTTTAGTTTGTTTTGTTTTGTTTTGTTTTGTTTGTTTTGTTTTTCCTTCGTCTTTGTTTTGTCTTGTGTAGTTTCTGTCTAGTGTAGTAAAAGGTTTTCGAAAACACGGTTTTGAGGCTAGTGCGCAAGTGTTTACTTTCCCTTTCTAGTGATATGAGTCGAGTCTTGGACTTTAGTCTAGTAGAATGACTTTAAATCAATGATCTCGTTGGTTTCTTACCTTGAGTCCACCTAGTCTACTAGGGATTTACTACGGGATTTGCATTTTGACCATTATGACCACCCACGGAGTGAAAAGGCCTTGGTTGCCGAGTCCCGTCCCTTAGGTGACCGTGTTCGAAATTGCTTTGATTAGTCCAAGTTTCCCTCTTTTTGTGGGTTTGAAGGGAATACGTCGTCCCGACTCACCCATTTCCCTACCTCCTACACATTTCCACAAATAAGTTGCAAATTGTCAAACTTCTTACGTGGTTGCAATGAATGCCTACAAAACAAAAATTTGGCCAAAAGGGCAAATCAAGAAAAAGAAAGAAAAAAAAAAGAAAGAAAGAAAATAAAGAAGAAAAATAAAAAGGCACAGCAAATGAAAAACAAAATGCAAAAGAAGAAAAAGAAATGGCATAGAAACTCAAAAGCCGAATGCAAAAGAAAAATGCCAAAGAAAATCATCTCACAAAAAGAATTCTCACCCCTCAAAATAAGCCATTTGCCGACTATTACCGTGAAGAGCCTACCAAAGGACCGAGTCCCTAGGAAGGATGATAGCGGTAAATTGTCGATCTTCCCTCACTTTGCAACCTTATCCACCTTTTTACTTGGACTAGTTGGGCGATTTTGGAGATAAAACGACCCTCTTGGCTCATCGCTAAAGGGGGCGGGGTTTCACTTACCTACAGTGTCGACTAACTCCGTGGTTCATCCTTTTTCCATCCCGCCTATCGTCTAGTAGTATGTTCTTAGAAGGTTAGGAGGACCTAGGTAAGTTACCAACGTTTTTATTGCTTTGTTGTCATACTATTAGGGTTTTGTTCATATCGATTTGTGTTATTAGTTTGAGAACGTTGTCACTTGCCTTGAGTCCTAAACCGGTGTTTCTTTCACCGCTTTGTTGAGGGAAGCGGTATTTGTTTCTTTTTAGATGCAACTGATTCTTTGTTTGTTTGTATGTTTATTTGTTTATGTGTTTTCGTGTTTGGTTGTATCCACAGTTTTGTCGCAAGACCCCACTTGCCTTACAGAGTGCACTTTTCCTCTAAGTGTTCTCGCGTGAGTTGAAAGGGCGTAGGGTGCACTAATACCCTCTCGGCTAGTATTTTAGTTTTTATTAGTTTAGTAGTTAGTTCGTGCTTACTCGAGGGCGGGTAAGGGTTAAGTGTGGGGGAGTTGATAAGTGTAATTTGTATTGTTTATTTCTCGTGTTTGGTCCCGGTTTCTCTTGTGGAATCGCTCTTTGGAGCGGTTTCGAGGCTACTTAAGCTTCTTCTAGCATGTTTTAGGTTCCTAAGGCCTATCTTGGAGAAATGGAACGATTTCGACTCGTTTCCGATGCATATGGAACCAATGAAGAGAAGCGACAATGTTTCGGTAACTTAGACTCGATCTCGAGTCCTTGGAGCCCATTCGCGAGCACCGAGAGTCGATAAGAAGCCTAGGAGGAACAAGTAGGGGCCTACATGGCCGTGTCAGAAGCCTACATAGCCGTGTAGTGAGTTGGGAAGCAAAGAAGAGAGAAAGGGAGCTACAGCAGGGTGTCATGGCCGTTACCCATGACCATCATGGCCATGATGGGGGTGCCTCATGGCCGTGAGCCCCCTCATCATGGCCGTGAGCCACCTGTTTCTCCTCGCGCTTCAACACTTCATTCCCCTTATTAACCCTATATATACCCCCTTCTTGTAATCTAATGTTATGTTAGACATTACCCACTAAACCCTAGACTATATTAGGTTATATTAGCTTAGATTAGTGTAGATTAGTCCTTAATTACTCCTTAATCTAGTTATTTACTCTTGTATTATTGGGATTCTTGAAGAATCTACCAATCTTGACAACATTGGTGGATGTTTGGGTATTCTTTTATGCAAGTGTTCATCTTTTCCATTCCTTTCTAGTTGCTATAATCTTTTTTCTCCTTTTACTCTTAATCTTTCATAGTTAATCAAGTTTTCATCTTTGTTTATGATTGTTGTTCATCCCTTTTGTTCTTCATAATGGATGTTGTTGTTCTTGTGCTTGTGTCTCTAGTTATTGTTAGTTTTCCATTAGATATGTGTGAGTAGTTGTCCCCTAGGGTTAGTAGGGGGATTGGATGTGATTAGGGATGATTAGGGTGAGATGGGTGGTACTAGATGTTGTTTTTGTTGTTTCCCATTTACCTTGCACTCCACATGTTTGATGAATTGTTTGTGAGACTAGAGATGATCAATCCTTGTTTTTCTTGCCTCTTCTCTTGTATGTGTTTGTTTGTTTGGTTGGTTTGGTTCCCCCACTAGTAGCGAGAGCATGGAGAGAATGACCCCTAGGCCGTTTAAGTAGCGAGAGCCCGATCGGAACCTAGGCTACGAAAGCATGCTAGTAACCCCGTTTCCTTCTTTTTATCTCCTTGACATCCATGAACCCGACCTAGCCCTAGTTTTCCTTCTTGTTGATTTATTTGCTTCCGTTAGTCACTAGTTTCTTGTCTTGCTTAGTCATTAGTCCACCTTAGTTATCACCTAGTTTAGTTAGCCTCGAACCTAGTCTTAGACCGTAGCACACCTTAGTCCGACACCCCGTCCCTGTGGATTCGACCCGACTTACCCTATCTACCCAGTTAGCAATACTTGGTTTTACTTGTTTGGTAGGATTGACAGCAAAATCCTCCCATCAAGAGGTTAGCTACCTTTTGGGTATATTGGTGTACCTATACAAGCTACCAAATTGAGCAAGGTTAAATTAGCTGAATAATTGATCAATAGAATCAGGAGTATTGGAGCTAGAAAACTCTCTTATGCAGACAGAGACACACTCATCTCCTCGGTCTTAAACTCGTTATAAAATTATTGGGCCTCCATTTTTATCATTCCTAAGCATACGATCAAGATAATAGATGCAATTTGCAGAAACTATCTCTGGGATGGGAGTGCTGATTATAGGAGAGTTCCATTAATCTCTTGGGACACTGTTACCTTACCTAAACTTGCAGGTGGCTTAGAGATCAAAAAGGCAACAGACTGGAATACTGCAGCAATTACTAAACTGGTACATTGGGTGTTTACAGAAAGAGATAGTCTATGGATCAAATGGATCAATGCCATCTATCTTAAGGGTGCTGGTTGGTCTGGATACTCTCCCCCTAAGGATGCATCTTGGACCTGGAAAGCTATTTGTAAAGTTAAATCGCAGATCAATGCATCTTGATTTAAGTGTAGTAGGATGATTCGGAGATCAAGGGTGTAGGTTTCACCTAGTTACTAAAGTCGGTCCGCGTTCTCGCGTCAAAGCCAAAGTCCGCACTCTCGTGTCAAAGACTAAACCCGAATACTCATGCAAGATATTACCCATTACACAAGAATTAAACCACAAATCAATCACACAATGAGAAGATGAAAACAAGTATGAGAAGCATGGCCACTACAACTCAAACAAGCAAATCAACAAACACATGGAGTGCTCAATATGTGACTAGTAACAAAGGATTCATCTTTACCCTTAATCTATTGATCAATTATTCAGCTAATTTAACCTTGCTCAATTTGGTAGCTTGTATAGGTACACCAATATACCCAAAAGGTAGCTAACCTCTTGATGGGAGGATTTTGCTGTCAATCCTACCAAACAAGTAAAACCAAGTATTGCTAACTGGGTAGATAGGGTAAGTCGGGTCGAATCCACAGGGACGGGGTGTCGGACTAAGGTGTGCTACGGTCTAAGACTAGGTTCGAGGCTAACTAAACTAGGTGATAACTAAGGTGGACTAATGACTAAGCAAGACAAGAAACTAGTGACTAACGGAAGCAAATAAATCAACAAGAAGGAAAACTAGGGCTAGGTCGGGTTCATGGATGTCAAGGAGATAAAAAGAAGGAAACGGGGTTACTAGCATGCTTTCGTAGCCTAGGTTCCGATCGGGCTCTCGCTACTTAAACGGCCTAGGGGTCATTCTCTCCATGCTCTCGCTACTAGTGAGGGAACCAAACCAACCAAACAAACAAACACATACAAGAGAAGAGGCAAGAAAAACAAGGATTGATCATCTCTAGTCTCACAAACAATTCATCAAACATGTGGAGTGCAAGGTAAATGGGAAACAACAAAAACAACATCTAGTACCACCCATCTCACCCTAATCATCCCTAATCACATCCAATCCCCCTACTAACCCTAGGGGACAACTACTCACACATATCTAATGGAAAACTAACAATAACTAGAGACACAAGCACAAGAACAACAACATCCATTATGAAGAACAAAAGGGATGAACAACAATCATAAACAAAGATGAAAACTTGATTAACTATGAAAGATTAAGAGTAAAAGGAGAAGAAAGATTATAGCAACTAGAAAGGAATGGAAAAGATGAACACTTGCATAAAAGAATACCCAAACATCCACCAATGTTGTCAACATTGGTAGATTCTTCAAGAATCCCAATAATACAAGAGTAAATAACTAGATTAAGGAGTAATTAAGGACTAATCTACACTAATCTAAGCTAATATAACCTAATATAGTCTAGGGTTTAGTGGGTAATGTCTAACATAACATTAGATTACAAGAAGGGGGTATATATAGGGTTAATAAGGGGAATGAAGTGTTGAAGCGCGAGGAGAAACAGGTGGCTCACGGCCATGATGAGGGGGCTCACGGCCATGAGGCACCCCCATCATGGCCATGATGGTCATGGGTAACGGCCATGACACCCTGCTGTAGCTCCCTTTCTCTCTTCTTTGCTTCCCAACTCACTACACGGCTATGTAGGCTTCTGACACGGCCATGTAGGCCCCTACTTGTTCCTCCTAGGCTTCTTATCGACTCTCGGTGCTCGCGAATGGGCTCCAAGGACTCGAGATCGAGTCTAAGTTACCGAAACATTGTCGCTTCTCTTCATTGGTTCCATATGCATCGGAAACGAGTCGAAATCGTTCCATTTCTCCAAGATAGGCCTTAGGAACCTAAAACATGCTAGAAGAAGCTTAAGTAGCCTCGAAACCGCTCCAAAGAGCGATTCCACAAGAGAAACCGGGACCAAACACGAGAAATAAACAATACAAATTACACTTATCAACTCCCCCACACTTAACCCTTACCCGCCCTCGAGTAAGCACGAACTAACTACTAAACTAATAAAAACTAAAATACTAGCCGAGAGGGTATTAGTGCACCCTACGCCCTTTCAACTCACGCGAGAACACTTAGAGGAAAAGTGCACTCTGTAAGGCAAGTGGGGTCTTGCGACAAAACTGTGGATACAACCAAACACGAAAACACATAAACAAATAAACATACAAACAAACAAAGAATCAGTTGCATCCAAAAAGAAACAAATACCGCTTCCCTCAACAAAGCGGTGAAAGAAACACCGGTTTAGGACTCAAGGCAAGTGACAACGTTCTCAAACTAATAACACAAATCGATATGAACAAAACCCTAATAGTATGACAACAAAGCAATAAAAACGTTGGTAACTTACCTAGGTCCTCCTAACCTTCTAAGAACATACTACTAGACGATAGGCGGGATGGAAAAAGGATGAACCACGGAGTTAGTCGACACTGTAGGTAAGTGAAACCCCGCCCCCTTTAGCGATGAGCCAAGAGGGTCGTTTTATCTCCAAAATCGCCCAACTAGTCCAAGTAAAAAGGTGGATAAGGTTGCAAAGTGAGGGAAGACCGACAATTTACCGCTATCATCCTTCCTAGGGACTCGGTCCTTTGGTAGGCTCTTCACGGTAATAGTCGGCAAATGGCTTATTTTGAGGGGTGAGAATTCTTTTTGTGAGATGATTTTCTTTGGCATTTTTCTTTTGCATTCGGCTTTTGAGTTTCTATGCCATTTCTTTTTCTTCTTTTGCATTTTGTTTTTCATTTGCTGTGCCTTTTTATTTTTCTTCTTTATTTTCTTTCTTTCTTTTTTTTTTTCTTTCTTTTTCTTGATTTGCCCTTTTGGCCAAATTTTTGTTTTGTAGGCATTCATTGCAACCACGTAAGAAGTTTGACAATTTGCAACTTATTTGTGGAAATGTGTAGGAGGTAGGGAAATGGGTGAGTCGGGACGACGTATTCCCTTCAAACCCACAAAAAGAGGGAAACTTGGACTAATCAAAGCAATTTCGAACACGGTCACCTAAGGGACGGGACTCGGCAACCAAGGCCTTTTCACTCCGTGGGTGGTCATAATGGTCAAAATGCAAATCCCGTAGTAAATCCCTAGTCGACTAGGTGGACTCAAGGTAAGAAACCAACGAGATCATTGATTTAAAGTCATTCTACTAGACTAAAGTCCAAGACTCGACTCATATCACTAGAAAGGGAAAGTAAACACTTGCGCACTAGCCTCAAAACCGTGTTTTCGAAAACCTTTTACTACACTAGACAGAAACTACACAAGACAAAACAAAGACGAAGGAAAAACAAAACAAACAAAACAAAACAAACTAAAACGAACACACACAAAAAGCATGAACAAACACCACCCCAAAGCTTCCAAGCAAGCAACCACATCAACCACAAACTCCAAAAAGCTCCACCCGAGCATACACCGTCACAAAACATCCTCCAAACTCCACAAAAAGGAAAAAAAGGAGAAAGAAATGAAAGGATATTACCGGATGTCTTGAGCTTTCCGAAACTTATCGACGATCACGCAACCTACAAGGAAATCGGGGAAGGGCAAAACACACAACACAACAAATATACGACACAAAGACTCAAAAGAAAAAGACACAAAAGAAAATCTTTTTGGTTTTTTTAATGAAAATTTTCAAATTTTTAGGGATTTTAAAGATTTTTCGAAAAAACTACGAAAATAAAACTAAACTAGACTAAGATGTCGCTCCCCCACACTCAAACCGAGCAATGTCCTCATGCTCGATTGGTAGTGTGTGGAGACACTAAAAAGAAGAGAAACTACGAAAATAAAGCTAAAAATCAAAAATAAAAGTGAGGAAATGGTAGAATTTGTCCGGTCGGGGTGTAATCAAGTCACCAAGGGCCGAGACGAGAAAATATATGGATGGGGGAAGAAATAAAAAGAAGAAAATAAAAGGAAATGAGAGGGGAGGGCTAGGTGTAATCAAGTCACCTAGCCCGGATTCCGCCTAAATCCGATTAAATTCAACCAAAAGAAAATAAAAACAAGGAAAAAGTGAAAGAACTTGTTAATTTGGATTTTTCAAATGACTCTCGATGTAATCACATCATCGAGAATTGGGAGAAATAACCACAAAGGCCCTGAGGGCCACCATGACACCAAATACATAAAAGGGAAGGGGGACATACAAAGAAAGACTAGCAATAAAAGACGGAAAAGAAAAGAGAGTCGCCTTACCAAACGGTTAGCAACTCAACCAACGCCATCGTCTCAATGATCATTATGGGCACATTTGCTTGTCTTCATCGATATTCCTTCTCTTCATCAATGCAGTCTCAAGTATCGGGCACACATGGGTGTAATGAGGTTGGATTTGAGGTTAAACTCGGTGTATAGTGATGAGAAGATGAGATGAAGGTGTATATATGAAGTGTAAGGGTTAAATGATAGAGGCTACGGTGAGTAGGGAGGTTGGGTGGAGGTATAAAGTGGTTGGGTGGGGGCTTAAATGAAGAAGAAAAGGCAAATGAGGGTTGCAGGAGACCATCCCGGTCGAGATGGCTCCATCTCGGTCGGGAAGAGTCCTTCCCGGTCGGGAAGCTCTTCTTCTCGGTCGGGATGACACATCAGAAGCTCTTGTTTTCATGCCCACTTCATCCCGGTCGAGATGACACCCATCTTGGTCGGGATGGCACCTTTCCCGAGCCTTTGAAGCCTTCAATTCTTTCAATACTAGTCCCACCCATAAGACAAATACAACCTCGGGATCCAAAATCCCGTCCCCAAAAGATTACGAAAAGCTCAAAGACCGACTTCCTCTACCAAGCTCCAAGCTTCTATCATCAACAACTCCTCTCAAAAATTCATCTTCACTATCAACCTAACAAGTGAACTCAATAAACACCATCAAAATCCCTCCCTCACATCACTCAAGAAAATTCCAAATTACAAGAATTCCACAAAAACTAACAAATCCTAGAAACCAAACTATCCAAACAAACATATACAAATACACAAGCTCAAAAGAAAAGGAAAAAGATACTTACACTAAGATACTCGCACCATCTACGCCTCCATAGCCATCAAGAGCTCGGAGGAGTAAGTCAAATGCCCTAGCAACATCTTCATTAACGCTCATGTGGCCGATCCTAGACATCAACAAGAGTTTCCAAGTCGGAGTCAAGAAGCAATCATCTAATCCATTACGCTCGGGTTTCTTGTGATCTTCCGGGTCTTCCGAACCAACATAGCAACGACTCTTATGACCATCCGGTAGGTATAGTGGTCTAGAGTCAAGCTTGGCATTATGAGTTGGGAGATCACACCCTAAGGGGGTTGCTTCTTCTATGGGGTCGAGAGTGGAACTCTTTTCCGCCGCCCGACAAGGATCCACTTCATCAACCGTCTCACAAGACAATGGACTTGAAATCGAGTGCGATAAAGGAGGAGAAGGCATCAAGTTTTCTTCATTGGAGGCTTTAGGGGAGACCTTATCGTCATTCTTACTAGAATTCTCACCATGAAGAGACTCAAGGCCTTCGATGGTTTGGTCTAGCATAGCATCTCCAAATCCCCTAATTGGTTCCTCCAATTTCCCATTCAAGGCAAGTTCTAAGGCATCTACCTCTTTTTCCCAAGTATTACGTTCCTTTTCACTCACCTTGTCAATTTGGTCTTGAGGTCATCTCTTCACTTGGGTTTGGATTGTCAACATCCGGTTCATTACGAAGAAAATAATACAAATCCAATTTAATAGCCAATACATGGGCTACCCAAGAGTTATCTTGATAATCATGTTCAAATTCCTCCTCATTGTCGACCCTTGAAGCTTCAACTTCCTCCATTATTCCCATAGTTCCACCATCCAAGCAACTCTCAACAATGATCTCAAAAGTTTTCTGGTAGCTAGTCGTTCACCATTTCAAACTTTCAATGGTTTTCGAGATGGACATTGTTTCCTTGGTTTAGGCGCATTTGGTTTTCAAGGAAGTCTATGCGATTCATGGAAGACTGTAGAATGTCGTCCTAAGGTGGTGTAATGAGGTCATTTGGGGTGACTCCGACAAGAACACCGCCAAGCGGCGTGGAGTTTAAAAGGACCTCGTTGAGGATCTGGTTATGGTGTTCATCAGAGGCCTTATCTTCCAAGCGGCCTAGACGGGAGTCGATGCTATTTACGGATGCATTCATGGTAGTCTCGGATCATGTTGGCTAGGGTTCCTACGGTGTTATCCCTGGATTGTTTGGCGTTGTTCCCACAATGGTTGCTTGTGTCTACGCTTGAATCTCCTGACCCACGTGGATTGTTCGGCAGGGTTCCTACGGTGGGTTCTCGTTGTTGATGAGTTTTACTTTGGCCAAGGTGATAGCGCTCAAAAAGGGTCTTTTGAAAATGTGGAGTGTAAAATTTGTCAAGATGACAGTGCAAAAATGTTTTTTGAAAATAATTTTGATTTGACCGGAGCATCGGCGCATAAAAGGTGGTTTTGAAAAGAAGATGTTTTTTTTTTTCGCAAACGGAGTTGGGTACGGTTGAATATGTTGTCGTGGTTGAATCCAGATTTTAGTGTTTTATTTGGGTTGTTCAAACACGCTACACATAACTAGAAATGCGTACACTCATGCAGGATCCAGACACGGGTAGGTTAGGGTAGGCTACCGCCCACGAATAGTCTCTGCTTAGGTGTCGACAGGTCACCTGGGGAGATGAGTGTCGTACCGTCGGCTTAGAACCACTCACTTGGTATATCCGCAGGATGCGTGTTAGGCGGCCGGAGCGTCAACCAAGGGTCTCTCCATGTGTCCATAAGGATCTTACCGTGAAGAGGTCGATTGGTCATAATATCGGTTAGGGTGGGCTTTTTAGGGCCAAAACCTGTAGTGACCACAACAGGGAACTAGGAAATGAGCTTCACCGACCTCGTTCGATTGGAAATCGGGTCGGTCCCGCTCGGGCGCCCGCGGGGTGGCGGGCGGTGCGAACGAACGTCCACAGTTTGGCGACTTCGGTGGGGATTTGGAAACAAGTTTCCAGCGGTGGTGTAACTCGAACGAGGTCGGTGAAGCTCATTTCCTAGTTCCCTGTTGTGGTCACTACAGGTTTTGGCCCTAAAAAGCCCACCCTAACCGATATTATGACCAATCGACCTCTTCACGGTAAGATCCTTATGGACACATGGAGAGACCCTTGGTTGACGCTCCGGCCGCCTAACACGCATCCTGCGGATATACCAAGTGAGTGGTTCTAAGCCGACGGTACGACACTCATCTCCCCAGGTGACCTGTCGACACCTAAGCAGAGACTATTCGTGGGCGGTAGCCTACCCTAACCTACCCGTGTCTGGATCCTGCATGAGTGTACGCATTTCTAGTTATGTGTAGCGTGTTTGAACAACCCAAATAAAACACTAAAATCTGGATTCAACCACGACAACATATTCAACCGTACCCAACTCCGTTTGCGAAAAAAAAACATCTTCTTTTCAAAACCACCTTTTATGCGCCGATGCTCCGGTCAAATCAAAATTATTTTCAAAAAACATTTTTGCACTGTCATCTTGACAAATTTTACACTCCACATTTTCAAAAGACCCTTTTTGAGCGCTATCACCTTGGCCAAAGTAAAACTCATCAACAACGAGAACCCACCGTAGGAACCCTGCCGAACAATCCACGTGGGTCAGGAGATTCAAGCGTAGACACAAGCAACCATTGTGGGAACAACGCCAAACAATCCAGGGATAACACCGTAGGAACCCTAGCCAACATGATCCGAGACTACCATGAATGCATCCGTAAATAGCATCGACTCCCGTCTAGGCCGCTTGGAAGATAAGGCCTCTGATGAACACCATAACCAGATCCTCAACGAGGTCCTTTTAAACTCCACGCCGCTTGGCGGTGTTCTTGTCGGAGTCACCCCAAATGACCTCATTACACCACCTTAGGACGACATTCTACAGTCTGCCATGAATCGCATAGACTTCCTTGAAAACCAAATGCGCCTAAACCAAGGAAACAATGTCCATCTCGAAAACCATTGAATGTTTGAAATGGTGAACGACTAGCTACCAGAAAACTTTTCCCTAGCCGACATACCGAAGTTCAAAGGAAATAAGGATCCCCTCAACCACATCCGAGCCTTTAAGGATTACATGGCCATTAAGGGGGTCAAACCCAGCCTTTTCGCTAGGATATTCCCATCCTCTTTAGGCGACACACCACGATACTGGTTTTATTCCCTCGACCCTAAAAAGATATCCACCTGGGATGACATCTCCAAAGAATTCGCAAAATAATACGCGGATAATTCCGAAACATAAGTCACCATCCGAAGCCTCGAGGTCCTTTCCAAAAACGAGAAGGAAGGCTTCTCCAAATTTCTGACTAGGTGGAGAAAGGTCAGCACCAAATAAGTAAACCGCCCCGATGAAGACACCTTAGTAGAAAAATTCGTCAATAACCTCAGGCCCACTTACGCCTCTCACCTTAGGTACCAAAATATCCATACCTTCAAGGAGCCATCTGCCTTAGGAATACGCCAAGAAGACGATATGAAAAGGGGAGTATTCTCCAAAATATTGGGGAAGGGTTATCAAGGACCAACTACATCCACGGGTAGGGGTGTTCAAAAATTGACCCGGACGGGCAAACCGGACCGGAGCGGACCGTAAGGTCCGGGTCGGTCCAGACCGGGGCACGTACCGGTCCGGTCTCCGGGTCCCAAAAAAGTTGGTAACCGGTCCCCGATCCGGTCCACACTTTAAAAAAATATCAAATTTAGTGTATTTTTACGGTCCGGTCCGGTCCGGTCCGGTCTTAAGAGGTTCGGTCCGGTCCGGTCCGGGTTTCTTTGTTAACCGGTCCGGTCCGCGGGTTTGGGTTTTTTGGGTTGCCGGTCCGCGGGTCAAACCGGTCCGGTCCGGTTCGGTCCGGCTTTGGACCGGTGAACACCCCTATCCACGGGAACCCGCTCCCACGGGTCATCCGGGAACAACATAACCGAAGAAGTACACCTAGTTGAACCAACCACTAGAGGAAGAACGAACTTCACCCCTAGGACGTTCTCCAAGTTAGGCATTACATACGCCAAAGCTCTAAAAAGGCTAACTGAGCAAGGGAAGCTCGAACCCATAGGCCCTACTCCAGAACCGTCTGCGGGCAGAAAAAGGAAGATGTGGGATGCCAATAAATATTGCCATTACCACCGTGGCAATGGGCATGACACTGAATCTTGCCTTCGACTCAAACATGCCATACAAGACATGATCGAAAACGGGAAGATCCCTCTCCCTCCACCCGAGAAACCAAACAATACCACAAACCCCTTTAGCATTCACGCTGTCTTCAACGACACCATCGATTGTTCTCACCTCGACCCTATAGAGGAGAATGCCCTGAGTATCGAGGAAGATCCCGACAACCCGCGGGCACCCGTCAAGACGGGTAAATCTGTGTCCGAGTCAGAGTCTAGTTCGTCTTAGGGCCTAGACTTAATAGTATAACAAATGTATTTTGTTTTTTTTCGCATCGAGTCAGAAGGTGCGAGATGATCTGTCCTCCACCTCCCCGAAAACAAAATCTCAGGCAGATAGCCCACTTATTATCAATAAAGAAATAAACTTTTCTCTTCTTTACAACACGTCTCGACAATCGTTTGATGATAAGTGTAGTTTGTAGTGCCTAATTTGCAGTGTTTTGGTCCCGTTTTCCTTGTGGAATCGCTCCTTGGGAGCGGTTTATGGGTTACTTATGCTTCCTTTAGTTCGTGTTAGGTTCCCGAGACCATTTGTGAAGAATTGGAGCAAATCCGACTCAATACATACACTTTTCCGAACCAACGAAGTGAAGGAACGATCACTCGATGCCTTGGATTCGACCCCGAGACATTGGGACCCAATCCCGAGCCTCTTAGACTTGATCCCGAGCCCCGAGAATCGATGAGAAGCCCATGAGAACCAAGGAGGGACCAAAAAGATCATATTGGAGGCCTACAAGGCTCATCCCCGACGGGAATGGCCTCATCCCGTCCGGGATGAGGTGCACAAAAGAGGGGGGTTCTGTCCTGGGTCCGTCCCGGTCGGGACCAACCCTTCCCGGTCGGGACCGATCCGTCCCGGTCGGGACCGCGGAGCTGCTGCACGCCTTTAATTCTTTCCTTCTCCTCCACTCTTGTAACCATATAAATACTTCCCTCTTGTATTGTTTACACATCACATCTTACCCTAGACTCTCTTAGGCCTCTCTTGAACATTCATAACCCTAGATTAGTGTCGCTCTCATTAGCTTAATTCTCTCTTTAATCCTTAGTTAATCCTTGTTAATCTAGTTTAGTTACTCTTGTATTAAGAAGACACTTGAAGATTCATCCAAGCTTGACAACCTTGGAGTTGATTTGGGTTTCTTATTTATGCAAGTTTACATCTTTTTCATCATCTTGTTGTTTGTATAATCCTCTTTACTCTTGTTCTCTGTTATTTACTCTAGTTTGAATCTTTATATACTAGATTAAAGCCCGTGCGCTGCACGGGTTAATGGGCTTAATTACATTGATGAGGTATATTCGTTAAATAAGAAACTTAATTAATCTATATCATTATAATAAATAAGATGATCACGTGATATTAGTAATCAAACTTAATTTCAGATAAGTTTATAGTCTTAATAGCTTATTTTAAAACTTAAAATAATACATGACAACTCCTATTTATAATATAAAATTTCATCAACTTATTATAATTTTCGATGTGGAAATAATTTTACGTTCGTTGTCTTATTAAGAGATTTTTTAAGACTCAAAAGTTTTTTTGATTGATATCTAAGAACAAATGAATTTTTTGGTTGATATCTAAAAACGACAGATTTATCTTATTTATAATATAATATTCTATCGCCTCATCATAATTTTTCGATATAGGATAATTTACTCAAGGTTTATAGTTTTAAGATTCGCTTTTAAGACCCAAAAAAACGCACGATTACTCTTATTTATAATATAAAATCATCACCTTATTTTAATTCTTTCGATGTGAGATAATTTTAGGTTTGTAGTCTTTTTAAAAGTTTTTTAAGACTCAAAAGATTGTTGGTTGATATTTAAAACCGAAAGATTCCTTATTTATGATATAAAATTCCATCACCTCATCATAATTTTTAGATGTGGTATAATTTACTAATTAAGTTTATAGTTTTAAGAGCTATTTTTAAGACTTAAAAGAGTTTGTTTTTATATCTAAGTTAAAGGATAGACGATTACTTTTTATTTATATAATTGAATTTGATCATCTTATTGGAGTATATGTTTTGATGAATGATTAGTCTTATTTATATAATAAAAATATTCACCTTATTATAATTTTTCGATGTGGATAATTTTACTTAAATTTTCTTAAGTTTAGATATAGTCTAATTCAGAACTTTTATTTATAGAGGAATAATTACTCTTATTTATAATATATAGAATTCCAACTTTAACTATATAGTCTTAGTCTTAGTATTAGAAACTGTTTTTTAAGTTTCAAAAGATTGTTGGTTATGTGGAATTCTATTACCTCATTATAATTTTTCGATATGTGATAATTGTTTATAATATAGAATTTTCTCATCTCATCATAATTTGGAGAAATTGTTACTTTTACTTATAATAGAATTTCATCGTCTTATTATAGTCTCAAAAGTTTTTTTTTAAAACTCAAAAGAGAGGGAGTATAATTTTTTGATGTGCGATACTTTACTTAAGTATATAGTCTAACAAATAATTAGTCTTATTTATAATGTAGAAATCCATCCTCTTATTATAATTTATCGATATGAGATAATTTAACTAAAATTTTTAGTCTTATTTATAATATAGAATCATCACCGTACCTTATTTTGATTGTTTCGATGTGGGATAATTTTAAATTTTTAGTCTTATTAAGACCTTTTTTATACTCAAAATATTGTTGGTTGATATTTAAAAGAGTTATTTCATGGGAATAATACCAACTATGTGTGTGCTTCTTAAAATAATTCAAACTATACGTAATCTCATTTTAATATGAACTACGCTACGCATTCATTAATCTCGTTTTGTTATGTATGAAATTATGACTTGCTATTACAGGTCATAGTGACTTGTTGTAACTTTCTAGGGTTTTATTAGGTCCGTTGTAGTCATCGTGAAAGCCAAAATAACAATAAAAACATTTTTTTTCATAGCTTCTATAAGACTAAATGAAAAAGAAATGGAAGATGAATTTTCGAAAAATTTAATTTTTTTTTTCAATGGCCGAAAATGAACACGAAATGTAAATCAAAAGAAGAAGAGTTAGAAAAAGAGTTGAATAAGGGAGGTTCAACAGGTAGCCGGTCACTCATATCAAAGCGAGGTTAATGAATACATAGTTCGTATTAAAATGAGATTACGTATAGTTTGTATTAATTTAAGAAGCACACGCATAGTTGGTATTATTCTCATGAAAGAACCCTATTTAAAAACAATAATTTAAGTAGAAATTCATAATACTTAAAGTTGATTGTGGTTGATGACTTGATGTCTAAGGAAGAATTATTATTAGTCTGATTTACAATATAAAATTTCATCACCTTGTTATAATTTTTTTACTTAAGTGTATAGTCTTAAGAAATTTTTTAAAACTCAAAAGATTTTTGTTTGATGAAATTTTATAATTTTTTGAATGTGGGATAGTTTTACTTAAGTTTATGGTCTTAATATATTTTTAAGACTCATTAGATTTTTGGTTAATATCTAAGAGCACAGAATTATCTTATTTATAATATAAAGTATCATCACGTTATTATACTTTTTCGATGTGAAATTATTTTACTTAAGTTTGCAGTCTTATTAAGAGATTTTTTAAGATGTAAAAGTTTTTTTTGATTGATATTTAAGAACACGTGATTAGTCATCACCTCGTAATAATTTTTCGATGTGAGATAATTACTTAAACTTGTAGTCTTAAGAGCTCTTTTTAAAAAGAAAAAAAATACATGATACTCTGACATTACTCTTGATTATAATATAAAAGTTCATCACATCACTATAATTTTTCAATGTGGGATGATTTTAAGTTTGTAGTCTTATATATTAAAAGCTTTTTTAATACTCAAAAGTTATTTTGTCGATATTTAAAACCGAATGATTACTCTTATTTAAAATATAAAGTTTCATTACCTTATTATAATTTTTTGATGTGAGATTATTTTTACTTAGGTTTGTAGTCTTATTAAGAGACTTTTTAAGACTTAAATGTTTTTTTATTGATATTTAAGAACGAATGATTAGTCTTATTTATAGAATTCATCAACGTATCATAACTTTTCGATGTTGGATAATTTATTTAAGTTTATAGTGTTAAGAGCTCTTTTTAAAATTTAAAAAAATACATCATATATTACTCTTGATTATAATACGAAGTATAGAATTTCATCACCTCACTATAATTTTTCAATGTGTGATGATTTTAAGTTTGGAGTCTTATATATTAAAAGTTTTTTTAAGACTCAAAAGTTGTTTTGTCGATATTTAAAACCGAATGATTACTATTATTTATAATATAAAATTTCATCACCCCATCATAATTTTTCGATATGGGATAATTTAAAAGTTTTTCTTGGTCGATATTTAAAACTGAATGATTACTCTTATTTATAATATAAAATTTCATCTCATCACCTCATCATAATTTTTCCATGTAGGATAATGAATAAGGTTTATAGTCTTAAAAATTCTTTTGAGATTCAAAAGACTTTTGGTAGATATCAAATAACAAATGATTACTCATATTTATAATATAGAATTTCATCATCATATTATAATTTGTCGATGTGGGATAGTTTTACAACTGTGATATTATATAATAGATTCATCATAATGTGAAATAAATAATATGAAATTTATACTCTAATGAAAGCATTTTTTACCACGAATCAAAATATTTTAATTTTATAATTTATTTTATGATAATATTTTTAAAAAATGAAGTCTAAAGGTTTTTACTTAGAATTGTAAAACATAATAATAATATAATAAGTTAAATATATATTATAATAATTAAAAGATTTTCTAGTTGATTTTTTATTTACTTATGATACTTTCCTAATTTGAGGTTTGATGAACGGACCAATGAGATCGCTCGAAAAAAGCCTAAAATATATATATATATATATATATATATATATATATATTGATTGTTTTTGTTCTTGTTGTTCATAATGGATGTTTGGTTTATTATATTGTTTTCTCTTGTTATTGTTACGGTTAGTTTGATAATGAGTGAGTAGTCTCTTTGTGGGGTTAGTAGGGAGATTAAGGGTAGATTATGGATGATTAGGGTTTGATTAGGGGTAAAGGTTACATCTTTGTTGCTAGTCACATAATGGGCACTCTATGTGTTTGTTGAATTGCTTGTGTGAGTAGTAGTGGCCAATGCTTCCCATACTTGTGCTCATCTTCTCATTGTTTGTCTAGTATGTGATTGTGTTGAGAATAGTCATAGACACGAGAGTGTGGACTAGGGTTTAGACGCGAGAGCGCGAACCTACCTCGACATCGGTCTACGTAGCGAGAGCCCGGACCGACTCTAGCAACTAGGAGGCACCTACACCCTTGATCACCCAATTACCCTTCTACACTTAAGAACCCGACCTAATCCCACTCCCTTCCATATTTGATTTCATCCTCCTAGTTAGTCATCATTTTCTCTAGTTTCATTGTTTAGTTAGTCTCTAGTTATTCCTTTTAGTCTTGTTTTAGCTATTTCGTTATTAGCCTAGTTCATACCTCTTTCTCCTATCATAGTTTGTCAATTATCACCTTCTTTGTGTTGTTTTGGTAGCCTAGTCTCATTCTTAGGTGACCTTAGTCTAGACGTTACAATACCGTCTCCGTGGATTCGACCCGACATACCCTAGCTACCCACTAGGATTAGCCGGTTATTTATTGACGGTTAGGACCCACGACGAATCCTCACCATCAATTTGGCGCCGTTGCCGGGGAACGGTGCATTGTTTAGACTTAGTTTGCTTATAGCTAGACTTAGTTACCCTTCTTTGTGCTCTTCTATCATCTCTTGTGCATATTTTGTAGTTTTTTCTTGTTTTCTTAGCTTCCTTTTCTCTTTGTCTTTCGATTGTGCTTGTTTATTGTCGTTGCCTAGTGCCCATAAAGCACTAGGTGTTCTCACGTTTGTTCTAGTGTGTAGTGTATGCCTAGGAGGGGAGGCGAGTTCTTTCTCTTTAATCCAGAGCCGGAAAGACTCTTTCGAGCCTTTCGCCAACGGACGATTGACCGGGTTAGAATCTCTCAACCAAGCGCTAGCAATACCCATCAAGAGCAAGCTCAAGGATCCGACTTTAACGAGTCACCTCGAGAGACGGCCGAAGGGATCTTCATAAATCCCTTTGGTTCATCTATCCATTCTTCAAGTCCTAGTTCCCCCTCTTCATCTACTTCAACACCGTCTACACCACCATCTCCCTTACATCCAATTATGCCGAAGTTCTCATCTCACTCCACTTTCACCGAGAATGTCTTGCCGGGACCGAGTGCTTTACCGGATACTTATACCGGGAATTTCGTGGCAAAGACACAATTCATCCAACTTGTGGAGCGAAACCAATTTAGTGGGTTGCCCACCGAAGACCCGCACCAACACATGGAGACCTTCTCCGATTATTGCGATGCTATCTCTCAAACCGGGGTTACTCAAGATCAAATCCGTTGGGTACTCTTCCCGTTCTCTCTCATTGGAAAAGCAAAGCAATGGATCAAGAGTCTCGATAGGGCAACCATGGGTATCGATACTTGGAAGAAACTTGCATTGGCGTTCTACCAAAAAATTTACCCTCCGGAGAAGACAAATTTTCTTAGGGCCTCCATCACCGATTCACCGGTTTCCAACAACGGGATGAAGAGAGCCTCTATGAAGCTTGGGAACGGTTTAAATCTTTGGTTAGATCATGCCCCCACCATGGACTTTCACAATGGTTCTTAGTCCAACAATTTTGGAACGGTTTATATGAGGACTCAAGAGCTATACTCAATATGGGCTCCAATGGTAGGTTTACCGAGGTCGATGACGATCAAACTTGGGCGAGAATCGAAGAGATGGCGGTGCATAACTCCCAATACTCAAGACCTAGAAAGGCGAATCGAGGAGGTAGGCACGAGGTCGATGCCATTACACAATTGAGCATTGACCTTGGGGCTCAATTAAGAACTCACATGGAGACTATTGACAAGAAGCTCCAAAGCCACCTCAATCAAGTTCAAAGCTCTAGTTCCTCCAGCCAACACTCGGTTCATGAAATTAATGCTTCGGGAGTTGTGTCTCCTATGCCTTATTATGGGATGTGCGATACTTGTGGGATAGTTGGACATGAGCCCATGCAATGTCGAGGAAGTATTGAGCAAGTGAACGCCTTCCAAGCGTTCAAGCAAGGTGCCTCCTATTCTAATACATTCCAAGCTTCCCATCAAGTCCCTCAACAACAAGTTCTACAACCTCGTCCCTATGTTCCACCTCCCTTAAGGGACAACAATCAAGGATACCAAGGTTATGCGGGTAACCCAAGACCGTTCAACAATTTCAAGCAACATAACCAAGGTAATTACAACAACAATCAAGGGTTCCAACAAGGGAACTTCAATCAAGGTGGTCTCCAAGGAAACCAAAACTTTCAAGGACATCAAAACCACAACCAAGGGTATCAAAGCTACAAACATGGCAACAATCAAGGCCTTAATCAAGGTAACTCTCATGGGTTCCAAGGGAACCATCAACAACAACAAGCAACCCAAGGGAATAGACAAGAAAGCAAGCCTAGGAGCCGGTCTCCTATTCATGATTATGGTACTCCATTAGCACTCACCGATACTCCGCACAATCCACAATCTCCACCTCGAGATTTCAACATGCAAAAATCTATGATGGATATGCAAAGGAGCCAAATGCAGATGGCAAGAAACCAACAAGAGTTCTTTGCTTATGTTCAAAGGGATAACATAGCAAGAGATGCTCATACGAAGATGCTTGAGACCCAAATATCTCAACTTGCTTTGGGAAGCTCTTCAAGACAAAAGGGGCAACTACCTCCTCAAGGTGAAACACCGAGTCTTGAGCATGTTAATGCTATTACCACGAGGAGTGGTACATCTTATGATTCCCCCTTACCCCCTAGTGAGCAAGAATCAAGGCAAGAAGTTATACCTTTCTCTCAAGGCAATTCAAGCAAGGAAAATCCAATGGAGGAGCAAGTCTTAGGGGAGATCGAAAAACCCCATGAAGACAAGCTTCCCCCGCTTCAAGGAAAAGACAAGGGTAAAAGGAAAGTGTCATTTGAGGAGTCTACCCCGATGGAGCAAAACAAGTTCCATATCAAGTTGCCTTTCCCAACAAGGCAAATGAAGACCAAGGTGGATTCTCATTACGAAAAGTTCCTTAACATTGTGAAGAAATTGGATGTTAGTGTCCCATTCACCGAGCTACTTACCCAAATCCCGGCATATGGAAATTTATGAAAGAAATCTTGGCTAGGAAGAGGTCCATCGACAAGGAAGAGACGATAGCGTTCACGAGGGTGGTGAGCGAGCTTATTCAAGGTTCTACGCTTCCTAAGTTGAAGGATCCGGGTAGTTTCTCGATCCCATGCACCATAGGCAACTTCAAGATCGAGAGAGCATTATGTGATTTGGGTGCGAGTGTAAGCATCATTCCCTACTCTATTTGTGAGAGACTTGGAATGAAGGAGCTTAAATGTACGTCCATTACACTCCAAATGGCCGATAAATCTCTTAACCGACCATTGGGGATGTTAGAGGACGTGCCGGTACGAATCGGGAAGTTCTTCATTCCGATCGACTTCATCGTGCTCGATATGCCGGAAGATTCTAACACTCCTATTATCCTTGGGCGCCCATTTCTACATCCCGCCGGTGCCATGATCGATGTGAAGAACGGCAGGATCACATTTGAGTTAGGCGAAGAGAAGCTCGTGTTCGACCTCCAAGGCAACACCTCGCCCCCTAATGATGAGTCTTGCAATATGATCCACGCCACAAAAGACGTCGATCTAGGGGAAGAATCGGGAGAAAGCTTGAAGAGTGACTTCTATGAACTTGAGGATGATGATTCCGAGCTTGGGGCGGATGAATGCCCATGTGATGTGCTTGATGACAAGTTGAAAGGCAAGGAGAACGATGAGTCTCCCTTGGGGCCACAAGAGGATCGATGGACGTTTGGGTATATACCGAAGGATCGCAAGTACAAGTTCAAGCCATTGAACTTAGTAGATCGGGATACCCCGGGAACGTCGAGACAAGGTTACGATGATCCTTGGAGTGGAGGTTGGTATTCCACTAGCTTGATTGAAGACTTTGCTAGGATCTTCGATTTGTTTCTTTGTACCCTTGATGGAGATGGAATCGGTTATAGTGTTGTTGAAAAAGAATTGAAGATTGCACCATCCTTGGTTTGACGGAGTTCCACAAGAACCGTCCCATTGTATATATTTCTTTCTTGTAGCTTCTTTAAGTTTTATGTTATTCTTGTTATTTGGATTATTGATGAGCGATGTGAGGGAGAGAATTTGATGTTGTATTTGAGTTTATTGTGATAGGTGTGAAGTGAAGGTGATCCCTAGAGAGGATTGGTTATCGATAGAGCTTGGATCATGAGCAAGGGAACGGGTTTTGAAGCTTTGAATAGCTTTTGGGGTTTTGGAGGCCATGAAGAGAGCATCCCGGCCGGGAATAAGTCATCCCGACCGGGAAGGATGAGGCATCCCGACCGGGAAAGAGCCATCCCAATCGGGAAAGAGCCATCCCGATCGGGATGAGGGTGCCATACTTTGAGTTTACTGGAGTGCCATCCCGACCGGGAAGGGTGTGTCATCCCGACCGGGACCATCCATCCCGACCGGGATGGTCCCCTACTCCCCCTTATGCCTCTTCTTCGACATTTGAGTCCACCCAACCATTGTATAACCCCTCCCAACCTCCCTTCTTCTCCTTGTTCCTATCTTATGACCCTTGCACCTTATTTGCATACCATCGCTTCATTTCCTCTTCACCTTACACCGAGATTCACATCAAATCTCACCTCCTCACACCATTGCAAGCTTACTACCTCAACCATGCGATACTTTCAAGCTTGAAGACGGATGACAATGATGACGACAAGCAAAGTGCAATTATTGACCATTGAAGACGATGGAGAGAGTGAGTTGCTAACCTATGGGTATGGCAACTATCCTTTCTTTTCCGTTTTTGTTGTTGCTTGTTTTCCCTTGTTTGTCCCCTTCCCCTTGTACACTTTTGTGTCTTGGTGTCATGGTGGCCTTCGAGGCCTTGGTAGCTATTGCTCCCGACTCTTGATGACGTGACTACATCAAGAGTCATTTTCAAAACCCAAATTTCCAAGATTTTCACCCTTTTTTTTTAGGATTTAGTCGGATTTGGGCGGAATCCGGGCTAGGTGACTTGATTACACCTAGTCCTCCCCTCCCATTTCCTTTTATTTCCTTCTTTTTATTTCCCCTCTTTCCATATCTTTTCTTGTCTCGGCCCACGGTGACTTGATTACACCCCGGCCGGACGTATTCTACCCTTTTCTCTGCTTTCTTTTTGATTTTTAGCTTTATTTTCGTAGTTTCTTTTATTTTCTTTTGTGTCTCCGCACACTACGATCGAGCATGAGGACATTGCTCGGTTTAAGTGTGGGGGAGCGATATCTATTATAGTTAGTTTTATTTTTGTAGTTTTTCGAAAAATCTTTAAAAATCCTAAAAATTTGAAAAAATTTCACAAAAATCAAAAAAGATTTTCTTTTGTGTGTTTTCCTTCCTTTGTCTTTATATCGTATATTTGTTTTGTTGTGCGTGTTTTGCCTCCCTTTTTCCTTATAGGTTGCTTAAATCACCGATAGCTTTGGAGAGCTTTCAAGACCTCCGGTAACATCTTCTATCCCTTTTTCCCCTTTGTCTCTTGTGGAGTTTGGAGGAGATTGTGATGTTGTGTGCACGGGTGGAGCTTGATGCATATTTGTTGTCGATTTGGTGACTTGTTTGGAAGTTCGGGGTGGTGTTTGTTTTGTTCATGTGCTTGTCTTGTTTTGTTTTATTTTGTTGCCTTTTGTCTCTTTTTCTTTCGTTTTCGTTGAGTCTTTGTTTTGTGTGTGTAGTTGTGTCTTGTGTGTAAGAAGGTTTGTGATAACCCGGTTTAGAGGCTAGTGTGCGAGTGTTTACTTTCCCTTCCTAGTAGTATAAATCGAGTCTTGGACTTTAGTCTAGTGGAATGACCCTAAATCAATGATTTCGTTGGTCCTTTACCTTGAGTCCACCTAGCTTACTAGGGATTTACTACGAGGTCTGCACTTTTGACCATTATGACCACCCACGGTGTCAAAAGGCCTTGGTTGCCGAGTCCCGTCCCTTAGGTGACCGTGTTTGGGATCGTTTGATTAGTCCAAGTTTTCCACCTTTTTGTGGGTTTGAAGGGAAAGCGCGCTCCCGACTCACCCATTCCCCTACCTTCCACACATATCCACCAAATAAATTGCAAATTGTTGAAGTCTCTCTTTCTTAGTTGCAAAGAAATGCCTATCAATCAAATCAAGCCAAAAAGGGCAAAGAAAATAAAATGAAAGAAATGAAAAGAAAGAAAAGATTGAAGAAAAAGAAAAGGCACAAAAAGCCAAAAAGAAAATAGAAAAGAAGAAAAAGAAATGGCAAAGCAACACTCAAAGTAAAGATGCAAAGAAAAGAGAAAATGCCAAAAGAAAACCCGTCTCACAAAAAGAGTCCCCACATCTCAAAATAAGCCTTTTACCGACTATTGCCGTGAAGAGCCTACCAAAGGACCGAGTCCCTAGGAAGGATGATAGCGGTAGTGGTCGGTCTTCCCTCACTTTGCAAATATTTCCACCTTTTTACTTGGATTAGTTGGGCGGTTTCGGGCATGGGACGACCCTCTTCGCTCATCGCTAAAGGAGGCAGGGTCTCACTTACCTACAGTGTCGACTAACACCGTGGTTCATCCTTTTTTCCATCCCGCCGATCGTCCCGTAGTACGTTCTTAGAAAGTTAGGAGGACCTAGGTAAGTTACCAACGTTTTTGTGCTTTATCGTCATACTATTAGGGTTTAATTCATCTTGGTTTGTATTGCTAGCTTGGGAACGTTGTCACTTGCCTCGAGTCCTAAACCGGTGCTTCTTTCACCGCTTTTTAGAGGGAAGCGGTATTTGTTTTTCTTTGGATGCAACCTTGTGTTTGTTTGTTTGTATGCTTGTTTGTTTTTGTGTTTTGTATCCGGTTGCATCCACGGTTTTGTCGCAAGACCTTACTTGCCTTGCGGAGTACATTTTTCCTCTAAGTGTACTCGCGTGAGGTGAAAGGGCGTAGGGTGCGCTAATACCCGCTCGGCTAGTTTAGTAGTTAGTATGTGCTTACTCGAGGGCGAGTAAGGGTTAAGTGTAGGGGAGTTGATAAGTGTAGTTTGTAGTGCCTAATTTGATGTGTTCTGGTCCCGTTTTCCTTGTGGAATCGCTCCTTGGGAGCGGTTTATGGGTTACTTATGCTTCCTTTAGTTCGTGTTAGGTTCCCGAGACCATTTGTGAAGAATTGGAGCAAATCCGACTCAACACATACACCTTTCGGAGCCAACGAAGTGAAGGAACGATAACTCGATGCCTTGGATTCGACCCCGAGACCTTGGGACCCAATCCCGAGCCTCTTAGACTCGATCCCGAGCCCCGAGAATCGATGAGAAGCCCATGAGAACCAAGGAGGGACCAAAAAGATCATATTGGAGGCCTACAAGGCTCATCCCCGACGGGAATGGCCTCATCCCGTCCAGGATGAGGTGCACAAAAAAGGGGGGTTCTATCCTGGGTCCGTCCCGGTCGAGACCAGCCCTTCCCGATCGGGACTGTGGAGCTGCTGCACGCCTTTAATTCTTTCCTTCTCCTCCACTCTTGTAACCATATAAATACTTCCCTCTTGTATTGTTTACATATCACATCTTACCCTAGACTCTCTTAGGCCTCTCTTGAACATTCATAACCCTAGATTAGTGTCCCTCTCATTAGCTTAATTCTCTCTTTAATCCTTAGTTAATCCTTGTTAATCTAGTTTAGTTACTCTTGTATTAAGAAGACACTTGAAGATTCATCCAAGCTTGACAACCTTGGAGTTGATTTGGGTTTCTTATTTGAGCAAGTTTACATCTTTTTCATCATCTTGTTGTTGGTATAATCCTCTTTACTCTTGTTCTCTGTTATTTACTCTAGTTTGAATCTTTATATATTGTTTTTGTTCTTCTTGTTCATAATGGATGTTTGGTTTATTATATTGTTTTCTCTTGTTATTGTTATGGTTAGTTTGATAATGAGTGAGTAGTCTCTTTGTGGGGTTAGTAGGGAGATTAATGGTAGATTATGGATGATTAGGGTTTGATTAGGGGTAAAGGTTACATCTTTGTTGCTAGTCACATAATGGGCACTCTATGTGTTTGTTGAATTGCTTGTGTGAGTAGTAGTGGCCAATGCTTCCCATACTTCTGCTCATCTTCTCATTGTTTGTCTAGTATGTGATTGTGTTGAGAATAGTCATAGACACGAGAGTGCGGACTTGGGTTTAGACGCGAGAGCGCGAACCTACCTCGACATCGGTCTACGTAGCGAGAGCCCGGACCGACTCTAGCAACTAGGAGGCACCTACACCCTTGATCACCCAATTACCCTTCTACACTTAAGAACCCGACCTAATCCCACTCCCTTCCATATTTGATTTCATCCTCCTAGTTAGTCATCATTTTCTCTAGTTTCATTGTTTAGTTAGTCTCTAGTTATTCCTTTTAGTCTTGTTTTAGCTATTTCGTTATTAGCCTAGTTCATACCTCTTTCTCCTATCATAGTTTGTCAATTATCACCTTCTTTGTGTTGTTTTGGTAGCCTAGTCTCGTTCTTAGGTGACCTTAGTCTAGACGTTACAATACCGTCTCCGTGGATTCGACCCGACTTACCCTAGCTACCCACTAGGATTAGCCGGTTATTTATTGACGGTTAGGACCCACGACGAATCGTCACCATCACTTGATTTAAAACATACGTTTCTCGCTTACGACTTGATACTACGCCATTTATCGATAACAATCGAACAAACCTCAAAACAATGAGAAACTACAAGAATCGAGATTCCGTGTTCTCTTTTACCTATTCCGTGTCTGGTATAGGAAGCTACATAACTATCCCTTAGAACGAGCATTACTGAATCCTATGACGAATCTAGATAGTCTCTTAGCTTGTAATTTAAGACGGAAGCCAAACCCATTTTCCACAATAAACATCCCTTGAATAAAGACCGACCAATCCCCCACCATAGGTGCTAGTCTGATAAAAAAGAGAGTCTGAAATGGCCAAAAGGAGCCAAAGGAAAAAACGAAACCAAGGCCAAATCAAAATGGCCCTATTCAATGATCAAGATCAAACTCAACGGTCAAAATGAAACCCCAATCATTCGACTCGACTTCAAATGCAAAGTCTGAACAAAAACCAAAAAAAAGAAAAAGAAAAATGAACAGACCAGTCAACTAGCACCCAAATACTAACTTCCCTGCAACCCTTAAGACCTTCCCGAGACACTCGTTAGGAAACAATCCGAAATTTTGAGGATTCGAGCTCAATAGGATAATCCCAACCGTTAGGGTCAGACATGGAAATCAGATCCCACGTAATTTATATCCCGCCCGATTGAACCCTGGGTCATTTTTACTCAGCTTCCCCTTTCCTACCATATCACGAAATCGTTAAACTTCAAAAATAGCTACTCTAACAGCTGGGTCCATACTCCCTCTAACCCCGTAGCCTTAAACTCCACAAAAAATCAAACTCCAGATTTTGATCCATCACAACCACTTATTACCTAGCTCCACATCCAAAACCACCCAAACCAGTCACCATGACCTAAACGTTGTATCTCCGTAATTGTCACTTTCAAGGGGTCACACCCAACCACTCCACCTTAGTTCTTTAACTAGGGTGAATACACTCTGAACATCTCACGTCGATAATTGGCATAACGAGTCTAAATCAAAATCACTCACACCTATTATGAACTACGAACATGGTTTGATTCCTTCTAAACACTGATACGTAGGCAACCCTTCCAAGGGTACAACCAATAAAAAAATAACAAAATCGATAACTCGATTCACAGGCAAATCGAAATCGCCCCTACGTTCCGGTTAACAAGTGATTTCAATGACGAAGCACAAACGACGAGCCGAGGACGGGGTGAAAACCCGAAAGGGCTCCCCGGGTAAAAAGAAGATACGAGTTGCAAGCCGTCATAAAAGAAAAAAATATACAAAAAAAAATAAGGGGAGCAAAAAAAAGAGAGCAAAAAAAGGTGAGGCGAGGACGGAGTGAAAACCCGAAAGGGTGCTCCGGGAAAAATGAAGAATCGAGTTGCGAGCCACCACAAAAAAAAAAAGAAAAACAAAATTGTGCTTCTCATTAATAAAAAAAAATCAGTTAAATCAAGCCTTTGTCGAGGCCCTTTACAATTTTACATCGAGCATCCGAAATCCGGCTACCCCGGAAAATGACAACCTGTCAAGCAAAACCCTACAAAAAACTAGTACTAATACGCCACATAATATCAATTAATACAACATAGTACTAAACGGCTGGGCTCTCCCGGTCCACTTTTCCTTTCCCTTGCCGTTCGAGTGTGCTTGCTCGGGTCTTTCACCATCGACCCCTCCTAACGCAAGCTTCCACCACCCTAACCAAAAGCGAGCCCAGCCAATCCCACTTCCCCTCCTCACTCACACTTTCAATATGGGTGGATCTCGGCCCGTTTAGATGAACTGACGAATACTAGGATCGGTAACACCGTCTTCGGTCGGGCACTTAGCGACATTAGCCACATAGCTTTCTTATTCTGTAGTACAGTCTTCTCCACAATCCTTAACCTTTCTCTCATATCCGACAACTCCGGACGCCAGGAACGACCTCCTGAAGTCGCTAAACTCCTTTCCAAAAGTCGATACACTCGCGCAAGAGTCTCAGGTCCACACGGACGGTACATTTTGTCCATCGGATCAAACAGACTTAGACGTTTTTTTATTTTATTTTTAGGGGGATAAGCTACCCCACCTAGGCGTGTTGTAGCCTCGAATGGCAACGCCAATTCGTGTCTGTGGCCCAGTACGGCATTGTCACTAAGATATAAAAGTGGTCTAACTTTTTTTTTCAAAAGTGGTTTAACTTTTTTTTTTTCAAAAGTGGTCTAACTTTTTTTGTTCATTTTAAACATGAATGTTGAGACAGTCACACTTGTCTCCCAACACAGAACACGTACTCGGTCAATACACTTTAGCTACAAAGCATTTCTTACATCTTTACATGTCTCGAGTCAAACATTTTAATCAATGTACTACTTGATCCAAATTCCGGCTCAAACTAACGCATTTTAAGAATCCCGAAAAAGCATTTTTGTACTCTCATGCAATCTCAACGCATTCTAAAACGTCCTAAAGTACGACGAAATCGCAAACAAACCAAACTTGAAGTGATTACTTGCCATCTAAGTCAACATTTCAAAAGCAAAACAAAACGCAAGGCTAACAAATCAATCGAAATACTAAAAGTCTAAAATATACAAACTATAAAAATCCAAACATGAACCGTGTTTACAAACTAGGGAGGACCCCTAGTAGCTGCACCTATAGTTGTCACAAACTCACCAATGTCGTCATCCAAGCCTAGGTCCTCCAGGTCGAAAACAGGAGACTCGATGTCGTCCTTGCCCGACAGCATATCTAGGCTAGCTGTCTCGGGAATCCCTCATACATCCTCGGTAGCGCTCGTAGCATGAACCTCCCTCTCGGCCTCGGTCTAGAACCTAGCCTCACCCCGCGCGGTTTCACCCTGAGTCCGAGCCAAATGCTCCTTAAGCTTGGCAATCTCATTATCCCGAGATTGCAGGAGCGACAGCAACTTGGCCACTTCCGTCTCGAGCTCGGCCACTCGAGTCGCCAACTGCCTCACCATATCCGAAATGTCCTGCAAATACACCTATACTTTAGGAAATGAAACAACCAGCCTAGAAAGCCAATCCTAGGAACACATACTCACCGATCGAGACCTGATGTATCACGAGAGGCCCTCGATGCATAGCCTCGAAAGCAGTTGGCGGCATGCCACAACCGTTGATGGGAGTCCGACAAAACCTAAGAGAGAAACCAAACAAATTAGTCAAACTGAACCTAACCCTCGAGAACCAAATTCAAGGAAAAACCTGAAACTTACCCGGTATACCCGGTCACGCCGCTCCATCCCAGCATCCATCTCCTCAGTAGAACACTGGGAAGAAGCTCCATAAAAGCTACCCCAGCTGCATCGACCCTGAGCAGTGGAAAAGGGAAGTTTGGGGGCTGAATAGCGTCAGCCGGATCGGCCAGCTGAATGAAAAGCGAACCGTTCAAAATAAAAGCAAACACGAAACCATAGGGCAAAACAAACGATAAAACCAAAACCGACATTTCAAAAACCCTAATCTTAGGGGCTACTAAGTAAAAACAAACAGTAAGAAGGAAACCTACATCCTCGATGCGTAGCGCAGCTGGTTCACCAGCACATTCTCCGACGAGTAGTGACTCGTCGTAGTCTTAGCCTGAGCCAACCTCCATTCAATCCCCGCCGGAAACCTAACCGAACGAGCACGCACCGTTCTCGGTGCCAATCAAGGGGAATAGGAATAAATCCAAGCATGCAAAAAACCAAAAACATCATTAGCGAAACAAAACCGAACTAGGTGAAACCTCAAAACCAAATGCGAGGGCAATAACTAACCTCCAGCACAAGACCTGGACCCACGATGGGTAAAGCCGAGCCTGCGTCCACCTTCAGTGGCATCACCATGACTTGTAAGCAACGGGTCATCTCCCACAAAAGTCGCGGTCACCCAATCAAAACGTCCCAGCTGATCTAGATCACCCAGGAAAGGCAAAATCCTAGTACTAAACCTCTCGCCCTTATCCGAGAAGTGGGTTGACCCTAGGAAGTACCACAACCACAGACGGGCATCCTGCACCGGCGTGTTGAGCACTCGACCCTCTGTCACCTTCACCCTCTCCAAGTGGTCGGTAATGTACGAGCTCACCAGAGCAAGGGGCGCACTATAGGCCTCACACTCTAAACAACCCCCGATCCAGCCCTTGACCTCGTCACTATCTAACCTAGGTTCCTCGAGAGCCCACCTAATCATCTCAGGGCGCGCGCCTGACTGTTCCGCCCAAAGTAAAGACGAAAACAACTTGGGCATGGTAACCAATAGCCGTAAGACGCACCCTCCTATATTAAACAAAATAAGCAGGAATGAGACAGTTTACTACCCCTACCCGATAAAGCAAACCTTAAAACCGCCCCTAATCAAAATCAACCCCCCAGCGAAAAAAAAAACATGAAAACCCCTAGCTAATAAGACCACTCGTACCGAAGCACATGGCAATCTAAGCATGATATCTGAACAAAAAAAACTCAATTGAATCCCAAAGCATTCTGAAGGTAAATTTTAAACCTGTGAGCCTAACGAATCCCAAGGCATTCTCAAGGTAATTCATAATCAATTCAATTTTAAACGAGCCTCTTGTAGCGCTTAAAACCAATTTTAAATGAGTCCCTAGTAGCACTCAGTTTAATTCAATGAGTTCCTGGTAGCACTCATAATCAAAACCAATTTAAATGAGTCCCTTGTAGCACTCAGAATCAAAACCAATTTAAATGAGCCCCTTGTAGCGCTCAAGACCAATTCAAACGAGTCCCTGGTAGCACTCAGAATCAATTCAATTTTAAACGAGTCCCTAGTAGCACTCAGTTTAATTCAACGAGCCCCTAGTAGCGCTCAAAAATCCGATTTTGGATGAGTCCCTAGTAGCACTTCATCCTATTCAACTCAATTTTAAATGAGTCCCTAGTAGCACTAATCAGTTTAATTTAATGAGCCCCAGGTAGCGCTCGATTTAACTTAACTCAATTTTGGACGAGTCCTTGGTAGCACTCGGTTCAATTCAATATTAAATGAGTCCCTAGTAGCACTCAGTTTAATTCAATGAGCCCCTGGTAGCGCTCAATTTAATTCAACTCAATTTTGAACGAGTCCCTAGTAGCACTCGTATCAATTCGATATTAAATGAGTCCCTACTAGCACTCAGTTTAATTCAACGAGCCTCTGGTAGCGCTCAAAATCCGATTTTGGATGAGTCCCTGGTAGCACTCAATCCAATTCAAGTCAATTTAATTCAAATTAATTCAATTCAATTTTAAATGAGTCCCTGGTAGCACTCAGAACAATCAAATCAACCCGAAATGAATCCCTAAGCATTCAATTCGCACCCTAGAGGAATACCCGAAGCAAAAGGCAATACAAAACCAACACAAGCATCCGACAAGGATATTACACCAATACTAAGACACCAATAATAGACTTAAGCGAAAGACCCGTGTGAAAAAATCAAAGTTACAAAAATAACGAACCCAAAACAAGCTAGCAAGCCCGGACCCGAGCTCCGACAAGCAACCGCAGGCGACGATGTTAGGTATGATCTTTAAGCCTTGGCTGACGAGCCTCAAATACGTAGTCTAACGGACATAAAACGACCCGAACGGACAGCCACCAGGTCATAATCCTCGATTGACCTGGGCGGCTATACTTTGACTTTCGCCTTGTGCAAGCCTCAGTCAAAGTGGGGGCTTCTGTAGACACCCAGATTTGGACCTAGTGGCTGTAGGAGTTGTTGTGTGATAAATTTATACCGTTTTTCCCTCCATTTAGACCCGTTTTTCCCTCGTTTTGCGAGTCTTGAGTTCGATTATCGCCATATTTTGCGTACTTCTCGCATTAGCGTCTCTCTTGTGCGTTTTACGTGTTTTTGGTAGTTTTTCTATCAATTTTCATAGGTTTTGCTACAAAATTCACGATTAAGCTTCCACGAGCACAAGAGAAGGGAAAACCGTCCAAAGAGCAAAGCGCACAACTTAAAGTTTAAAGCCATCCGATCATACAAACGAAGAATGAGACAAGATTCAAGGCCCGAAAAATGACCAGGCGAAATTTCACCCGGTGAAACACCACCGGGCGAAATTTCACTCGACGGTGAAAAGTGCCTCCCGGAGAATTTCCGAGAACTCCCCACCGGGCGAAATTTCGCCCACCGGGTGAAATTTCGCCTGATGGGAAGAAGTGCCGAAAACGTCAAAAATAGAAGAAAATCTCACCGGGCGAAATTTTCACACGGTGGGAATTAACGTCAAGTCCGCAGGGCGAAGTTTCACCCCATGGAGATGCAAAGGGAGATTGTCTCACTAATGGAGCATAAAGTTGGATTTGGGCTTTAGGTTAAAAACCCGTTAAGAGATTACTATATATATGTTACCCTAATTCATTGCCTAAACCACCTCTCCATTGTGCTAAGGAGGGAAGACATTACACCCTTCCACCATCCTATTACACCATCCATTAGTAGTAGTAATCTAGAAAAATCCTCAAAATTCTAGTAGTTTACATAGTAATTAATAGTAGATCTACAAGTTTTCATCAACAATTATTTAGATTTCAAGGTTGTAAGAAGATTATTCAAGTTTTATTTGAAGATTTGTTGGGTTTATTGGAGGATTAGTGACAAGTTCTCCATTTTATTCATCAAAGATTCAATCTTTATCTATGATATCTTCTTATTTCTTATAGATCTACATAGTTGGTATAATTCTCTTCCACTCTCTAGTCTCTAGTTTAGTTTTTGTGTTGTTTTCTCATCATCATCTTGTTTAGATCTAATTAATATGCATGTTGTGATGATTTCCATAATGATGTGTGAGTAGATTTCTTGTTGGGGAGTTTAGGGATGAGGGCTTGGATTATTTGAATATAGGGATGTTGGTGGGTTGCTTGCATGTTGGTTTATCTTATTTTTGGTGTTGTGTCATTGTTGTTTTAGTCCGGCCAACTAGACCGACCTTGACTAATTTCTATCAATATGGGGAAACTCGGGGTAGAAATTACCATGACTAGGGACTTACCCTTATTCAACGCGAAAGCGGGATTTTAGGTGAGTTTATCGACATTGCCACAAAAACTCGATTCCGACCTTCTTAGACTCCAAGTACCGAATCCCGACTTCTCCCTAACACCTTTTCCCTAGATTGACCACCCTTACCTATTTCTCTAGATATTCCCTCAGTTTAAGACTCGACCCCCAGAAAAACCCCCTTCTAAGACATCGAACATGACACTTTAAACTTCACAAACACACACCGTTCCCTTTGAACCGACCTCGACTTACCACGATTACTCTAGTAGTTTTTGTGTTATTCCGAGTCTTACAAATATCGTTTGATCCCCCGTCCTTCGTTAACGACTGATCCGATTGGGAGGCGATCAAAATGGCGCCGTTGCCGGGGAACGGCTAGTAATTGTTGTGTTTTTAGTTGTTGTGTTTGATTCTTTTCCCTTCTCTCTTTTCCCTAGTACCGCGAGGTGCTAGGAGTCTCACTGTTTGATTGAGTTTTATGCCCAGGAACACGTCATCGCCCTTGTGGTTTGATCCGGAACCGGAAAGGACTTTTAGAGCATTGCGTTTTCGAGGAAATAACTCAACCACCATCATTCCACATCCTTCATTATCACCTCCTAACCTTAATCCCATCCTACCACATTCACCTTCTACACCTTCTACATCACATAACCCCCCTCCAAACAATCCTTCCATACCTTCCACTTCACAAAATTTACCACCACCACCACCATCACCGAGAACACCACCACCAATTTCATCCCCTCCAAATTCTCCAAACCCTCCAAATTCTCCAAATCCAAATCCACCATCATCACCAATCCAACCAATGGCGACTCTAGGTTCGCACTCTCAACTCACACATGAAGAAACTTCTTCTATCGTCGATTTCAGAGAGATTCCCGAGAACTATGAATTGAAAGCTTCTTTGACCAACGCAGTCCAACAAGATACATTTCACGGCTTTTCTCAAGAAGATGCTCAAGAGCACATCGCTTCATTCAAAGAAAAATTAGTAGGAGCCCGTCTCAATGGATTAACTTCATGCCAATTGCATCGCTTATTATTTCCGAAGACCTTGAGAGATGGAGCTCGTAGATGGCTTCAAGGTCATCCCGCTAATACTTTTACAACATGGGCTCAACTATCTAATGCCTTCTTGGAGAAATATTTTCCGCCGTCAAAGACTAATCAATACCGCATGGAGATACAAACGTTCAAGCAAGATGAATTTGAAAGCCTAAGCGAGGCTTGGGAAAGATTTAGAGACTTGTTGCGCAAATGTCCACACCACGGAATACCCGATTGGCTAACCACCCAAACGTTTTACAACACCCTTTCATCGAGAACCAAGGAAAACCTCAATTCGGCCGCCGGAGGAGACTTCTCTTCTCTCACCGATGAGGCATCTAAGAATCTTATTGAGAAGATGGCAAGGAGTGATTCAAGAATGGGTCAATCGAGGGATTCTAGAAAGAAAGTTGAAGCGAACTCATCTACGAGTTCTAATGAATTGAAATTCCAAACGGAACTTGAAGAATTGAAAAGGAGAATGGATGCCATGAATTCTAAGCCCACTCCTAGAGGTATGTACCAAATTCAAAGGAGTGTTCCTCCAAGGCAACCATCACCTCCAAAGCTATTAACATGGGAAGTTCAATGTGATCATTGTGGCAATCATGGCCACGACTCTAGCTCTTGCATTCCTAATGAAGAAGTTTATGTTGAAGAGCCAAATGAAGTCCAAGCTATACAAGTATATGGGCAAAGACCTCAATTTGATCCTTTTTCTAATACTTACAATGCCGGCACAAGATTTCATCCTAATTTCTCTTATGGAAACCAAAATGTTCAAAATCCAATGCTGCGCACCCAAGGGAGTCAAATGAGGCCATTCAATCAAAGTCAACAAAGGCCAACTACAACAAAATACGTTTTTCGCGGCAATTATTTCGTAGCGATTGAAAAATTGACATAAGAAATCTATAATTACCAGTGTAATTAAAAACTTACCCTAACGAATACAAATCAACTCTAATACACTTCATTAAACGATAGGGTAGCATCCTAATTTTTCTAAATAAATCATTTAGCCGTCGTTAGTCTTGTTTTACACTACTAAGAATTAAACCCCTAGGGTTTCTTCGTCTCCTCCCCCAACTTACCCTAACTCCAAAAATACCATCTTCGCTCAATCACGTTGCTTCAGTCACGCTACTTATTAATACACTAATGAAGGTACTTCTTATTACTGCTTATTAAGTTAATATCTTTGAATTTATCGTACTACTTTAATTTCAAATTACAATTCATTGCATCGCTATGCCAAATTTTAGATTATTTATTTACCAGTTTTGACTCTATCCTCAATTTTGTTATTTATGCCATTCTGTATGGTGCATGACTGTTTATTTAGGAATTTGTTTGCTATATTTTTTTTTCCTGTAATACGAGTTAGTTTGAAGGGAATTGGTACAAATTTAATTGAAGAATGTATAGTCGTGTATTTTTTTTTCTGAGTTTAATTGATTAATGGTAAATATCGACTAGAATTGCTGGATTTCTTACTATTGCAGGTATAAGTTGGAATCAATGGTACAAAAGGATTGGAGTTGCAATTATTGTGCTGGAGGAGAAAGCTAAAACCCCATAGGCAACGTCCTTTCCTTCTTTCCGATTCATCTATCCATCTTGTAATTATTTGTATCAGGTAATTGAACTGAGTAATTTATTTGGGGATCCTTTTAGGATAATAGAGTAATCTAGCATTAGATTAATACGGAGGGATTAATTAGGAATTCAGATTAAGAGAATTGGGTAATTGGGTTTGTCATATTGACAGGTATAACCAACTAGCTAATTTTACAGCCTTCACATTGTCTTGGTTTTAGATTTAAAATGGTTTTGACAGGTGTAAAGTCGATAGGTTTTCAGTCTTATCGAATAAAAAACTGTATATTGAAATACAATTTTGGTGTTTATTGTTCTTATCTTATCTTATTGCATACAAATAACTAGATTTAATAATTTATCTCCTGTGGAGATATGCCCCGACTTATAGCTCTAGGAATATAATGTCAAGTTGGACCAAATTATAATTGTCATTAAGACTAGTGTGCTAGCGGAGAAAGCTACAACTTGTAACATGTTATGTTGCTATGGTGATGAGTTGTTATTAGGGTTCTTCCAATGGATATATCAGGTAGCCTTTGGCCTTCTTGTTGTTTATTGTTAATGAAATCGCAGGGGACAACAACATTTGGATTCTCAAGATAAACGTGCACATGCATACTCTGTAATACTTTCCTTATCTTGCCTTTTTTGGCTAATGTATTCGGCACAATTGTTTTGTTCTCAAGAGGATTATTCACATTTTTATTAGCTGTTAGAATTGTACAAAGTCATCTTTCTTTTGTTTTTTACTCACCCGTTCTCTTCCAAGAATCCTAAATGTAGTATTTTTAGTATTTGGATGATTAATTTGGATGGCTAACCCTTCCGTTTCTTTGTTTATTTATTCAAAGTTGACAACTTTAAGCTTTCTAAGACTCAATTTTTCCATTACTCTACTTATGCTATTTTGAAGTTTGGCTTACAGTCTAACTTATGTCATTCATTAGTTTTCTTGTTTTTTTGTAGTTGTGTGCCTTTTAAAGGTGAAAGAATATGTTATTATTTGGTCTACTTCTCCGAAAGAGATGCTAGGTATTGTCAAATTTAGTTATATTGTCAAATTGATTATGAGAATTGTGTCTGTGCTCTCATTATCTTCCTCTGCAGGCTCCAAAAATCAAAGATCAGTGGTAATTTGTTGCTTTTTGATTGAAGATTAATTGCTAAATAAAGACCAACAATGCCAATTCCCCTCAGCTGTGGCTCCTTGTCGTAAGACGGAACAACTTATATGGAATTTACTGGTGTCTTTGAGGTATATATGCTTAAATTCAATCTAGTTTAGTGTGTTAGATAGTAATTGAATTGGTAATAATTTATAAGGCATGTAAATTTGTTTATCCTTCATTTACAAGAGCAATATCCTTGTTTCTGATCCAATACAGGGAGTGCATATTTATCTCCGCTCGATGTTAGAATTAGTAGAAAATTCATTTGTAGGCTCGTGTGTTAACTAATAGTCATAATTCATCTCCTAATTTTAGAATCATGAGCTGATGTAGATTATAATGTGGCTTCACCTCATTTCCTAAGCTAGATATTTGTCGTTCTTCTCGCCAAGTGATGTAACATGCAGATAAGTCATCATGTTTGGAGTTTTCTCTTCTTTGTTGCCATAATTTTATATTGCAGTAATGATTTGAAACAAAAATGTAGAACATGATTTCTTATCGGAGGAACTCCCTCCAAAACATCTTGAGTGATATTTATATGACCGTTTTGTTTCTCCTTAGGAATGCGGCATCTATATTAAGATTTATAGGTACATCGTAGTTGATCAACGTCTTACATTTGCTTTTTTGTAATGTTCGTACATCATGATTATATTTATGACGCAAAGTTATACTTCGTACGCCCATAAGTCAGTGAGTATGCATGATTTATTTTTCTTACACGCTGGAAATGAATAAAAATTCTAGCTAACTTTCCATATATTGCTTTTTATCTTCGTTTATTGTAGGCACAAGGCGCACATCAAGTATACGCAATACATGAGTTGGAGTTTAGTTTCAGTGGCCGAAGACGTAGTATTTGTTTTTAAGTTGTCAAAACACTAATTTCACCCTTTTTTGGAATTTTTTTTGTTAAATTTAATTTGGTCGTTGTTGGGTATATTCCGTGTACGGGTATAATTTTTTTGGATTTTATGAGTAATATAAAATTTACATCATTTTCTTCAATTGTCTTTTTCTTTTTCGTTTTTGTATCTTATCGAGGTTATACAGTAAAAAAATATAATTGTGAAATTCAATTGCTACAAGCCTACAATTTCCCTTAAATGACATTTTATAGTACATTTCGCGTCGAATACAACTATTATAATTGGCTTTAGATGACATATTCTTATACTTATCATGTCGAATACAACTGGTACAATTGATATTAGATGGAGAGTATAAACCACTTACCTCATCGAAAGTAATCGACACAAAAATCGCCACTAAATCTTATCTTCTTTCGCGTCGATTTTAGAAAGCTAACCCAGCGAATAGATTATTTGCCACGAAACGCTACGGCAACGCCGCCTACCTCAACGAATACACAATCGATGGGGAAACCTTTTGCGTCGAATAGAATCGCCGCGAAATACCAAAATAATCGCCGCGAAAAGATGATTTTGTTGTAGTGGCCCTTTAACCAAGGTCCTCCAAAGATGCCCCCATATATGCCTCCTCATCAAAGGAGCAACTTCAATCAACAAGGTAGCAACTTCCATGTTCCTAACAACTACAACAATTACCAAAATCAACATGGTAATCACTTTAATCATGGATACAATCAAGGGTTCCAAGGAAATTCTCATGGTAACCAAGGTTACAATAACCAACCAATTAATCAACCCTCTCAATCTTATGGCCAATCAAGCAATTCTCAATTTGGTCAAGGAGGTCCCTCATGGGAGAACTATAATGATTTGCATAGAACCGTTGGCCAACCATGGAATGAACATCAAGATACTAAGGCAAGGCTAAAGGTTTGGGAATCACAAGAAGCAACAAAAGCCTTAGCCGCACCAATTCATCCACTCCATGGTTTACCCGGTCAACCCCAAAACCCAAGAGATCCTTCACACCAAGCAAATGCCGTAATTTTGAGAGGTGGCAAAGAACTTGAGGACCCATATAAGAACTTGAGACCCATATAAGAACTTGAACTTGAACACCAAGACTACCCCATCCGAGGTTAATCAACCAAGAGCACCACAAGAATCATCTCCCTCTTCCCCCAAACAAAACCGTGGAATACAAGCGGAGTTTGATATCCTCCAAAATGTGGAGAACGAATTAAGAGAACAAAGAAAGAAGAAAGAGCAAATGGAAGCCGAAGAAGCCAAAAGAAAAGAGGCGGAGCGATTAGCCGAAGAAGAAGAAGAATCTAATGTTCCATCGCCTCCCACTTTTGTTCCTCCATTGCCTTTTCCCGAGCGAGCTAAGCCACACAAAGAGAATGCTCAATTTAGCCGTTTCGTGGATATGTTAAAGAAAGTAGAGGTAGCTTTACCCTTCACCGAGGTAATTTCTCAAATGCCCCTCTACTCTAAGTTTTTGAAAGATGTCTTGACTAAAAAGAGAACCATAGAGGACAAAGAATGTGTTTCTCTCACGGGTCATTGTAGTGCCATTCTTATGAACGAAATGCCAAAGAAACTAGATGATCCCGGTAGTTTTTGCATCCCTTGTCGGGTAGGAAATGTTGTTGTTAATCAAGCTTTATGCGACCTTTGGGCTAGTGTTAGTTTATTACCTTATTCTATTGCTAAGAGACTTAGTGTGGGGGAGATGAGACCCACTAGCATGTCGATTCAACTTGCGGATAGGTCCGTCAAGTACCCACTTGGGATACTTGAGGATGTACCCGTTCAAGTTGGTAAGTTCTTCATCCCCTTCGACTTTGTTGTCATGGATATGCCCGAAGACACTATTACCCCCCATTATCTTAGGTCGACCTTTTATGGCTACCGGTGGTACTATAGTTGATGTTAAGAATGGAAAGTTGTCATTTAACATAGGGAACGAGTCGGTAGAGTTTTCCCTTTCTCAAGCTCTTAAACAACCAATGATTGAACAAATGAATTCCATTGAAGTTATTGATAGTTTGGTTGAGTATAGCTTGATAGATGATGATAAGCAAGAAGAGGAACCATTTGACTCTCCACCTCTTGAAGAAGAATGTTTGCATGATGAAAAGGTAGAACCACTACCGGTGGGTAAGAGTATGGTATCTTCTCCTCCTAATCTTGAACTTAAACCACTCCCCTCTTCCCTCAAATATGCTTTTCTTGAAGGAACTAATTATCCCGTTATCGTCAATGCTACCCTTGATGGTCCTCAATTGGAAAAACTTTTGATTGTTTTGAGAAAGCACAAAAAGGCCATCGGGTATAGCATTGCCGACCTCCAAGGCATAAGCCCAAATGTTTGCATGCATAGGATCATCCTTGATGATGATAACCGCCCTTCGGTTGAGGGTCAACGTAGGTTGAATCCCACCATGAAAGAGGTCGTCATGCAGAAAGTCCTCAAGTTGTATGAGGCTAACATTATATACCCAATAACCGGAAGTAAATGGGTTAGCCCCGTACAAGTTGTGCCTAAAAAAGGAGGAATGACGGTTGTTAAAGGAGAAAAGGGTGAGTCAATATCTACTAGGACTATTACCGGTTGGCGCATGTGTATAGACTATCGTAAATTGAACACGGCCACCATAAAAGACCATTTCCCCCTTCCCTTTATTGACCAAATGCTTGAAAGATTGGCTCATCATTCTTATTTTTGTTTCCTCAATGGTCATTCCGGATTTATTCAAATTCCTATTCATCCCGATGACCAAGAGAAAACCACTTTTACTTGTCCCTATGGCACCTATGCTTATAGAAGGATGCCATTTGGATTGTGTAATGCGCCGAGAACGTTTCAAAGATGTATGATGGCTATTTTTTCCGATTTTATTGAAAAATCCATGGAAGTTTTTATTGATAATTTTAGTGTCCATGGTACATCTTTTGATTCTTGTCTTGAAAATCTTGATCAAGTGTTAGCTCGATGTGAAGAGTATAGACTTGTTTTAAATTGGGAAAAGTGTCATTTTATGGTTGAACAAGGTGTTGTCCTAGGTCATATTGTTTCTAATAGAGGAGTTGAAGTCGACAAGGCGAAAGTCTCCGTGATTGAGAACTTGCCACCACCTACAAATGTCAAAGGGGTGAGGAGTTTTCTAGGTCACGCCGGTTTTTATAGACGATATATTAAAGACTTTTCTAAAATTGCTAAGCCTTTCACTTCTTTGCTTATGAAAGATGCACCTTTTGTTTTCGATGACTCGTGTCTTGAGGCCTTTTGCAGGATAAAGACCGCTCTCACTACCACTCCAATTATCAAAGCTCCCGATTGGAATCTTCCATTTGAAATCATGTGCGATGCATCCGATTTTGCCGTTGGTGCCGTTCTAGGTCAACGGGTTGATAAGAAGCTACATGTGATTTATTATGCAAGCAAGACCTTAGACGAAGCCCAATCGAGGTACACCACAACCGAAAAAGAGATGCTTGCCGTTGTCTATGCCATGGAGAAATTTTGAAATTATGTTACCGGTTCGAAGGTCATTATTCACACCGATCATGCGTCGATTCGTTATATCATGTCTAAAAAGGAGACAAAGTCCCGACTCTTTCAGTGGGTGCTCCTTTTACAAGAATTCGATATTGAGATTAAAGACAAAGCCGGATCGGAGAACTTGGTAGCGGATCATCTAAGTAGACTAACGGTAAGTAAAGAGAGCAACGAAAAAGATGGCATTCCCATCAACGAAGCTATGAGAGATGAGGCCTTGATGGCCGTTGAAACTATTACACCTTGGTATGCCGATATCGTCAATTTCTTAGTGTCTCATTTTATTCCGGACGATTATTCCACGCAAGAGAGGAAGAAACTACGTTATGAAGCCCGACGCTATTATTGGGACGAGCCTTATTTATTTTGCCGATGCGTAGATGGAATTTATCGACGATGTGTTACGGCCGATGAAGGATATAATATTGTGAAGCACCTTCACTCGACATCTTATGGTGGACACTTGGCCAACCAAAAGACAATTGCCAAGGTTCTCCAAAGCGGGTTTTGGTGGCCTTCCATGTTCAAAGACATTCGAGCTTTCATTCTCACATGCGATGCATGCCAACGAAGTGGCAATATAACAAGAAGAAATGAGATACCCCTTCAACCTATCTTGGAGATTGAATTGTTCGATGTTTGGGGTATTGATTTCATGGGTCCGTTCACATCCTCGTTTGGTAACAAGTACATTCTAGTCGCGGTTGATTATGTCTCAAAATGGATCGAGGCCGTAGCTTTCCCCACCAATGACTCCAAGGTTGTAATCAAGCTTTTCAAGAACGTGATTTTCCCGAGATTCGGTATGCCTAGAGCCATAATTAGTGATGGAGGCTCTCATTTTAGGAAGGATACCTTTGAACACCTTCTTAGGAAATATGGTATCACTCACAAGATGTCCTTAGCCTACCACCCCCAATCAAATGGGCAAGCCGAGATCTCCAACCGACAAATCAAGGGAATTTTAGAGAAAGTTGTAAATACACACCGAAAGGATTGGTCATTGAAATTGAATGACACCCTTTGGGCATTGAGGACGGCTTACAAAGCGCCAATTGGAACCACTCCTTATCGTCTTGTGTATGGTAAAGCTTGTCATTTACCGGTGGAGCTAGAACACAAAGCCAAATGGGCAATCAAGGAGCTAAACTTCGATGAGAGTGTTGTAGGAAATAATCGCCTTCTCCAACTACAAGAATTGGAAGAACTAAGACTTGAGGCCTACGAGAATTCGAATATCTACAAAGAAAGAACTCGCCAATGGCATGATTCTCGAATTCTTCGTAAGGACTTTTCCGTTGGTGATAAGGTATTACTCTTCAACTCTCGCTTCTCCGGTAAGTTGAAATCAAAATGGTCGGGTCCATTCGAAGTGACCGGAGTGCAACCATATGGATCAATAGAGATATCAAGCCCGGAAACCGGGAAGTTTATGATTAATGGGCAACGTTTGAAGATTTATCATCCCGGTCATATTCGTGAGACCTTTGCTACTATGAAATTTGGTGAGCTCCCATCGGGGAGCGTTGTTTGACCCCCTCTCGAAGTTGATGTAGGTTTGGTGGTATCCTCAACAAGCACCTTGTATATATGCATCATATTTCATTCAGTTTATTAGTTTTGTTAGCTTGAGAAGATTGATTGAAATTGGAATTCACTACGGAGCTAAATTTGGATGAAGACCAAGCATTTGGAGAAGTTATGGAGCTTAAATCGAAGACCACAAGCATGTTTGTGGGAAATATTGATTATGTAATATGAGTCGAGTCTATATTTGAATCTCTAGGTGATTATTGAAGAGCCATGAAATGGCAAGGTGGAAAAACGCAGCAAAGAAGACCGCCGGGCGAAACTTCGCCCGGTGAGACTCAACCGGGCGAAACTTCGCCCCACGGAAAAGTTGCCAGAATTGCCGGAACCGAAGAATATACCACCGGGCGAAATTTTGCCCGGTGAGATTATGACCGGGTGAAATTTCACCCGGTGGAAAAAGACGACAAAAGTGAATTTTACGACGAAAAGTCGTCGGGTGAAATTTTACCCGATGATGCCCGACCGGGTGAAATTTCACCCGGCGGTGTGACTTGGCCAATCACCTACATTTTTTACTCACTCACTACATTTTCATCTCCCTCCAACAATTTACCTCAACATAACTTTCCCTCCAATAATTTTTACACCAAATTTTTACCACCAATTTTAAACTTTCACTTTCCCTCTCAAACACCCTTATTTATACCACCTTTTTCATGTCACTCATCATTTCACCCTTTCAACCATCACAAAATCATTACACCACCTTCCATACACCATATTAAATCTCCATTCATAACCCCATTCCATACTTGGGTGAATATTTATTTTGGGTTTTTGAAGAAAGGAGAAGCAAAAGTTTCGGGATTTTTCTTGCAAATTATTATCATGGAGACAAGAGCCCAAAGAACCGCGGGTACACAAGGTATGGCCTCGACTTCTAATCCTTCTAAATGTTCATCTTCTAGTAAGTCCGCTAGGCCTAAACTTTTACCGTGCCCTAATTCACCCCTTGCTCGTACCTTCTCTGAAAAGAACTTTCAGAGTACGAGATGGCCTTGTCCATTCACAATGAAAACTCTAGGAATTAAGAACGATATTCGAGAGTTATCGTCTAGAATTGGTATTAGTAAACTCCTTGATTTTGTGCCTTTCACAAACAAATACTTGACTTGTGAATTTTTAAGTACCTTTACAATCGATAACCCGACCACACCTAAAGAGTTCAAATTCAATTTGTTTGGTAGAAATCACTATTTAAATATTTCCGACTTTAGCTTAGCTCTAAGTTTACCCTCATCGGGTACCGGACTAAGTAGACCCCTAAGTGATTCGCAAAGTAGTGCGACTAGGAGAGACTTATGGAGGCGCATAGCGCCGGGTCAACGTGATTTCGAACCCAATTCTAATTTGACCGCTGAAATCCGTAACCCAGCCATTCGTTATTTCGCTGAAATCCTTTCACACTGTCTTTTGCCATCTATCGACAATATCATTAACCTCAATGTGTGTGTCCTACAATTGATATGTGACTCTTTACTCGGTAACCCTTATCCCCTTCACCTACCTATTGTCGTGGCGTTACACTTTCATCAAATTATTATTGACCAACGCCCCTCTATCGAGTGTGGGGGTCTTCTGACTGTAATAGCGAGAAATTTGGGTTATGCGACCGACCATCTTAAATCACATGACCCCCGTGCCTGGCTTGACGAGACTTATTTCCCTACTTGGATCTTTCACGTGCCTGACCACCGCCTCGTCTCTCTTAGCCATGACCGAGCCTTAATTGTCCCCAGCAAAAAACGAACCAATATTTATAACCCTCGCAATTGGGACCTACCTCCAGGTCCCTGTGAATTCCGACTGAACAACTCGGGGGATGTAGGAATTTGGGAGTATGCCGGTGAGGGAACTCCCACGGCCTCCTTTGCGTCAAACGATTATTCGAACTAGACCCCCCTACAAGAGTCGGTAGATTATGTGGTTCGTATGTGTTGTGGGTATACATATGTGGAGTCGGTGAGTCTTAATCATTTACAATTGTATGTGAATTAATGTTGTTCCTTGTTCCCTGTCCCATAATTTTAATCATTGTGATCGTTTTATCTTGAACAAAATTGCAAGCTGTCCCACCGTCCCATTTAATGATTTTTGCGGCCGTCGCGGCCTTGGTAATGCTCCCGGTCTCTTGGCAATGTGATTACGCCATTGACCCGTTTTGAAAAATCCAAATTTTTAAATCAAATTTTTCTCAATTTTTCTTAATCCGGGCTAGGTGAGTGACTACACCTACGCCCAATTTTTCACCCTTTCATTTTATTTCATTTTCATTTTCTTAGCCACTTGGCTAGGGTCTAGGTGATGTGATTGCACCTAGGCCCGCCACTATTTTATCGTTTTCTTTTCTTTATTTTATTTTCTTTTCTCTTCTCAAAAATTTTGAAAAGTCCAAAAACATTCAAAAAATCATAAAACCCAAAAACATTTTAAAAATCATAAAAATCCAAAAAGATTTTTCTTCTTTTTCTTTTTCATTTTTCTGGTTCTTTCCTACTTGTCCATTGAGGACAATGTACAGTTTTAGTGTGGGGGGGAGTCTACTATCTTTTACTTTTCAAAAATCTTTCAAAAATCCATAAAAATTTGAAAAACTCAAAATCAAAAACATTTTCTTTTTCTTTTCTTTTCTCGTTTCTCGTTATGTGTCGTGTCCCGTGTACGGTCTTGTTCTCTACTCTTACAGGTAACCACCACCTTAATAGCGCGAATTGAAGAGATTATGAAAGCACCCGCTTGGTAACTACCTTCCTTCTTTCTTCTTTAACTTTTGTAGAGGAGTTAGGTAGTTGCTAATTGGAGGCTCTCGAAGTTGAGCATTTTGGTGTTGTGGTTGATTGTGCTTGAATGTTGATGGAGTATGGAGTACATGACTTTACTTGTGTTTTCTTTTATTTGCTTTTTCATTTTCGTGTGTTTTATGTTTGTTTTGCTTTTGTATAGTGTGTCTAGGATTAAAACTTTTCGAAAACCCGATTACAAACTTATAACAAGAGTTTACATCCCATTGTACATAACTCATTGTAGATTTTGGACCTTAGTCTAGTAGAATGACTCTTAGGCAATGAATTTGTTGATCCTTTAGCTTTGAGTCCACCTTTTCTACTAGAGGTTTACTTCGGGGTTTGCATTTGACCACCTTGACCACCCATGGAGGAGTTAGGCCTTGGTTCCCGCATCCCGTTTTCTAGGTGACCTTGCTCGAATAACCATTGCACCTTTAGTCCAAATCCTTTCCATCTTTTGTGGGTTATCCGGAATGGCGCGCGTTCTCGATTACCTATTTTTCCTCCACCTATACATCATCACAATAAGTTTACACAAAAACAACCTCCAAGCTTGGTTACAAACCACATCAAAAAGCCAAAAAAGGGCAAACCAAAGCAAGAGAAAAAGGGCACAAAAATATGAAAGAAAAACAAAGAAAAAAACAAAGGAGAAGAAAAGGAGCTTGAAATGAAAATCAAATTATCAAAAGCGTCTCCTTCAAAAAAAAAAAAAAAAAAACCCTTTGATCGGTTCATCATCGTGAAGTGCCAACTAGAGGACCGAGTCCCGAGGTCGGAAGATAGCGGTGATGAGTCGATCCATCCCAATAATTGTAAACACTCCACCTCTTTATTTGGTCTAATTTAGGAAATTCGAGTTTTGGAACGACCCTCTTGGCTTAGCCAAAGAGAGCGGGACTGCACTTACCTACAGTGTCGAACGAATCCATGGTTCACTTTTTCCACTCCATTATACGCCCCGTGGTACCCCTTTAGAAGATTAGGCGGACCTAGCTAAGTTATCAACATCTATATTGCTTAATTGTCATAGTATTAAGCTTTGGTCCTTGTTTACATGGGTGATTTATCTTGGAAGTTTATTGTTGTTTTAGGTAAGAAATCGGTGTCTTTCCCCGCCGTCTCGATGAGGGATTCGGTGTTTTATTTTTGCTTTGGATGCGTCTATTCTTTCGTGTTATATGTTTTTGTGTGTTTAGTCGCATCCACCATTTTGAGCAAGCCCCAACTTGCCTTGCATGGGAGTACTTTACCTCATAAGTATTTCGATGTGAGTTGAAGGGACGGAGCGGGCCCGTTAATTGCTCCGTATCGGCTTAGCATAGTCTAGCTAATAGTAGTAGTAGTAGTGTGTAATTTCTTTTTGGGTCTTTGCTCGAGGACAAGCAACGGTTTAGTGTGGGGGAATTGTTGTGTGCTAAATTTAGACCGTTTTTCCCTCCATTTAGACCCGTTTTTCCCTCGGTTTGCGAGTCTTGAGTGCGATTATCGCCATATTTTGCGTACTTCTCGCATTAGCGTCCCTCTTGTGCGTTTTACGTGTTTTTGGTAGTTTTTCTATCAATTTTGATAGGTTTTGCTACAAAATTCACGATTGAGCTTCCACGAGCACAAGAGAAGGGAAAACCGTCCAAAGAGCAAAGCACACAACTTAAAGTTTAAAGCCATCCGATCATACAAACGAAGAATGAGACAAGATTCGAGGCCAGAAAAATGACCGGGCGAAATTTCACCCGGTGAAACACTACCGGGCGAAATTTCACCCGACGGTGAAAAGTGCCTCCCGAAGAATTTCCGAGAACTCCCCACCGGGCGAAACTGACCGGGCGAAATTTCGCCCATCGGGTGAAATTTCGCCCGATGGGAAGAAGTGCCGAAAACGTCAAAAATGGAAGAAAATCTCACCGGGCGAAATTTTCACCCGGTGGGAATTAACGTCAAGTCCGCAGGGCGAAGTTTCACCCCATGGAGATGCAAAGAGAGATTGTCTCACTAATGGAGCATAAAGTTGGATTTGGGCTTTAGGTTAAAAATCCGTTAAGAGATTACTATATATATGTTACCCTAATTCATTGCCTAAACCACCTCTCCATTGTGCTAAGGAGGGAAGACATTACACCCTTCCACCATCCTATTACACCATCCATTAGTAGTAGTAATCTAGAAAAATCCTCAAAATTCTAGTAGTTTACATAGTAATTAATAGTAGATCTACAAGTTTTCATCAACAATTATTTAGATTTCAAGGTTGTAAGAAGATTATTCAAGTTTTATTTGAAGATTTGTTGGGTTTATTGGAGGATTAGTGACAAGTTCTCCATTTTATTCATCAAAGATTCAATCTTTATCTATGATATCTTCTTATTTCTTATAGATCTACATAGTTGGTATAATTCTCTTCCACTCTCTAATCTCTAGTTTAGTTTTTGTGTTGTTTTCTCATCATCATCTTGTTTAGATCTAATTAATATGCATGTTGTGATGATTTCCATAACGATGTGTGAGTAGATTTCTTGTTTGGGAGTTTAGGGATGAGGGCTTGGATTATTTGAATATAGGGATGTTGGTGGGTTGCTTTCATGTTGGTTTTTCTTATTTTTTGTGTTGTGTCATTGTTGTTTTAGTCCGGCCAACTAGACCGACCTTGACTAATTTCTATCAATATGGGGAAACTCGGGGTAGAAATTACCATGACTAGGGACTTACCCTTATTCACCGTGAAAGCGGGATTTTAGGTGAGTTTATCGACATTGCGACAAAAACTCGATTCCGACCTTCTTAGACTCCAAGTACCGAATCCCGACTTCTCCCTAACGCCTTTTCCCTAGATTGACCACCCTTAGCTATTTATCTAGATATTCCCTCAGTTTAAGACTCGACCCTCAGAAAAACCCCCTTCTAAGACATCGAACACGACACTTTAAACTTCACAAACACACACCGTTCTCTGTGGACCGACCTCGACTTACCACGATTACTCTAGTAGTTTTTGTGTTATTCCGAGTCTTACAAATATCGTTTGATCCCCCGTCCTTCGTTAACGACCGATCCGATTGGGAGGCGATCGGGAGTACACGACAAACACCCGATGATAATCGGACTGTAGCGCGACGCGAGATTACGATGTTTTAGATAGTTTATCTATAGAACGGATCAAGTAATTACTCGGAAAAAAAAATTTAGCATCAAGACAGCCTTAGTCATGTCATTATGGTCGTGTCGACACTAATTAGGGTCAGTTCCGACACTGTGGCCCCGAATCGAGCCGAGCAAACCTCGAGACACGCGCACGGGGCCCACCTGGCGCTCGACGCGCTAGGGTTAAAGGGAAGCCTTAACCTCCAAGAAAACCTAGGATACGCATATTCTCTATTTTGGAAAGTTTTGATATAGGATATTCAAAACTTCGACAACTTGAGCTCAAGCGCCTGAGAACTGAACTGCCTCACACCAGGCGTCTGAGTTCTAAGTCGCTGGACACCAGGCATCTGAATAGGCAATTTGAACTGCACAAAAAAAATAGAAATACCCCCCTCCACCCCATTCATTCGACACACAACAACATCTTCTCTTCTCCCTTTACTCATTACGATTTTCTCGCTTGGGCTCGCACTCCGACACCCAAAGCAAATGATCCGCTCGATCGTAGTCCTGATAAGCGAAATCGACGCTACTCCTCATCTTCGAGCACCCCACTCAATCCCGAGGTGCCTGTGTTCGACTAGCTCCCCGAGTCTACTAGCGGAAGCTCTGCCGGATTAGCTGCAGAACTAGCAAATAGTAACACAACTCTGCCGGAGTAGCCGCAGAACCAGCAAACGGTACCGGAACTCTACCGAAATCACAAGGCAAGTTAGGAGAATCCGCCTTTTGAAATCGAATAATCACTAGGTTGTCATCTAAACAAAAACTTTACATTTCTGTACTTTTAATTATGCACTACGATAATGTCAAATGTGGACACTAAGTCCATAACACGTACTAGAGCACGTGACGTCCCAACTTCAACCATAAATACCAAAATACTCTAAATAGACCCAAGTAGTTCCAAGATCTGTCCTCAACTATGTATGCATCGCGTCCCGTTTAGCGTATACTTCGAGGGTGCAACTCCTCACTACGTGATTTACTTACGTTCGCATTTACAGCTTTCGTATGATTTATCGCTTTTATGACCTTATAATCGCATGCTAAATCACCTAACATGAAATTCAAAATGTAAACAAGCTAAAACTGAACAAAGCGATGGTCGGGCCACGTATTAGTCACAGTGCTCATCTTAATCGAGGTCCGAATCGAGGTCCGGAACACCGCCCCGGACGTGGGATCGGGCCGTCGCTCGGCCGGGAGGGGGCCGCGTGGGTGGCCGCCGCGATTACAAACCATGTCGATCCCGCGCGAGCGCGCGCGGGGCGCCTGGCAGTGCTGACAGACGTCCACAGCTTCGACCTGCACCATCTTCACCTCAATGGGTAGACTTTGTTTGGAATTCATGGAATGTTCCTAAGCATGCTCACCTATGTTGGATCATTATGTAACAGGGGTTGAATGTAAAGGAGAAATTACATAGATTGGGCTGTACTGAGGACGATACATGTTGTTTGTGCCAACAGCAATCTGAAACATTTGACCACCTCTTTTTAACTGCCCTTACAGCAGCAGACTTATGAGAAGTATCAATGATAAACATACAGGATGTAGTCCTACTTTACATTATGTGCTAATTATCAGGCCGCATCAAGTTCACAAGAAGCTCTATGCTGCTATTCTCGCTGCCCATTACTATCACACTTGGGATCAGAGGAACAAAGAGAGAATTGAGAAGAGAATCAGTCACCTTGATAAGCTTGCAAGGAAGATTGTTGTTGAAGTCAGAGGGAGGATTAGATTAGGGGAGAAAGATGTGTTCACTAGTCAAGATATATGGTTCTTCAGGCATATAAGATACAATGCTTAATGTTGCTTTCCTTATGTTTGACTTGTTGATCTATATTTGATGTACAGAATATGCTTTGTAAATTCCAATTTTTTGATGAATGAAACTACTCACATTTCACCAAAAAAAATACCACAAAAACTCTCCAAATTGACCTCAAATATTGATCAAAACACCCAAGCTTCCAAGCTCCTAGCAATCCAAACTCACCCATTTATTCAAAGACTAGCTAATCTAACAAACCAGAAAATTATGATACAATAAATACAAGGTGGTTATTGAGGATATCACCATACCTCATTAAATGTTAAACAAACTCAACCCGGGTCACCATCATAGCGATTGATTCATGACTCACCTCCATCAAAACTTGCCCGTGGCTCGGACACACACATGATCCTTGATAATTTTTGGAGGGTGGTTTGAACTTCCTGTACTAGGCAGAATACTTCTTCCCATTTCTAATTTGCATTGTCAACTTCGATCTTTGCTTTATCAACGGGGATTACACCCTTGTTTTGCGCCATTGGCTCTCCATCTTGGGTTTCGTGTTCACCACACTTTTTGATTTCTTCTTTTTGTATTTTTTCATCTTTCCTTTGAGGGGGGTTGGAAAAGTGTTAGAAGATAAATTCTTAGGCGATTGCACAGTGGTCGAATCATTGAGCTTCAACTTTATCTTCACATTATCACGAATTTACTCAAATTAACTTCATTCACCTTTGTTATTTCAAAGGACTTGACATCTAGAACGTATTGAAGCATTTCATTTCCAAAGACATTGTTCACCATGGGCTTCTCTAACGTGCTAGGCAACTTGAATTGCAGGATCTCTTCACCGACATTAAGCGAAAGCCTCCCCTTTTAACATCTATGAGTGCTCCACCGATGGCCAGAAAGGACCTACCTAGGATGATTGGAGTATGCTTGTTCACTTTCACGTCCATTACCACAAAGTCGGTAGGGATCGAAAGATTACCCACTAGAAGTAGCATGTCTTTAATCATACCGACCGGGGTCTTGACGACCAGTCAGCTAATTGAATTTCAATCGGGGAATGATTCACGCTTTTGATATTGAGCTCCATCACGATTGATAGAGGTATAATGCTCACAGTCGCTCCGAGATCACATAGAGCACAATTGATTTCAACATTCCCCATTGTTCAAAGTATTGAGAAACTCACGGGATCACCCATTTTGGTAGAGATCTTGCTCGATAGGCCCGAACTACACTCTTTGGTGAGTGAAACCATCTTTGTATCTTCATGTCGGCCAACTACCTCGGTGACAGGGGGAGTTACCTAATACTTCTTTAGCAAGTCGGAGAATGTGGTAAACTTGATGTCCTTCCTATTGATCGTAGCTTGAGATAAAAATGGCAAAGGTGGCATATATGGCTTAGGAGGTGGCGTGATTTTCTCTCTTGGAATTTCCTCTACCACATACCCCTTATATCCCGTGATATACTTAAAAGGGTCTCTTCTTTCAAGTTTGGTTTCATCGGTTACATAATGATCTTTCGCACAACACAAGTTGTTCTTGGTGGGTGTGTTTTCCACTTGCTAGAATGAGGGGCCCTTTGCTTTTCAACATGTTTCACCTTCGGTTTTCCTACTTGATTTTGACCCAAGTTTTTGTAAGGGTCCACTAGTTCTTTTTCTCCCCTTAACGTGACGGCATTGGCATGTGCTTGATGATGGGGGTCCACGATATTTTGAGGTTGTCCACGTAGTCCATGTGGTGGATTTACCGTAAAGGTAGAAGCCTTGGCGGCTTCTTGTGATTCTCTCACTTTGAGTCGTTCTCTAGTATTCGCATACTCGCTCAACAAGAACCTTATTGTCTTTTGCATGTCTTGTATATAGTTCTCCCATTGGCCACTCCATTGGCCTTGTTGATAATCGCCATGAAAAGGAGGAAGTTGGTTATATTGGGGATTGTATCCCTGAGAACTTTGATTGAAGTTAGGATGATACCCTTGGATATGTTACTTTTGATTGCAACTTTGATTATCTTGATTATAACTTTGAAACCCGTGGCTATTCCCGTGATTATGAAAATTACCTTCATGATTTTGGTAATTGTTTCCTTGATTCATGTTTTGATTATGGAAGTCGCCTTGGCCTTGGAAATAATTGTCTTCATAATTGTTAAAATTTTCCTCTTGATGAGGTGGTAACTGGTAAGTATGAAGTTGCTTTGGAGGTCCTTGAATGAAAGGCCTTTGTTGATGGTTTGAGTTGAAGGGCATTTGTTGTTGTCCCACTTGATATATTGGTCCCGGATTTTGCACATCATGATTTGCATAAGAGTTGTATTGGTGCACATGGTTCCTTGTTACGGAATTGTATGTGTTTGAAAAAGGGTCATCTTGAGGCCTTGGATTGAAATTTTGAAATACTTGCACTTCATTGCATTCTTGATAGCACATTTCTTCATAAGAAGGACAAACGATGAACTCATGACCATACTTCCCACAATTCTCACAAGGGGTTTAATCCAACAAGCATATTTCTTAGCTGGTAAAGGTCGTCTTGTTGGCCTTGCTTGAACTTGGTGCATATCCCTTGAGTTAGAATTAGAAGTCAAAGCCTCAAGCCTCTTGAATACCTCTTTTACTTTCGATTCGAGCTTCGATTCATTATTCGTTGAGGACCTTGAATGGACCGTGGGATGTGAATGTTAACCGATAGTTGTCATGATCGGTTCTTGGAAAGAGTTTGGTATTGGTGGTGATGCGTGATGGTAGGGAATTGTCGCGTTCTCCACCGTCAAATAAAGTCCAACTAATCCTAACGGTTAGCTAGGGTAAGTCGGGTCATATCCACAGGGACTGAAAATAGTGTCTAGACTAGGTCTACCTAAAAACGAGGCTAAGTCACAAACAAACACAAAGATGACGAGAATTGACAAGCTATGATGGTTGGAAGTGATGAAAGTGGACTAACAATGAACTATGAATGACATAAACTAATTGGAACAACTAAGATTAACTAAACAAATAAACTAGAGAAAGGATCGACTAAAGAGATAGAGAAATCAAATATGGGAAGGAGTAGGGTTAAGTCGGGTTCACTAGTGTGGTAGGATAGTAGGGTGCTCAACGGTGTAGGTTTCTCCTAGTCACTAAGGTCGGTTTGCGCTCTCGCGCCAAAACCTATGTCCGCACTTTCGTGTCTAAGACTAGACCCGAATACTCATGCAAAGTATTACCCAAAACATAAGCATTCAACCACAAATCGATCACACAAATGAGAAGATGAAAACAAGCATGAGAAGCATGGCCACTACAACTCAAACAAGCAATTCAACAAACACATAGAGTGCTCAACATGTGACTGGTAACAAAGATTCCACCTTTTCCCTTAATCAAACCCTAATTACCCATAATCCACACTTAATCCCCCTACTAACCCCACAAAGAGTCTACTCACTCATAATGAAACTAAATCTAACACTATCAAGAGAAATCAACATAAACAACAAAACATTCATAATGAACCAACAAGAACAATGAACAATATGTAAAGATTAAAACTTGAAGAATTAACAAAGATTAAGAGAAAAGAGATTATACTAACTAACAAGAGGAAAAAAAGATGAGAACTTGCATTAAATAAGAAAAACCCAAATAATCTCCCAAGGTTGTCAATCTTGGATGAGTTTTCAAGAATCTCCTTAATACAAGACTAAATAACTAGATTAATCTAAGATTAACAAGAGTTTAAAGAAATATTAAGCTAATGAGAGGAGGAACTAAATCTAGGGTTTAGAATAATGTAGAGAGGTCTAAGATAATCTAAGGTAATGTATGGTACTTAAACAATACAAGGGAGGATTATTTATAAGGTTACAAGAGTGAAGGAGGAGAAAAGAAGAGGCGCGGGTTTCAGCTCTCTCTTCCCGACCGAGAAGACATTTGGTCTCAGCCGGGAAGGTGGTCCCAACCGAGACGGTTCATGGTCTCGTCCGGGAAGGCCAAAACAGAAGCATGTTGAATCGTGCACTCCTTCATGTGGCCATGACATAGGTCCACCCCGACGCGGCCACGCGCGGGTTTGGGGAGGCGAATGAATCTCCATATGAGATGGTCAAATTGAAATTTAAATCGAAGTAGGAGTCGCCACCGAATTTTGTGGTTATTCGGAACCATTCGAGCCCACTCTATGTCGTAGTGGGCCGTATACAAAATACGGCCCATTTCCGATGTCAGAGTTTATTGGGCTCGTCCCTTTGCATTACGATACCGATACCGACATATAAAATCGTCGAAAAAAAAATGTAATGATTTTGTTAGCATCAACGAGAATTAATTAATTTAGTTCTTGTAGATATGATATTCGATTAGAGAATCGGTATCGTATTTTAAGAACGTTATAAAAATAGTTTTTTTTGTAGTATCGATTATTAGTAATAAATAAAAATATGCGACGAACGACCCATATTAATAATACGAAATGAACGACGACCCGTAAAAAAAGTGACGGACGAAAAAAGAGGAAAAAGACGTGAGAGAGAGAGAGAGAGAGAAAGGAGAAGAATCGGGTTTGATTTACACCCTCAACCTACATGCTTTACTTTCTCGGTATGAAGCTCGTCGGACGGTGGCTTAGGCACGGGAGCGTCGAGATGATGCGGGATGAGTTAAGGTGTCGGTTTTTTGGATGTATGATGGGACGGGTTCGGCCGGATGGGGGGTTGGTCTCGTCGGTATTTCGAGGCTACTTCGGGATTACGTCGGGAATTACTAGATATCGAGGGTATATGCTAATAATCGTGAGTGTTGTGTTTTTCGGTTTCTGAAAAATTGTTGGCTGAAATCGTTTTTTTTGTGTTGAATATGAGGTCTTAATTATAGGGGTCGAGGTAGTCTTGCTTGTGTGACAAGAAATACCGGTTTGGATAGGAAACACGAGAGTTCGAAAGGGAACGAAAGTCTCGTTTCTTGGTGGGGAAGCCAAGTATCTCGGCTGTCATGAAGAGTTGGCCGAGTATTTTGGCTGTTTGGGATGTCTTGGCCGAGTATCTGGAGCTCGGTCGGTGTCTGATTCGGTTTCCGGATAGAATTCCTACTTGAGATCGAATTCTATCCTTAAACGGATTTGTTTAATATTTATGAAAGCTGATTTTTGTAGTATTTGGGACCAAATCAGCCGTGTGAGGTGTCACGGCTGACTCGTGTGTCTCGAGAATAATTTTCGACCGAGTTTTGACTCGTTCGCAAAAAGACGATTTTACCCCTGGTGCCGGAATCGACCAAAATTAGTCTCATTTGACTCGAAACGACCCACTGGGCCTGGATTTGAGGTCGATTTTGTAGGATATGTACTCCGCAATAAGCCTAAACCAAATGTCCATGATTTCGAGCCCATATCCGAGTCCATTAAAGCATGTTTGCGTCCGATCATCATCGGGTCTTTGGCGGGACCTACTATAGACACCTGGCGGTCAAAATGTGGGTGTCTACAGAGCCCCCACTCTGACTGAGGCTTGGACAAGGCAAAAGTCAGAGTAGCTACCAGGCCAATCGAGGATTAAGACCTGGCAGACTTCCGATCGGGTCGTTTAGAGTCCATTAGACTTGCGTGAAGGGCCCGCCAGCCGTAAGATAGAAATCATACCTGGATAGATGTCAATAATGTCGCGGAGACTTTCCTCCAAAAAAGTCCTGGGTGTGTCTGTTTACAGACAATCCCATCTTCGAATTGCGCAGGAGCTTGCCTTGGCAGCTATGGGTGTATCTGTTTACTGCCACATCCATCTTGGAATGGCGCGGGAGCCTCCATTGGAAGCTGTGGGTATACCGCTTACTGATAATCCCACTCCGAAATAGCACGGGAGCCTCCATTAGAAGCTGCGGGTGTACCGCTTACTAATACATCCCATCTTAGAATTGCGCGGGAGCCTCCATTTGAAGTTGTGGGTATACCGCTTACTGATAATCCCACCTCGGAATAGCGCGGGAGCCTTCATTAGAGGTTGCGGATGTACCGCTTACTGATACATCCGATTCTTCAGTAAAAATGTTGCTTGAATTTTCACTGGGAATTTTCTTTTGAGAATTCTTCGGGAGTCTTGGGATACCTGTCTGTTTTGCATGCAACATTCAGATAAAACATTGACTCACGCTGGGGAAGAAAATGATTTTTTTTGATTGATTTTTGGAAAGAAAATGCTGAAAATTTTTGGAAACGCTGAAAATTTTTGAATTTTTTTTTGGAAATTAGAATGCTTGGGATGACTTGATTCCCGATCAGATTCTGACACGGACTTCTAAAATCCTCTGGTTAGGCCTGTATGCCTAGATGAAGTGTGATAAAAATTCCTATTCCCGGGGTGACTAGGAAAGGGATTTTCTCAAATGGCTAAGTTTTGCAAATTTTAAAATAAGAATTTGGAGAGAGACATGCCGACAGACTCGATTCTGGACGTGACCGGACGAGTTGGCAGACACGACTGGACTCTCTAAGGGTTGGACCGTGACTCGGTAGGGGATGGGCCACCTAAGATGACAAGACTCTTAAGTTGCGTTATTCCGTAGCCTAGGCGAGTGGCAACATGGTCGAATCCTCAGAGTGAGATTGTTTCCGTACGACAGGGCTTTGTGGTAGCAATGCCGTAGACTGGTGTTCTTCTGATTTTTTTTTTTTTTGGTTTCGGGGCATGTTCCCAAAGTAGGTGTTGTCTCGAGTCTCTGACAGATTCTTGTCTTCGACTGGGCCGAGTACTAGGACACACTATAGAAAGGAGGCTAGTTTTTTAAAGTCTTTGAATTATGTGAGTGGATGGAGAACTTCTGCCTAAGAGAAGCCCCCAGAATGACAAAGCTAACTGTTGAGAACATGATAGTGTCGTGACCGGAATGATGGCGCTTTTTGAATGAGTGTCAATGTGGGTGGTTGTGCCTCTGTTGAAAGGTTGCCTACGTATTCACGTGTAGTGAAATCAAACCAAGCCGTAGTTCAGTGTTGAAAAATGTATTATGGTGCCTAGTTTAGTAGGGCTTTGTGTGTAACTAGCCATAGCAATGGTGTAGGCTAGGTCCATTCCCAATGATGTATTGACCAAAGGGCTAGAATAGTTAGGATGTTGATCCTGTGACTGTGAGCATTTTCCGGGGTAGCCCCCAGAGGTGGTGTGAACTATTTGGGCATGTTTTATGCCGACCGCAAGTTGAATTCCCGTGTTTGGGGTTGGTAACTGGTTTAGATGTTTTTTGGAAATGTGGTGCTAGGAAGTAAGTGGCTTTGATGATTCGAAATCTGGAGCTCGATTTTGTGGAGCTAAGGCTTCGAGGTAAGGTATTGTAATGTGGTAGAAAAGGGGGAAGTCGAGTAATAATGACTCGAACTTCGATCGGGGTAGGTTTGATAATTCGGGATCTGATTTCCATGTCTGGCCCTAATGGTTAGGGTATCCTATGGAGCTTGAATCCTCAAAAATCCGAGCTGTCTCTAGCCTAGGTCTCGGGAAGGTCTTGAGGGTTGTAATGTGGGAAGGCTAGATGTGGTGCTAGCTGACCAGCTTGACTGTTTCTCCCCTATTTGATGGTATGGGTTTTGATAATTTTGAATTGACCGTTTCACTTGAGTTAATCGTTAACTACGGTCATGGGTTTTTGAATTCTTTGGGTTGACCTCTTAGCCCCGGTCATGGGATTCTTCATTTGAGTTGACCGCGTTTGGTCGAGGGATGTTGATAATTCTTTTTTTGATCATGGCCAGCTTTTTTGTTTTGGCCTTTTGCTTTTTCCTTGGACTTTTGATTTTTCTTTTGTCCAACTTTTTTTTGTCGGTCAGACTAACACATAAGATAGGGATTGGTTAGTCTTATTGGAGGGGTGTTTATTGTGGGAAATGGGCTTGCCTCCCGTCTTGAACCCAAACTAGGAGACTGCCTAGATTTGTCATAGGATTCGATACCGCTCCTACTAAGGGTAGTTATGTGGCTTTCTATGTCAGACATGGAATAGGTAAAGGAAAACACGGGTTCGGTTTCCTGTAGTCATTATAGATGTGCCTATAATAGTCACGTGCATGTGCTCACAGTGTATGATGGTGTTCATCATGTTCTCGGAAACACATAAGGAAAGTATATATGAGGAATAGAAAAGCTGATTTTATTGAATTTTGAAAAGAGGACAGAATCCAACAGACTCTGACTCTGATTTGGAAATGAGGATGTAGGGTATCCTAGACTCGGACTCGGACTTAGACTCGAATCAGATCCGGACTCGGATGCTCGGTTGGTTGTTTTTTTTGGTAAGGTCTTTGACAGGTCCCACGACTCGCCTAAACTCGGCTTTGTGCAAACGCAAGAGAGGGAGTCAAACTAGACATGGCCCGGGGTGACGGGAATGACTAAGACTCTTGGACTGGGATACTCAAACGTTGACCTAGACAAAGTAACGACCGCGACTTGGACTCGAGATGCGGAAGGGTGAGTCTGAAAATGGGGGCGACCGTGTTTGACCGTGTCGCGTGATTGGACCAACCTTGGTGACCTAACCCTAGATGACTCGAGTTTTCGTTGCATAGGTTCGACTCGGAGAAGGCACCATAAGGACGCCGGTGTAGGATGGACGTAAAGTAGTACCCCTTAAGGTGACTGTGGTCGACTGCTCGGGTGAAGGACAGCCCCCGAGTGAACTAAAGGCTTAGATGGTGTGACATCTAAGTGACTCAAAAGTGGGGTACGTGAGAAAACACGTGTAAGACATGACCCTTAGAGCAACCGTGATTGACCGCTCTGATGAAGGGTAGCCCCCGAGTGAGGAAAAGCCCGAAAAGGAAATGAGTCGGAAAGGACACCTAGACGGGTGACTCGTGGATGGTGGGCCTTCCTTAGAATTTGGCAAAGTGGGCCTAGTCCCGTGTGAAGAAAGACCTACGTGTGAGCTATTCCCCAGACTTTGGACCCTAAAGTGTAAATGGGCTTCCCTTTGTAGGAGTTTGTCCTACGTAGGTGGGCCGTGCCTTGTCAGATAAGGCGGACTGGGATGGGGTAGAAACTCGCGATGTAGGATCGACGGAGTTTCGACGCTTTAGACTCTTAACAACTTATGACAAGACCCGACACTACTAAATACGGGAAGTCCTAAGAAGAAAGCTTTGAAAAGAGGATTTGGATTTGAAAAACCTGAACAAAGTCGGATTGGAAGGCCCGATTTTTTTTGAAAATCGAAAAAAAGGTTTATCGGGCCGAGATTTTGAATTTTTGAAAAGTTTGGGCAGCGTACCGGCTAGAAAATAGGCTATTTTGAGTCAAAATCATAAGTCCTAAATTCGGTAGCTTTCCGGGTTTTGAAAAATGGATAGGTTTGAAAAGGATGCAAATTTTTGAAAACGACGGTTTTTGAAAAGACGAGACATGGATCAAGTAGCACGTAGTCACGGAAACAGTATAATGACGCCATGTATGCTCTTAGTCTAAGTCTCGGTCGGTCGAATAGGGTCTATACCAACAACGATAACTTTCTCGCAAATCAGGACGGTCTTCCTAAGCCGAGTTGGTCTTAGAACCTGCCGTAAAACCCATGCGAGTTCCGCCATCAAAGTCTTTAGTGGGTCCATTTAGGAACACACCGCGGTATAGTGGGACGTCGGTCACAAGTAACCGGCCCGGGAAAGATTGGGTTATGCATGAACTATTGAACTAAAACGTGTACATTACTATTCGAACGATTTCTTTTCGAGTCTTACCCTAGGGATGCCGATGGTAAGTGACTCATCAGTTAATCCCCAGCGGAGTCGCCAAATTGTGGACATGACATAGGTCCACCCCGACGCGGCCACGCGCGGGTTTGGGGAGGCGAATGAATCTCCATATGAGATGGTCAAATTGAAATTTAAATCGAAGTAGGAGTCGCCACCGAATTTTGTGGTTATTCGGAACCATTCGAGCCCACTCTATGTCGTAGTGGGCCGTATACAAAATACGGCCCATTTCCGATGTCAGAGTTTATTGGGCTCGTCCCTTTGCATTACGATACCGATACCGACATTATCGGATATCGTGTATTGAATGACTCTCGTTGCCAATGGATTCGGACATCCGGAAACCATGGTTCTGAGTAAGGGGTGAGGGTACGTGTTGGGAAGTTCACTAAGAACACCCAACCCCACCCGCACTTAGCGGCCTTTACTAAGATATCGTTCGTTTTTGGTGTACACGGGTTAGTTCGACGGTTGAATGATATGCAAACATTATTTTCCTAAGCATGTGAGAAAAATAAAATGGGTTGCTAAGTCGTTTAATACATATTAAACTAATAACGTCAAAGTTATTTTAGCATGTGAAGTTCGTTTTAGTCTAATAAAACGATAAAAACAAATAAATTGCTACAAACACGAGAAAATGAGTTAGTAACGTTTAAATAAATCGAATAAAGACATGAATGAATAATATGCATGACTCGAAAAAAGTTTTAATGACACGTGATGGATTAACACCTGTTGACCGAGGTCGAAAAAGGTATTTATTGAAATATGTCGCGAAAAGTCGCTTTTTATGTAAAGGTTCGAATAGAATAAAAAATAGAAAAGCGAAGAAACGAAAAAAAAAAAAAGGGGTCGGCGAACCAGGCTGTTGCCAGAGTCGCCTGACAGGCGCGCGACTCGCGTGGCAGCCTGTTCGGGTTTTTTTATTTGTCGAAAAATCATTAATTTTTATAAATCGCGTACAAATATGGATTAATTTATACTCGATTCATATTTTCGATATTCGTCGTATTCGATATTCGATTATGAAATCGATATCGAATAGTCGGAATGTTTTAGAAAAGGTTTTTAAAAAAAGTTTGTTTTGAACGAAAAGAGAAAAAAAAGAATTTGAACGAAAAAGTTGTTAATTCTCTCCGCATATAAAATCGTCGAATTTTGTTTAAAAAAAAAAAAAAAAGATGTAATGATTTTGTTAGCATCAACGAGAATTAATTAATTTAGTTCTTGTAGATACGATATTCGATTAGAGAATCGGTATCGTATTTTAAGAACGTTATAAAAATATTTTTTTTTTGTAGTATCGATTATTAGTAATAAATAAAAGGGATTTTCTACGTGGTACCCCTGAACTTTTTACTTTTCTACCTTATACCCCTACACTTTTTACATGTACACATAATACCCTTGTAGTTTACTAAAGGTTTCTTTGTTACCCTTAAACTTTATTATTATCTTTATTGATACCCCTAAACTTTTTTTCCCGTCAAGTTTTTTGGCAACAAATTACCTTTTTATGCTCAAGATTAAAAGATAAACGTCATTTAACATACCTAATTAACCGATAATTGAACTTAAACTAACAATTTTGTACGTGTTTGCAGTTTATACTTCGAATCTAAATGAATTATATTTTTGACGTTATATTGTCAAATCAAATGATAACACTTAAATTAAGCTCAATTACTTGTTAATTATCTAAGTTAAATGATATTGAAGACTTAATCCTAAGCTAAAAACATAATCTAACGACAAAATTTGATGGAAAAAAAATTCGGGCGCTTGTTAAATTAATAATAAAATTCAAGGGTACCATGTATAGACATAGAAAAAAGGTAGGGGTACCATGTAGAAAAGTGAAAAATATAGGGGTACCGCGTAGAAAATCCTTAAATAAAAATATGCGACGAACGACCCATATTAATAATACGAAACGACAGACAACCCGTAAAAAAAGGTGACGGACGAAAAAAGAGGAAAAAGACGTGAGAGAGAGAGAGAGAGAGGAGAAGAATCGGGTTTGATTTACACCCTCAACCTACATGCTTTACTTTCTCGGTATGAAGCTCGTCGGACGGTGGCTTAGGCACGGGAGCGTCGAGATGATGCGGGATGAGTTAAAGTGTCGGTTTTTTGGATGTATGATGGGATGGGTTCGGCCGGATGGGGGGTCGGTTTCGTCGGTATTTCGAGGCTACTTCGGGATTACGTCGGGAATTACTAGATATCGAGGGTATATGCTAATAATCGTGAGTGTTGTGTTTTTCGGTTGGTGAAAAATTGTTGGCTGAAATCATTTTTTTGTGTTGAATATGAGGTCTTATTTATAGGGGTCGAGGTAGTCTTGCTTGTGTGACAAGAAATACCGGTTTGGATAGGAAACACGAGAGTTCGAAAGGGAACGAAAGTCTCGTTTCTTGGTGGGGAAGCCAAGTATCTCGGCTGTCATGAAGAGTTGGCCGAGTATTTTGGCTGTTTGGGATGTCTTGGCCGAGTATTTGGAGCTCGATCGGTGTCTGATTCGGTTTCCGGATAGAATTCCTACTTGAGATCGAATTCTATCCTTAAACGGATTTGTTTAATATTTATGAAAGCTGATTTTTGTAGTATTTGGGACCGAATCAGCCGTGTGAGGTGTCACGGCTGACTCGTGTGTCTCGAGAATAATTTTCGACCTGGTTTTGACTCGGTCGCAAAAAGACGGTTTTACCCCTGGTGCCGGAATCGACCCAAATTAGTCTCATTTGACTCGAAACGACCCACTGGGCCTGGATTTGAGGTCGGTTTTGTAGGATATGTACTCCGCAATAAGCCTAAACCAAATGTCCATGATTTCGAGCCCATATCCGAGTCCATTAAAGCATGTTTGCGTCCGATCATCATCGGGTGTTTGGCGGGACCTACTATAGACACCTGGCGGTCAAAATGTGGGTGTCTACACTTCCCGACCGGGAAGGATGCTCTTCCCGCCCGGGAAGGGTCTGTAGGCCTCCATTATGATCTCTAAGGTCCCTTCTTGCTTCTCAAGGGCTTCTCATCGATTCTCGGAGCTCGGGATCGAGTCTAAGGGGCTCGGGAATGGGTCCCAAGGTCTCGGGATCGAATCTAAGGCACCGAGTGATCGTTCCTTCTCTTCGTTGGCTCCAAAAGTGTAGGAAACGAGTCGGAATCGTTCCAATTCTCCATGAATGGTCTTGGGAACCTAAAACGAACTAGAAGAAGTATAAGTAGCCCAGAAATCGCTCCAAAGAGCGATTTCACAAGGGAAAACGGGACCAAACACAACAAATTAGGCACTACAAACTACACTTATCAATGCGGGAGGTGGAGAAGGTGGAGAAATTTTTTGTGGGTGATAAGACGTGGTGTAGGAGGAGAATTTTGTGGAATTAAAGGTATAAATGGTTTATTAATGGTGGAATTTATAGTAGTTGGTGGTGTGGATGGAATTGAAGGAGGTGGAAGGATAGGATGAATGTTTGGGTGTGTGAGGTATGAATGTGGAATCACTTTCGTCGAATTGTTGTTCCGGAATATCAATACTCACCTTGCTCTCACCGATTCGGGGTTGAACAATGTTGGAGACAAACTTTTCCTGAACATAACTCAAGTGGAAGGTGAGACTTCTAGCACCAAGTGGTACTAGGGTAGAGAGAAATAAAAACGAAAGCAAAACCAAACACAAAAAGACAAAAACTCAATCAACTAATCGTCGTCCCCGGCAACGGCGCCATTTTGATGCGTGGGCGTCGCAACCCACACGGTCAAACAATATTTATATTCTACAAACACAATACAAATTAATGTAGTAGCGATAAGTCGAGATCGATCCACAGGGACGGTCTATGTAAAGTCGGTCAAGTCTAACTCTAAGTATGTTTGGGATCTAAGGGGAGGTTTGTGAAGGATTAGAGCTAAACTAAGATAATCGATCTAAAATAACAAAAACAGGATTCAATAAGAGGAAAGCGTTAGCGGAGTCCGAGGAATCAAGCCTAGGTAAGGTCGTCTAAGGTAGTCTACTAAAGTCGGTAATGTGGTCGAATCGGGTAGTGAATGATCTTTCGACCTTGTTCACCACCAACCACCGTTCAACCCGCTTTCACGGCGAAAAGGGGATAAGGTCTCTAATTGGGGTAGCTATGCACCCCGGATTTCTCGCGTCATCACAAGCAATTACAAGTCAAACTTACTCATCACCAAGATCAACAAATAAACAAAACCCCGAATTAGACTAAGAAACTACTCATAAATCAATTCTAACAAATTACCCCTATACAACTAATACCCAATCATTCATCCTCTTCACCCCCTAACTAAAAATCTACTCACTATTCATGAGTAATTTAACAAAAACAATAAACAAGGAAAAAAAACTACAAGGATCCGTACTAGAAATGAGAAGGAAGATTAATCTAACACAACTATGGAGATTCTAAGTTAAAAACTAGAAGAACAAGGAAAAACAAAAATAACACAAGAAAAACAATAAACTAGGAAGAAAACTAGAGTAAAAACCAATTAGAGAGGGCAGAGAAGAAGGAGAAAGTACCAACGATGGACAAATTATCATAGGAAGAAAATGAAGATTAACATAAATATGAATTTTGAAGAATAAATACAAGAACTTTGTCACCAAATCTTTGCAAACCCATCAATCTTCTAATCAGATCTAAGACTAGACTAATGTTGTTACTAGATTAGAATGATAGAGATGAGTCTATGCTAATGGAGTTGTGGTAGAAAACTAGGGTTTAAAAATATATATACAAATGCCTTAATGGGTCATTAAAAACAAAGTCCAATTCTAATTTTGCCTTTGAGCTGAAACTTTGCCCTATGGATCTTCAGATGGTGAAACTTTGCCCTATGAATTCCTCTCCAATGTGGCCGACATACCGTCGGGCGAAACTTCGCCCGGTAGGCGAAAGTTTTGCCTGGTGACTTTGCCCGCTGGAAATGGAAATCTGGGACGAAAATCCCATCGTGCGAAGTTTCTCCCGGTCAGAATCTCAGCGGGAGAAGTTTGGCCCGGTGAAAAATCTGACCAGAAACTCAAAAATCTCGTAGGGTAAAATTTCACCCGAGCAGACTCAGGCGGGTGAAATTTCGCCCGGTGACTTCAGATGGCCATAACTCTCTCGTTTGACATCCGATTACTCGATTAGGGTGTGTGATATGTCATTGGAAAGTTAAGTAGATAAGCTTTCACCTCCAACTAGAATCGCATTGATTAGATGTCTAGAACTCTAGATATATCCATTTGAAGTTTTACGTCACCGGTGAAGATGCCCAATGGACTAGAGTTTTGCCCTTTTGCTCAAGGTTTCACCTTTTGATGTTTGGACTTTTGCTTTATGGCATGCTTTGGACGATATTCCGCTCCCTTTTGATCATGTAAACTCGAGCATGCTCTCGGACAATGAATTCCTATCAAAATTATTGGAAAACTACCCAAAAACACGTAAAATGCACAAGCGAGGCCGCTAGAGTGAGAAAGATTGAATAAGGCCATAATCGCACAAAAATCTCACAAGCACAAAGCCGCTAACTTGCATAGCAACTAACCCCATGTATGCTGTTCCAAATCCACCAGCTCAATTTTCATCCTCTGTCATCATGCCCTAAGTCATCATCATCAATCACCCATCATATTACCACACCTTTCTAAGCTCCAGAAATCCAATCGACCTAACCTCCATCTTCTTTGCCCCAAACGTTCACTTCGACGTCGGTATCGAAACTTCTTCGACGACAACCATGGCCGTTCACGACCATATATAGACCGTCAATCCACCATAAGAGAGTGGATGTGGAACTGTGAGAGCTTGTGACTCTTTCCATGGACCGTCAATCCACCATGGGAACCGAGTAACATAATCTCAATGATACAGCCATGTGAAGAGAAAGAAGCGGTTAGACGTGGGAGTCCATTTCCGGCCAGGGGCTCTAAGGTGTTGTCCACCACCGCTTCATAGCTGTTGATATAGATTAGGGACTGGCTGCCACCGTCCAAGCACTTTGTGTAGCTCGGGTCTATGGTCGTAAATAGCCATGGTTGTCTTTGAAGAAGTATTGATATCAGAGTCGAATTGAACATTTGGGGCAAGAAAGATGGAGTTTAGGTCGGTTGGATTTCTGGAGCTTAGAAAGGTGTGGTAATTTGTGGTAATTAATTTGATGGGTGATTGATGATGATGACTATTGGCATGATGGCAGAGGATGGATATTGAGCAGGTGGATTTGGAAAGGCATACATGGGGTTAGTAAATATTTTAACTTCCCACCTTCTCCGAGAGCCATAAGATAAAGGGCACCAAAGAAAACCACGTTGGTGCTTGTTCTATGAACTTGGGAGTTGACGGAAGTAAGCATTATTGATACTGTTAGCAAGGCTAACCCCTGTTACATACCATCACACAGCATCAGAATCTTCAAACTCAAATTGCACACATCGTGACATCAATGTAGCACTGCACTTAGATCTAGCAAACGGGTCGGGCCAAAAATAGGTTGTCGCATGTCGGGTCGAGTCATCTCTGGTAGTCATTTTTGGGTTTGTGATTTTCAATTTTTTTTAGGATATTGACTCGTTTTTAATTATAACTAGTTTTACAACCCGTGAAGATTCACGGGCTGTTTAATATAATTGTGTTATATATTAAATTGATATATAGGTCGGGTAAGAATACGGGTCGTATCGAGTATGAGTCGGGCTATGCGGGTCACGGGTCGGGTTAGGATCAAAATATGGGTCCAAAATATTTCCGAACACCTATTTTTTTACCGGCTTTTTAAGTCCAAACATATATTTTTAATATTAAATTATCTCTCCCGAAAGTTGATAAAAGAAATAAAAAATCGAGCCATTTTTAGATCATCATGAACCATTTTTTTTACCCGCAACCCGTTTGACCAGAACCCAAAATGACCCATTAATTTACGGTAAAAACACTATCCGACCTATACGAACAACGAAATTTTTTAAAATTAATAAAATATTATATTTTGATTTATAATTTAATTTTTAATATAAACAAAATTAAAAATATTCAATTTAATACAACTTTTTTTATCACTTAATACTAAAATAGTTTTAAAAATTAAATTTAATATTTTTTAAAATATAAACATTCATTAAAGAGTATAATAATAATAATAATACTATTAAAATAAATAAAAAAATAATATTAAAAATATTTTTATTCGACTTATAAGGTTAGTAAAAAAATATAGGCGTTCGAAACTATTTATGACCTTAACCCAACCTGTGGCCCATATAATCTGAATTATATATTTGTACCGACCCGTATTTGAACTCAGCCCGTATGACCCCAACAGCTTTTAAGTCCAAAAAGTAAAATTTTAATATTAAATTATCACTCTCAAAATTTAGATAAAAGAAAAAAAAAATTGATCCCCTTTTTGAGGTCATAAACTCGTTTTTTCTACCAGCAACCCGTTTGACCCGAACCCAAAAATGATCCGTTAATTTTGGGTCAAAAACCAGCCCGACCTGTTCGGTCAATGAGAATTATCAAAATTAATACAATGTTTATATTTAAGTATTATATTTCGATTTATAATTAAGATTTTAATATTTTAAATTACAAATATTCAATTTAATACAACTTTTTTTATCATTTAATACTTAAATAATTTTAAAATTTGGATTTAATATTTTTTAAAATATAAACATTATTATTAAAGAGTATAATAATAATAATAATAATAATAATAATAATAATAATAATAATAATAATATCAAAATAAATAAAAATGTAATATTAAAAATATTTTTGTTGGATTTAAAAAGTTGGTAAAAAATAAAGTCGTTCGAAACTATTTCTAACCCTAACCCGACCCGTATAATTCGATATATAACTTACACGGCTCGTATTTGGACCCTGTCCGTTGACCCGGCCCATGACCCGACCCGTTTGATAGATTTAGGTATTACTATCCAACTTTATTTGTTGAGGGGTTAAAACACGTTAACTGGTGTTAATTTTCAGACACTTAACCGTGATGTTAAAGAGTTCAGTTAAATAACGTTAATTGACGGTATTGATCTTACCATTAAATCATTTTTGATAAGTCTATATTTCTTAGTTATTTTTTTTTTCTTTTTAATGTAGGTAACATGCTATTTTTACTGCAACTATGATATGGGATATTTTTATCCTAATTTTGCATATTTAAAATATTTTTCAATTTAAACTCTTTATAAGACTGAATATATACATGATTGATAAGGATATTTGCAAATTTCAGTATTATTATAAATAAGTAAGCAACAGAATATTATGGTTGAACGGTTCATAATCTTGATTTCAGATAAAAATCATGAATATTCTGAATGAAATTGACTTCACTGCTATGATAGCAATCATGCTAGTTTCGGGTTAGGTCGGATCAATTCAGATTATAGGTCAAACTCGAGTTTTCAGTGCGAGGTCGTTTCATATGATACCATGCATTTGCTTTTAGCACAAAAATTTAGTGGTGTTGGAAAGGTGTATTTTTTTTGTTGAAGCTACTATTTTACCCTTGAACTACTTTTGGTTCGACCAAATTTCCTCCCTCCAAATATTGGGTAAGGTTGTCATTTACTAACCAAATGTATGACCAAATAAGGAAATGTATGGAATTAAATGAAACGGATGTAAAAGGAAAACGTATGGAATCAAATGGAACGGAGGAGTACTATTAAGCCTAATAAATGTTATAAGAATATATAAATGGTGAGTCAATCAATCTAAATAAGCATAATTATAAAAAAAAAACTTTACGTTGGAAATGTACTTTATTTTTATCTAATCGAATAAACTATATAATCTTTTATGTATTTCGTACTCCGTGTAGAGTAAGAATATTAAGTGGGAATATTATGTGTGTTAAATAATATATCGATGCTCCAAAATATTACTCCCTCAGGACACTATTTTTTGCCCTATTTCATTAAAATACGTCTCACATATATTGAGGTAGTGAGGCGAAAAATAGTGTCCGGAGGGAGTACTTTTTATGATCTTCAATAAATTAATATTAATATATTTAATGTTAAATATTTATCAAACAAAATATCAATATTATGTTTTTTTTAAAATATATTTAATATCTCTAATAATGTGAAATTTGAAATGTTAAAATTAACACTGATACTTTAACGTAAATGTTGGAGTATATATTATATGAATAATAAAAGTAAATAAATGATGTAAATGTTACATAAAATGGATTAAGTTGAAAACATGTATATATGTAGAATGATTAACAATTACCAATTATATTTTTTAGTAATATAGATTACGGAATTTGAAGATGTTAAATTAATAATAATTTATCATAAATTTTATATTTTATATGAATAATTATATAATTATACTCGTATGAGTACTCGTATAATATAAATACAGATTATTCATATAAATACTCGTATGGGATGATATCTATATATTATAGTAGGATGTTTTAAATACTATAGTAGAATTTTCTTTCCATATATAATATATGCATGTAAAGCCGCCATGTCAACGAAGGGATGCATCCACGCTGCCATGTCAGCAGTGGATGCATTCAATTGATATATATATATATATATATATATATATATATATATATATATATATATATATATATATATATATATATATATATAGCAGGGGATCAAGTGAGTCCCTTTTTCTTTATTGAGTCCGTGAGTCCTATTCTTAGCCATTGATCTAAACAAGATGAATGGTTGAGATTGCATATGCTAATTAAGGTAGCAACTACCAAATTTTGGAAAAAAAATAAAAAAATCTTCTTCCTCCCTAGATTAGTGTCAACTGCAACCTTCTCTCTCATCTCATTTATTTTTTTTGCATTCAAACGCCCGCTTAAGAAAACCCTTCATCTTCATCTTTTCTCTCATCTCGCTCAATTTTTTCGCTCAACTCAAGCACAGCCTTACACTCAAACGCTCAACTCAAACTCAATCGCTCAACTTCAACTTCAACTTTTGCGCTCAACTCAGGCATACCCGAGCACTCAATCCTTCAACTCGCACTCAATCCTTCAACTCAACTCAATCGCTCGCTCAACTCTAGGATTCTCGAGCACTCGCTCAACTGAACTCTGTCGCTCAACTCAATTCAATCACTGTCCTCAACTCGAGCAAGGTTATTATTTTACTGAAGATCTAGGTTTTGTTTACATCTGTGTTATATTTTATTACCTCTTTCGCTAGTTATTGATTCATTAATTTTGTTGCGTCTGTGCCATATAATTAATTTTTTTCACTGAAGACTGTTTTGCTATCTGGGTTTTCATCTGTTTCGTGTAATTGAATTCAACTACAGACGAACATATATCGAATGTTACTTTAATGCACATACGCTGTTACTGTAATAAACTTGATGTGTTACTGTAAGGGGTGCTTCGTTACTGTGTTTGATGTATGGTGTTATTTCAAAGACAACCATGTGTTACTGTAATGCATAAGAGGTGTTACTTTAACTCTCATCTTCGTGATACTTCGAATCCTTGTAAACCCTCAATTGTGTACATTTGTTACTCTAATCTGCTTCTTATGTTACTCCACACTTCTATTGGCAGACAGGAACACTGTGCGATCGCAATTGTTGGAAAACGTAGCCAAGTATGAGAACACTAGACAAAAAATCATCGACGGTCCCAAGAGCAAGCCAACAAAGGGCCGAAAAAAATAGCGTGTTTACTGAATCATGTCATCTCTTTTGTAACTACGATTTAATGGTCTCTATTCTTTAGTTACCTGTCTAATTACATTGGTATTTTGACTATCACCAATACATTGAAGCAGTGAAACTCTGTTACAATGACCAGCTGCACCTGTTACTCTAATTCACTGTTGGTGTTACTAGGGGGATTATTGAAATTAACACAATTTTCTTTGGTCTCACATTCTGTGTGTTACACCGAAGCACTGTGTGTGTTACTTTGATGAACAAATTATGTTACTTTAAGTGATTAATGCCGTTAGTACAATGATATTGCAATCATCAATATTGGTACTCTTTCAATGAATGAACAACACTGCTGTCCTCAGTTACTACAATGCATTTTTTTCTGTTACTGTAACAAATTAATAGTGTTACTTCAACGCACATGAGATGTTACTCTAACCAAAAACACATTTATTAAATAAATATAGTGTTAATTGCAAAAATGTGTACAACATTAGTTTTTCGTGTAAACCAGGAAAAAAGAAAAAATTCTTGTAATGTCAAAGAACACGAGTATTATCAAAACACTTGTTCATCCTCGGCTTCCTCTGTGTCTTCTTCAGTACGAAGTGAAAACCTCACCCACATCTCTGCACCATTCCTGTGCATTCGGCTCTTTACCAATGTTTCCTGCCAAAAATTAAGAAATGTCAGGCCCATGTTGCGTTACTTTAACTCTAAAAAGATGTTACTCCAACGTCAGCGCCAAAAGCCCTTTCTTAGTGTTACATTTTTGTGTTACTCTAATTAAAATTAGGTATTACTGTAATTCATTACTTGTGTTACTTCAATGCCATGTATGCTTCAACATAAAGCAAAACAATAATATCGGTGAAACAATAATATCAATGAACCATAATATTAATCCTAATTAATCAAACGAATTAAATTCCACCTTTTCCAGTGTTGTCTTGTGCGTTCGCATCTCTGGCGCAACTACCTGCACAAAATCAAACAGCGTTACATCAATGCAAATAATGTGTTACTGTAATTCATAAGTGGTGTTACCCTAACGTGTACAATACGTTACTCTAGCATATCAAAAAACCCTTTTCCTGAACGTTCAGTTGTGTTACTGTGATTGCAATGAAGTGTTACTTTAACTCAGAAGACATGTTACTTCAACGACGAATCTGCGTTAACTGAAATCAAAAAAATAGAATCAATGGATATCAGGGAAAATATTAATAAAAAGCATAAAGACCTGTAATCTATAAAGATCGAGATATCAAAATACCATTGATACGAAACTGTGATATCAAAACGCAATGACATCAAAACAACGCAAATTGATACGAACTGTGATACGGAATGACAATTGAAGCACTATAAACATGAAGATCGACGTAAAAAAAAACGCAATTCGACGCGATAAAACAATGATATGAAAACGCAAATTGAAAGCGCCATCAGACTATTGAAATCCATGAAGAAAAAAACGAATAAAAACGTGAATGAAAAACTGAAACTCACCATTGTTATACTCGATTAGTTGCATATCAACCGTTGAAGACGATGATGCGGTCATTGAATCCATGGTAGCATAACTTCGAGTTCAAAATCGATGAATGAGCGTGAATGAATCCGAGTTTTTTTTTTTTTAGGTGTGAATGAACGTGAATGAAAATTGTGATGATGAACGTGAATGATAGGAAGTTATTGTTTCCTAAATTCTTGTGAGTTATTTTAGGAACGTAAATCTTCCTTTTTTTTTTTTTTTTTTTTAATGCAACGCATCTTGTCCATCCATCCTCATCTCATTCAACGGATGAGATGAGGACTCATGGACTCATATATAGAGAAGGACTCATAAGAGCCTTACTCTATATATATATATATATAGATAACATTTGGGTCGGTTCCGGGTTATGTCGGTCAATTCGGGCTACGAGTCAAACTCAGGTCTTCAATGTGGGTCAGGTTATTCGGGTCGTGCCAGTTTTGCCACGTCTAACATTACTTGAACATAAACATTCAACTAGCGGACATAAGAGTCTAAGACGGATAATGATGCATTTTTTTTGCTCGGGATTTTGATTAGGCCCCAAACATACATTTTGAACCCTGATTCTAAAAAAACTTTTGAATTAATTTTGGTTTTCACTTCGGTTTTCTAATTTTAGCTATTTATTATTTGCTAATTATATTATTTTTAAATTTCGTACCTTATAAATAATTTACAACTTTCGATATCGTTAGTAATTTTATCATTAATGATTGTTATAATATTTTGTTGTTTATTGTGACATTAGTAACTAAATAATATCGATTTCAGGTTTTCATCATATTTCATCAATTTATAATTTTAACTCAAAATCGTATTTTTATATTATATAATCGAGATTTTTATACTCGTTCAATAAATTAATTTCGTCCTACGATTTATATTAATAAATGAGAAAATGGTCGCTTTTATTTTAAATATATTTTTAGTCAAGACTATTATCACTAATAATCTCTTATTTGTTTCCGATTGACTATTTTTAGTAAAATCCGTATTATTTATTAATAAAAGTTATTTGTTAAAAATAATTTGAATTCTTTGTAAATCTAATTTCATTTATAAAACTCGTTGACTCAATTAATTTTGATATCGTTTTTCTTAAAACATCTCTTTTCTAAAATTTATAGTTTTAACTCGATTTTCTAATTATTTATAAAATACTATATATTGACTTATTATATTTTATTTATATTTTGAGTAACGAATTTAGAAATATATTAAAGTTACGATAATGACGATAATAATAAAATGTTAATAGCGTTAGAAATGCTATTTTAATACATTTAACTTATTTTAGTAACTTACGTATTTTCCATAAGACTATTTCTATGTTAAGTAACTTTCTAAATTAGTAATTTTCTATTTATAGAAAGTTTTCTTTTTAATATAAATGTTTATTCCTTTTATTCTCGTATTATCTATACTGATTATATCTTTTGAATATCGATAATAACTTTGTTTTGGAGTTATGGAATAAGGCAAGTGTGGGGTTAGAGTAATATAGTCTGGGATGTACGTTTTTGTCATCAGTTATAAAGTCGGTGTGTCTATTTGGGGCACATTTGGTCGTTGAACTGGGCGTAACCCAGGAGAGTGTATGTTTTGACCTTAAGCTAGATATTGCATCGTGTTGGTCGCCGTCAACTGAACTAGACATAATTGTTGTCTAGGAGGGGTGTGCACTACTTAAACCAGGACCTCGCTGCACGCAGTCCTGTTATAGTTGAGTTGCCTAGTTAGAGACTGAATTCTGTTATGAGGTAAGTCTACAGTTCTCGAAGCTAGTTTCCAGTATTATCCCTAGTGAAAGTCTAGCCTTGTGCACACTGATCGAATTTCCATAACGCCATTTTTGAATATTATTATTATCGATTGATTTTCAGTTGCAGGTTGGCAAGTGCTTTAAGTTTCGCTGAAAACTTATTTTTATTATATCGTTTTAATGTTTTCTCTTTTTAAATATTTTGATATAATAATACTATTATTTTTTCCATATGATATAATATAGCTGGGAGAACGTCCGAATTACTCCCCACTGATGTGGATGTGTGGACATGACATAGGTCCATCCCGACGCGGCCACGCGCGGGTTTGGGGAGGCGAATGAATCTCCATATGAGAATGGATCGAATTGAAATTTAAATCGAAGTGGAGTCGACACCGAACTTTATGGGAGTTCGGGCCCGTTCGAACCCACTCTATGTCGTAGTGGGCCGTGCACAAAGTATGGCCCACTCCGATGTCAGAGTTTATTGGGATCGTCCCTTTGCATTTGATACCGATATCGACATTATCGGATACCGTGTATTGAATGACTCTCGTATGCCAATGGATTCGGATATCCGGAAGCCATGGTTCTGAGTAAGAGGTGAGGGTACGTGTTGGGAAGTTCACAAAGAACACCCAACCACGCCCGCACATTAGTGGCCTCTACTAAGATATCGAATGACATTTTAATACACGCGTTAGTAATACGATGAATGATATGCAAACATTGTTTTTGCCTAAACATGCGAATAAATTGAATGGGTTGCTAAGTCGATTTAATGCATCTAAAAATTAACGTCAAAGTTGTATTTTAGCATGTGAGGTTCGTTTAGTATAATAAAACAAACGATGAAAATAAAATTGCTACAAACACGAACAAACAAGTTAGTAACGGTTTGTAAATCGAATAAACAATATAAATATGATGATATGTACGATTATGACACGTGATGGATTAACACGTGTTGACCGAGGTCAAGAAAAAATATATCGAAACCTGAAATATGCCAAGGAAAACCGTCGTTTTAATAAAGCAAAGATGTTAGAAGAAATAAGACGGAATTGCGTTTCGATGCTGCGGATTTCAGGAGGCCGCGCGACCCGCGCGAACATGGCGCGACTCGCACAGGTCACGTGCGACTCGCATGGCGGCCTGTTTTCGAGGTCGTTTTTCCGAAAATTGATAATTTTATTAATTCGCGTACAAATATAGATTAATTCATACTCGACTTAAATTTTCGACATTCGTTATACTCGACGTTCGATTATGAAATCGATATTGAATATTCGGAATGAAATTTTATAAAAGAAAAAAAAAAGTGTTTAATAAATCGTTTCGAAAATTGAACTAAAAAGACAATGTCGATTCTCTCCGCGTTAAAATCGTCGTATTTTATTTTCTAAGACCGTGTAACGATTTTTTAGCATCAAAGAGATTAATTTAGTTCTTTTTAAATGCGATATTCGACTATAGAGTCGATATCGTATTTTGAGAACGTTAGTTTTATATGATAATAGTTTGTAGTATCGATATTAGAAATAAAAAATGCGACGACGACCCATAAAAAACGGACGACCGACGATGACGAGACGAGAAAAAAGACGAGAGAAGGGAAGAGAGAAAGGAGAAGTCGGGTTTGAATGTGGCTTAGGCACGGGAGCGTCGAGTTAATGTCGGTGAGTTATGGTGGTTTTGGTCGTGTGGGGTGTCGGGTAAGAGGCGGCCGGTTCTAAGGCTAAAGCGGCGTGATCTCGGGTTATACTATCGGTTTGCCGATGCTAAGTGTATGAGTGTATGTATTTTTATGAATCGTAGATGTGTGATTATTTCTGAATTGTGTGTGTTTTTATGTGTCGATGATGGATGAATATTGTGTTGTGAGAGGGTCCTATTTATAGGAGTGGTCCTCGATTGAAGCTAGGAGAGGTAATCTTGCTTGGGTGATAAGAAATACCGGTTAGGATAGGAAAGGTAAGCAATTCGAGTAGAACGAGGATTCCGTTTCTTGGTGGAGAAGGCATTGAGCCGGCTGGAATGAGAGTACTCGGTCGAGTGTTTGATTCGGTATTCGGATAGAATTCCTACTTGAGATCGAATTCTATCCTTAAATGGAATTGTTTAATATTTTGTGTAGCTGATTTTTTGTAGCGTTTGAGCTCGAATCAGACACAAGGGGTGACACAGATGACTTGCATGTCTCGAAAATATCTTTGACCGGGTTTTGACTCGGTCGCTAAAAGACGGTTTTGCCCCTGGTGTCGGATTCGACCCAAATTAGTTTTATTTGACTCGAAACGACCCATTGGGCCTGGATTTGAGGTTGGTTTTGTGACATTTGTACTCCGTTAAAAAGCCCAAGCCAAATGCCAATGATTTTGAGCCCGTTTTTGAGTATGTTAAAGCATGTTTGCGTCCGATCATCATCGGGTGTTTGTCGGAAACTGCTATAGACACCTGGCGGCCAAAATGTGGGTGTCTACAGAGCCCCCACTCTGACTGAGGCTTGGACAAGGCGAAAGTCAGAGTAGCTACCAGGCCAATCAAAGATTAAGACCTGGCAGACTTCCGGTCGGGTCGTTTATAGTCCATTAGACTTGCGTGAAAGGGCTCGCCAGCCATAAGGTAGAAATCATATCTGAGTTCTCTTGTCAGGAGTACCTCCGTGGGGAATTTGGACTTGTCGTGTAAGTCCCGGGTGCGCCTATATGTGGGCCCATCCCGTGAAAATTGCCGCCTTGGGCCTTCCGCTGGGGAGATATGTGAGCTGCGCGGTCTTGAATCTTACCCGTATAAGTTACATAAAATTTTGCATGCAACATGTAGGTAAAAGACGTCTCACGCTGGAAAAAAACTTGATATTCCATTGGGAAGCCGATTTGGTACCTGAAATGTTAGATATACAGGCAGAAATAGCAAATAGCAAGATCGCATACAGGAAATGCAGTTAGCACTATAGACTGACTTGCGATGGGGAAAATGATTTTTTGCTTCATTTTGAAATCGAAATCCTGAAAGCAACTCGAGTGCTAGGAGATAGGTTTTCAAAATTGAAAGGGGTGGAAAAGAAATTTGCAGTTTAAATAGACCAAAATTTGACCTTGTCGAAAAAAAAATTCTCAAATGGCTAAGTTTTGCAAATTTTAAAATGAGAATTTGAAAAGAGAGGCCTACCGACTGACTCGATTCTGGACGCGACAGGATGAGTTAACAGACACGAATGGACTCTCGAGGGGTTAAACCGTGACTCGTGATGGTAAGGGATTTGCCGTGGATCCCCACCGATCAAATAATAACCGGCTAATCCTAACACGTAGATAGGGTAAGTTGGGTCGAATCCACGGGGACGGTAAGAGGCGTCTAGACTAGGTCTACCCAAATACGAGACTCGGTCAACGAACTAAACTAGACTAGAATGTTAAGGATCAGGGAAGAAGACTATGACTAAGGTGACGGAGAAAACAAATAAGGAAACGGGCTAGGATTAGGTCGGGTTCAAGGGGTGATGGAATGGTCAAGGAAGAGCTAAGGTAAAGGGGTAGTCGGGTAGTCTAGGTGTAGTCCAGGCTCTCGCTACGTAGACCGACCTAGAGGTTCTTGATAGAACCCATCTTAGCGACACACATGACAAACGGGGTTACTAGCGTGCTTTCGTAGCCTAGGTCACGTCCGGGCTCTCGCTACGTAGACCGACCTAGGGGTCGTCCTCACCGGGCTCTCGCTACGTAATGAGGGAACCAAACCCACGAGCAAACTATCACCCACAAGAGAAAAGGCAAGAAAAAACAAGCATATGCATCTACATGTCATTCAAGCATTTCATCAAACATGTTCCATGCATCTAACCAAGAGGAAACCCAAAACTTCCACCAACATCTCCAACAAACCCTTACTCACCCATTAAACACCCAAATCACCCTAATAACCCTAGCAAGAATCTATTCAAACATATCTAAAGGAAAAACTAACAAGAACAAGATAAACTAACTCAAACAACAAAACATACATAAAGAAACTAGTGAAAACAATGAACTATGAACAATACAATGAACAAAGATTGAAACTTGGATGAATAAACAAGATTAAGAGAAGGGAAAAGAAGATTATACCTACTAACAAGATGTAAGGAAGAATGAAAACTTGCATTAATAAGAAAAACCCAAAACAATCAACCAAGGTTGTCAATCTTGGATGGATCTTGAAGAATTCCCTTAATACAAGTGCTAAACTAAGATTAACGACTAATTCTCGAATAATCTACTCTAATCTAAGCTAATCTATGCTAAAGTACTCTAGGGTTTAGTGGGTAATGAAGGACCTAACATAAGATTACAAGAGGAAGGGTATATATAGGGTTACAAGAGTGAAGGAGGAGAAAAGAAACAAAGGCGTGCTGTAACTGTTGCTTCCCGCCCGACACGGATTGGTCCCGCCCGGGACGGTGTGGTCCCGCCCGAGATGGTGTGGTCCCGACCGAGACGGTCTGGTCCCGGCCGGGACGGGCTCAGAACAGAACTGTTCGCTTTTGCGCACTCCTTCCCGGTCGGGAAGGCATTATCCCGCCCGGGAAGGACCTTGTAGGCCTCCATTAAGAACTTTTTGGTCCCTCCTTGCTTCTCATGGGCTTCTCACCGATTCTCGGGTCTCGGGATCGAGTCTAAGAGGCTCGGGATTGGGTCTCAAGGTCTCGGGGTCGAATCCAAGGCATCGAGTGATCGTTCCTTCTCTTCCTTGGCTCCAAAAGTGTATGAAACGAGTCGGAATCGTTCCAATTCTTCATGAATGGTCTCGGGAACCTGAAACGAACTAGAGGAAGCATGAGTAGCCCATAAACCGCTCCCAAGGAGCGATTCCACAAGGAAAATGGGACCAAAACACAGTAAAATAGGCGCTACAAACTACACTTATCAACTCGGTAAAAGGGCGGGCCACCTAAGATGACAAGACTCTTAAGTTGCGCTATTCCGTAGCCTAGGCGAGTGGCAACACGGTCGAACATCGAAATGGGATAGATATGTTATACGGAGTTGCAGTAGTCTGTAACGAGACTGTTCTTGTACGACAGAACTTAGTAGCAGACTTGTGCTCTTTTGGATCTTCTTTGGTTTCGGGGCATATTCCCAAGGTAAGTGCTTATTTGAGTCCCTGACAAATTCTTGTCTTCGAGTGAGCCGAGTATTAGAACGCACTACAGAAAGAAGCCTAGATTTTTTGAATTTTTCTGGATTTTGTGAGTGGATGGAGGTTTTCTGCCTAAGAGAAGCCCCCAAGACGACAAAGCTAGCTGTTGAGAACATGATGGTGTCATGACCGCAATGATGGCGCTTTTTGAATGTGTGTCAATGTGGGTGGTTGTGCCTCTGTTGAAAGGCTACCTACGTATTCACGTGTAGTGAAATCAAACCATGTCGTAGTTCAGTGGATTGGAAGGTATATTATGGTGCCTAGTCTAATAGGACTTTGTGTGTGACTAGCCATAACAATGGTGTAGGCTAGGTGCATTCCCAATGATGTCTTGATCAAAGGGCTAAAATGGTTAGGATATTGATCCTGTGACTGTGAGCGTTCTCCGGGATAGCCCTCAGAGGTGGTGTGAACTATTTGGGCATGTTCTATGCCGACCGCAAGTTGAGTTCCCGTGTTTGGGGTAGGTAACTGGTTTGGATGAGAAGAATTGGGATGGGATTTGACGAGTTTTGCTCTCGGAGATTTGACGAGTTTTGCTCTCGGGTTTGCGTATGGTGATTGTGAATTCTGTTATGTAAAGGGGAAGTCGAGTAAAATGGCTCGAACTTTGATCGGGATAGGTCTTGATAATGCGGGATCTGGTTTCCATGTCTGGCCCTAATGGTTAGGGGTGTCCTATGGAGCTTGAATCCTCAAAATTCTAGGTTGTGCCTAGCCTGGGTCTCGGGAAGGTCTTGAGGGTTGTAATGTGGGAAGGCTAAATGTGGTGTTAGTTGACCAGCCCGATTATCTCTCCCTTATTTGATGGTACGAATTTTGACCGTACCCTGGTCATGGGGCTTTCACTTGAATTGACCGTTGATCATGGTCATGGGTTTTTGGGAGTTCTTTTTGATCATGGCCAGCCCTTTTGTTTTGGGCCTTTTGCTTTTTTTTTTCTTTTTTTTCTTTTTTTTTGGCCTTTTAATCCCGGTCATAGGTGCTTCTTTTGCCTGCTTTTTATTTCGGCTTTTGCTTTTTCTTGGACTTTTTTTTTTGTCCATCTTTTTTTTTTTTTTTTTTGTTGGTCAGACTAACACCTAAGGTAGGGATGGTCAGTCTTATTGGAGGGGTGTTTATTGTGGGAAATGGGCTTGCCTCCCGTCTTGAACCCAAACTAGGAGACTACCTAGATTCGTCATTGGATTCGATACCGCTCCTGCTAAGTGTAGTTTTGTGGCTTTCTATGTCAGACATGGAACAGGTAAAGGAAAACACGAGTCTCATTTCCTGTGGTCGTTATAGATGTGCCTGTAATAGTCACGTGCATGTGCTCACAGTGTATGATGGTGTTCATCATGTTCTCGGAAACACATAAAGAAAGTATATATGAGAAGCAGAAAGGCTGATTTTATTGAATTTGAAAAAGAGGACAGAATCCAATTGACTCTGACTCTGACTTTGAAATTGAAATAAATAGTATATCCTAGACTCAGACTCAGACTTGGACTTAAATCAAATCCGGACTCTTGGATGCATGAGAGGTAGATTGGATGCTTTGGTCATCGGGCCCTGTATAGTCCATGAGGGGCTTTGCAAGTCACAATGATTCCAAAACGGGAGTCTTCCCGGCATCGAGGAAGTCTTGAATGAGGTGTTTCAGCTTCCAGCACTTTTCTGTATCGTGTCCCTTCCCTCTGTGGAATTTGCAGTAATGCTCGGCGTTCCATGCTTTAGAGCGTTTTTCACTACTACAAAACATCAAATACACAACTGTTTTTTTTTTGCAATAGACAACTGACTTACAACAGTTGAGTAGTTTGGAGTTGTATATTACTCTGAGCATAGACATCTGTTTTACAACAGTTGTCTATTGCTTAATAAACAACTGTTTTTTAAAACAACTGTTTTTTAAAACAACAGTTGTCTATTACATATATAGACAACTGTTTCTCTAAGACAACAGTTGTCTATTACGTATATAGACAACTGTTTTATGAAATAACAGTTGTCTATCACTCTTATAAACAACGCTTATATACGTATACATATTTTATATTTTTTAATAATTCTAAAATACGTACAAATAACAAGCCATAAAAAATGAATACCATAGCGAATAATCGAACAAAAGAAGTTACATTTTTATAAAATCTAACATCCAAAATTCAAAAATACATAAAATCATTATCCAACATCCAAAATTCAAAAGGTACACATCAAATGATTATCCAATGTCCAAAAGTACCTAAAACCATAATCCAACTAATTATTAAGAAAATAATCCGCCCATAATCCACGAACCTCGTCAATATCTTCTTGAGAATATGGCATTATATCGTTGAAATGCTGCAAAATCAATAACATAAATGAACTAATTATTTTGTTTCAATTATGTTCATAAAACAAATAACTGAAACAAGAGAAAGTGTGAAAACCAAAGTCTTACCTCATTGACGGTTCTCTTCAAATCAGAATGAGTGATAATTTCAATCATATATCTCATCACGTAATAACCGCACTCTGTTTTTCGAGCATGAGGAGCCGACTATATTGCAACAAGTATAACAAAGTGTAAGAGTCATACAAATGAAAAAAGAAGTTTTTCAAGGCATATCATACATTCTAAATAAAAACGCTTAAAACCAGTACAAGCCCACAATTAATACTCATCATCATCGGAATCAACCAAAATCCTTGAAAATTTGGAACTTTTTGCATTTTAGTCCTTAATGATGTGTTAATCTCACAAAAAAGGGGTTGAACATTGACAGTTAACTCTCCAGCAATCAACAAACTTACAAGTACATAACAACAAACAGCCTCCATAAATGCCATTGTTAACTATATATAGCAGTAAAACCCAGAAAAACAACAATCATTGTCCATTATCCTTAATCATTCAGCATAAATGCATAATTAATTAAATTTAGGCATAAAATTACAATTAAAACAAATAACATCCACCAAACAAACTTAAAACCTACAGATTCAATAACAATTAACAACAATCATTTCTGGGTTTACCCAATAATTACATAATAAACAGACCCACAAATCAGAAAAACAAAAAAAATTGAAATTAAGTAGGGTAATTAATTAATTAATTACTACCAATTACTCCATAAAATGAAGAACAATTACAAACCAGATATTGTGAGGGAATTCCCTAGACGTGTGATATGAATATAGTTTATAGTTATATAAAAGAGGAACCAAACCCTTGGGTTAATTGAGACCAGTTCAGTAAACATTTCAAACAATATGATTGCTACATCTATATATATATGGTTAAACATTTCAAACAATATGTGTCCGACCAGTTATCTCTTCTTTATGTTGTCATTCTTTTTACCTACAGGCTAGAACTCATCAATGATTTATATATTTGGATGCATCTCCTCTCCTTTCCTGTTAAATCATTCAAATGACGTTTACCCCAAATCTTTGTATTGTAAGAATACAAATGTTGTGTCTTGAAATTCCATGTCTCTACTATGTGCTTGATTTATTTGCAAGCTAGACAATTACTACTCCGTATTTCATTATCTGTTTTGATTTCTGATGCATTTACTCAGCATCAGATTCAGTGGGCCAAATTTGGTACTTACAGGGACAGGGTAATTGCTACTGATGATGCCATTCCTCTAATTGTTGAAAATGATGATGATCTTGCATGTCATTGTCTCCTGGCTTCTTTCTTACCTACTCAAGGTGAAAAAGGGATACAAAATAGTGGCTCTCAACAATAATATCCTACATTGGGTGCTGAAGCAAGTTGATGTTGATTGTGGAAGGAGAGACAACCACATCAACTATACTCTGACGGCTGAAGATGTAGGTCATGTAACCAATGAAGGGAGTGTCCCAAAGGCTACAACTGAACAACTAAAGAAAAAGAAACTTCTACCCAGAAAATCATATTCAGGTAGTTGTGTATTGCATACAAAAATACTCGTATTAAGCAATAAATGATACGAGATTCACTTACTTGCAACATCGTATACTATGACTGCAACCAATGAATCCCTTATGTAGCTAGGTATAAGACTCCTGAACCTGTCCTGCCGAGCTGTATCTGTGTTCAGATGATAAGAATTGAATAAAATTGACAATGATGCGGTTTTCTGATGTGTCTTTCCCCCTGATCTCATGTTCAAAATTCCATGTAACAAAAGAGGAAAAGTGAAAACTCGATAAATCCCTCCTTCCACATTTATAGGTGCAAAAGGGAAACATAACTGCAATTATATTAAGTGTCGTAGTCCAACGTTAGAGATGAATCTTAGCACATTTGAAGATGCACAGTACGATCTTCAAGATACATGGTTTTAGATAGAAAATCAATACCGATTGTAGCCTGAACATAAGAAAACAATTCGAGTGCGTTCAAGCCTTAATAATGGAAATATGACAGGATTAATGTATAATATAAAGTGGATGAAAGAGAAGGTGACAAGTGTGTGCACAAAAAGTTCACTATAAAGACTATCACTTTGCAGCAAAACCTTAGATCCACGTCATTTGCCAGTAAAGAACTGCAACTCGTCATCTTCAACGAACAAGCAATGACTTTCTTTAGGGACGCGTAAATGAACCCAAATCTTTCAACACAGTTTGAATTTGGTAAAGCTCGAAGGTTATTCTCATTAAGTTTGTTGCAATAGTTAAATATTGACACTTGAACTTTGCAAATATAGTTCACAGTTTAATCATCATCAGTAAATCCATAATTATACCGTGAGGTAAGGATTCAATTCAAAACTAAGCCCGGAAACAAATCCTAAAAAAATTGTGTGGCATAAACAGAAACTCTGCATAAATGTATAAACCTAATGAACCAAAGAGCCAACACCAAAACTCGTCTGCAATGTCTCACAATTCAGCCCATCAACTAGGTTTCTTGGTTTTATAGTTCCAACAATGCATTGATTCTATACTTGACGAATATACTTGGAACGAATTGACTCTCGATCATTAAAAAACAGTAAATTTCAGCTTAATGGATCAAGACTCTCGATGAAACGCCAATAGAATTCATTCTAGATCATTCGAATACTGTAATTTCAGCAAAATTGATCAAAAGAATTCATGCTAGATCATAAGAAAACAGTAGTTTCAGCAAACTAATCAAGTAAAACAAAGTAATCTTCGATGAAACGCTAATAGAATTCAAGCTAGAACATTCAAATACAGTAATTTCAGCAAAATTGATTTAACATAATTGAATCGAACTTCAAAACGAAACATTAATTCGTATTAAATAGTTCGGAAATAAGAACTTCAACTTAATTAATCAGGAAAATCGAGTTAATATTGAAGAAACCCTAACTTATCAACACAAAAATAAACATAAACTAGATCAGAGGAATTGGCAAATCAAAACTCACATAGATTAGGAAGAGTAGAGTGAAAAAGGGGCGTCGGGAAATGGCGGCGGCTGTGGCTGCGAACGGCGATGTATGAACCGGAGAACGACAATGGCAAGCACAATGGGAACAGACATATTAACAAAAGTGCCATATGGAAAAATTTAGGATCCGGAAAAATTTGGGGATTTGGAAAAAATTAGGGTTAGAGGAATAATTGGGGATCCGGATCATGATGCTGCAGGAGTAAGTTGAGCGGGAGTATTGGTGATGATTGGAAAATTTGGGGATCATATACGACTTATTATTAATCAGTGATAATTAAATCAATTTTTAATCCCTACGCAAATTAAACACCGCAATTTAGTCTATAATCTTCGACTAAACTTCTTGATTAATGCTAATTACAGTAATTAATTAAATTAATCAAACAATTTAGAAATCTTACAACAACAACATAGCTCCTCTGTCGTTCTTCGTCCAATCCGAGAAGTTCTAACGCTCGCAATCCACTATCGGCCAACGTTACTACAAACAAAACAAAACAAACAAAAACCGTAAAAAATCAAATGAAACGGAAAAAACTCGACATCAAATGAAATTACAAACGTAAAGAATCAAATGAAACGGAGAAATGGAATGACGGAAATCGGAAGGTACCTTTACAAGAAGTGGTTTTGAGTAATCGTTCAATGACTTTACGATCAATAAGATTATCATCAACGATCAATGAGTAAATATTCGAGTTTGGTGGTCGGGTAAATGGGTTGAGAAAGTGATATGGGTTGAGAAAGTGATATGGGTTGAATTACACTTATTATTAGATTACTTAAAAAAAATATTTGAGAAAGTGATATGGGTTGGGTAGTAACAACCAATTTTTAGAGGTCCTGAAAATTAGAATAGACAACTGAGATTAATTAAAACAATTGTATAATATATAGACAACTGTTTTATAAAACTCAGTTGTCTATTATCAGAAAAGACATCTGTTTCCCAAACAAAACAGTTGTCTATATATTATACATCAGTTGTTAAGAATATCTGATGTTTATTAGGAGTTGTCTATTTGATGTTTTGTAGTAGTGTTTCCAAGGGTGGGTCGGCTGTTGGGTCTATAGGTAGTATTAGGCCCTTCGGAACCAACCTCTGGAAAGCGACGGTGTAGGACATATCCAAGTGGGTAAATGTCCTTTCCTTGACTGGTTCTTGATTTTTGGAGAGGTGACTTGAGGGTTACCTCCCCCGGTCTTGCCATCTTGAGGGTATCAGACGGTTTCGTAAGAGTGTTCACCCTTCAAATGGCTCGGTTGGGTGATTGGCTGCCTTACCCGCTCCAGTTGTGTTAGATGGGATCGAGTTCTTACAAGGTCTTCTTCGATGGTGGTCACCCTGGCATTTAGGTTATCTAGGGCGGTATTGATTTTTGATAAGATATTGTTAATGGAGCAAGACAGCATAAGCATACTCCCCTGGATATCCCCTTTCTCGACGGCGCGGGATTTGTTGTGGTTTGGTAGTGTCTCACTCATAGGGTCCCTGATTGGAAGAGACGACAGGTGTTAGAACTCGCCTAAACTCGGTTTTGCGCAAATGCAAGAGAATGAGTCAAGCTAGACATGGCCCGGGGTGACAGAAATGACTAAAATTCTCGGATCGGGAAACCCGAACGTTGACCTAGACAAAGTAACGACCGCGAATCAGACTTAAGCTGCAGAAGGGTGAATCCGAAAATAGGGCGACCGTGTTTGACCGTGCCACATGCTCGGACCAACCGTGGTGACCTAACCCTAGGTGACTCGAGTGTTGGACAAGTGACCCTTAGACATAAGGATCACGAACCTTTTGTTATAGGGCTATGCCTTGTAAAAGGTTGACTCGGCCTTGAGGAAAGGCAGACGGGGTACGGGAAGAAACTTGCGATGTAAGATCGGCAGAGTTTCGACGCTAGAGACCCTTGACTCGACCCGAATAAAGACGGCCCTGTGATTAGGGTAGACCCTTAAGTTAAAGGACTTTCGAATTGGGACGACTCGACTAACGGATTGAAAGACGGGCGAAATTCCCTTAGGAAAGGTCGTGGGGACCGTCCTGTTAGAGGGAAAGGTCGCGTGAGACTTTCTAGTTTGGACTTGAGTGTGTAAACGGGCTTTCCTTGGTAGGAGTATGTCCTACGTTGGTGGGTCATGCCTTAGTCAAATAAGGCGGACTGGGATAGGGAGGAAACTCGTGATGTAAGATCGACGGAGTTTCGACGCTAAAGATCTTTGACAACTTATGACAAGACCCGACACTGCTAAATACGGGAAGTCCTAAGAAGAGGAAAATTTTCGAAAAGGAGTTTTGGAGAAAACCCGGAGAAAACGGTGGATGGCCCGATTTTCGGAAATCGGAAAAGTGTCATCGGGCCGCGATTTCGAAGTTTCGAAAATATTTTTTTAATTTTTGAAATGGGCAGTATACCGGCTAGAAATAGGCTATTTTGAGTAAAATCACAAGTCCTAAATTTGGTATACTTCCCGGGTTTTGAAAAATGATTGAACCTTGAAAATTGAGAAGATGGTCCTGAAATTGGCAGTGGGCCAATAGGACCGGGTTTTTGAAAAGTTGAATATTTGAAACTTTGAAAATTTGAATATCGAAAAAAAAAAAAATTCGACAATTTGAAAATTGAAGATGAGATCCCTAAGATATGAAAATCAAAAACGGCATCTCGAAGATTTGAAAATTGAAAATGGCATCTCGGAAATTTTGAGAATCGAAAATGGCATTTCGAAAATTTGAAAATCGCGAATGGCATCTCGAAAGTTTTAAAATCGAAATTGAATTTTGAAAATTCGAAAATCGAATGGTGGATCGTAAATTCGAATTTTGAAATGGGTAGCATGCCGGCTAGAAAATGGGCTTGTTTTGAGTCAAATCTTAAGTCTAAATTTAGGCAGCTTTCCGATTTTTTGAAAATTGAATATTTTTGGAAAGATGTATTTTTGGAAAATGACGGTTTTTGAAAATGACACGGAAACCAAGTAGCATATAGTCACGCAAGCATTATAACGACACTATGTATGGTCTATACTAAGTCTCGGTCGGTCTATAAAGGGTCTATACCAGTGTACATAGCCTATCCGAGAATCAGGGCGGACTTCCTAAGTCGAATTGAACTTAGAACATGTCGTAAAACCCATACGAATCGACTATGGACACCTTTGATATATCCAATTTGGATTACATCAATAGTATAGTGGGACGTCGGTCACCAGTACCGGCCCGGGAAAATATGGGGTTATGCATGAACTGTAAAACTAAAACACGTATTGTACTAGTCAAACGATTTCTATTTGAGTCTCACCCTGAGGATGCCGATGGTAAGTCACGCATCAGTTAATCCCCAGCGGAGTCGCCAAATTGTGGACATGACATAGGTCCACCTCTACGCGGCCACGCGCGGGTTTGGGGAGGCGAATGAATCTCCATATGAGAATGGATCGAATAGAAATTTAAATCGAAGTGGAGTCGCCACCGAACTTTGTGGGAGTTCGGGCCCATTCGAACCCACTCTATGTCGTAGTTGGCCATGCACAAAGTATGGCCCACTCCGATGTCAGAGTTTATTGGGTTCGTCCCTTTGCATTTGATACTGATACCGACATTATCGGATACCGTGTATTGAATGACTCTCGTATGCCAATGGATTCGGATATCCGGAAGTCATGGTTCTGAGTAAGGAGTGAGGGTACGTGTTGGGAAGTTCACAAAGAACACCCAACCCCGCCCGTACATTAGCGGCCTCTACTAAGATATCGAATGACGTTTTAATACACGCGTTAGTAATACGATGAATGATATGCAAACATTGTTTTCCCTAAACATGCGAATAAATTGAATGGTTTGCTAAGTCGATTTAATGCATCTAAAAATTAACGTCAAAGTTGTATTTTAGCATGTGAGGTTCGTTTTAGTATAATAAAACAAACGATGAAAATAAAATTGCTACAAACACAAACAAACAAGTTAGTAACGGTTTGTAAATCGAATAAACAATATAAATATGATGATATGTACGATTATGACACGTGATGGATTAACACGTGTTGACCGAGGTCAAGAAAAAATATATCGAAACCTGAAATATGACAAGGAAAACCGTCGTTTTAATAAAGCAAAGATGTTAGAAGAAATAAGACGGAATTGCGTTTCGATGTTGCGGATTTCAGGAGGCCGCGCGACCCGCGCGAACATGGCGCGACTCGCGCTGCCATGCGACTCGCACAGGTCACGTGCGACTCGCATGGCGGCCTGTTTTCGAGGTCGTTTTTCCGAAAATTGATAATTTTATTAATTCGCGTACAAATATAGATTAATTCATACTCGACTTAAATTTTTGACATTCGTTACACTCGACGTTCGATTATGAAATCGATATTGAATATTCGGAATGAAATTTTATAAAAGAAAAAAAAATGTTTGATAAATCGTTTCGAAAATTGAACTAAAAAGACAATGTCGATTCTCTCCGCGTTAAAATCGTCGTATTTTATTTTTTAAGACCGTGTAACGATTTTTTAGCATCAACGAGATTAATTTAGTTCTTTTTAGATGCGATATTCGACTATAGAGTCGATATCGTATTTTGAGAACGTTGGTTTTATATGAAAATAGTTTGTAGTATCGATATTAGAAATAAAAAATGCGACGACGACCCATAAAAAACGGACGACCGACGATGACGAGACAAGAAAAAAGACGAGAGAAGGGAAGAGAGAGAGGAGAAGTCGGGTTTGATTTTTACACCTCAACCTACATGCTTTGTTTACTTGGAACGGGGCTCGTCGGAATGTGGCTTAGGCACGGGAGCGTCGAGTTCATGTCGGTGAGTTATGGTGGTTTTGGTCGTGTGGGGTGTCGGGTAAGAGGCGGCCGGTTCTAAGGCTAAAGCGACATGATCTCGGGTTATACTATCGGTTTGCCGATGCTAAGTGTATGAGTGTATGTATTTTTATGAATCGTAGATGTGTGATTATTTCTGAATTGTGTGTGTTTTTATGTGTCGATGATGGATGAATATTGTGTTGTGAGAGGGTCCTATTTATAGGAGTGGTCCTCGATTGAAGCTAGGAGAGGTAACCTTGCTTGGGTGATAAGAAATACCGGTTAGGATAGGAAAGGTAAGCAATTCGAGTAGAACGAGGATTTCGTTTCTTGGTGGAGAAGGCATTAAGCCGGCTGGAATGAGAGTACTCGGTCGAGTGTTTGATTCGGTATTCGGATAGAATTCTTACTTGAGATCGAATTCTATCCTTAAATGGAATTGTTTAATATTTTGTGTAGCTGATTTTTTGTAGCGTTTGAGCTCGAATCAGACACGTGGGGTGACACGGCTGACTTGCATGTCTCGAAAATATCTTTGACCGGGTTTTGACTCGGCCGCTAAAAGACGGTTTTGCCCCTGGTGTCGGATTCGACCCAAATTAGTTTTATTTGACTCGAAACGACCCATTGGGCCTGAATTTGAGGTTGGTTTTGTGAGATTTGTACTCCATAAAAATCCCAAGCCAAATGTCAATGATTTGAGCCCGTTTTTGAGTATGTTAAAGCATGTTTGCGTCCGATCATCATCGGGTGTTTGTCGGAAACTGCTATAGACACCTGGCGGTCAAAATGTGGGTGTATACAGGATGTTATGTTTATAACATGACAGGTATTTGCTGCTGGATTTTGGGTGTGAGCTAGCGAGTAGCGTGGATCCTACTCTTTCTTCATTCATGTTTATTTATGGATTTTTTTAACCCTGTTTGGAGAATATTTATTTTAACCCTTTTGTAAAAAGTGGCATTTGTATTGACTGGCCGTTCTTTTATTAAAATATAGAACATTAGTGTGTTTTAATCCCAAATCTACAGTGTTTCCGCCGCTGTATTGCGTTAGAATTTCTTGAGGATTACAAAAAAAAGTAAGAGAGAAGTTTTGGTAGGGTAAAGAATGTGGAAAATGATTAGAAAGGTTGAAAAGTTGAAAATGATTGAGTTGATGACATAGGTGGTGACCTTCTTGATGAGATGGTGAAAATTGGTCAAAATAAATAAGGTGAGATTAAAGATAAAAGTGGGTGGTGACCCAATTAGTATGACTCTTGCTTGGGATGGTCTTATGAAATGAAATCAACTTTTCCCTCATTAATCAACTTTTCCTTCAATGACTCTGTATTAATGGAAAAATGGATAACCCCATGAGATTCATTGTGGCAAACAAATGAACAATATTCATTATAAGCAATACTTTAACTAAGGATTTTCTACATAGCTCCCGTGTTTTTAACTTTTTTATATGGTATCCCTGCACTTTTATAAACGTACATGGTACTCCTCACTTTTAATGTACTTGTAACACCCTGGCCCAAACTAGGACTGGAAATGTTAGTCACGGTAGCTTGTCAGGCTCTGTACTGGTCTCACAGACCAACACGAGTCCTTTCCAGCACATTTTGTCCTCACTCATGCGCATTCCGGAAAATCTTTCCAAGAGGTCGCGCATCTTAAGATTACTCCCGGCCAAGCACGCTTAACTGCGGAGTTCTTTTGCATGGATGACCAGAAAAAAAAAGTGCACTTTGTTGATATGAGTGAAGAACGCAATGTCCTCGTTGCGCCTAGCAGCATAACCGCTGACCCAGAATCTACCCTCGCTAGGTGCCAAATGTACGGTCGCAGGATTGCTGTGATACCATTTGTAACACCCCGACCCAAACTAGGACCAAAAATGTTAGTCACGGTAGCTTGTCAGGCTCTGTACTGGTCCCACAGACCAACACGAGTCCTTTCCAGCGCATTTTGACCTCACTCATGTGCATCCTGGAGACTTTCCCAGGAGGTCATCCATCCTAAGATTAGTCTTACTCAAGCACGCTTAACTGTGGAGTTCTTTTGCATGGATGACCAGAAAAAAAGTGCACTTTGTTGATATTAGTAGTACTTTCAATCCCTTTGAGCACTAGTCATTCAAGCTCATAAATAGGACATCTTCAATCAATGTGGGGTGTTTTAGTACTCCCTCCGATCCGTCCCAATGAATTTTTTTTGTCTATTTCATATTGGGGCGTCTCAATGAATTCTTTGTCTTTCTATTTTAGGAATGTTTTTTATATGTAATTTGATCATCCTCATTAATTTGGCTCTACATGCCATCTCATCATTGAATCTCTTCCCCTTTGTGATAAAAGTAAAGACAAACAATTCATCGGGACGGAGGGAGTATTATGTCTCTCTATCCTTAATGATGTTTCTGTCTTCTTTGACTCCCTCTTTTGGTTAGTTGTGTTTTTTATTTTTCGACATTTTTCAAATTGATTGAATAACTACCTATCTATGGTAGATGGAATATTTCCATTAGTTTGTGTGGACATGACATAGGTCCACCCCGACGCGGCCACGCGCGGGTTTGGGGAGGCGAATGAATCTCCATATGAGATGGTCAAATTGAAATTTAAATCGAAGTAGGAGTCGCCACCGAACTTTGTGGGAGTTCGGGCCCGTTCGAACCCACTCTATGTCGTAGTGGGCCGTGTACAAAATACGGCCCATTTCCGATGTCAGAGTTTATTGGGTTCGTCCCTTTGCATTTGATACCGATACCGACTTGATTGGATACCGTGTATTGAATGAATCTCGTTGCCAATGGTTTCGGACATCCGGAAACCGAGGTTCTAAGTAAGGGGTGAGGGTACGTGTTGGGAAGTTCATAAAGAACACCCAACCCCGCCCGCACATTAGCGGCCTCTACTAAGATATCGTTTGATTTTTGAATACACGCGTTAGTAATACGATGAATGATATGCAAACATTGTTTTCCTAAACATGCGACGAATTGAATGGGTTGCTAAGTCGGTTTTAATGCATGAAAATTAATGTCAAAGTTAATTTAGCATGTGAGGTTCGTTTTAGTATAATAAAACAAATGATAAAAGGAAATTGCTAAAAAGATGAACAAACATGTTAGTAACGATTGAATAAAAAATATAAATACGATAATATGCATGATTTTGAAAAGTTTTATGACACGTGATGGATTAACACGTGTTGACCGAGGTCAAGGAAAAAATATCGAGATCTGAAATATGCCTAAAACCCGTTGTTTTGTCTAAAAAACGAAGTTCGAAGAATAATAAAAGATAGAGCGAAATCGATTTTTGTGTCGCGTTTTTAGGGAACCGCGCACCTCGCCCGGGACGCACGCGACTCGCGTCCCGGGCTGTTTTCGAAATTGATTTTCGGAAAAGTTTACCTTTATTAAATTGCGTATAAATATTGCATAATTTATACTCGACTTAATTTTGCGATATTCGTTATATTCAATATTCGACTATGAAATCGATATTAAATACTCGGAATGATTTTTTTAGAAAAGGTAAGAAAAGGTTTTTGTAAATCGTTTTAAAAATTAAACTAAAAAACGATGTGTGACTCTCTCCGCGTTAAAATCGTTGTATTTTGTTTTAAGAAAATTATGTAACGATTTTTTAGCATCAACGAGATTAATTTAGTTCTTTTTGATACAATATTCGATTATAGAGAATCGATATCGTATTTTTAAGAACGTTTGTTTTATAAAAATAGTTTTGCAGTATCGATATTAGAAATAATAAAAAATACGATGATGACCCGTAAAAAGAAATCGACCGACGACGCAAAAAAAGGGAAAAGACGAGAGGAAGAGGAAGAGAAAGGAGAGAAACGGGTTTGATTTTACACCCTCAACCTACATGCTTTGTGTACTCGAAGCGGGGCTCGTCGGAATGTGGCTTAGGCACGGGAGCGTTGAGTTAATGTCAGTGAGTTATGGTGGTTTTTTGGTTTGGACGTGTAAAGGGTAAGAGGTGGCCGGTTTCGTCGGATCTCGGATATACTATCGGTTTCTCGATGCTAAGTGTATATTTCTGAATCGTAGATGTGTGATAAAAAGTTGATGATGGATGATTGATTGGTAGATGATAGATGTGTTGTGCAAGGGGCCTATTTATAGGGAAGTTCCCGACCTTGGCTAGGAGAGGTAGTTGGATAGGAACTACCGCTTTGGATAGGAAACGTAAGAAGCTGAGAGGCGTGAGAATTCCTTTTGCTTGACGAGGAAGCAAGGAAAACCGGCTGAAAACAGCCTGCTCGGCCGAGTGTCCTACGCTTGGTCGGGTGTTTGATTCGGTTTTCGGATAGAATTCCTACTTGAGATCGAATCCTATCCTTAAACGGATTTGTTTAATATTTTGTGAAGTTGATTTTTTTGTAGTGTTTGAGCTCGAATCAGCCACGTGAGGTGTCACGGCTGGTCCGTGTGTCTCGAGAATATCTTTGACCGGGTTTTGACTCGGTCGCTAAAAGGCGGTTTTGCCCCTGGTGCCGGATTCGACCCAAATTAGTCTTATTTGACTCGAAACAACCCACTGGGCCTGATTTTGAGGTTGGTTTTGTGATATATGTACTCCGTAAAAACCCTAAACCAAATATCCATGATTTCGAGCCCATATCCAAGTCCATTAAAGCATGTTTGCGTCCGATCATCATCGGGTGTTTGTCGGAAACTGCTATAGACACCTGGCAGTCAAATGTGGGTGCCTACAGTTTGTTGCTTTGAATATGCTTAATTGGGGGGTGTTTATGTTAATTTTTCCCTCCATATCCTCACTCATTTTAAGTCAAATCAACCCAACTAACGGAAAAAGAAAGTCAAAGAGGACTAAAAACATCATTAAAGGTATGAAGACATAATAACTCACTGGGCCTGATTTTGAGGTTGGTTTTGTGAGATATGTACTCCGTAAAAAGCCTAAACCAAATGTCCATGATTTCGAGCCCATATCCAAGTCTATTAAAGCATGTTTGCGTCCGATCATCATCGGGTGTTTGTCGGAAACTGTTATAGACATCTGGCAGTCAAATGTGGGTGTCTACAGTTTGTTGCTTTGAATATGCTTAATTGGGGGGTGTTTATGTTAATTTTTCCCTCCATATCCTCACTCATTTTAAGTCGAATCAACCCAACTAACGGAAAAAGAAAGTCAAAGAGGACAAAAAACATCATTAAAGGTATGAAGACATAATACATTAGAAGTGAGAGTACCATATATATATGTTTATAAAAGTGTAGAGATACAATATAAAAAAGTTAAAAATTCGAAAATACCATATACGGAGTAGAACATTTCTTTGATTAAAAATACAAACAAATGAAGAGGACCGATAAAATATACTGTGGACATGACATAGGTCCACCCCGACGCGGCCACGCACGGGTTTGGGGAGGCGAATGAATCTCCATATGAGAATGGATCGAATTGAAATTTAGGTCTATGTGGAGTCGCCACCGAATTTTGTGGTTATTCGGAACCATTCGAGCCCACTCTATGTCGTAGTGGTCCGTATACAAAATACGGCCCATTTCCGATGTCAGAGTTTATTGGGCTCGTCCCTTTGCATTGTGATACCGATACCGACAATATCGGATATCGTGTATTGAATGACTGTCGTGCGCCAACGGTTTTGGGCATCCGGAAACCGAGGTTCTGAGTAAGGGGTGAGGGTACGTGTTGGGAAGCCCACAAAGGACACCCAACCCCGCCCGCACATTAGCGGCCTCTACTAAGAATTCGAATGACTTACAATACGCGCGTTAGTAAAACGGGAAAAATGCTTATGCAAACATTGTTTTTCCTAGGCATGTGAATGAAATTGAAAAGAGGGTTTCTATGTCAATTTAATGCAATTTAATTCTACGTCAAAGTGGAATTTTAGCATGTGGGTTCATTTAGTACAATAAATGAACAATAATTAAATTGACAAGAGAAATAACAAACGCGTTAGTAACGATGTAATAATATAACGAATAATAACGGTTTGTGCAAATATGAGATGAGGTGAAAAGATGCGAATATGAGATGCATGGTTTGAAAAGGTAGTAATACACATGATTAATTAAACACGTGTTGACATAAATCGCAAATTACTACCGGGTTCTGAAAATAGAATAATGTACGATTTATTGTGTTAATCGTTATGGGTCACTCGATCAAGTGGTTGATGGACTCGATCGAGTGGACCTGTAAAAGACGATTCTGCTTTGCGTTATGGACCATACTCGGCCGAGTCATTGACCAACTCGGTCGAGTACATGGCCACTCGACCGAGTCACTGTGAGACTCGATCGAGTGGGAGTCGTAATTAACATTCTGACTCGATTTTAGGGTGTCACTCGATCAAGTGGCTAAAGTACTCGGTCGAGGGGCACCTGTACGAACTTGGTTCGTTTGCAATTTAATTGTTGATTTTGAAATTGCTTTTGATTTTTGATAATTCGACGGTTTTACCGAATCGGACATAAATATTGCACAATTTATGTTCGACTTGGTTTTTTATAAATCGCGAATTTTGTTGAAACGAATATAAATATTGTTGAATTTATACCCGATTCTAAATTTGGAGTACTCGTTGTATCCCATATTCGATTATTTGAATCGATATAGGATATTAGAGTGAAATAGAAAAAATAAATTAATTTTAGTCGCTTTAAATTAATTATCGTGATATGAACAAATCACGTTAATTAATTCATGTGACTTGATTGTTAGATTCGATATCCAATTATGGAATTGGTACCGAATCTAAAATCGACGCTTTACTTGAATAAAAAAGGACTTGATTCCCTCGACTTCTCCGACATCGAAATAAATCCCTAGGGATTGTGATGTCGGATCCGTGTCAACGGGTTTCGACCCTTATTAAAATTGATTTTAAAAAATTGATGAATGCAAGATAAATGATGATAACTACAAAAAATAAAAAAAACGAATTATTGTTTAAGTTAACTTATTTCAATAATCAAACGATCGGGGTGATGGGATAAGCGACCGACGACGCGTGTGCAGTACACTTGTATATGCGGTTTTCCTTATCCCACCATCACTCACGTTCGACACAAATCCATAAGTATTTTAATGTTTTGATGTTAATAGTATTATCGATATTATGACGCGACAAACAAAATAATAAAAAAGACGAAAAAAACGCGAAAAGGAGGACGAAGATGACGAAGAGAGAAAGGGAAGAAAATAGAGGGTTTTGACACCCTCAACCTACATGTTCTTGTCTCGGTGCGGACTCGTAACCGTGGCTTCAACACAAGAGTCTTCGAGGTTTTATGTAGGTTATGTTGTGGTGGCTCGGGATTGATTCCTAAACTAGGTTTAGGGTTTCTTGCTAGTGTAGAATTGCTAGGGTTTGATTAGGGTTTGATTAAGGTTTGAAAAGACGTAGCATGTGTGTGTAGGGTTGCTCTAGGGTTCTTGAGGTTGTAAAAGATGTAAAAACGTTGTGTAATTGTGTTGCATGGGGGTTGCTTATATAGGCTTGGCTAGGGCACCGGTTTAGGGTTACTCGACCGAGTATGGGGCTAACTCGGTCGAGTGGCCCGTGAAGCCTGCCGCCGGGCTCAAAACAAGCCCACTCGATCGAGTGGCTGGGTCACTCGATCGAGTGGCCCAGTCGGGTTGCAAGGGTCCATTGTTTTGGACCTTGACTTTGGGTGTTTGATGGATTTTGTGATTGACTTGGACTTTTGATGGTTATATGGCTGTTTTTGTGTGTCTCGGAAACGACTTTGACCGGGGTTGACCCAATCGCGAAAAGTCGGTTTTAATTCCGGTGTCGATTTTGGCCCAAATTAGTCTTGTTTGACTCGGAATGATCCACTAGGCCTGGATTCGAGGTCTGTTTGGTGAGATTTTTACTCCGTAAGTGAGTTAGCCAACGATTAATGGATTTGAGCCCGTATCCGAGCGCATAGAAACACGTTAGCGTCCGATCATCATCGGGTGTTTTTTGGAAACTACCATAGACACCTGGCGGTCAAAATGCGGCTGTCTACAGAGCCCCCACTCTGACTGAGGCTTGGACAAGGCAAAAGTCAGAGTAGCTACCAAGCCCGTTAAGACCTGGTAGACTTCCGGTCGGGTCGTTTATAGTCCTTTAGACTCGCGTGAAGGGCTCACCAGCCGCAAGACAGAAATCATACCTGAGCTTGATGATTGTACTCCGTGGGGAATTTGGGCTTGTCGCATCAGCCCTGGGTGTACCTGTGTGTTGGTCCATCCCGTGCTATCCCGGAAAATGCTGCTGTGGAGATTTGATGACTTGCATGTCTTTGCTTGAGTCATACCTGTATAAGTCACATAAAAATGTATGCAACACGTATATAGTAAAATGACTCGTGCTGGGGAAAATGATTTTTGAAGTTTTTGAAATTTTGAATTTGAAATCCTGAAAGCAATCACGAGCTAGGTTTTCAAAATGGAAAGGGATATAAAAGAAATTCGCAGTTTAAATAGACTGAAATCTGACCTAGTCGAAAAAGATTTTTTTTTTTTTTCAAATGGCTAAATTTTGCAAATTTCAAAGTGGAATCTGAAGAGAGGGACCTACCGACAGACTCGACTCTGGATATGACAGGACGAGTTGACTGACACGGACTGGACTCTCTAAGGATTGGACCATGATTCGGTAGGGTATTGGGCCGCCTAACAAAACTCTTAAGTCGCGCTATCCCGTAGCCTAGGCGAGTGGCAACACGGTCGCACATCGAAATGGGATAGATATGCTATGGGGGGATTGCAGTAGCCTGTAATGAGACTGTTTTAGTCTGGTGTCCTTCTGGATTTCCTATTTTAGGATACATTTCCAAAGTAGGTATTGCCTCGAATCCTGACAGATTCTTGTCTTCGACTGAGCCGAGTACTAGGACACACTACAGAAAGGAGACTAGATTTTGAAAGTATTTATCTGGATTTTGTGAGTGGATGGAGGTCTTCTGTCTAAGAAAAGCCCCCAGGACAACAAAGCTAGCTACTGAGAACATGACAGTGACGTGTCCGGAATGATAATGCTTTTCGAATGTGTGTCAATGTGGGTGGTTATGCCTCTGTTGAAAGGCTGCCTACGTATTCACGTGTGGTGAAATCAAACCAAGCCGTAGTTCAGTGTTGAAAGATATATTATGGTGCCTAGTCTAATAGGACTTTATGTGTAACTAGCCATATTGACGGTGCAAGCTAGGTGCATTCCCAATGATGTCTTGATCAAAGGGCTTGAATGGTTAGGATATTAATCCTGTGACTGTGAGCGTTCTCCGGGGTAGCCCCCAGAGGTGGTGTGAACTATTTGGGCATGCTCTATGCCGACTGCAAGTTGAGTTCTCGTGTTCGGGGTTGGTAACTGGTTTGGATGAGAAGAATTGGGACGGGATTTTAACGAGTTTTGCTCTCGGGGATTTTAACGAGTTTTGCTCTCGGGGATTTTAACGAGTTTTGCTCTCGGGGATTTTAATGAGTTTTGCTCTCGGGGATTTTAACGAGTTTTGCTCTCGAGGATTTGACGAGTTTTGCTCTCGAGGATTTGACGAGTTTTGATCTCGAGGATTTTAACGAGTTTTGCTCTCGGGTCTTTGACGAGTTTTGATCTCGGGTCTTTGTATGGTGATTGTGAATTTTGTTATGTAAAGGGGAAGTCGAGTAAAATGGCTCGAACTTTGATCGGGATAGGTTTTGATAATGCGGGATCTGGTTTTCATGTCTGGCCCTAATGGTTAGGGGTATCCTATGGAGCTTGAATCCTCAAAATTCCGGGCTGTCTCTGGCCTGGGTCTCGGGAAGGTCTTGAGGGTTGTAATGCGGGAAGGCTGAGTGTGGTGTTAGCTGACCAGCTTGATTGTCACTCCCCTATTGGATGGCATGGATAATTTTGAACTTGACCGTACCCCGGTCAAAGGATTTTCACTTGAGTACTTGATTTTTTGATTGACCTCGCTATCATGGGTTTTGATAATTTTGACCGTACTCTGGTCGTGAGGCTTTCACTTGAATTAACCGTTGACCACGGTCATGGGTATTCTGAATTTTTTGATGATGGCCTGCTTTTTTTGTTTTGGCCTTTTGCTTCTTTTTTTTCATGGACTTTCGATTTTTTTTTGTGTCCAGTTTTCTTTTTTTGATGGCCTTCTTTTTGCTTTCGCCCTTTCTTTTTTTTTTTTCTTTTTTTTTTTACTTTTGATTTTTTTTTTGTCCAGTGTTCTTTCATTTTTTTTTTGCCGGTCAGACTAACACCTAAGGTAGGGATTGGTCAGTCTTATTAGAGAGGTGTTTTATTGTGGGAAATGGGCTTGCCTTCCGTCTTGAACCCAAACTAGGAGATTACCTAGATTTGTCATAGGATTCGATACCGCTCCTGCTACGGGTAGTTATGTGGTTTTTCTATACCAGACACGGAGTAGGTAAAAGGAAAACACGGGCTCGGTTTCCTGCAGTCATTATAGATGTGACTATAATAGTCACGTGCGTGTGCTCACAGTGTATGATGGTGTTCATCATGTTCTCGGAAACACGTAAGGAAAGTATATATGAGAAAGAATATTGAAAGCTGATTTTATTGAATTTTGAGAAAGAGGACAGAATACAACTGACTCTGACTCTGACTTTGACTTTGACTTTGGAATAGAACATCCTAGACTCAGACTCAGACTCGGACTTAAATCAAGTCCGGACTCTTGGGTGCATGAGAGGTAGATTGGATGCTTCGGTCATCGGGCCCCGTGTAGTCCACGAGTGGCTTGGCAAGTGATAATGTTTCCAAAACGGGAGTCTTTCCAGCATCGAGGAAGTCTTGAATGAGGTGTTTCAGCTTCCAGCATTGTTCGGTATCGTGTCCCCTCCCTCTGTGGAATTTGCAGTAATGCTCGGCGTTCCATGCTTTGGAACGTTTCTCCACAGGTGGGTCAGCTGTTGGGCCTATAGGTAGCACTAGGCCCTTCGGAACCAACCTCCGGAAAGCGACGGTGTAGGACATATCCAAGTGGGTAAATGTCCTTTCCTTTGACTGGTTCTTGATTTTTGGAGAGGTGACTTGAGGGTTACCTCTCTCGGCCTTGCCATCTTGAGGGTATCGGCCAGTTTCGTAAGATTGTTCACCCTTGAAATGGCTCGGTTGGGTGATCGCCTGCCTTGCCCGCTCTAGCTGTGTTAGACGAGATCGGGTTCTTGCAAGGTCTTCTTCAATGATGGTTACCCTGGAACTTAGGTTATCTAGGGCAGTATTGATTTTCGAGAAGATGTTGTTAATGGAGCAAGATAGCATAAGCATACTCCCCTGGATATCCCTTTTCTTGACGGAGTGGGATTTGTTGTGGTTTGATAGTGTCTCGTTCATAGGGTCCCTGATCGGGAGAAACGACATGTGTTAGAACTCGCCTAAACTCGACTGTGCGCAAGAGAGAGAGTCAAACTAGACACGGCCCGGGGTGACGGAAATGACTAGGACTCTCGGATCGGGAGACCCGGACGCTGACCTAGACAAAATAACGACAGCGAATCAGACTTAAGCTGCAGAAGGGTGAACCCGAAAATGGGGCGACCATGTTTGACTTGGGTTAGACCCTCCTAAGACGAACGTGTAAGGTACGATTTTCGGAGTGACTGTGATTAGTCACTCCGTCGGAGAATAGCCCCCAATGTGAGACTAAGGACTTAGATGGTGTGGCATCTTAAGTGACTCAAAGGTGGGTTATGTGAGACACGTGTAAGACATGACCCTTAGGGCAACCGTGATTGATTGCCATGTTAAAGGGTAGCCCCAGAGTGGGATTGAAGATTTTGTTAAGACTCGATTGTGTTGACGGGTGATGGTAGGGATCTGTCGTGTATCCTAACCAACAATAAACTACCGATTACACCTAGTGGGTAGCTAGGGCAAGTCGAGATCGTATCCACGAGGACGGTAAGGCGAAGTTTAGACTATGTCTACCTAAAACGAGACTAAATCACCAAACAAACACAAAGAAACGGTAATTGACAAACTATGGTGGAGGATAGGTAGGATCTAGACTAATGATGAACTAGCTAAATTAAGATTAAGAGAATTAATTAGAAACAAACTAAACAATGAAACTAATGGAATAATGACTAACAAAGAGGATGAACTCAAATAAGGAAAGAAGTGGGGTAGGTCGGGTTCATAGGAGTAGAAGGGTAATTGGGGTGATCAAGGGTATAGGTGTCTCCTAATTGCTAGAGTCGGTCCGGGCTCTCGCAACTTAGACCGATGTCAAGGTGGGTCCGGGCTCTCGCAACTTAGACCCTAGTCCGCGCTCTCGCGACTAAACTACTTTCAACATTTCCACATAAATAGACAAACAATGGGAAGATGAGCACAAGTATGGGAAGCATGGCCACTACAACTCATACAAGCATATCAAAAAACACATAGATTGCCCACAATGTGACTAACAACAAAGACTCACCCATTTCCCTTAATCAACCCTAATCATCCATATTCTACCCCTAATCCTCCTACTAACCCCACAAAGAAGACTACTCACTCATGATGAAGAGAAAACCAACAATAACAAGATAAATCAATACCACAAAACAAACATCCATAATGAATAACAAGAACAATAACAATAACAATATGAAAAGATTCAAACAAGACTAAATAAACAAGATTAAGAGTAGGGATGATTATACCAACACTAAGAAGATGAAAAGATGCAATCTTGTATAAATAAGAACCCAAATAGAAATCCCAAGGTTGTCAAGCTTGGAACAATCTTCAAGAACTTCTTAATACAAGAGCTAATTACAAAGATTAACTAATAATTAAAGTAAGATTAAAGCTAATAAGAGAACACTAATCTAGGGTTTTGAAAGTCTAATGGAGGCTTAAATTAGTCTAGGGTATGATAAGATGTCTTAACATTACAAGGGGGAAGTATATATATGGGTACAAGAATGAAGGAGAAGAAAGAAAAGAGCCCGTGCTGCCCCTGTAGCGTCCCGACCGGGACGGGATCATCCCGACCGGGACGGCCCTGTCATCCCGACCGGGACGGGTTGGTCCCGACCGGGATGGGCTCACAGTGGCCTTCTTCAAAGCGCACCTCATCCCGAACGGGATGGGTCTTGTAGGCCTCCCTTAAGAGCTCTTTGGTCCCTCCTTGCCTCTCATGGGTTTCTCGCCGATTCTCGGGACTCGGGATCGGGTCTCAGAGGCTCGGGATTGGGTCCCAAGGTCTCGGGGTCGATTCCAAGGCATCGAGTCATCGTTCCTTTACTCCGTTGGCTCCAAAAGGTGTATGTATAGAGTCGGAATCGCTCCAACTCTTCCAAATCGGTCTCGGGAACCTGAAACGGACTAAAGGAAGCATAAGAAGCCCATAAATCGCTCCCAAGGAGCGATTCCACAAGGAAATGGGACCAAAACATAGTGAAAAAGGCACTACAAACTACACTTATCAACTCCCCCACACTTAACCCTTACTCGCCCTCGAGTAAGCACAACCTAAGTACTAAACTAACCGAGTGGGTATTAGCGCACCCAACGCCCTTTCAACTCACGCGAGTGCACTTAGAGGGAAGGTGCACTCCGCAAGGCAAGTAGGGTCTTGCGACAAAACCGCGGATGCAACCGGACACAAACACACAAACAAACACTTAGACGGTTGCACCCAAAACAAAAGAAATACCGCTTCCCTCTAAAAGCGGTGAAAGAAGCACCGGGTTAGGACTCGAGGTAAGTGACAACGTTCCCAAGCTAGCAATACAAACCAAGGTGAACTAAACCCTAATAGTATGACGATAAAGCAACAAAAACGTTGGTAACTTACCTAGGTCCTCCTAACTTTCTAAAAACGTACTACGGGACGATCGGCGGAGTGGAAAAGTGAAGAACCACGGTGTTAGTCGACACTGTAGGTAAATGAGACCCCGCCCCCTTTAGCGTGAGCCAAGAGGGTCGTCCCGTGTCCAAAACCGCCTAACTAGTCCAAGTAAAAAGGTGGAAAACATGCAAAATGAGGGAAGACCGACTAATGCCGCTATCATCCTTCCTCGGGACTCGGTCCTTTGGTAGGCTCTTCACGGCAAAAGTCGGAAAAAGGCTTATTTTGAGAGGTAGGGGTTATTTTTGTGAGTCGAGTTTTCTTTTGGCATTTTCTCTTTTCTTTCGCATTTTTGCCTTGTTTTGCCATGCCATTCTTTTTTTCTTCTTTTCTATTTTCTTTTTGGCTTTTGTGCCTTTTCTTTTTCTTCATCCTTTTCTTTCTTTCATTTTCTTACTTTGCCCTTTTGGCTTGATTTGGCTTTTTGGCATTTCTTGAAAAATAAGGAAGAGAGATTTCAACACTTTGCAATTTTATTGTATGGATATGTGTGAAAGGTAGGGAAATGGGAGAGTTGGGGAGCGTCTTTCCCTTCAAACCCACAAAAAGTGGATAACTTGGACTAATCAAACGATCCTAAACACGGTCACCTAAGGGACGAGACTCGGTAACCAAGGCCTTTTCACACCGTGGGTGGTCAAAATGGTCAAAATGCAAATCCCGTAGTAAATCCCTAGTAATCTAGGTGGACTCAAGGTAAAGGACCAACGAAATCATTGATTTAGGGTCATTCTACTAGACAAAAGTCCAAGACTCGATTTACATTACTAGGAAGGGAAAGTAGACACCCGCACACTAGCCTCTAAACCGGGTTTTCGAAGACCATTTACACACAAGACTCAACAAACACAACACAAAATGAAGACTAAACGAGAACGAAAGAAAAAGAAACAAGAGTAACAAGACAAGAACAAAACAAAACGAACACATAAATAACACAAACACCACCCCAAATTTTCAAACAAGTCACCAATCAACCACAAACTTTACAAGCTCCGCCCGAGCACACCACAACACACAACTCCTCCATACTCCACGCGGAACAAAGAGGAAAAAGGGGTGAAGAGATGTTACCGGAAGTCTTGAAGGCTCTCCAAAGCTAACGGCGATTTAAGCAACCTATAAGGAAAAAGGGAGGCAAACACGCACAACAACACAAATATACGACACAATGACACGAAATGAAAATACACAAAAGAGAAAATCTTTTTGATTTTTGTGAAAAATTTTCAAATTTTTAGGGTTTTTAAAGGTTTTTCGAAAAAGGGAAAAATAAAACTAACTACGATAGAATATCGCTCCCCCACACTTAAACCGAGCAATGTCCTCATGCTCGATCGTAGTGTGCGGAGAGACAAAATAAAAGAAAAAGAAACTACGAAAATAAAGCTAAAAATCAAAAAGAAAAGGTGAAGAAAAGGGTAGAAAGCGTCCGGCCGGGGTGTAATCAAGTCACCATGGGCCGAGACAAGAAAAGATATGGAAGGGGAAAGAAATAAAAAAGAAAGAAATAAAAGGAAATGGGAGGGGAGGGCTAGGTGTAATCAAGTCACCTAGCCCGGATTCCGCCTAAATCCGACTAATTCCTAAAAAGTGGTGAAAATCTTGTATATTGGATTTTTCGATTGACTCTCGACGCAATCACGTCGTCGAGAGTCGGGAGCAATCATACTATGGCCTCGAAGGCCACTAAGATCCCATGACTCAAGGGAAGGGGGCAAACAATGAAAAACAAGCGGTAAAAAGACGGGAAAGTAAGGATAGTTACCCAAACCGAGCGGCTAGTAACTCACTTGCTCCATCGTCTCGATGATCATTAGAGGCTCGTCGCTTGTCTTCTCGGTTGCCATCTCGCTTCACACTCAAGAAGGACTCACGGTCGGGGTAGTAATGGTGCGAGGGGATGAAAATTTATGTGGATTTCGGTGTAAGGTGAGGTGTACGGGTCATACGATAGGAGTAAGGGGGAGTAGGGAGGCTGGGAGGGGGTATAATGGATGGGTGGAGTCAAACGCCTAAGAAAAGGCTCAAAAGGGAGAAAGGGGACCATCCCGGTCGGGATGGATGATCCCGATCGGGTTGATAAACCCTTCCCGATCGGGATGGCTCCTTCCCGGTCGGGATTCCTCATCCTTCCCGGTCGGGAAGCCCTCTTCCCGGTCGGGATGAGTCTTCTTGGCCTACCCCAAACCCAAAAGCTTATCATAAGCTTCAAAAACCGACTTCCTCGCTCGCAAACCAAACTCCATCATCAACCATTCCTTTCTAGGAATCACATGCACTTCACCTATCAACAAAGCTCCAACACACATTAAATTCTCTCCCTCACTACGCTCATCAATCAATCCAAACAACAAGAATATCACAAAACTCAAACTAACTACAAGTAAGAAATATATACAATGAGACGGTTCTTGTGGAACTTCGTCAAACCAAGATGGTGCTTTCTTCAATCTTTTTCAACAACCATGACCAATTCCATCTCCATCAAGGGCACGTAAGAACAAGTCGAAGGCCCTAGCAAAGTCTTCAATCAAGCATGTTATATAACCAACCACATCCCAAGACTCTTCATGGCCTTGCTTTGACGTTCCCGGGGCATCCCGATCTTCCAAGTTCAACGGTTTGAATTTGTACTTTTGGTCTTTCGGGATATACCCGAACGTCCACCGGTCATCATGTGGCCCCAAGGGAGGCTCATCTTCTTCCTTGTCATTGCACTTGTCATCAAACCCATGAAATGGGCACTCATCTTCCTCCAAATCGGAGTCATCATCCTCAAGTACATAAGAGTACTTCTTCAAGCTTTGTTCCGGTTCACCTCCTAGATCGATGTCTTTCTTGGCTTGGATCATATTGCATGATTCATCCTTAGTAGGCGAAGTGTTGCCTTGGAGGTCGAACACTATCTTTTCCTCGCCTAACTCAAATGTGATCCTACCGTTCTTCACATCGATCATGGCACCCGCGGTGTGTAGAAATGGGCATCCAAGGATAATGGGAGTGTTGGCATCCTCCGGCATGTCAAGCACAATGAAGTCGACCGGAATGAAGAATTTCCCGACTCGTACCGGTACATCCTCTAACATTCCTAATGGTCGATTGAATGATTTATCGGCCATTTGGAGGGTGAGGGACGTACATTTCAACTCCTTCATTCCGAGTCAGCAACAAATAGAATAGGGAATGATGCTCACACTCGCGCCCAAGTCACATAACGCATTCTTGATCAAGAAGTTGCCTATGGTGCAAGGGATCGAAAACTACCCGGATCCTTCAACTTCGGAAGCGTGGAACCTTGGATAAGCTCGCTCACCACCCTCGTGAACGCTACGGTCTCTTCCTTGTCGACGGATCTCTTCCTAGCTAAGATTTCTCTCATAAATCTTCCATATGCCGGGATTTGGGTAAGTAATTCGGTGAACGGGACACTAACATCCAACTTCTTCACAATGTTAAGGAACTTGTCGTATTGAGTGTCCACCTTAGTCTTCATTTGCCTTGATGGGAAAGGCAACTTGATTTGGTACTTGTTTTTCTCACTAGGGGTGGACTCTTCAAAGGACACTTTCCTTTTTCCCTTGTCTTTCTCTTGAAGTGGGGGAGGGTTGTCTTCTTGAGGTTTTTCAACTTTCCATAAAACTTGTTCCTCCATTGGATTATCAAAGCTTGATTCTTCTTGAGTTGGAGATGCCATTTCCTTTGTCGGTTCTTGCATTGGCTCTTGCTCACTAGGATATGGAGGGGGGTCATAGGATGTACCTCTCCTTGTGGTGATAGCATTTACATGCTCAAATATCGGTGTTTCACCTTGAGAAGGTAGTTGCCCCTTTTGTCTTGAGGAGCTCCCCGAAGCAAGTTGAGATACTTGAGTTTCAAGCATCTTCATACGGGCATCTCTTGACGCGTTTTCCCCTTGAATATAAGCAAAGAGCTCTTGATGGTTTCTTGACATGTCCATTTGACTCTTTTGCATATCCATCATAGATTTTTGAATGTCGAATTCCCGAGGTGGAGATGATGGATTATGCGGAGTATCGGTGATGGCAAGAGGAATGCCATAATCATGAGTAGGAGACCGGCTCCTAGGCTTGCTTTGTTGTTGATTACCTTGTGTAGCTTGTTGTTGACGGTTCCCTTGGAACCCATGAGAATTGCCTTAATTAAGGCCTTGGTTGTGGTTTTGTTGTCTTTGAAAGTTTTGGTTTCCTTGGAAACCGCCTTGATTGAAGTTCCCTTGTTGGAACCCTTGATTGTTGTTGTGGAAGGTATGTTGGTTATTTTGCTTGAAGTTGTTGAAGGGTCTTGGATTACCCACATAACCTTGATAACCTTGATTGTTGCCCCTTAAGGGAGGTGGAATGTAGGGACGATGTTGTTGTTGATGTTGAAAGGCTTGTTGTTGAGGGACTTGATTGGAAGCTTGGTATTGATTAGAGTAGGAGGCACCTTGCTTGAACGCTTGAAAGGCGTTCACTTGCTCAATACTTCCTCCACAATTCATAGGATCATGACCAACGATTCCACAAGTATCACACATCCCAAAATAAGGCAAAGGAGGTGCAAACTCCAAAGCATTCACTTCTTGAATCGGTTGATGGTGGGAGGAACTAGTGCCTTGGACTTGGTTGAGGTGGCTTTGGAGCTTCTTGTCAATAGTCTCCATGTGTGTTTTCAATTGAGCTCCAAGGTCAATGCTTAACTTAGTGATAGCATCAACCTCATGCATGCCTCCTCGATGTGCCTTCCTAGGCCTAGAGTATTGCGAATTATGCACCGCCATCTCTTCGATTCTCGCCCAAGTTTGGTCGTCATCGACCTCGGTGAACCTACCATTGGAGCCCATGTTAAGAATAGCTCTTGAGTCCTCATAAAGACCGTTCCAAAATTGTTGCACCAAGAACCATTGTGAGAGTCCATGATGAGGGCACGATCTCACCAAAGATTTAAACCGCTC